>OY720632.1:66022267-67243420 GCA_963169105.1 Ceriagrion tenellum
GATTGGTAAGGTGTATCCCAAATCTACAGAGTTTGTAGGAGTCTGCATATGAAAATTGCGTGGTGAAGTTGAAATAGAAGTTAATTTCTACGATTTTTCATCGTAAAACGTTAGTGTACAATTTTAACTATTTTTTTCTGAGCTTGTAGAGGTTGGATTTCTAAAGTTCATACGCGAAACAATTAGTTAATACATTAAATTTCTTCGGCAAAAATTTAATTTAAAAAATAGTAGTTGAGTACAGGAGGCCTCCAAAACGTCTAAAACTGTGCCGGCTTCACCCCGGTTTATGGTATGTAGATTTTGATTAAGGCTGTGAGCAGGAAGAATCCACTACGCATGAAATTTTAACACTGCTGCGAGCCGCAACCTCGTGATAAAGGTCGACGTCGCTCAGGGCTGGATACAAGAGGTGAGGAAAGGGATTAAAGTCATATCAAGCCCTCTCTCCATGTAAATTTGTATCGAATATGGCACGCGTGAAAGCATTTCAAGGAAGAGAGTTTCAACATTTTGCATTCCCTCCGGAAGGCACCCAATAATTGCTTTTGGATCCGCCAGTGGCTTCTTTATTTCAGTTCCATTATCTTCGAGCCCGATCCTAAAACCAACTTGGAACTCCAGCTCCGCGCCTCATCTGCATTTAGTTGGTAAATATACCCAGGGATGCGGTATGGAGGGTACCTTGTTCACACATCCTCTCAACTCCCTCACTTTCCCCCTAACTCCATCTCCACCTGGCTCCTTCGAAATAACCCTAGGGGATCAAAACTCCATCTCAACAAAGTGCACCAAGGCAAACAACTTCCCTTTCAGGCTACATTTACCTACGGCAAGAGATTAAATCAAAATTACGACTTTATTAATGGCAGTAATGACCTGAGAGAGGGAATCGGAAGAGGCTGTAAAGCACTGACCCTTAAGGCCTGGGGAGACAAGGGGGAAAATATTACCGGCTTTCCGCGTACGAAGTGCGAGACCGGAGGGCAAAACCTGAAACTGAGACAACAGACCCAATGCAGAAAATGCGGCTACAATAGATGACTGAAACTCGCAATAATTTGTAATACAACCGTTATTAATAACATCATGCATTCGACATAAAAGGAAGTCTCTTTATATAAGTTGCGGAACTGAAAAGAGTGAACACCTATCGAAATTCCTCAGGCCAAGAATAATTTGAATTGATAGCAATAGAAACGACTTTGGATTTTATTCCAAAAAAAATAGAAGCACTTCATCCAGATAAACAGTCTTTAAACGGTTAATTTTTGGAAAGAGAGACTATTAAGGTAGATTTCTTTTGTGAGTGATGCAATTTTTCATTAAAACTCATAGTCATTGCCATTTAATACACTTCTATATTTTACCAAGCTGATGCGACAACACACACAGCTTGATAGGTTATTTTGGCAAGGCGAACGACAATAGAGGTCATTTGTTATAGTGCGAGATCTGTAAAAGGAAATAGAGGACGGACGGAGAGAAAACTACAGTCGGCATTGGTCTGCTCTTAACGTGAGATACCAAAGGAACCACGCATTAACGTCCAAACCGATAGACGGAACCCTGTACCTGAAGTGCCCTTACAGGGTTCCCAAGGTAAAATTGGACTGAAAATTCTCTACTGTATTAGAAAACGGACCCTTGGGATCGGAAACCAGGGTTCGAGCCACCACATCAAACCAATCACCTAACACACGGAGGTCACCTAAAGAACAGCGATGTAACTTCGACAACTTCGTCAACTCTAATACCTTTATAAAATTGGATAGTCGATTTTAGTACAGATGTTGCAATGAAATAAATAATCCAACACACTTTACGGGAGAGCAACAAAGTAAAATTTACACCATAAAGAGCACATCCATAAAATTAAAGCTCATGATCGTCAGTCTCGACAAGGAACCTTGAGGCATTTCATAAATAAAACAACTATAAAAGCATGAAATGTATCTAGAACAATGGAGACGTAGATAATAAAGGCATTTGATTAGGTAACGAGGTTAGGTAACGATGACGTACAGTGTAAGGGCCACCCTAACAGGAAAGAGTCTGACGCCGAAATATGAAAAGCTATAGCAAGGGTATGTTCCAGCTTCTTCCCAATGCAGGAACTCGCTTCAACAGAACGTTAGCCCGACAGGCCGAAGCAAATTGGGTGATTTAGTCGAAGGCGTGGCTCCCGGCCTTCCCGGAAATAGCTACGATCGTCTGAGTGAGTCAGATGTTGCCCGATGAACGGAACATAATAGAGCTTAAGTTTCGTCTTTACAAAATTGCATGGGTGCACCGATGCGACCAAAACTAGGGGAAGTAACAAAACCCCTTCAGAACATACTTTTCAGTAAACAGTTGAAAAGTTAGATTCAGATTATAACATCAGTAATGAACTAATAGCTAGCGAAAAAGGTGAATCGATTCACATCATTACTAAATTTGCAACGCTCCCTCACTAACCAGTGAAGTTTCCACGAAATGCATCCTACCTTTGTTTTCACTCTACAAAATTGAATTCCACTAAATAGAAATTCCAAAAATCTGATAGGTGCTATTGGAATACCATTTAATTTGTTAAAAGCAAAATAGCAACAAGATAGGCCTGTCAGCGCCACGAAATTAATCATCAGAAAATACAGATTGTACAAAGCGCGCAGCGGTATGAAAGCGCACAACCACTCCTTGGCAGGGAAAACATACATTTAAGGACAAGGTGAACACTCCAACAGGAAAGTTACTTCAAAAAGAATGAAAAAGCGGCAAAAAATATTCACGAGTCGAGTAAGCCTAGCTTAAGTTATTAGCAGTAAGCGACTAACGACGCCGGTTTCCAATTCCGACCGCTTAGTCTCAGACGTTGATCCCTCCCTACCACCGCATTGCACCCCCTATGCCCCGCCATCCTCCCTCACTTTCCTCCACCCTGAATAAAATAAACCTGGGGCAAACCACTTAAACGACTTTTTCCTTATTTGGCGGGGGGGAGGGAGAGGAGAGGAATGCCGACGCCAATTTTCACCGAGGGACTACCACGACGACGACTGAATATCCGGGAGAAACAACGCCTGTGCGCAGACATGAGGGTCGCAACCGCTCGCTCTTCACTTAAATTTGCGACGACGTCGAGGGTTATTAGATGAAGCGATGCCGAGGCCGCCGCTTTCGCCGCCGATTCGGTTGGCTCTCTCTCTCTCGCCGCACCCTCGCTGTCAACGGGGGTTAATTTCGCGAAGGGCGGCGTGTCGACTGGGGGATGGAATCGATTAGCGCGCGATGCAACAGCCGGCAGAACCCTCTCCTGCCTCCCGATGAGTTTTGTTTCCCTTGCCCGCACAACAACATCCACCACTTATATCTCTTTCCGCTCAAAAGGCGGCGGGCGAGCTTAAGTGCATCATATCTGAGCGATTTATAAAAAATAAAGGCATACAAATTAACTCAAGCGTACACGGAGTCGTTAATACATCAGGTGAATTAATAATGGTGCGATTTTGATCAGTCACCATTGGATTTCTGCAAGGGTGAGTTATCTAAAATTCAATATAATGTGGCCAAAATCTACATACATCCCCACAAGCCACTCTTGGGTCGACCGGTAGGGTGCGTTGAGACAACAGCCATCAAAAACTCAAGGAACTACGACTTTACGAATTATAATATAAAGGATGAGGATTTGGGAGGTGGAAAAAGACGACAAAAGTGAATTTCATTTTGAAAGAGTTCTTTAGTGTATCGCTCTGTTCTTTCTGTAGTCACTAATGAAGAATGAAGGAGGAATGAAGAGTTGTGAGAGGGAGAAGGAGAGAGAAGAGGTGATGGTATAGCTAGAGCAAAGTAATCTTTCCTTCCCTTTTTCATTCAAGCATCGTATGTAGCGATTTATTCAAACGGCACACGAAATATTATAAATGTATCAGGAGTCATTAGGTAATCCTTTAAGTCACCCTAGATACCCGTTATCTGAATGTTTCAAATAATCAAATCCTGGCGAGTAGTCTCCGAGATTGTAGCTACTTCCAGTAGAAGTTTTGCACGTGAGCGACTTTCCTTTGCATAATATCAACTTCGAACATTAAATCATTCTTTGAAAAAGTCCTAATGCTCGCGGGATCCTTGAGATGATGGTTTAGCTACAGCAAAGTAATCTTTCTTCCCATTTCTCATTCAAGCATCGGATGTAGCGATTTATACAAACGGCACAGGAATTATCATAAATGTATCCGGAATCATTAGGTACCATGGCAACAGGATACATGCGGATGCGGAGTGATTAATCGTTGTGGAACTTTGTCATAGGATGCATAGGGCAGGTGGCTTGCAAGTACATCCATAAAATGGTTATTATTATCGCAACTATGCCAGGGAAACTACCATAATTATCAGGGATTAGGGATCAGGGATAGTATGAATTACAACTTAAAAACACCCACTTTAAAAATTCACAACATGATTAGAAGGGGGAGCATGTCCGACAGAACAACGGTCAACGGATAAAAATTTGTCAATTATCACAACTCACTCGGCAAATAATGAACAAAAATTGACCTCTCAATAACTCAGTCTTCCGTACTCCATGGAGACAACTTCTTAATAAAAGTTTTTAACAGACTGTTAGTTCTATATTGGATTTGTATTGGATGTCTATTCTGAAAAACCGGTTCATAACATAATTATGCCTTTTAGACCGCGGATCGATGAAAATATTATTCACTTGACTTTCAAAAGTCGAACTCTCATATTATCGCTTTGGTTTCACCTGGTAGTCGAACATTTCGCTGGTATTTTCACGAAATGTCAGAAACGAAAAAATGTATCCATGTCAATTGTCCACCAACCTAAAATTATCTAGAAAACTTTATCGGAGTGACACTATTACATTTATAAAATGACGAGGGTAAAAACCGTCGCCCTAATCCCCTTCTAATTGCGCCTCTTCAATTTTTTACTTCCGAATCGGTGGATGCGGTCTGGTTCGACGACGTATCTTCGTGGGCCAGGATGGGCCGAATAATTGGACACTTCCTCTCGATGAGGACTGACTGACTGGCCGGGGGTGGATATGCTGTGTCGACGCGATTCTCCACGAAAATCGATATCCGTTCGGTCCCTTCATCCCTCATTTAAGCCTCTCGGAAACGGAAGGCCTCGGAACGTAGCTTGAAGCGAACTCATCTTGATTCGCCCCGAAATTTCCACTCACGGCCCGTTTCACTATCTTTTATCCCCGTCCACTAGTACCATTTTGATTGATCCGCCAAATACAGCGCGACTAATTTGTTCACAACGATTTTAGCTCACATCAGCCGGTTAAAAAAATTCTCGGGCTGAGATAAAAACCCCACCACGGGTTTTTGCGTTCCTCACGAAATAAGCCCCCTGAATCCAATGCCCGCGCTGATATTGTGTATCAGAGGGAATGAGTAAGATTAGCATTAAATACAGATTCCCAATTTTATCAATCCCAAAATCCCTGGATGCATAATCTGCCATGGGTGACCAAAATCGATAAGAGAGAAGGAAAATTGATTTTTAAATAGAATTTACACCCCGTTTACTCTCTCCTATCGCGGACAATGCTATTACCACACATTCGAGATCAACCAGATTAATTCAAACCACCTGTACAAAAGGAAAATAGTCCAGAATGGTGGAGCATTTGGTGTCGAACAGAAATCGGATGTAGGTATTTTTATCCGAAAATATTATTTTGGTGCGGAATACGTCGCAGTTACGACGAGCGACTCTCAATCCTATTCGGCTTTCTCGAACAAAGATTTTCAAATCCGCTGAATCGTGAAACGAAAGCAACTGCTGGGAATTTAGGTATTATAATAGTATTGCACCATTAATATCACAATTTTTGCTTCATGCTTCCTAGAGCTGCTGAAATAGAGTAATAACATTTAAAAATGGTCTCTATTATGACCAGGGAACTATCTCGCTAAAACTACCTAAAGCATTATAGGATACCTTTTCCTTTAGTCAGTCACCAATTCAAGAAATGACATGAGACTTTCGCGCATGAAAGTAGAGAACTGAGGAGCTAAACTTGCTGAATTTGGTGAACCTACGGATACGTCACGATCCCCTTCCATCCCTTAGCTAGTGCCCCACCCTTAACGGTCATCATGATCCCACCCGTCATGGCGCGCCACCCGGAGCCGCAGCGCCCGCCGTATTCCAGCTCAACCAGCTGACGTAGGTTGTACGATTTCTTCGAAGAGGAGCAATACGACGTCGGCATCTTTTTACGGGTTCGGCTAGGTTCAGTGACTCGGTCGACAGCAAGCTGCCGAAATGAAAAAAATTGCATTCCATCTACTCTTTCATGAGTTTTCGGGGAAGAAATGTTTTCTGATTCCCAGCTGCCACGAGTGGAGTCGCATTTAAAATATTTATCTATCTTGGTAAGACAAAGGCAACAATTTAAGCCGCGAAGAACTAATAGCCTATTTAATATAAAAAAAACATACAGGAACCATTCATAGCAACAACGTTACTATTTATTCTTCTATCAACAAATGGCTGAAGGTTCACATGATGTGAAAAATATAATCTCAATGTAAAGTGTGAAGAAGAATGAACTTAAAGGCAATCATAAGGCTCGAAGCTACAGAGGAGGATTGAGAAATAAAAGCCAAAGTCAAATTTTCATTTCATTTAAACTTTGTTATGAGATATTGACAATAAATATTGCTGTTTTTATAACCCTCCCTCTTTTTCAAATTCACTCTCATGTCTGATTCCGCGCTTTTCCACCATGATTATTCATTCAGGTCCCTCCTAAACAGTTGTTCTCAGTCGTAGCTGATCTCTACTTGCCTAGACACATCATTTGCAATTTTTCACACCCGGTCGAAAAAGAATGGCACCCCTACGAGTAAATAATGATATTACAAAAAAATTAAATCTCAGGAAACTTAAGTTTCAAGAAAGTGGAATCAGTAATATTAACCATTACTACTGTAGGAATAAGAGAAATTACTAAGATGATCCGCTAAATAACAATTTACTCATTGGGAAGTCAGGAGTTTAAGTATTAAAAAACGATTTTTAAGGACAATGCAAACGGAAATAATAAATAATTAGAGCTATTCATCTAAAGAACGGCTGAAAGGGAACACATTGACTCTGTTTTCACACTGTCGTCAAAAGTTTCGTTTCCGGCACTAATAAATTCACATTTAATTATATTAGAAAGATTTAACATTCTGGTTCGTTTGAAAAAGCTGTCTTTCAGAGTTAAATTTAACATTTTGTACAAGGGTCAATCAGAACAGAAAACAAACTTTATTAGGAACAATAAAAATTGAACATATAAAAATTTTCCAGGGACATATGTTATATAGTAATCATTGTATCCACCATGCGTCTAAAACGGCAATATTTCGCAAATAATGGCGAACGACCTGGTTCCGAAGAGGATACTGGAAAACAACAGGCAGGTGTGAGGAGGGCTGCGGAGGATGATGGATTGCGTGACATTATGACAGTGACGGCGCCCAGCCAACCATGTGTTGCTCCATACACACACACACAACTTGACTTCACTATCATAGTTCACTAGCGGCTTCAATTGATTGGAAAGGCTAGGATATGAGAGGAATAACCCCATTGTGTCACGTCATGAAATTTTCAACCGGGAACTAGTGCCTTCTGTCATGATTATTTATGCACGCACGATTGGGATTCTTGAAGAAAAGATAAATCTACTCAGAGCAACGGGCAAATCAATAAGAAAGCGTGCTGCGAGCAATAACCCACAGCTGGGTCGCGATATGTTCGATGACTGTAGAAGTACAACACCCCTGCTTGAAAATTGAACTCTTGAGAAAAACACTTGAAGGTATGTGAAATTAATTCGGTTAAAACCAATACTGACCCAAAGCAATGAATCAAAGGCTAGCAATTTTATATACAGGTAATTTTATTTCATGACTGATTCCGAAAGGTTTACGCACATTTAAAAAATGTGGCATAACAATAGAAACTAGAATAATTAGTGCATACTAGTTTCATGCCTGGAAATGATATGAAGCGATCGGAAAATTTCCTAAAACTAAATCGTCTGAGAGGAAAACTGCTTACTCTTCCAGCGTCGATATTGGATGCTTTCATTTGCTTTAGTGTCCAGCTCATTTCGCAACACAATAGAGCAGTTATTTTCGATTCAGGTCAGGCCTCACATACTAGGCAGCGCCCATAAGAACCGATTGTAGCATCTGCGATTTTATTTTCTTCCGTTTAATTTCAAGTAATGACGTCAAATATGGTACAATGCAAATGGCTAACACAAAGTTCACATCTACTGTCTTGTAAAAAACAAATAACTTAAATGTGACGTTTGCACAAATTCATAACCTTTTTGTAAACGCTCGGGTGAATACAGTGCATCTCCTGAATGTCATCTACCGGAAGGTCAATCAACGTTTCACCTGCGGGCATAATTTTATTCAGATACTAACACGTTCAGCACTCAGCCCCTTCTTCAGCACCTTGAATAGAAGGCTCCACATAATAATGAACTATTAAGGTAGGCTCGGTAGATCTTAGTAATCTTAGGTAAAGTGTCTTTAATCACTGACATAACCTGTTTTATTCGATTTGGCTACTCCTGCTTCCTGCAATTTTCAGTCATTAAAAAAATAGATAAAAGTCCGGAATGGGGTGAGTTACTCAATAAAAACAAAACTCTCTTGATGTGTGCGATGAGGAGGTGAAAGACCGGGAATCCGACGGATGTGTATTTTCGCGAAATGCATAATGAGCGATGCGGGAAAGAAAGTTGTCCTAGGGGCAATGACCATCCTTGACATGTGATCGGCGCTACGGCCACACTCACCCGCTGTAACAGAGATTCAGCCAGGAAACATGGTGTACAGCAGACGCTTCCCTTGCTCTCTCTCTGCCCGAAGGATTCCAGCAACTCCCATTGTTCCACCGCTATCAACGTTGTCCAAACGCAAGGGGCTAATGAGGCGCGAATGTCACGAAGACCGTGAGGGGCAAGGTGGGAGTGAATTTGACATCACGACACGGTCGCGTTCTGACGGGCGTGGGCTTTCGCGTGATCCTTCGTACAACTCCTAACACGCATAACTTATCATTCCCCACACAAGAATAAAAGCGCAGTTTAAAGTTTTTTTATATAAGACAGAATTTACGGTTAAATTTCGTAAATAATTCACTTTTGAGTGAGTATGGGAACATTCAAATAAAAGGCAACCACTGTCGAGAGAATTTAAATATCGTCAAATGAGAATGTAGGAATTTGGACTTATGTCAATAGCGATAACAATCAATACCAGTTTAATGTATTGTGATTCTTCATCTGTCTTTAAATCTCCTCAAATAATGCAAAATTAATACTACTTTCCAACAAATTAAGTAATATTGACAAACTTAAGAAATATCGACAATTTTCCAGCAACTTAGGTAATGATAAACATAAGATGGTCAAATCTAACTGATTTATGAAAGCACTTTATAAATATTTTCCAGAAGCAATAATATATATTATTTAATCTGAACTTCAATCAATAGCCCATGCCAACTTTTAGAAAAGGCACATGTTCCTATTCAAAGGAGATAGAATAATTCGGTTGGCAAATGACTTTCCACCATAAGCGGTATATTTCCAATCAGCGGGGCTGCACAAATGATGTGGCATGCAGCCACGCCTGCAAGGCTGCCAGGGTATTACACCCCAAAGGGGCTTAAAATCGCTGGTCAATTCAGATGATTTTTTCATGGCGAATGTCACCCCCTTTGGTGTCTTTAAGAGTTGAAAATTAGAAAGTAAGAACAGGAAATAGTATGGCGTTGCGAATGCTTAATTTCCCTTAATTGAAATTGAAATTGAAAAATTAATGGAAGCATTTAAGCTTATTTTAACATTGGTTAGGTTAGTGATAGTCCCATTTAGTGGAAAGTATAGTGCAATTGTTAACTGAATACTAGCGATTACTAAGTGAAGCACTTGAGTGGATTAAAAGTAAACAGCGTGAGTTTTCTGGCCAATGCATGCTCGGTTAATTACGCTTCAAATTATGACAGAGAACGCAAGAATGAAAAATAACCATTTAAATGGGAACGAGGCAAGGAAGCCGAAGAGACTTCAACGAAAGACTAATAGAGGAAGAGCTTCTGATACGAGTTCTAACGTTCCCGTTAAAAATGAAATACTCCGACAAGAGCTTTTAAACATACACATCTGCGCCGTAACGAACTTCGAAAGACCAAAATGGTGTCCAGCTAGGGTGTGTCCGATGAATCACGCAGCACGCTCTCACGACTTAAACCCTCGGACAAATTTAAAAATAAACAGCTTTCGGGGCGGCGTGTAAACGCCGTGTTTCCAGCTTCACTCAGGAGGAAAACCAGTTTCGGATGTTTTCCAGCGATACGACCCGCGCAATACGCTAATTCATTCGCGTACGTGACAGGAGTAACACGACCAACGCAGTTATTAATATCGACGGCGGGCGCAGCGACGGTCTCAACCCACGTCTCCCAAGCGAAGTATGCGAATATTTCCACACATCTCCCCGGAGGGACGAGACGCGAACTTATGAGCTGATATCCTCCGCGACACTCCCGCACCACTTACGTTGATAGACATGAACTAGGATTGCATCATGGGAGCATTGAATGGACCAACAAAAACTTATGAGGGCGTGTGAGAGTTGACCAATAAGGGGGGAGGGGGATATTCCATAAGGAAGGAGGATGCAATCTCTGAGGCTTTCAGAAAGCTTTCGTGAGACTTCAATCAAACTGCAGATTCTACCCGGTTTTTCTATTGACCCTACCTATTCGTCCATTGCTGCCGTCGGCGAAGGAATAAATCCCTCGACGCCGTAATTAGTCATTCGCCATTCTACATGCTCATTCTGAATAGGAAAAATATGTTTTCCGAACCATTTCACGCTATCTCATTCAGGCCGTAACTCGACCATATTCAATTCCCATGATATGAGGCTCAGAGCCTTTGTCGGCCCAAGGGGCGACGGGGTAGAGTCCTCACCTGCCAATCCAAGGGTCGCGGATACGACTCCCGCCTGGGTGGATTTTTCACCAATCAGGATGTGGGCGTTTATGTTCGCCCGTAGTTAATACACCCAAAATAAAAGGCCGACTATGCTGTTTTCAGAGCATTGAAAATAAATAAATAAAGTGACACAATGATACGAAAAATCCTCCCACAAGATTTTAGACTCTAATATTAATAAACTTAGCGCCTAAAAATACTGGCGCTTAGAGCGCCAGAACTTGTAAATTGGCGTTTCACAACTTCAAACTTAAATATTCCTATAAATGTCTATTTAACGGTAGAATTTCTAAAATAATTATAGGTATTTTCGAGATGAAGCAACCTGAGGATTGTTAAACAATGGGATACATTCAGAAATATTTCAACTTATTGGGGGAGGTTTTAATACGTATTACATTTGATCTGTGTTTAGAGCACAATAACTACTTCATCAGTTTTTAGACCTTTAGAGGGACAGGTTTAATTTTTTTGAACATTTATCGCACATGAATATGCGTAGAAAGTTTTATTTGTGAAACACAGCCAAGGTACGACGATGCAACAAATACAAAAAGGTGAACTTTTGCAACTTTTTCGGAGTAAAAAAAACGCTCTATATATTTTTTTGTATAGTTCAAAACTTCGAAAAAAGATAAAGATTTTTTTGATTATCAGTCAAACATACAAAAGGGCAAACATAATCTTCTGCGGCGTGCTACGTTGCTTCGAAAATGGACTGCTGAGGGTTACGAGGGTGGCTCTATCAAGTGAGACGTTACGACTCTCAGCTTTAGCCCACACGATGAGTAACCCGAACTATGAATAGAGGCAAGAGAAAATGAATTTCTGCTTCCTCATAATTTTGCTGTAATTGGAACTATAATAGAAATACCAAAGATGATTAACAAGTTTTGGATAGCTGTAATCCTTAGGGTCTACTATCACTACTGCCGGAAAATTAAGAACTTGAATATATTCTGAGGGAGTTAATGCGCCACGAATTGTAAACTAGTTTAGATAATTTTTTAAGAGAAAAAATTTTAGTATGCAACAATTACCTAATTAGTAATCAGTACGGAGCGTCTCGTTGCCCATGGCATACCCATATACGAGGAGCGAGGGCTTACACGATACATTTATACAGCATGAATAAATAATTTTTAGGATGAGTACAAGTCTTTCAATCTTCATGAATACAGACAAATTTAACCAAATGATTCTACTCATACGGATCATAACTAATTCCAAATGCACATAGGCATCAGGACGGAACTTCAAACGGCCATATGGAGAAAACCGGCACCTGCTAATCGAGGGGAAAAGAAGACAAGAGTTGGGAGGTGTACAATTCATCCCGTGGGCTGGTGAATCAAGTGTCGCTCCATACCGGGTGCCTTCTCGAAACCGCGACACGCGTAATGGGTCCGCATGAAACACAGCGACTAACATTTTTGATTTACGCCCTTCCAAGAATAGCACCACGGCCATCCACGCACCGCGGGGCACCGCAACCCATTGCCCGCCCTCACTCGCTCCAACGATGTGGCCGAAGTGGCCCCATCCCTCCCGACCGTAAGGCCCGAAGGGACGAACTCACACCCCTCGTGGGCACGATGTAACAACCCCCTCATACCCTGAATCTACCGGTTCATCCCCGTTTCCCTTGACCACTCCTTTTACAGATCTTCCATCCAAGCCTCACCTCCCCGAATAGGGACAGAGGGTATATGAGAGATACCGATGGATCGGTAACTAATAAACATAAAATATACTCTTTTATTGGTCAAGTGATTTCTAAAAATACACGGGTATATCGACCGATTTATTTGTAAATGGTCCTGGTATCTGAAAAATGGCCCACCATATTCATCTACCACTATAAAATGAAAGAATTTAGTTATAGCAGCTTGAATGATATCTCCCAAATAATATTTTAAAACATTTAAAATTTATTTACCTTAGCCACAATAATTATCATAATTGTTTTAGCAAAAAATTTTATAATCGATCTACTGAAGGTAGCAACAAGTGGGAGGATTTTGGGAAAGCAGAGTAGTGGGAGAAAAATAATAGGTTTTTTGAATGTGACGAATGGAGAATAGTAATTATTCCGAGCTGAAGACGTAATTATTACAAAAAAGCAGCCTTTCTTGACAGAAGCTGGTGAGCTGATTATAATAACTACTTATCATTTTTAACTTACTTTAATCGGGAGATTGCTTCCATCGACAAAAACTGGATTATCGTGAAATGTCACCGATATTACCAGTGTATCGGCGCAAAAATATATCGTCAAACATTGAGGTAAAGGAAAATAACAGAGATGTTACGGTATACTACTTGAATATCGGTTAACCCAAACACCAATACACCTACCACCTCTGAGATACAAACTTACCAATGTCAAAAAAATAATATCAACTATCCGGTGTATCGGCTACAAAAATACACCAATGCATCAAAAAAATACACCGGATATATCCCACAACACAGTCTCTCCGACCTACGCAGAGAGAAAGCCGTGCTTCCTCTTCCCTTTTTCCGCCAAGCGGACACCGGGGGGGCGCGGAGGTGCATAACGCCGACACTCCCTCTCCCTGCAGCAGACGCAACGCTTCGCGCGTATGTGGGAGGAGTAGGGTGACGAACGGCGTCACCCTCTCCATCCCCCTCCAGCCCTCTGTCCGACGACCCCCCCTCCCTCATACCACACACACTGGGCGCACACAAACCCTACATCTCCCATCCCCCTCTAATACATACACCCAACGCAGGCAGCCAATGACATTACGGCAAACTCCCACCCACGCCGAGAGCGTCAAAAACACGGCACGCTGCGGCCCGCCCGCCCCAGCATGCGACCGACCGATCTCTCCTCTCAAACTCTCTCGAGGCAGCGTGGATATGCTCACCTGAACCAAAAACCCCTCCACGCCACACACAGCAAGATCGTTATAACGCCCAGAGGATTGTCAATGCTCGGGGATTCGTTTGCACTCTGACGTTCATTATAATAGCATATTCCTCCCCGAGTCCAATTATCTACTCGGGAGTTGAACGAAAACATTGGTAATGTCTATCGTCCTCGAAACGGAGAATTTTATCACGGTTCAGATCCTCCATTTTGTAACTTTTCCTGCTGTTCAACAAAAGGGAAGAGTCAGTTCAGTTGTCTGCTTTCCGTATCCCACAGACTACGGGGTCTGGTTTGCGAGTGCTGTACTAATGTGACAAAGATGTATTCAGTTCCTTCACTCAATAGCGATAGATCAGTATGTTTAAAAGGACTTGAGCCAGGTATCAATCAATGAAACCCATAACCCCTTGTCAACCTCTAATAGATTAGTTTTTTGATAAAAAACTGGACGAAATACCAACACAATCAATTTTTCAAACCGAAGTCTGTATAATCGGAGATGGTGGAGCCTCACGAGTAATATTCCTAATAAAACTTCGGCGAGACAGAGCAAAATGAAGTGATAATCAAACTATTGAAATTTTCAGTTTTCTTCTTGCATTAAATTCGTGGATAAGTTTTGCTACAGTAAGTACTATGCCCTGGGCATGTGAATTCCAATATTAGGGGTAGGTGGATCACTTCCTTATCACGGGTTCCGAATTCTGGGTAAGATCTGGATCAACATTAAGAATGCATCCTCATATTTGAGCCTCGACAACACTGGAGTTCCGATGTGACCACTTCGGAAATTTCAAACATTGCCATAAAAAGATCAAATTGGTCGGATCTGTTACGTCCGCCATATTGTGCTGAAATCCTTCCCCAATTGACCCCATGGACCAGTACACCAAGCCGCGCAGAACTGGAAACATTTCAGCGTATAGCTAATGAGCTCACCAGGCTAGAAGCCTACAAGATACATGCGTTCCCTTAGTTACACATTTGATTCTGCGGATTGCAGAAAAGGAATTTTTTGTTTTAGATAGACGTATTCAATCGCGTTTCTCTCGGAAAGAAACCTGGGACCACAAGTGCGAAGCCCTATGCCCAGGGCTACCAAGCCAAGATCATCGATATCGACATCTTGAAACTCGCTCCCGATCCTCCTTGTAGAGGAAACACCTCGAATCTCCGAAGCCTGGATGAGTGAGTGAAGGCGTGAGATTCTCACTTAGTGGAGGGAGGCTGCTATTTATGGAAGAGAGAGAGGATAACGACGAACGAGAAAGGTGACGGGGAGATGCGAGGGAAACGAAAGGAAGAGAAGGAGACCGTTTCTATTGCCGACCACCAGGGTGACCATTCGGCATCAATCGTCGGAATGAGTTTGAGAGAGGGGGGAGGAAGCCACAAACAGATGGCGTAGCGAAGAATGGACCGAGAGGGAGGAGGGTCGCCCAAGCTGCAGGGTCGTCAGGGTGGGGGATGGCCCGAGGGGTGCGTATATGCGTGCGTGGGGGATTTCAGGGTGTGAGGGCTGGGTGGGGTGCAGTGAAAGAGAGAGAGAGAGAGCAAGCTCTTAAAAGGACTCCAAAATGGAGGAGGGACTGGCGGAAGAGGGTGGTAAAGGGGAGGTAAGCTTTGGGGGGGGGGGGAGGAGATACACAAAGAGCGGGAAGACGAGGTTTGGCGAGGAGAGACGTCCGTCCCCAAGAGGATGAAGGAGAGGGAAAGGCGATGGGCGAGGAAGAAGCAGCGCACAATCAGTCCCCACAGACTGAGTCAAGTCCTTTTCCAGAGGCCCACGAGAGCACTTTTTCGTTCCATTCTGCTACGTACGACCTCCTAAACCACCCTCTATCCTCCCTTCCCTCCCGCCCATAAATCAAGCCCTTGAGCATAAGGTGCAGCGGAGAATAATACACGTGGGCGAGCGGCGTAATAGTCCTCATTAAATGATACGGATCTAATGTGTGATGCCATGCGGCGACGAAATGGAAAATGCAGGTTACCAGAGGCCATAAAACAGAGCAGTAACTGCGTAACTTCATACGTAAGACGGAGAAGTTAAACGTGGGAGGAATGAGCGAAGGAAGCGAAACGCTCACAATGTTAGTTACTATCATATTTTTGCTCAACTTCGAGACAGTTCCTACACGCGACAAAAGAATGATTTGCTCTTTTGTAGATTGTCATAAAAGCATGTAGCTCGAATGAATAGAAAGGGAATATCATTGAAATTTTTCAAAGACATCACGAAATTTGAGAGCTAATTCTTAAGCTAACAACATGCCAACAAAGAATGAGTCTGCTGCAAAGCATACAGTTTTGGAAGTAACTTCATATAATATAATTAGCATCCACCGTGACTTTCGGGAAAAAGCATCAATCACCTTCCAGGAGAAGAATTCCACTGAGCGATTCCAATTCCCTTGGGATTTCAAATCGTAAAAAAATAGTAGCAACCCATTCTATTCCTTGATAAGATTAAAACGAATGCTGAAATATGCATAAGAATACAATACGGCATAACTTCGAAATGGTCATGTGACTCAGACCCGCTGATAAAACATTAGCTGGCACGCCCCGAGGAATAACAGGAAACTGAATCCAACTTTAAAACGATACTTACGAGGATAAAACAATGCTCATGGAGACTCTGAGCAATTATTAAACATTATTTCCAGAGCCTAGGAGCAATAAGAGATCGTACTGGAATAAACAGGAGTCAGCCGAGGCTCTCATTCAAGAGCCCAGTCTGCTTTTTCAAGCCAAATGAATACGCGAAGAACTAGTAAAAATAAAAAATAATAATAGGGAAATTTATAAATTGGAATACATGTTGAATTTTCCACAAATGGAGTAAACGAAACGCGCCAATCCTCGAAAACACGATTCCGATCACATAACGGGAAAGAAGTGACGAATTGCTTTCTAGCGTGCATTCTCGAAAAAAAAGCAGAGCCCAAAACTTTTATGAATTCGCCGAGTTGAGTTTCCGTCAGATTATCTTCGAGGGCGGACTTCATTCGCCACGCAGACCTCGCACTTTTGATTCCGCCCGCATTAAAAGTGTTTTCTTCCACAATGGAAGGGATCCCAAAAAGCTCGCACGTAAGTACACTGGAACTAAATCTCGAATCACGAGTGTCACCGCATGCGTCCCAGCGAGCCGGCTGGAGAAACACTGGAAGGGGAGGAGGGGCAAGTTTGAGGACCTGCTGGTCGGGAATGAATGCCTCGGAGAGGAGACCAAGGCATGGCAGCGAAACATTGCAAAGTACCGGCTGCTATTTGCTGTAGACACTGCATTGCTACATTTCTCTGCCTTCTGATTTAAGCAGTACATTTGTAAAAACCCAACACGGTGTCCAGCGATGGACTCAGTGAAAAATAGATAATTTTTTGTTTAAGACCTTGACTACTGGATCCGCTTCAATAATTTTCTCCAGTCTATCCTATCAAGGAATTCCTACATGGAATATACCACAATCATACATTGCTTTATACACGCTCTCTCGCTCTAAAGTCACCTACTATTCCTCCTCTGAAGACACCCATCAACCACATTCATTCGTTAACATTCGACACCTAAAAATGTGAAATATGGGAATTTATCTACCATAACCTCGAAAACAATCCATATCTTCTTCACCACAGGGTAAAAAAGCTGGTATTAAAAGAACGAGCATGCACACCCACGCCCTGGATGGAGAAAAATCCATCCACGCCGGATTCAAGCCCAAGGCTCCAGGCTGAGGCATGCGATATAGAATGCAAGCGATATACAATGCAATCAAATGTGCATCTCGAGGCAGTTTTTGCATTGGCCAAAACCCTATATGAAGGTTTTATCATAGATATTCCAACGCGTATCTATGGCACGGTATAACTTTTCGCGCAAATAATGTAAAATTTGTCTCTCTATCATAAACGTGTGCCGTACCGGCTTCATGCGTATATATGAGTGTCAATTTTATTTGTCCCACTCATAAAAACTACATTAAGTGCATATGCATTCTTACTCTAAGCTCTATTTCTGAATGCAAAAGAAAGTAAAGGCACTCTAATCCACTTAAAAGGCTAAAAAAAAGTTTTCAACGTGAAAATGCAAAATGTGAAAGTAAAAATTTGTAATGGGGATGAACATCACGTATTCGCACCCCATAAATCTTTTTAAAAATAAACGTATCATGAAATATAAGCGATCGAAAGCTAACATTTGGAGGAGATCTCTCAGTTTTTAGATGAACATCACAAAATAAAAATATATTCATCGCATTCGTCAGCTAATGTACGCCAATAGGAAGGTAGATAAAGGGCAGAGGAGGGGAAGAGAGTGGTGAGGAGGATTCCACGTGAGAGTGGGTGAGGATCGTTCGCAATGAGATGGTAGACGGGCGGGAGGGTGATAGTGGGAGTGAGGCACATACACACGAGGAAAAAAAAGGCCATGCCGGTCCGAGATAGAGTGAGGCAAGGACGAACGTACGAAAAAGGAAGCAAGGGGGCGAGGCATTGGTGACGAAGGTGGTGGACGTTGCACATAAAAAAGGCACGTGGAAAGGAGGCGCGTGGGAGGAACCGTGGAGTGAAAGAAAAGAATAAAGAGACAGAGGCTGACGGGAATGGACGACGGGAAGAGGAAAGTATATCGGATGGAGAAAGAGAGGGAGGTATGGATGGACGACGAAGGAAAGAGGATGAAATGAGCGAAGGTGGAAGGCGAAGGGCGGAATGAACGTGCTGATGGAGTAAGCACAAGGAGGAAGGAGGCAATAGAAGAAGAGGCGTATAGAGAAACCCAGGAGAAAGCGGCAAATGGAGACGTTTCGACGGGGTTGAGGAGGAAAAAAAATGGAAACAGCGGGAGAAAGATAGGTGACTGCAAGGAAAAGAGAAATAAAAAATAAATACGAAAAAAGAACATGATTGCGAAAAGCTTCCCATGTGAAATTCTCTAAATCTTCCCTCGTAAAAGCAACGTTTTTCAAAAACTTTCCTCAAAGTGGATTCACTTAATAATAATTCCTTTATCTCTCATTATTTATATCGTTTAACTGCTTCCATCGAATCAGCATCCGTAGAAGGAGTATTGAATTTTCCCTCATGAATAGCAAAGCGGGAACCTGCATATAGTGACGATTGGGCCAACGCTTCTCTGTACCATTTGAAGGTGGTTAAATAATTTCAATGGGATTATGTCTATTTCTGTTATTTGTCCAAATTTCATTGAGAAATCCCAGATTTTTCCGAGTTTTTAAATTCCCTGAAATGTTCAAAAGGTATTTCACGCAGCTAAAAGAAATGGATATCAAGCTGATGCTCAGCTCTGATGATTCGGGTTCATAGAACCTTCACAGCGGTTAATGAGGCGTGTATCGTGCTCATTACTATCAACTGGCAAACAACACACAAAAGCCAAGAATAAAAGTTTGACATAATAGATAATTGAAACATGCTCTGAGGCTCATGAAAGTCAAAGAATGATTAGTGTAGAATAAAACATAATTAAGAAGTAGCAATAGCGAGTACCTCTACGTTTCTTATCTAAATCCAAAGTTCGCTTTCAAGCGAGCAACACGAATAGATCGAACAATAAGGCAGGCAAAGAGAACGGAAATTTCTCCACCAGGTTCATTACTTTAGATATAACAGAATTATAACATAACTAGCCCGTGAATAATAGTACACGGGTATTTGGGAGGTCAAAGGGTTGCCGCCTATGCTAACTATCCAGTTAAATTATTTATAGCCACTATAATCTCAGGATTAAATATATGGCTGGAAAACTTAACGGAAAAGAGTTCACCCCAATTAGGGCTTAGGCAGGTTCTTCTCTCCGCTTCAAACGCACTTCCGGCTTTATTACAACTCTGTTTTGGATGGATTAACAGCGGATTTTATGAATTCAATAATGTTTCATGCACCACAGGTGGATGCCCAGTCGTTGAATTGCTTTGGAATAAATTAGAAAGCACTGCAATCAATCTTCAATTCGTTCAGCTACCTAGTTCAAGGCTAAACTTAGCATTTCGGCATGATTTAAGTCCTTTAGTGCAGGATATATAGTCCGAGGAGAAGAAAGCATTGAAGACTGGGATGGAGGAAGGTAGACGATGATCTAAGCTCGGACAGAGATCCACGACTCCCGGAACGGAGTAAACTGGTCACCTCGGAGGAATTGCAAAAGAGGAAAAACCTCGAGCGAGGATTCACACGCGTGCTTGGGAGGAGGGAGGGAATGCAATAATTCCTGAGTCACGGGTGACGAATTAACGTTAAGAGAACGGGATGGAATGGTTGAGAGGCCGAACATGAAATAGGGGCCCGAAAGGGGAAGATATAGGGGAACCCATGGGAATATCTAGCTTCCCCGTGCAATTCGTCAAACGGCTCGAAGGAAAGGGAATTATATGCACTTTGCATGACCTCCTCGTGACGCCCAAGCGAAGGGGAGTAGGCGGCAGCGCACGCTAGAAGGCTTGCCGTCTCGGGTATTGAAACCGAGATCGGTTTACGGAGAGGGTCTTAAAATGCGTGACGCTCCGTCTTGAGTGCTGGGTTTCGCGACGGGGAGAAAGCACTGTGAATAATCTGCATATGATATATAGTATTACAATACGAGCATAAAAAATGGGTGGAACAAAATGCGCCACGTTAAGGTGAACACAGCGCCCGTTTAAGAATAACGTGTGACCGTGTTGATTCGTTGAAAGACTCCTAATGGTTCAAAATTTACCTAAGAGATAAAAAGCTCTCGCAGCTGGGAACGTCGCAAAAACTTTAAATTCCCTGTCTTAATCCGTCAACAATTAAATATTCCATGCATACTAATTTGGCAGTTAATGCCTGACAGAATGAAATAGAGGGTGGTCATAAATTAGGGGCCATTAATATTTATTTTGGTTTTAAAATGCCTGGTATATGAATAGGGTCTTGAAAAATACGCGAAGACATCCAGGTCTCATTAGGATGCACGAATAAGAGCAGGGCCGAATAAACTGTGTTCCTACCGTGTATTTCGAATCTCGATGCCCGATGTAAATTAATTATTCTTCTACGATAAAGCTGCAGTAACCGCGGTAAATCGCGATGACATTGCCCTCATGAATACAGCAAATGAAAATTGAATGAAACGCGGATTATCCACGCTGCTCAAACTAAACAGCCGCCGACCCGGCAAAATCATGCAAAGCGCTGAGTCGGTGAACTGAAAACATTTATGACTTTATAAATATGTATGCATATACATATAGAAGAACAAAATTAATAACACAAAGTTGAAGGAATAAATAAGATTATTCGAACATCTAAGAGTGCAAGTAGAAGCAAGAAGGGATATTCTATTACGTAAAACTAAAAGTAAACCGGAATCTAAAGAGCCGTAAGAAGTGAGGTCCAAATATGTAACCTTACACCAGTCTTTCCCTATGACGGAAAACATTATAAAATGAACTTAAACAATCATGTTTTGGTGATGTTACGAGTAGATCATATCTAGGATAGGATCTACTCGTAACCCGCGACATAAACTAATAATACCTGTCTCACAGTAATATATGCACTCGACTATGATTGCATCTTTACAAAAGGACACTTCATTACTTCATAGCAATGGCCAAGAATTGACTCCTAACAGCAATAACGCCCAGGAGCCTTGGTATTAGCAAACCCACACAGGTGAGACTAAACCCTACGTTCTCAGAAACCGAAGAGGCTGGCAAGAGCCCCGTTATCAACGAGGCCGGCGTACCACAACGTACCACATAAAACGTACCACAAAATATTTTAAACATGAAATACTAAATCATGATTGATGCATAAATAAAAGAATGAGCTGGGCAGAGCAGGCAAAGAGAATTATGGAGAAAGAGCCGACATTTTATCTACAATAAAGAAACATTTACAACAAGCGGAGGCATCGAAGATGGATGGGAAGTATATAATGAAAATATAAGGACGAACAAAATGTTTCGCATGATTTGCTGAAGTAGTAAATTATTGAATAATAACAGAAAAGTCTTTCTCATCGTATCTCACCTCTAAAAGGATGGTGAGACCAAGTGGAGAAAAAAGGTAAATTCAATAATGGAGTAGCAGTTAATGGAATTAAAGATTGAAAAGAATTTCGAACAAAAAATAGGGTAGCAACGTAAGAAAATACGGTCTAGGAAAATGAAATAAGAGATATAGAAAAGCGAGCAAAATTCATAATCCTCCGATACCAATACGGAGCCGAGCAGAATATTGTCGTTTTGAGATAGTCATTGATTTCAAGCTAAATAATAACATTTTCTCACTTGAAGAAATTGGACTATACTTCATTTTATGATTAAGATAAAAAACAAGACGAGAGGATTACTAGAGAGGAGTGTACAAAAATTGGGAGGGCCAGCGAATCTGAAAAAATTAGCATCTGATAATGATAAATATCTTTGTACAGTCATAAAATCTGTACGAGCTGGAAATGGAATTTCCCAGGGGAAAAAATCAAAAGGTGGTCAGTACTTAATACCCTAGAAAAAAAGCCATAAACGGACATGAATATACACCATAGCCAGCTTAATGATAAAATCAGATACTTGGATGACGTGATAAGTAGTTTAGGAATTACTAACAACGATAACTGGCTCAAAATATTCATGAACGCGCCAACCAAATACTGAAAAAATAACCTCAAATATTACAGTGCATCCTAAAATTAGTTTCACGAGGGCGTTGGAAAAATCACAATTCATCCTGTGAATACGAACTAGGGAACGATTACGATAAACACGCCAAGCATGAAATCGTCGCGTGGAGGTGAGGAATTTTAAGGAGGACGAATCTCAGGTCTTGTTTCTTGGATGAATTCGAAGAACTAGGGTGATAAAATGAATCGGCATTTAAGTCGAAAATTGCGTCCCGCAAGGAAAAGACAAGGGGGCATTTCTTCGCGAGCGGAAGTCCTGCCGCCGAGATACGCACCTGACCCGTTCACCGCGATCGTCCGAGAGAAGGGGAGGGGGTGAAGAGAGGGAATGGAGGCTCAGGAGACGAGGAGCGCAAAAGAATTTGATGGTTGGAGGAGGGAAGGGAGAGAGGGTGGACAGATAGAGAGAGACAGGGGGGGAGAGGCGTATTGGCGGAAGGGATGGAGGTGTTAGGGGTGGGTATCGGGGGAAGGAGGGGGGCTTGATGAGTGGGGGGATGTGGCTCGAAGGGGACTCTGGCATGAAGATCGAGGGTTTGGGGTGGGCGCTCCGAATATGGAAGCTTGCAAATAAGAGCCCGTCTCACTTTTCTTCTCGCAGGAGGATGAAGGAGAAGGGTGAGTAGGGGCTAGGTATATATACATCTTTCCCCTCCTCAAGTGTGATGGAATGAAGACTCCAATGCTTCTCCAACCACCTCATTCTTTCATACACTTACTACGGCCAACATGCAGTGGCTTAGTTCTGTCCTCTTGTACACAAAAAAGTATGACGTCAAAGGACAGTCTTCATAAGAAATGACTCCAGACAAGAAAAAAATCTGAAGGCCACGACGTATTTTGTGCTAGAGACTCGGAATATCCCTTACGCTTCAACGGACCTATATTCGTACGCCCGATGGGAATGGTACTCTCCGTGCTGACTGCACGTACATACATCAAAGTGACCCGGAATGAATAAACGCAGAGGAAAAAATAAAAAAGGAAAATTTTCCAAAATATATTTATTTATATAATATTAATTTTAATTCAAAATATTTAACGAACTTTCTATGTCTAAAACAATTGAAACTGAAATAAAAGTACTCCGCGGTCAACGAAAGCTCAAATCTCAGAATACCGATTAAACAACGCGGGAACCTTCTAAATTCTTTGCCCGAGTATTCGGAGCTTTGGGGACTGTCACCAAGCCGCAGCAAACAGGTTATTCACCACATCGCAAGCGAGGCACTGGAGTATCATGAGTGTACGCGTAAAGATTGGCAGTCTCGGTAAAGTTTTTGGCTCGGCTCGCCTTTGAATAGATGGCGCACAGAGATAAAGGTAAAAATTATATCGGCGCACATTTAGTAGTTAGTGTTTCCAACGTGAGAGTCGAATGTAACAGTTCATTGTCACGGCAGTCAATTTCCACATTAAATTTCACTTGCCCCAAAAGTAAGGTTACGTACATTGAGGGAAAAGAGAGGCACGCAGCAATTCAACCACTTACCACCACAACCTACCACCGCAGTTCAACCACTACAATTGTTTGTTAGCAGCGAAAATATTTGTACTCAACAACTTACAATTTCCTCCTCGTCACGCCTCATCCTTCTTTGTAACCGTAAATTCAATAAATACATTCATTATCATCTTCAGCTAGGCAAATTTCCCCTGAATTATCCAGCTTTTCCATAAATAATTCTCTAGATTATAGCCGACATTGCAAAATAGTAGCCTCTATTTTTCCCCATGGAACATAGAGACTTGCATGAAGTACAGTGGCAAGAATATAGACGAGACGGCGATGCCCCTTCAATGGTAATTAATTCATTTAAGAAAGCGAAGTGCCTTCAGGAAAGGCTACGGCATGCTGCAATAAATAGTTATTTAAAAGCATCGATGTTGTTGACAGGTTGCTGGCACGTGGAATTTAACCGCGCTCGAGAAAATATTCGAGGTGGAGGACATGATAAAGCAAACTCGAGAGGCCACTACGGACAAATGAGAAAAAAATATAAAAAAAAGAAGCTGCCACCTAAAGGAGCGGGATGAAGAAGAGCTTCTGCTTTCAAACTGTTTCTTCTCAGAAGGCTTACACTTTAAAATCCAAAAACTTTCTGAAATTTAGTTGAAAAGTTTGTACACTCCAAGACTTCTACTACACCTTGAGTCATAATTCCGCTATTACTATCAGCATAACTTGCGATAACCGGTTTTTCCCTGATCAACTCAAATATAACCTAAACCTGGCGGAAATTTTCTCTATATCAATGGATATCGGTGTATGCAAGTGTGTACAGATTTTCGTAGATCTATTTTAACCTCTGAGAGGCCTTTCCGAGAAAAATCAAAACTTCAAATTTATTTGGTATTACACTTCAGATGTATTGGTAAAATAAAGGCAAAAATCAACAAGGCTAACGACCACATGCATATCCTGATCGAGACACCCCGATGGTAAAACAGTATGGATACTATCCAAACCAATAACGAAAAGCTCCAGAATAAAAAAAACAGCTGGACAGCACCTGGATGTATAGCCGGCGAGTCGGACAGTGAGGGAAAAAATCATCCGATGAAAGCGCATGACATTCAGAGGAAGACTCGAGCAGCAAAATCCCCATTTGTCTCTCTCACACCTCTCACCTTCCCGCCAGCCCTTATATATATATATATATATATATATATATATATATATATATATATATTATAAAAATATATATGTGTGTGTGTATATATATATTTATATATAAAAATATATATATTTTTCTTTTGTCCTTCCCACCTTCGCCGCCACTTTCTCCCGTTTCCACTAACTGCATTTCGCGGGTGTGGGTGGGTGGATGTGCGCCCTCGCGTCTCTCCCTCTCTCTGTTTACTCCCAACTGGCTTCTCGGGAAACGCCGCCGGGGCGCGGATCGGGGCAACACGGACACGGAGTGGGAGGAGAGGGGGATGATAGGAACGGCACGTCTCCGACGACTGCGTCGTAAAAGACAGCATCCAGCGGGGAGATGGGAGAGAAAGACAGAGAGAAAGAGGAGAGAAAAGGACGCGAGGATGAAGGAACCTTTTCCCCTCCTAGAAAAGCCAGAAATGTACGAAAAAGAGAACAAGAGTCCAATTTTAACTTATATTCGTCCATCATGCCCGATGCTTAAAGCGATCTATTTCAGAAAGAAAAAAGTTGAATATACGCACGAATCATGATTGTTTATTAATAAACTCAGAGGAAACCGTAGAGGTTCTAAGGATAGCTACCGAACTTCAGGGAAGGAAGACATGGAAGCAGTGTCTGAGGATAAAAAATGGCACAGAGTTCATAAACCAACTTCCCATTTCATTGCCTTAATAGGGAATTAGATATTAATCTGAAAGACACGTTATATACAATACAAAATTTCCTCAGAAGAGACAGGTTCATATAGATAGCAGACAATAAACACCAAGCAAGCATTTTAGTAAGTAGTCTTCAGTTGATAAAACTTTATGATGATGATATCCGCGTCTAACACCGGAGATTAAAGCCAGCAAGGGAATGAATCGTGAATACGAAGTACGACAAGAGAAGACATATAGGTTTGCAGGTTGATCCAAACTCGAAGCTCGTTTGCTTAGGTGTAGTAGAAACAAAAAAGATTAAGAATATTCATGATAAATGAAAAAAACGCATAATGAGGGGCAAAAATAGTAGAGGGAGAGAGGGTAACTTTAAGTATTGAAGAGTTAGGATATTATTGAGATATTCGCCAAAGGTAATAGACTACAGAATACAACGAGAAAAAAATTATTGTTCATGTTTTAGGGCATAGAGTTGTTGATGATTAAGTAAATATGAAGGAAATTCATTTAAAATACTCGTCATTCAAATACTAAAAGCAGCGTTCACCCTACATTACCTAATGAACAATGGTGATGGAGACTGCATACAGGGATAAACGCTTGGATAGTCCTCATAAAACTATTGAAAACGCCATTACCAAAGTTGTTTTAGACATGGTGGCACCTGATGACACCCTAATTAGCCTACTAAAAACCTGAAGAATGCGTATTGATGATGCTGTTAGTATATTTGCATCGATCACTAAGTAGGGGAACAAGTAAGCCTAAAGTCGCAATCTGGACAATGAAAAGTAACAAACTAGACCTTTGATTACGAGGAAAGATGCATTTTAGCAAACTCTACAAACCACCACAGTGGAGTGTGGTGAGGAGTGTTAGAGCCCCAGCCATGAAAAAGGGATAAAATGGAAAAAAGAAATCGGAAGGGGTAAAGGGTTAAAGTGAGTAGTATGTAAGTGAGTGGAGTGGCTAAGTGTCTCACTTTGTTATTATCGTAGTCAGTAATTGTGCGTGGGAAGAATCAATTTTTATTCCAGTCGGCAGTGTATCTCACCGTTTTATCACAAACTGCATTCCCAGATATATAGAGCATTATTTACATGAAATATCCTCCGTTTCACCCTAAAGCTGGCGTGATTTAATTTAACAAGTGATCATAGCCTTTCGTATTAAGTCCCAAGTAACTCAGAGCTCTTAACCTAGTACTTTCATCATCTGTATCACACAGGTCTGATAAGAGCTTCGATCACAGGAGACGCGGACAAGGAGAGAGCGAGGCGAAAGAGAAGCGGATGAAAGGAAATAGAGAGAGGGGGAGGCATGGACGAAAGAGACCCGGGGAGGAGAGAACGGAGAGATGCGGGAGGTGAGGAGGAGTATGGAGAGAGGGAGCTTGGGAAGGAGCACCGGTGCGTGAAACGGCTTGAGTTGTGCGCCGGACACCCAAGGGTGGGTGGCGAGGGGGGGCGTGAAAGTGGATAGGGTGGCTGGAGGGGGAGGTGGTAGGTGGAAGGGAATGGTTGAGGGAGGGAGGGTGGGGGAAGGGGGCGATAGGAGAGCAGAGAGCTCTCTGGATGAGAGTCGGCCGTCGTTAACCGAACGGAGCGAAGTGAGTGAGATGGGAAAGAAGATGTTGGTGGGATGGGGAGGTGAAGGAGAGAAGTGGTTCCAGGGTGGACGGAAGGGGGAAGGGAAGTAAGACCCCCCCCTTCTTCCGTCTCTCTCTCAATTCCTCAGACCGACCACTTCATTGAACTAATCGAAATACAGCGAAGTCGATCGGATAGCTTAGCTAAAAACTGCCCGGTGCGAACAGAAAGAGTGACAGAACCGAAGCGACGGTCAGAGAAGGATTTGCTAAGAGATTACACGCTAGTAAAATTATCAGAAAAATAAATGAAACACAAGAGCTTCAAAGCGACAGCATATGAGAATATTTACGGTTGGGAAGAGTAAAAAGCTATAACAAGAGCGAAAATCACTGCAAAAGAACTAAAGATATAAATATACCTTTAGGTAAAAAATTAGGAAGGAGATTTCACATGCAATGCGGTGTAGAGCTATCATTTTACTCGGGAAGTGGAATGCAGGAAGGAGGCTGTACACACGCACAGCGATGACCACTGATTTTTGTTCAATTATGCTAGAATGCGAAATGACTGAAAAATTACAATAATTCACTAACTTAAAATTTGAAATCTTTCCGCATTTTAGCACAGCTGAACTGTAACTGATGGTCCCCGTTATGTATGATTACGGCATCTATCCTGTAATAGTAAAATAATAGCCATAAATTGTGTGTCTAGTGAAATTCACGTTCCATCCACGACAGCATAAAGAGCAGATTGAGATACTAATTCACTAAAGCGCACCGCACTAATTACAGCTTTCCTTCACACCCTTCCCTTCTATAGATCTTGTTCAAACACCTCCTGCTACACGCCTTAGCAGTAGATTGAGCTACTTAGATGTAGATCACGCGAGATTCCCAAGGACGACTTCCGCGATATTCCACCGAGAGGAGGGTGGCAAGCTGCGGTCGACGCGTGGAAGGGATCGAGGAGGTGAAGGACCCCAGGGGTGAGTTCCGGTTGGTGGCCAGCCACCACAAGAGGTGAGCAGACGCATCTTTTTGCTTCACTAAGAGGGAGTTTAAGCATAAAAATGGCAACCGAAATGCACGAAGGTATGCCTGAAGAAAAAAATCCGAATGAACTGGGCGGCGATGCGAGGAAGTCGACCGAAACCAGTAGAAGAGAGAAGCAGCAGTAAATCACGCATTCCATAGTTTGTAACACACGCCACCGCCATTTTTTCAGATATGAAGCTTGGAAATTTATTACGTTCGGAGTTTTCAGTTCGTTTTTTGCAAAGTGGTCAGAGAAAGGTTAGTCGCTATCCTATTACCGTCTTCCGTTGGCGCGTATAAAATGTTTTTCTTTGATAATGGATGCCCTCGTAAATTCACTCATTTTAGCGAAAATTTTAGTTCACGGTATTGGAAAAGACTTAACCTTTCCCTTATAAGTTTATAAGTGCCACAAACATCTCTCCATTTTAAGTTTCATCTTCAGACACCTCCCTTCAACCCCGCCGTGTACACCTGTGATCGGTGACCAGTCCCGATTATACGTTACTTACCTCAACTCCAACCCTCTCCCCTAATTGACTTAGAGAGAGGAGAATGCTTCTGGTTGCTCCATAGAGATTTTCTCCACAGTATGATAATTACGAGTTATATCTAGCTGTATCTTAAGGAAACCTCAGACTACAAATTATTATGATTTCTCAGTGGGCTTGAAAATCGATTCCAACAGATGTTACAATTTAAGGCCACAATCACAGCAACGATTGTATAGGTATTTTTTGCGACGCTACTTACACATAAACTTCTTTTTGCAAGGCCAAAATACCGTAGGATGAAGCTCAAATCTTACGTTTTTGGAGTAGGGTACAATTCACACAACCACTGCCCAGGGGAATGACCAGATCGTCATAAACACAGACGCAGCTGTTCGGAAAAGCTCCGCGCAAACGATCGCCGACAGTCGTGCAGAACGCCGATCCGAGAGAGAGCGGCGGGAGAAAAAAGAATCGACGTTGTCACATAAATCGCGCCTTTAATGCCCGAAGGTTCGATAATTCCGAGTGATTTATCGATCAAACCCTCGTTTCATCGGCAGAAAGATGATCACGTCCTAATATCCAAAACGCATTCATCAAAACAGAGACCGACAAGGTGAAAGCCTCCGCGAGGAGATGGCCTCCCCGATGGAACGGTTTTAAAATTTTGGCGTTTCACTTGCTCTCTCACTCTCCCGCCTCTCTCTCTCTCTCTCAGTTAACAGCGACATTTCTCTTCCCTTCTCTTCTGTCTCCTCCTTCCAACACGAACCACCGGCTCGATAACTTCTGCTGTCTCACTCACTCACTCCCCTTCCGGCACTTCCGAGTTTCGAAATCGAGAGGGTTTCCCAGTAAATGAGCGCGGGTCGACGCAATTAATGGAGAACATCTCGCGAAACCGGCTTGTGTTACGCATTCGAAAAAGCAGCCTTGAGGCGAAAAATGTTCAAATAAACGCTTACCTCGTGAAAAAAATTCCACTGCTCCGTGTAGGCCTCCTAAGACCACCTCATTACGGCGATAAAAATGGAAAGTATTCACGAGCATCGCGTTTCTCAGGGAACTCATGGTGAAATGAACATATTTTCATTTGCACAGTTAACTGTAAATTTCTGAGGACTGAGTGACGCATGGTGCTCCTACCTGTGGTCGAAGATCAAACTGCTTTCTTATTCATGTTAAGCCCATTCCTGCCTCTTATGGAGAAACAGTCTAAAAATATTGACTGAGAAGTAAATCTCTCAGCCTATTGGCAATGGTGTAACATCAACACAGTAAGCTAAAATTAAAAATCTGTTCTAAAACGGAAAGCTGCAATTTTTACACCAAAACCTTTCATGATTAGAGAGCTAACTTAATGTTGCAATTCAACTCAACTTGGGGTGTGACCGCAATGTGTAATGACGGAGGTATTCCGACTCAAATCAACTGTTTCCCCTTAATCAAAGCGGTAATACGTTAATACCGATTCATTTACAGTGAGGTTTTGCTGACATTTTCTGATTACGGCCAGTTGCGCTTGTAATCAATAATGCGCAACAAGTAACGAATGCTTAGTAAACTGAAACAGTATCCCACATAATATTTTTTCCTGGGAAAGTCTGTTGCAGTATTCCACTTCAACTTGATGCCCGACCATCTCGTCTCCTCCCTATAGGCAGCATGGAAGTGCCCACGTAAGAGGCGAGAAACGAGTGAATAGACAAGCAAAAATGATCCCTTGATGGCAAGAGTCACTTTATCCTCGGGAGCTGCGGGAGAACAAACGAGCCAAAGATATATTTCAATGAGGCCGTTCGGGGAGGCGAACTAATGCGTGATGGCATGAGAGAGCCCTGCTCTCAGCGCTCTCCCCATCTCTCTCTAAGCGAGTCGCGAAAAGGGCAAGATGGGGAAAGAGAGGGGAGGGGATTAGATGGAGGCGGGGAGAGGACTCCGATACCGAGGTCAGGAGGAAGTATAAGAAGGAGAGCTTCTTGCGTCTTTGCACAGACTCGAGAGAGGGGGTTTGGTGCGTGAGAGAAGAGGAATGGTACGTGAGAAGGGGAGGGGCAAGAAGAAGGAGGGGAGGTATATGCGGGGGAGTGACGGTGTGATGAGGTGGGGGGGCACTGGAGCAGCCTCGAAGAATTTGCCGTGAGTAACATGGGTGGAGGATGGAGAGGGCGGGATGAGAAAAGCCGGGTTTATCCACGAGGTGAGGACCAGTGGGTTTGGCCCGAGCGGGAGGAGATCTGGAGATGTGCAGGGGCAGATACTGCCGTCTTTGAACGCATCCACAATACACATGAATTACAAAAATAACTTCAAGTATAGAGACGAGGCTAGATGGGAGTGAGAACCTGAGTAACTACTCATACAAACCCAAATCTCTTTCTCGTCATCTCGGGGGTTATCGTCTACCGACTTATCGACTACCAGTGTATCTACCGAATAAAAACGACTTCACAACGCTAACTATGACGTATCTAGCTAGCTATTTCCTGATTTCTAATACATCGCTGACATTAAATAAAAAGAAATGCATCGGGAACGCGGATATCATGGACGAATGCAAAAAGGTGAGCATTTTGCTGCAATTTTTCTCTCTCATTTTCGATTCACAATATTCTCCCAATTCGATTTCCCCCATTCACAGCAGTGGGTCAGGCCGAGGGAAAAATTATTAATGGAAAAATGTGTCCTTGCATAATAATGCGCCAGTATTCTTTTCGGTTTATTCTCCTCCCGTCATTCGTTTCGAAAGGATCTGCCATCAGTTGGCAGCAGTGTTGTAGGACATGAGAATAGAGTGCGAGATAGTCAGAGGGCGGGAAGCGAAAGGAAGAGTGGGAAGAGGGACCAAGTAGCGTTTTTCCTTTCCCCGAAAGCCTCTCATCCTCCCCGCTCTTCTCTCTCTCTCTCACACACACACTTCCAGAGGGGGCAGCTGCTGTTGCCTCTGCTGCACACAGACCATCCCACACATACCCTACTCCTCCCCTACGCCCCTCCCCACCACTTCACAAAACACCCCTCGTGCTTCAACGCAGTAACCACGGAAACAGGCGCGGAAAAAGGAGGAATGGACCATTCGAAACGTTAAAGTTAATGCGAGGGAATGGACCGAGGGAAAGGTTTGAAATGTGCAAGGGAGAGAGAAGAGAGGAATGGGTTTCGCGGGAGGAAGAAAAAGGGGCGCCGCGCCGTTTAGCTTGCCCCTCCCCCCCCCACTCATGACGTATCGGCCGCGTTGCGTGGCAACGGCCTTGCAGAACGTGGAAGCGGAAGCCTCCGGGTCGTTCGAGAGGACGAGAAGGAGGTGAAAAAGAGATGAGGGCGCGGAGTGCGCACTTGTGTGTTCTAGTCTGGCGGCTCCCATCACGGAAGCCGCCTCCCGACTATGCTTGGAAAGGATGGCTGCAGCGAGCGAGGCAGACGGAGAGAGATAGAGAAACAGGCAGGGGGAGGTCAGGGACGCACGACCCTCGCACCATATGCAAGCACGTCAGTTCCCACCTCAAATTCTTTGGACGGCCCTTTCTTCATTTGGTAGAATAATCTGAGTACGGGCTGAGATGAAGGATTCCACTGGCTCTACCCTCTGCCCGATGGGAAATAAACAACATTTTGAATCCTAAATGATTTTATTTTATCCGGCTAAATTTCCAATTTTTGATACGAAATTAATGTAAAATTAATAAAATAAATTTCTAATTTTTAACGCATTAAGAACTGAAAGGTTCTTTCTACCAATGAACTCATAAGTAGCACTGCACGAGCGTCCATGTGGTGAATGACCCACCCAGAGGGGACTCGAACCAACGACCTCAAAGAAATCAGGCAAGGCCTTTACTACTCCGCCAGCGAGACCAAATAAAACAATTAACGTAGTATCGGTCCAAAGTTAAGAATTGCTTCAGCGAAGCAAATAAAACTCAAGTGGGCACCAAAAATACTTGGTTTACATCTTAGCTGAGGATCAGCATCATAAAAAGAACAGTTTTATGAAATACTCGCCTGTTTGAACAAGTTTGCTGGTACTAACTACATTAATTGTGCATTTACGATACAGTGCCATACACCCTCACCATACACAAGTACAGCAAAATGGATATCTCAAAACGCATGGAGATCGGCTAATTGAAGTTGCTCACTGTTGGTCCAGAGGGCGACATTTATGGTACCTAAATACACATTACTTGAGCAATAATCAAATAAATATCGACAACATGCGACAGAGAGCGCAAGATGCTCATTCCAATTTAAAAAATATGAGTTCCGATTCTCCGCCTTATCTCTTTATTATGATTGAATCCTTTCTCTGCACCCACATTGGACCAGTACGCTATTTTCTTCACAACGATTGAATTTTTCATGGTTTTCTCACAAAATGCTTCAATAAACCGGATCAGAATGTGCCAATAGCGCAAAAATAACGTAATATAAAAAAATTAATTCTATTGGAGCTACAGGCCAAAATATCGAATACTAATCCGCCTCCGGGTTAATTCAACTATGACAAAAAGGTCACGTTAAAGATACCTCATTTATTCTTAATTTAAGGCACCTTAATATCAAAGAGAAATAAGTGACCGTGAGAAAGGCTTACTTCGAGAGAAATGGTCACGAAATATAAAGTTGAACGCTTGCAACAAAGCGGGCATAATTTAAGCAAACATTTTCAACTTATGAACTCATTCGCAGATATGAAATTCTCTCACTCAGAAAATTGGTAATACTATTGGAACGTTCTTTAAAGTCAAAGAACAAAAGGAAGGACACTTAATTGTATAGTTACACTCGTCAAAAATTAGAGACAAAACTCAAAACTGAGGAATAGGCAAGAGAATTGGGTAATTCCCCACTTTGGAATCTAATACCTCTTAATTTCTCACTCTAGATTCCAAATAATACAGTGCAATGACCTAAAACAGATTCTTATTATGAACTTACCAACTGAGTAGAAGAGAAAAATAGGCGAAGTTGGCCTACTCTAAACAAATGGGATAATTTTGTCTACCTTCAGCTCGCTGATACTTTTCGCATTTATATTACAATTAATGGAAAATAACAGCTTGGAGTGAAAAAGGAAATCCTGAACATAATCTCGCGTTCAATGTGCAGCCCTCGAGAACAGGGTATTGCAATTAATGGAAAATAACAGCTTGGAGTGAAAAATGGAGTCCTGAACATAATCTCGCGTTCAATGTGCAGCCCTCGAGAACAGGGCATTGTTCAACGCTTTAAACAATTCCCATTTCGAACGGAGGACACCTACTGAACAAGAATATAAGCTTCCAGGCAACCGACAACCCATTCTCTAGAATCATACACCGATTGTTAAACCTCCAACGAACGAATTCATAAAGAACTCAATGGCATGCCTGCATATGACCCGGTGCAATTAACACTGCATATCCGACTTCCACGGTGACTAGTCTGGAACAAAAGGCAGCGGAACGACACTGCAGATTCATTTGAGGACCGAGGTGAGGAGAGAAAAGAATGGCGTACGGGGGAAGGAGAACCGGATATAGTTATTCGGGTGATGAATAGGCGACCGTCTGGAGAAAGGAAGAAACGAGAGAATACGTGCGGGCCGGGCTACAAGGGAAGGGGAAAGGATGGAGTAAGATTGGCGTTTAGATTGAATCTCGGATTGGGTTTTAGTGCGAGAGAGAAGGAAAATGGGGACTCGAGCACCAACCTACTTGGGACAACCGATAGAGTTATGAATGCGCGCACAATAAATTGTGTGCGGAGGAATTATGAATTCTGTGACGGGTGGCTGAGGCGACGGACTCATTGGAAGGGCGTATGGAGGGTCCTCTTGGTGGAAAGAGGGCGTGTGTGGAAGAGGAGGGCACTTCCGTCGCCGAGGGGTCTTTGTGGGATGAGGGGGATGGGAGGGAAGGAAGGAAACGAGACTTCAGCCTCCCTGACACTTTCAAAGCATTATGACACGAAGGGAAGGAGGCCCTTGACGCAGGGAGCGACGGAGGCAAGAGTGGTGGCGGGGAGGAGAAAACGATAAGTTACGGGAAGAGAGGGAGAGATATATATGTATAAGGAGGAGGAAGGTGGAATAGGACAACGACGTTTGGAACAGCGAAGGGGACGCATCCGTGCCTGTGGTTGGGCACAAAAGTGGAAAGGCATCGAAACCCGATAGCACACATACGCAGCGAAGAAAAAAAATTAAAACTACGACCAGGCGCCTTTGATCTCACATCTCCCCACCGACTGGGAAGGAAAAAAACTACGGATGCCGTCATGTTGCTCTGTCATCATAATGAGAGCTTTTTTTATGCCCTTCCAAAGATATCCGCATTCAAAGTCCATAAAGAGTCTGGCGAGGAGGCAAGGTCGTTTTATTCCGGTCGCCCACAAAACGATTAGCATGTGTTTTACGAGGAGCTATCGCCGTCTGAGCTTTTGTCTCTCTTGACTTCCTCCCCTCCGGCCATATGAGCGTCAAAAAGACTTGAGGCGCCGTAGCGCTTTTCGGTTCCTGCGCTCTGACTAATTTATGGGCGACATACTCCCGCTCCCGTTCATTCGGGCTCAAATTGGTGTCTATCTCACCTGCCGCGTCCCCGGCTGGAGGCGAGGGGAGGGGAAGGGAAAGAAAACCTCTGGTGGCGTCAAACTCATTACCAAGTTTCCACATACACGACGATGATAACGCGCGGCGAGGAGAAACGAAGGGGAAAGAGCAGTAAAGAATGTGAAGTAATGATAGGAAAAAGAGCGCACGGATGAAAATGCCGAGGGCCTGAAAGGGAAAGAGACCTGGATGACTTTGGATGTGGAAGAAGCGAATTGCATGGAAGCGAAATGTGCAAGGAATGGAAAAAGAGAGGGCAAGTTTGGAAGTAGGAGGGGATTTGGGGAAGAACAGAAATGGGTTGCAGACGAGCCATAGGAGAGGATTAGGGGAGAAGATACGCAGGGCATAGGATGGCAGGAGGAGGAGGGAGGAGGGGAGTGCAGCGGTGGAAGCAGGGGAAGAACGGCGGAGAAGCGGGGCAGCTGCATCCTAATCAAATGAACGCACTCGACTCTTATTCGGGAGAGCAAATGGAGTACAGAGACGTCAACGACATGCCCAACCGAATGGGACGGGGCATGAGGGGTGGAGGAGTGGGATACACAGAAAAAAGGGGGGCGGGATAAGAGAGGGAGAGAAGAGTGGGGCGGCATGAAAGAATAATAGTAATAACGGAAGATAGATCGCGGCTTTGAGTGCATTGAGTGTGTGTGTTGTGAACGCATGAGCGATAAGTGCCGGGAGACTGCAGGGTTGGGGGAGAAAGGAGAGGAGAGTTTAGACGGGAGGACAGGGAGAGTAAAGAGGGGAGCGTGCGAGGGGGAGATACAGGAGGTTCGCGGCGCGAGATTCAATTGTCGATAGGACGACGCGTTTAGGCTCGAGGGTGTCGCTGCGGAGGGAGACTAGAGGAGTGGAGATCGTGGGCGAGCAAGCAGACGCCGAAGCGAGGGTAGGATAACAGCGCCATCACAAAGTAAATACTCGGGCAAATAGCGCGCGGGTATGGAATGGTGGCTGGCCAGACGCAGCCAACTCAACCGTCATTTTCTGCGGCGTATAAAAAATTACATTGGTAATTACTGGTTTTGGTACCGGGGTTTTTAATGCTTAGTTTAGGTGTAATTGACCACCTGAATCCAAATTCGGCATTAGTTTTCGCGTAACAACTCTAGTTTTTGAGATAGGAAAATTTGGTTATTTACCTTATGAAAGTTAAAGGTGTCAATTAGATAGGAATAAAAATTCACTGACAGCTAGTATTTGTATATTTTATCGAGAAATTGAAGAAAGAAATGCCACATAAAACATATTGGGAGCACTTATTTACAACTATAATTCACTCGAAGGAAATAAAATATAATGAAAAAGAGTCAGTTAGCACTTCTGAAGTTTCTTTTCAGAGAAATTCTAGAATGACTTTGGGCAGAATAGTCTCTCTGAAGGTTCCAGTAATAATCTGCCACTATGTGCGTATCCCATCTTCCTTGGTAGCGGTCCTCCATAGTTTTCATATTCTGATGAAATCTCTCACCTTGTTCTTCGCTTGTCTCCCCTAAATTCTCTGGGAAACAGTCCATGTGGCTATGTAAATAGTGAACCTTAATACTCATATTGCATCCATGGTTCCTAGAGTTTTTTAGCATCTCATCTACTAGTCCTATATAATTATCTGCTTTGTAATTTCCCAGGAAATTTTTAACAACATCAGCAAACGAGCTCCAAGCATTTTGCTCAGCCTCATTCATAAATTGCACGAACACGGGATCTCTAATTAGCTGCCTAATCTGTGGGCCATCAAAAATTCTAGCCTAAAGTTTCTATGAACTGATTTGTGGCATTTTTCTTCCCATATATGCAAAACACTGCCCATATTTCTCAAGAGCCTTCACACGCTGCTTCATAAGGTCTAGTTTTATGTGCAGTAGAGGCAAAATGATTTTATCTCGTTTAACTAAAGGACTGTTTACAACATTTTTCTCTCCAACAATCATGGTTTCTCTCTCAGGCCACTTATTTCTCACCCAGTGATTTTCCCTGTCCCTGCTATCCCAAAGACATAAGAAACAAGGGTATTTTGTATAGCCACCTTGTTGTCCAAGGAGAAAGTTAACCATTTTTAAATCCACACAAATCATCCATTGATGTTCTTGATATTTTATCTTCACCATGACCAAAGCGATGGCGATATATTCTTCTTTCATTTTTGTTGAATGTGCAATTGGTATTGAGCCAAACTTGTTGCCATTGTGAATGAGGACGCATTTCAAACTCCGCTTAGAACTGTCAATAAATAGACGCCAATCATCCGGAATATATTCAGGAAGACCCATTTTCTTCAGGAGTCCTCTAACATCTTGACAGAATACAAGATTGTCTTCTTGAGAGAAGAAGGAATGAAAAATTTTTCCCTTGTACGATAAAAATTAATTTTTGTTCCTTGTTCCAGTAAATTCTTATTATTCAACCTAGAGGCAAGTAATTTAAATGTTGTTTTTGAAAGGTTGAGATCTCTAACGAGATTATTTAGCTCATCTTGGTTGAAACGCATAGGACTTGATGACGTTCCCTCATAATCACTGCCACCGTTACCATTTGTATCAGAAGAAGTTTCACATGTATTCACATGCGTGTGGTGGTGTGGTGGGCGTTTACGCTAACAATTCCTAAATATCTATAAAATCAAAATGATTGAGGGATGAAAATGCTATATCTACAAACGTGGAGCTGATAGAAAAAAACTGATTTCATATTTAGATTCAGCGCCCAAAATATAGTTAAAAAAAGTTGAAAAATTTTCGGCACCAAAAAAAATTTGTTTTGTAGACCTGTGTTATCTGAGAGCCACCGAGGCGAGAGAGAGGCTTCAGGAACGCATCCTTTGGACCGAGGAGAACGGTTCATACGCCCGGGTAGCAGTGAAATGAACGAAAGCCTCTTACCACAATGTTTCTTGGCATTTGGTAGGTGTATTTTTCATTACCTCCCCATGGACTTCAACAGTATTAAAATACTGGCTTGGTTTCCATTTTCCCATGACCCCTGTAAGCCTACTTGTGGGAGTTATGATATTCGCCCTTTATCTGCAAGTTTAGCAATCAGTGGACTTAGCAGGGTTTCCGCAAAATGAAAGACGAGTGCACATATTTCATGAAAAACACGAGCATCACGAAATTTGCAACATTCCATTTAAACACTTCTCACGAGCCCAGCAAAACATTTTAGAATTTACTTTAAACCGGTTTTCATAGATGCCAAATGTTCGCTAACGACTCAACTTCATCTTTATGTTGACAGCAAAACCGTTTAAAAACGTCAAAACAGCTTAGCACAAATGTTTTAGCCCATATGCATGCGCCTATAGCCTTAATATTGCAATGAATAATGTACTTAAAAGGTTAGGAATATTTTTAGAACAGAAAACATCGCGCATAATCGAAGCACATTATGACATTTTGTCGTTCGGCGCTAATGCAAACTATGATCGACGACACGACCCTTCGATTACTGCTTGGTGACCCAGTTACAGGTCCCGACCCGGACCTTGAGCAACACTGCCACAGGAAAGTTACGTAATCGGCGGATTCATAGAGCGAGGAAAGGGTATGCTCCAAGTGTAAATTACGTCAAATTTCCCGGATTTTTCCTTAGGATTCCAAAATTTGTTAACCAAACTAGTTAAGCTCAACGCCGGAAGTAAGCCAATGAAGATCAGTAGGATAGGGAGGTATCTTCAAAGACTCGCTGTCGTTTAGACTCGAACAAGCACACCATTCTCTGGTCATAAATTGAGCGCACGTCGAAAACAAGCAGGTGTGGAGGAAGTGAGAACGTTTAGTGGGCAAAGCAAAAGAACCGCATCGCGTCACGTTACGAAATGATTTGGATCTCCTTCCAAATTTGGAATGAATCCCTTCAAAGTCGTGTCAAAAGGTTTCCAGGGGCGAGATACAAACAACGGTTGCGCAAAGATTTCTCTCCTCAACCGCTCGACGGCTGGGAGTGAAAACAGGCCAGGCGACGTTCCTCGATAGAAAGGTCAAAATTCGCGCACAAATTACGGGCTTAAAAAGCAGCACCAGCACTGCGAGAATGAATTTTTCCCATGGACTGTTCAAACGACCGAGGAAAGAGAGCCTAGATTAGAATGAAGCATAAAATTATATCATTAAAAAAAGAAAATTAAACGACCCTTTCACCGGCATGACCCACATTAATATAATTACCCGGTTTAAGGCAAAAATATCTTCCACAGTTATGTGAAACCATTTCAGATATGATTGATAATGACACGATTAGTTTCTTAAAAATATTACGAGTTGACTTTTTTCGAGACATGAGGCCAACAAAGTTATCACTATCACCGAAGTTAATCGTAAGGAAGAAAAGAAAGTACTTTCATTAATTTATAGCACTAGGACGGCTTGTAAAACATTTTATAACCGTAGACTTCATCTTACGCCTCAATTTTAAATGTATAGATAATTAAAATTTGCTCTATATTTTCGAGCAAAGTTGACAGTAGAGTGAAAGCAAGTCGTGTGATTGCAAGCACGGTTCGAAGGTAATATCAAATTAGAACAGAGATGTTTAAAAATGGTGGACTGGAAACAAATATAAATTCCGATAGAAAGCTCCTTGGCTCTGAGATGTCGACACAGTTGAAAAATTAAACAGGAGTCTCTATTACTACGCGGGCACCTTAAATAACATTCCGAAGGTCGCACTCAAGTGAGTTAAGTCGCTCCGACAATGTGACGGAGACGCGTGCCCAGCGAGACGAGGGAGAAAGAGATAAGAAACTTCTAGATGACGTCAGTGCATGTATCTTGACACGTGCTTGATAGACGATGAAGAAAACTGGATAAATGTAAATGGGTCTATTAGGTAAGGAGACAAGAAAAGAGATGACGAGACGGGTGCGAGCAGATAGATAAATCGCGCGAATGACAACGTCTGCTGCATGACCAGGATGATATTCCCGCTAGCCCAGGAAGCCAAGGAACGGAATCTCGGCTACACATAACAAGGTAAGGGGCCTTACGGAAATAACTTAATTAACAGCTGTCAACTAATTTACGTGGGTTCCGTGCCTTGGCTCATCAATTACGCTTCATAACCTGAGATGAGAGAGACTGCGATTACACCATGATGAAGTCCTAAGTTGAAAATCACAATTTTAAAAAAGAGATTGACATATTTCAAGATATCCATCCATATACTTAAACACAATTTATATATAGCAAACAAGCAGGCTCAGTAAGTCTATTACGAAACGTTTCGAGTTAGGCATTAAGAAATGCAAAATCCATTGTTGCCACATTTTATCCCTCACCAACTTCAGTTCAAGCCGCTCGTCATCAATCACGGTAAAATGAGGCAGTATCAAAAGCAACTACAGGGGATAAAAACAGACTTTTTATTGAGGCGAACGGTTTCCTACAACAGTAAATATCATCAGGTGACTTTGTTATAAAGCTTGAAATGTTACCACGTTTTCATCTCTTGTATCAGTGAGATTTCACAACGTTCACCCACTTCTTCGGATTCACCATAGGCAATATCATCAGACAACTCTTGTTCACGGGATTCCATAATTACTGCTAATTTAGAAATATGGAATATCCAAGAAAATGAAAAACAAAATCTCTAATCGTACTTTGAGGCCTATTTGAACAAAATGTTGCAACCCGAGCAAAAGGGCAATTATAAGCTCGATCATAACGTAGTAACGGCTCATTTGCTCCTTTCAAGAGTAAATGTAAGTAAAACAAGAGTGATGAAACAGGAATACAGGCCACATTATTAAAAATATTGGACGCACAAACTCGGCCTTCATCCCAACCCAACAAAGCGTCGATTAAAATTCCATCCATGTTAACTGACGATGAGTTAGCACATCTTTTTTACCTTGCCTCAGTCACTTAGCGATTATACATCTGGGTTATGCTACCATTGCTGCGAGCCTCCAGATGCGACTGAATGAAAAAATTGCGGCCGTATTTTTATTTTATTCGTTACATTCCAAGCTGACGATTACAATGCTAATAGGATTCACGGATGATCGGCGACCTCAGCCTTCTCGTGGAAGACTGAAAAGATAAGTGATGAAAGAGGGGAAAACGTTTCGCAGACTCCCCTCTCCCATAAATGTAAAATGACATCATTTAGTCGACAGTCCTAGCGATTGGAAATTTCAGCACCTCTCAACTGTGTGCTGGTCCCTACCCATCGCACATTTTACGACAACGATACCAATTTTATTGCACGCCCTCTTGGTATTTACAAAAAATATACGGTCAGAATTTTTAATATGAATATTGATGCCTTCTCCAGACGTGGTCAGCCATATAAAATGGAATAATTGTGCAGTTGTTTGCAATTTTAAATGGAATGAAATCTGCGCCCGTCGCCTCGAAGGAATTAATCAATATAATGATCGAATCAAAATGGCAATCAAAACGTGGGGAAGGTGCTGTTAAACGACCGCCGCGTTGAATATGCAGTGAGTGGGGGAGGAGGCGTGAGGAGGAGGAGGAGGTTCCAGGAGAGGATGAAAGCGAATGTGTGAGTGAGTGTGAGGTCGAGGACGATCGACGCCTCGCGCTGGCCCTACCTTCCTTCCCATCCGCACTGCCCGGGCGGGTGTCGCGCAATGCAGATGCAAACTAAAATTCAAAGACTACCTACAACAAATAATAGGACAACCGATGGGAGGAAGAGCCGGTCTCTCACCAATTTTCACAAGCCATGCAACACCACACGGAGTAAAAAAGTTAATATACAACGCGTATATTAAACCAAAACTTATGTGTGCCGTAGCGGCCTATGCTGAACTTCTTGGTAAAAGATTAAGAGAAAAAATCGAAATAATCGAGTGAAAGATACTAAATCAATATTTTGCATCCCTCGATACACAAATAACGAAAATCTCTACTCAATAATTGGGCTAACTGACATAATACTAAAAAAATAAAACTAGCAGATAACTACAAAAAGAAGCTTGAAAAAAGTAGCTTACAAAAACAGATGGACCTGGGAAAAAATAAAATAAGAGAGGATGACAAATATTAGGGACCTGAGAGGACGCTCGGAGAATCGAAGGCACGGATAGCCTAGAATAAGTGAATAACCAAGATGTAGGAGACGCCGCCGTCTCCACTCCACAGAGGGGTAGAGGGCGCAACGCAATGCGTTAAATGGGGAAAAGTGAAAACGAGCCTTATCGATCGCCAAACGTGCATAATAATAAGGTCGATGCCGCGCCATATAGACATCTGTGTGTCGAGAAAATTTGCAGAAAATTACAGCGCCGAGAAGCAATTACCACCGAGTCAAATCCTCGTGAGTCGCCGAGCCAACACCTCCTCGGGCGTTAAAACTAAAAAGGGAAAAGCGAGGAATGGGTAATAAGCACATGTGTGTTTGGTCAGAATTTGAGTTATAAATTGGTATTACGTAAAGGAAATAGCGTAATTAAATATTCAATCATGTAACGAAAATCGCTGCAATGTAAAATTGACAAGTGAAGCATCGGATGCCAGTCGAAATCGTGAAAACAAAAAAAGTCAAAGAAGCACAAGATGTTGAAAACGTCAATCTGACGACTAAGTAGGAGACTCTTCAACGAGTTTGATACTGGAAAAATAAAAGAGACGCGACAGGTTCATTGTGAGTGACAAATTAATGTTCCTAGCAGGAGGAAATCTAGCTGGTTTGCCATATAAAGCACACTGCCGAAGTGGAAAACTTTCCTAGTTGTGTGTATTTATGTTCCAAGGTATGTCCTGCAAATGTAAACAAAATTAAACAATCGATAGGATTTAGATGATCGTAATAGTTCCACCTCAATCGAAAGACTAGTCATAAGTGTATATAAACCACAGGGCAGGAATAAACTTCATCTCCCACACAAAGCCAAAATGAGATACTTTAAAAAGGGTAAACTATTAATAGCATTAGAGCAAAACGGTACAATAAGACTTATTGGCGATCTTTAATCTAAAATATATAAACGTAAATTATACGACCTACACTACTCAAAACGTAAAAGGAAAAACTCTTCCATCCGTGGAACTATCAGGGAGAAATTGAAACGTTAGGTAGGGAATGTGCAGTGAGAAAATAAATAAATTCACTGTCGCATTTTCCGAAGTAAAAGTGGAACGGACTTGAAGGAACTTCTCTGCCGAATACTGAGATACATCCTTAAGAAAAAATTTCATTATATTCAAGGTTCATTACGTACGTCCGTCTGGAAGAGATAATCTTCAAGACCACTTCCAAGGCAGTAAGGAGGAGCGGGAGGAGGAGATGGGAGAGAGAGGAAGGGAGAACAAGGGGGAAACGGTAGGAATAAAACGTCTTCCACGCTAATTACTCGAATGCCGGAGCAGAGCAGAAATTAATCTCGTTATAATTATTATTTCGAGGAATTTTTTGTTTCTGTCCTTCAAATCTCCACCTCACACACCAAGAATACGAGAGTCCAGATTCACGAGAAAACCCTGCAGCGATCTTAGACTCGCCCCATTTCACAGACAAAAAATAACTAGTTTTTTTGACGCATAGTCATTTGTACCCACAAAATGGCAAAAGAATGGCCGAGGGCGCTTTCACACCGTCCGCTAAATACTGGTCATTAGAGGTGCAATCGCTTCCCCATCACTAACTCCACTTCTCCTCCCCTCGTGAAATACAAAGCGTTCGAGCCAAAAAGCCAAGCTCCGTTTCCTGGAATAAACCATATCCATCCACTTAACGACCACTCGGGCTTTTTATTGCACACGAGGGCATAGAAATCAAACCGACGCCATGGAGAAAGAATTAACTAAACTTATTTTTCCATCCCACAGATGGGGGAAGGATCCATAAAATTGATTTTTACGGACGCATAACATAACGGCCCTTACAATAAAACATGATGGTGGATCAAAAAAATTTCCCCCTCACTCCGGTTCCCGAGTGAATGATGCGATTCGAGAAGATATGACGACACTGAATGAATACTTTTCCCATTGGAAGAAGTCTTAGCATTTCGTATCCTACTCCAACAATTCACAGGATTATTACGCACGGACGTCCAAACAAGAATGAGACAAAGGTGTGCGAGAGGAAAACAGAGGTAAGAAATAGACCTCCCAGCCACAAAACAGTACCGCTCCCACCGAGCTTGAGGTGGAGAATCCCCTATTCCCCTTCGAACTCTACCAATTCCTCGCTGGCAACCTCTTCCTTCCGCCGTGAGACCAGCGAGCGCCTGCCTAATAAAGACGTTCGACATTCCACGCGGGAGCATCCGCTTTTGGGTAAGAGCATCGAGAGAACGGCCGGCTTGGGGGAGGAAGACGAGAGGAAAGCAATAAAATAGGGGAGAGACAGAGAGGAGGAGGAGTGGCGTGGAGGCGAGTGGAGATGCGAGGAGAGAAAAGGAAAAGGGGAGTGAGTAGTATTTTAAGGGAGTGCCGCGAAGCAGATCTTGCCGCCCACGAAAGCGAGAATGGATAAGGACGAGAGAAAAGGGAAATTAAGGGCTTGTGAGAGTGTGTGTGTGTTTGTGAGAGAGGGAGAGAGAGAGAGAGGGGGGGCGGTAAAAATAGAGAAATAAATGCAAATGAGGACGTAGCATTCATAGAGAGGCGGCTGAAAAATAACACTGAAAGTGCGGAGGAAGAAAACTTTGCATACCCAAAGCAAACTGACAACAGTCACCACGAATGAGATTCCTCGGGTTTTCAGCAGACGCTAGGAGCAACTCATAGCTGGAGAGAACTTGTAGCAGATGTCTTTGCACCGTTCACGTAAAAACAATTCATTCTCCGCACAGCTTCTAACTCTCATTTTCAAGGTGGGCATAATTTGAACGTGTACAATTTATATTCGCTCAGAGATTCACGTTCTCCTCAATGTACACGAAATGGCATCGTCTGCATCATGGATATATGAAGTCTCTCACTTTGAATGTACCAAAATAACCCGAAGGCGATTCATTTCCGACTCAATTCCGACGAGTATTATTGAAAGCTGCAATAAACACGTGCATTATCGCGTCTGTTTACTCCGAGCAAAAGTGCACTCACCATCTATTCTCCACTTCGCCGCCACTCAACAGTGCCAATAAGGAAAGCTAAAGGTCATGATGATATAAAGAAGGCATCGTGGGGAGTACGTGTGAGAAATGAAATGGTTGGGAGAGAGCACGAGGGAAGAGGAGAGCGCAGTGGGAAGGAGGGGACTCCATTTAGGGAGCGGAGAGGACGCCGAGATGGGCAGAGGTAGACGACAATGCGACGCGACAACGACCACATGAGAGGGCGTACCGATGTTGTGAGCTGGACTTCTTCAGAGCTTCGGGGGCAGAGGGGAGGGGAGATGAGGGGAGATAGGGACACGACGAGGACGAAAAAGGCACAGAATCCACAGAGCCCTTGGAAGGAGTTAAGAATAGGTGAGTAATCTAATAGAGTGTCATAACTCTCAAGGATGTATTCCATCCATGAGAGTTAAGATTTTGCGACAGCATTTAATGAAACGAAACATTCTCATAGACACACGAAAGGGTTGAAGCACATTTGGCTAGTAAAACCAAAGGAAACAATAAATGAAGAACGCAAACATAAAAATCATAAGCGTTAAAAAACAATGGTCAGTGATGACGGGATATACAGTGAACATAAAAAAATTAACAGTAATAATGGAATTGATATTTCAAAAAAGCATAGAAAAAAAGGGTACATATTTGGAAAATGATACGAGAGTAAGATCGCCATTGACATCAGAGGTAACTACATATCCGGGTTGAGATGCAAAGACGGCAAAGTAAGTGGACAAATTAATACTAGGGATGAGAAGAGAGTAGGAGAAGAAAAGAAAGGCGTAAGAGAATTGAAGTGGGAAGAGAGAAAGGAAGGGCGATTAGGTCGGAGCATAATAAGAAGGCATTCGCTCCCGAGTAATCTCCGCGTGGCTCAGGCACGGACGCAGCGTTTCCTCAGGTAATGTTTACTCGGCAAACGGAGGAATCCGCAGTTCGAGGCTCGCCTCCATCGGAAGGCAGAGAGAGTGACCGCCACCGCACCCACCCTCGGCACACCCTTGAGGCCACTCGAGATGCCTCCGTCAAACACGCACCAACCCGCGCACTCCACTAATGAGCTCCATTGAGAGGGGAGAGGAGGAGTGAAGGGAAGAACCAGCCGAAGTCCCCAAACAGCTCACTCGATGCGAGGGAGCACCGATGACCCACCCTCTACTTCCAACTCAATAGACCTCCCAGAAATCAACTTAATCCAGACGGCGGGTTCAAATCTGAGCGAGAGGTGAAGCGTGTGATATTTGAATGAGTAAAGTTGCAAACATTTAGCCATTATTCTTTTTTTAAGGAAATTGTAGGAACAACGTGTACTAATTCACGCCCAAAGAAATAAGGCGAAAATTGAGACGCAGGGAAGGATTAAACTATACCGTACACAAGTCGAGTGATTACAGTGATATGTAACTAATTAAATTCAAAAGGTATTATAAAAGTAATCCAAGTTGCGTACTACAAATATTGCTTAAGTTTAAGATGTTTACTGTAAATATGACAGCAAGAATGAAAGCATGGTCAGTAATCAGAGATAACTCGTAATTGCAGCAGAAGCAAACCAAATATTGATGTATTCTTACTTCGATGTGCCTGAAAAAGGGATATTAAAGAAATGGTAAACTAAAGATACCCACAGGAAACAAGCTCCCAATATAATCAACCATCCCTCATGGTTTAGAAAACTTGAAGTTTGGGGAAATTACTTCGTGGAGTTAAAATGTTTACAGAAATGAAAATACAAATTCAGTGCTTCAAATAGTCCACCGACCATGAAAATGAATGGGTGACAGTAAAAATCTGGGGCGGTCGTGTATTTGAGACCTGGGAAGGCTTCCGCTAATGCACCGCGTCCATTGTCTTCACTTGACAACGGCTTCGTATTCCGTTTCATAGGACTTCTTCAGGTCAAAGTTGCCCCGTCCGACCTTGTGTGATGATATCTGTGAAACGAGGACGAAACTATCGCACTTGTCGAGGACTACCCGATGTATTTTTATTTCTCAGGGTTTGAGTGCACCTAACGCTGATCATATCCCTCGGCCTCCTCCAAAAGCTAAGAGATGTGTTTGCGTTCGTGTATTTGAGGTCGGGTGAGGGAAGGTAGGAGGATGAGGCTGGTGGGGAGTGATAGCAATTGACAGAGAGGAACGGCAGCAGGGCTTGGGGCGTTGCGGTATTGTCGCACGGGGATGGAGAAGGAGACGCGAGAGGGGTCGCAAAAGGGGGAGGGGCGGAGTCACCTTCCCAGCCCGCACCCTCCTCTACTGGTCGTGGCGTCTGGCCGAGGAGAACTCCCAATCGGCGAGCGCCTCTGGCGTGGAAGCGTGACCAATCTAGCGATCGAGACGAGGGCACGCGAATCCTATCTCTCCTCACCGACGTACCTACGTTGTTCCAGGAGAGGGAACCCAAGAAAGGGGAGGGGGCGCACACGACAGATTCATCTGCGGAGGGAGGGGAAAAGGGAGAGATGAAAGTATCCCAGGGTAAGGGGACTTCAAGAGTGCTCCAGTGCTATTCACCAGTGATTGGTTTGGATCGCCATGGCAGAGTGTTGGCGAATCTGGTCTTGCTAAGCCGAGTTCAATTCTCAACTGAGACGACCCCAAAGGAGGATGGCTTGGCAAACGGAGCGGTCAATCATTCCACATTTCTCATAAGTCTGCATGATGATAAATTTTACAAATCAAAGGCTCAAAAATATCTATGATGAATTCATTCAGACAAGAGGGTTCCCCAATTTAACCGCTTCATCAATTTTCTACTGTAGTTTGTGATACTGCCGTGGTTCAGAAGACAAATTAACTTTTTTCTAACTAATGAGTCGTGATAAATAAAAATATAATAATTATCTTGTTCTTTGGATGCATCTGACCTCAGCGAACCGATTCAAATAAATCTTTCTTAAAAAATAAATTTAAAAATGGTTTGAAAAAAAGGCATTGTTAAAAAAAGGTTTGAAAAAACTAAAACTCCGGTTGGCTTTGTGCACTGACAAGACAGGCACCACTAGAATTAATTTTTTATTTGGATTGTAATATACATGAATGTCTCTACAACATGAATATCTAAATGCACAAAATTGTAAATAACTACAAAATAACATCCTGAATTTGAATTTTATCATCATCGTGGAACTAAAGAATATTACGAAGTAAGGATCAATGTTCTCTCACCTTTTTACCTCAAGTTCTCCGTACAAGTAGGTGAAAAAATATTTCCGTAAATTCAGTCGATTTAACCATAGTGAAGAAATGGTATACAGGTACTTACGATACGGTGGTCGGAGGGGTGAATGCTAGTGAACAGCGTATACCTTTTCTCTGTTTAAATTCTCCACAGAAACTTACCTGAAAAAGAATTTTGACTAATAAATACACATACAAAAGGATTTACACTACTAAATATACATATTTCACCAAACAGAGCAATACAAAAAAAACAAAAGCAAGAAGCTCACTATATACAGTAAGCCAGTACACATGATTGGATTTAGAGATTCAAATGTGCTAATTACTTTTTATCGATGATTCACGGCTAAATCAATTGCATACCATCATTTAAAAAGATAAAAACAAGGTAAATATTAATTAAATTACTCCAAAACCAACATGTAAATATTCAAAAAGTGTCACAAGAATTTACGATGCCCAGAGTGGAAATACAGCAGCCTTCAAAGATACAATTACCCATGAATCCCAATACTTTCAGATGCCTACATCCGAGTTTCCGGAGAGCATTCACCGCAATGTAGAAAGACATTTAAAATTTTCACTGGTAAAATAAATTTACGGCGAACTAGTTTTCAATGTCATACATCATCATCAGGTGATTTGGATGTAGTATATCGAAAGCCAGGACGCAATAAATGTGAATCACCTGGGGGAAATTTTAATATCTGTCTCATTATGTTCAAATTTCATCACATCACACCAGATACTTCTCTTTTTGTGACCAGTCAACAGATTTAAACACTAGATGAATGCTTAACCTATGTAAAACTCTTTTACCCCCATACGCTCCATATTCAATCAATAGATGAGAGATAATTAAGCCTTTACATACATATTAAGTCACGATTAGATAAGAAATAGAATAGGTGAGGCGAAGAGCCCCGAAAATGGGTAAATTCTACTCAATGAAATAAATATGTAATGCAGTTGGAGGAAGATAGAAAAAAGAGATTTTTCTCTCCGTGCCCGACAGGACACAGAGCACAAGGGCCTCATTGTGCCATTCATTACATGAGTCAGCAAGGGGTATCAGATATAATTTCCGAACATCGTTTCAATGCACAAACGAAAAGTCCCGTCGCATGCGTCGTGCATGCACACTTGCAGATCGTGTGCAGAGCGGGACCAAGGGCAACATTGGCGGGAGAGAAGGAAATCGAGGAAGAGCGACAACTGGGAAAGTTACAGCGAGATACCCGGGAGTGTGGAATGTAAATTGCGAATCACGACGAAAGCACGCGAGTGAGAGGAGATGAGATAGGACTTGGGATGCGCACACGGAATATTGGCACGGATTTCCGAATAGCGCGAGGGAAGCAAACTCGGCTGTCTCATTTCCGAATAAATGGACCATCACTAACACGCTGGCAAACATTGACAATCGGCTCTCCCTTTAACTCTTCAACCAAGAACACGTGTCCGCAAATGCAACGGGCCCAAGTATCTCGAATCCCACTACAAAATACGTCGAGCCAAATGGATAATTTTAGTCCCGGTATGTAATCGCACTCATGTGTACACACAATATTTACATAGGACGGCTGACACACTAATGAAAGCAACGGTATCATTTCATCCACCCACATCAACCCAGACTGCGTTTCACTTTAGATTATATCAAAGCACTCCGATGGACTATCAATGTGGGAAATTATGGCTACCCCTTCAATTCTATATTAAAGATAAATAGCGACCAGCAATGTTTATTCTTCATCTATTCCTCTTCCATTTCCTTTCCAGACCCACTACAACTAGAACAGGGCGACACACCCACCTGCATACATACACCCCTTTGAGGCGCCTTGCTAGGTAATTTAAATTTAATGATGGAAGAAGGATCCTCTTTCAAAGAATAAGCCATTCTATTTTCATACTAAGGGGCAATTTAATTTAATTTGTACATTAAAATATTCATAATTAAAGTAATTATATCGTCAGCTTACACCACCTAGGCAACACACCGGTTAAACAATTAAAATCACACATTAATCTCTCATACAACTTGCGACCTTGACAAACATATCTTACACAATAACATTAACATTTAGTATAATCATTAACAATAACATTCAGTTATCAACAGCTTTCCTTCCTTATTTCCTCAAGAAAACTTCTAAGATCCACCAATGGAGAGTTCTCGGGTTTTCAGCCGGGTAATGGTGTTGACTAGCATCATCAGTATTCGCCGGGAAATGCTCGGTTCTTTAATCTATTCCAATTTCAACTTTCCTCAAAAAAGACAGTTAATCACAATAAATTCATGATGAACATATTTCTTGCTTTCACCATTCACAATCACCCCATAAGTGATGTCAGTCTCTAATCTCTCTGCCCGATCCAATCAATTTGTGAATTACAAGGAATGACAAAGATCTTTGGCATTACGGATACATTTTAGCAACGCATAAAGTAAAAAAATGCATCGCACCATGAGCAAATTCTTGATTAAATATTTTCCAACCTGAATCCGTTCCCCAAACATAAAAGGAAAACACTACACTCCTTTCTTGCGATGGGTATTGAATTGAGGAAAAGGGATTGGACGCTCCCCTGGGAAGGCCCATGAACCGGGCCGAGAGAGCGCTCTTTTTCATCAATGTAGGATTCAAGGAAAAGATGAATATTCATGTGACACCGAGAATGTGGAGTGTGAATACAAAATTTCTACCCATCTCCCTAACACTTGAGCCAGAAGAAAGCGCGCATTTTGCAAATGAAAACTTGTGAAACGTTGAAAAGAAGGGCTTGAAATTATTGGCAAGGAGGAGGAGTATGAAAAAATAAATTTGACTAGATCAGTAGGGTTATCAACGAGGTATAAACAGTAAGAAGAAAATGGGATGATATTAGTTACAGGTTAATGACAATCGTATAGAATCGACGGGTTGTTAATTCCACCTGGAAAGTTAAGGTTGACCAAGCATGAGAGTAGATGCGGACATAAAAGTTGACGGTGAAGATTCGTTTGTGAGCAGAAAAATACCAGTTTCCCGAGTCGACTACAAACAGGCTGTCTGCAAAAACTTCGTAAAGGCTAAAAATGATGTTCAAAAACATAATTCGATTACCTCAAACACCATGCTGAAATTCCAAAGCAGAAAGATTATAACAAGCGAACGATTACTCAGGAGAGAAGGAAAGTTTAAACAAGGCATTGAACTATCACTCACAATCAGTGACTCGAATTCAAATTGGACGAAGATGCAATTCTCACTAACATCAGGCGTACCAATTAGGAGAATAAGGGTCTTTAGAGAAGCGAAGCAAGTGTAGCACGCAATACCTGTTGTGTACGATCATGCACATCCACGTCTTAAAAGCCTCCAGTCTATGCACATCCTTTTAATGCGACGACCAAGGAAGGTACACTCCATGTTAACATTTTGACTATTCTGTTCTTTATCTTAATTACGATCCCTCTCCAATATTTCCTCCTCCACGTAAATGAATCCTTGCAACAGAACAGGACAGAAAAGAATTTTGGCCGCAAACGCTACCTATGGTTACAAATTTAGCGATTAATTAACGGAACATAATTAAATTTGTATCGATATTTATATCAGCATCAACAATCTGCAGTGACGAATTAAACAGAGTGGATAACCGAAACGGGTGTGGCAAATGAGGGATGAGTTGAAACTACGTGCGAAAGGAAATGAACGTTTGCAGATAAAAGAGGAAGGTCGAGAAGAGTGCACAAAAGGTAGAGCCAGCTAGAAACTGATCCTTTCCAAATGAAGGAGGTATGGTCATTATAAAAACAAACAAAAATATTTTCTGGCTTAGCTCGATGACTATTGATTTTAATAGTAACAAATAAAGAAGCATGGGAATTTCACTCGTCACAGCAATATCATGTAGGAGGCATTTGGGAGAGAATATGACGGGATTTCTGCCCCAGCTGAGAACGGGCCGCAGAGGGAAACCTATGTAGAAATGACGAAGGCTTTGTCGTAACAGCGTTAATATTTTTCACACTCGAATTCCAAATACACTCTTTCAGGTTTCGCTCAATCAGTGAGATAAACAAAATGGACGAGGCTTGAGAGATAGCAGTGCTTTCACTTTGAAAAAGCGGCAGAGCGTATGATGCTCAAGCAAAAAAATATTTTTAGGTAACAATGAGTAATTGCCAGTTGACAACTGTGTCGGCATACTCGCGGTATTTGTAAATGCAATTTCAGGCTTACTATTTAAGGAATCATGAACATCACTCTATTTCAGAAGTAATTTGTATTTTCCACATTTTATTTCATGACCATTGGATTCGACAGTAACAGTAATTATCAAGACACTTGATAAACAAAGTTATTCGTGCTGATGAAAATTGCTGTCAAAACCATGGTCAGGAACACAAGAGAGAGAGGATAATACCGAGTTATTTTATTGGCTATGAGCTGCTAGACGATTAGGAAATGCTACAGGTAACTACTCATCGATCGATGAAAATAATGCTCGCAACCGCAAACTAACTACATTCGTACACTGAATGAACATCTATTAAACCAGAATGAGAGAGATTTTATCAGTTTTAATTGAGTATGAAAACATATTTTTTGTAGAAAAAGCGAGAAAACACTTCCATGCCGCAAGATGAGCCGAGAGGAATTCCGTTGGATAGGGAAGCTATAGAAATTACGCTCAGCTTAACGGGAGGGGAAAGTGGGGGCGGAGAGAAAAACAGAGAGATGGGCGGGATAAGAACATAAAGAGAGACGCCCGGGATTAAGGTAGGGAAAAATAAAGGATAAATATAAAGATTATTCGAGAGTGGAAGAGAGACGATGGGAATTTTTTCGGTCGGAAGCGATGATGCGGCTCCGGGAGCGGGGGAGGGGGAGGAGTGCGGAGAGCTGAGGAAAAGGCCTATTCCGGGGTCCTGCATAAAAAAAGAGAGAAAAGATAGGGCAAAATTTCCGCCGGCAAACATCAGCATTAACGGTAATGGACCTGCGCGGCGCGGACCACACGTCGGAGAGTGGCGGTGAAGGGAATGGTAAAAGAGAAGGGAGGGAGAGATATGAGAGGGCCCGAGAGATGGACACGACACGGTCAGTAGTGGGAAGGACATGGAGAGATAGAAGTCAAAGCAGGTGGGAGTAATACAAAACGTCCGAACGGGATAAAAAAACACGGAGAGATTCGCAACGCGCCGAATGTTACCCAGTGCCAAGTAACCATGCATTGCAGGGAAAATTAGAAAGGAAATATGAGCCAAAAGGAACCAAATATAAAAATAAAGGATGCCTGAATAATGAAAGGAAAAGCTATCGTCCTATCTCTAACGATGGGATTACTATGGGTAAAGATTGAACAATTTTATAGCCGAGCATACGCTGAGCGTATTAAGTAAAGAGGCAGTATCAAACAAGTTTCGAATTAATATATGCAGTAAATAACTCAGCAGGGTATACTCTTGATTTAAAAACCTGGTCCTCAAATGGGTCGTAAAATTCACATTAGCATAACAGAGGATAATTGTTCCACTTCCGCAGTAAAAATTTTCCCTGTTTCCTAAAGATTTATTTCTTCTTCGAATATTCAACTGTTTAATACTTACTTTCCCCTTTAAGTCGCCACAGGTATTGACCGAAAATCAATAATTAGTTAATTCAACCGTCGTTAAAATTGCTTCACCTCCCAATGGCTATCGTAATAAACATAATATGTATCTTAAATACGGTGTGAACTCAATATGAACAATGATCTGAGTTCGTTATAAATAACGACATGTGTATCACAGTGTGAGAGCAACAAAAAGTCAACGAATTTCGCTTTTCTTTGCGAGAAACATTGACCTTTGATGGTGGCTCCGGAGCAGTAGCTCATGCACAAGCATGCGTTCACTTCAAATAAACAGCTAAATGTAATGGCGACCTTAATTCAGAGCCAAACTAGTGCATCTAGAGACGTGAAATCAACCACACCTATTTCTTGAACTGCTGAGGGATTCAATGGCTGGTTCTTAACAAGCCTAAAAGAGGTCCACAACTAAATAACAAATATTTGTAACGATTATAGAGTGAAATATATGGAACTGGTTTCAATGATTTGTAAATTTTTCTTACATGAAAATAAAAACCAACCTAAATTTTTAGAGTTCCTGTGAAAATTATACATTGCCAAAGGGTACCATGCAACATAATACCTTTAACACTGAGACTGGAGCCAAAGTCTGGTCATACCAATTTAATGGTATCTCACCAGTTATGATAAACGCCAAGAAGTGGTTCTCAAAATACATCGTGCGACGCTTGACCAAGAACGCTGCTACGATGAAATCTGTACATAAGTAAAACCTAAGCTTTTGGAATGTTAATCACATTCCAAAGCTGCGATAGCCGTTTAGCAGTTTACATCAACTCCGAAGAGGGCCTTTATCCTTGGCCCAACATTCTCGTCACTTCATTCAAAATATAAGCAAGCTCATACCAGACTTGTCCATCAGATTCGCAATAGCCCACGAAAAGAACGCCCTCATTTTCGACGCGAGGGCAGTGATCTGAAGAGACATGGAAAGTTCATTTCCAGTAACGAAAGACTTCGAATACACACACGGCACACCTTAGCATTTCCCCGTAGCTCACTGGGTGGCCAAGCTCTTCTTGTCATTCTTCCTCCTTTCACCCCAACGCATACATCCATCTCGAAATCTGAACGCAGAGTGTTCTTCAAGCCTGGCCGGAAAAAAACTTTCATTCCCAAAAGGAATGAAGGAGACAAAACATGACATACGGGGGAGTGGCGATGGTTATACGCAAACAAAGGCGGGAAAAATGAAAGAAAAAGTCGAAATGTTCTTTTTTATTACGACGCACCCTTGTAGATTACCTTCCTCAGCTACTACCCCACTCCACGCTTCCATTTCGCCTTGCCTCGTCACATTCCTTAACTGATGGTGAAAAGAATGACGAACCTGGGAGAGTGAGCCAGTCCCCCTTTTCCCCCATATCTTTCGCCTTATCTCATTCCAGCCGCAGATTTTTTTATGAGACCAGCGTCGCTTCAACGACTTAAAACGAAAAAATGGATGCTCGCAGCCTTTCACAAGGGCCTCAAAATTAAGTGAAGAAAAATTCACCACCATGCAGAAAAATAACTGCGTGGAGAATAGAACACCTTGGTGGGTATTGTTTCAGCTAATTTCCTATCTAAGTAAACTAGGAAATCTAAGTAAACTAGGAAAGAGAAAGGAAAAATATACAGCGTGAAACTAACGCACGATACAGGTAATGATTAAGTGTTGGATCAAGACATTCCTTTTCTCTGACGAATGGTTTTTTACACATAATTGAACACCATTAATTTCTTGACAAATTTTTCTTAAACACATTTTGGAAATTAAAATGTCTACCAAGCATACTTATTCGCTCAGAGTCAAAGTCACATTTACAAGTAAATCGAATGACAAGCATAAAAATACAGTCAACTTGTTATTCCAACAGCTAAACTGTACAAGAGAGAGCTGTCTCAAGTTCATTAAGTATTGGCCAAGTAAGAAATGATAAAAATTCATACTGCACAATAGCCGATTTCCTAAAAAATAGGTATACCTATTTAGAGATATGATCTAAAAAAAAAAGAAAAAGACATGGCTCTATTCATAACATCCCTTTATATTAAAAAGTAAAAACTAACGAATCCACATTTAAACCCTTACCCGCTGCAAGCAAATATTTATTTCGATATGAAAGCCAATCAGCGCAAGCGTTCGATTTAATCTCTCGGAGAAAAATATTATCACTTTAAAGCCATCCATGCAATTGTTGCCTTCAACGCTAATAATGTACGCGCATGGCTTCCATTTGGGCAGGGAATAGTAGAATATCCAGTCGAAAGGGATGCTTCCAAATTAAAATTTTCAATTGCCTCGATAATTAGAAGCATCGATCGCGATTCTCAACGCTCCGTGAATTTTCCGCCTCATTGAGTTTTATCTTTCAATAATCGATTAGTGCTCGCACTCCGCATTTTTACTGCCTTACTGTGTTATTTTAGTAACGTTCCAGTTTTTCGCCATCACGGGTGAATTAAACGCAAGGAATCTGAGGGGCGCGAAAATAATCGGGAAAACAAAGAACGGCAAATTACTTTCGAAACACAGCCTATTTGTTCCGCTGTTTTCGCATTTTTGACAAAAACATGGGCAGCTAAAATAGTAACATCTCACTACATATGCCGGCCCAAAACCCAGGAAAAGAAAATACGAATGAATAAATTGTGAGAGATCTGTAAGAGCATAGAACATCGATGAAAATTCACTGAAAAAAGTTAGTGGCCATTCCCCAGCTCAGAGGCAAACCTTCAGCCCGTTGATTTTTCCTATTCTTCGCTTGTATTTTTTTGACGATTTTCACGGAGGAACGAGTGATTTTTGTGGCGTCGTTGAATTCCCATATGGTTGCAGCGGCGCAAACAGCAAGCCGAAAGACGGAAACAAAGGCGTCTATTGTAGACAACGCCTCACATAACGCGTGATTTATCGACGGCAACATGCATGGTCGCCTTAATTCCCGCAGCGCTACTCCCCCAAATCTCCTAGCTATACTCTGCCTTTCCCCTTTTCCCTCAGCCCATCTCTCTTTCTCTCTCTTGTTCTATCATAGAGCAAAGGGGGGGGGGTAAAAAATCAGGAACTGAGAGGCCATTAAATGTATCGTACCAAAGACAAAATAGTCAACTGGTGGATAAAAGGAACTGGGATATTCTTGTAAGATTTAAAACCAATTTGAAGCGTAAAGGTGACAAAATGCTTGGCTTCTGTCATCGAGAAACAATATGGTATATCCTTCTGTTTGATAGGGTGAAATATTAGCGAACGAGGCTGAATTCATATAATAAGGTGCATTCCAGAAAACCTGTTAGTTCAAATGCCCCAAATGGAAGTAACGCTCAGCCATCGCATTGCAATTTCCTGATTTTTATGATATTATTTCTTGAGAGTAAATGAATAGTCAACAGAGCATCTCGGAACCCCCACTTATAAGAGTGTTTTCAATAACGAAAATTATTGAGAGGTAAACTAATTTAACAGGTGATTGTAACATAGGTATCTAGGAATTATAAAATTTAAGTCTTAATGAAAATAGCCACCTGCCAAACATGTATAAAATCAACTACAAAATTTGAATTTTAAAATATTACAATTCAAATTATTATTTATAAGTCGCTGCGTGGGCTTCAATCCATTCTGAAATTTATTTAATTTGCTTCTTACCTGAACTTCGTGAACCTAAAATGGCGAACGTCGAAATCCGAGTATATAGAGTATGTAATGTGGAATCACAAAAGTTACTGCTTTTCATTATAATATCAATAGTTTCCGTCAAGTAACGCCTCAAACTACCAATTGTATTAGCTTCTTAAATCAGAAGTTGGCTGCATAGGCTTCACATACTTCGCAATACATGACCGTAGAGATTATTGTATCATTTTATACACGCGCCCATCATTGTTCGATTTGAAATCAGGATGGTCACGCCGGAGACCGCCACATCACGTTTCCGTCATCCGTCCATACGGATGCGAAAAACACGAGAATACATACGTTCCGGCGCCTGGCTCGAGGTGGCCCTACCGCTAGGCGACCCAACGGGTACAGATGGACGGCACAAGCTAGCACTCCCCACTGCTCCACCACTTTCTCCACACCCGAGAGATTCAAAAAGATGCCGGATAATCGGGAGGGGAAGGACTGAGACAAGGAGGCGTAAGTACGGACACTGCGGTGCATGTATTTACCAGACATTGGAAGCGGAGGGAGGGCGACAAAGCGGCAGACGCAAATTTTAGACACTCAGTATGCTTATTCGAATCATCAAAAAAATCATCATCGAACACATCAAAAAGATAACCACGTCGCGAACAAAAATATTACCAGGTCTCGACAACTGACTTAAGGTGAAATTTTTCGCATGTGTGACTCAGACAGGTTAAGTGGTCAAAAAGCAAACATAATCCTGAAATAAAAAGACAAAAATCAATATTTCCGTACACGGGCAAATCTTCATTCCATGAAAGAAGGATAACCATAAAATGTAAGGAGCAATGAAGAAGAAAATATATTGTTTGGAAGATTGCATTCAACTCCGATAGAGATAACTAAAGATCTCACATAAAATTATTGGTATTGTTCTTGGGTTATAGGGGTAAACAACAGAAGAAAAAAGGTGACATCAGCCTCTGGCACAAGTTCCACAGCTTTGCATCGGAGAGTTTTAATTCCATGTTTTCTCTAGATAAATATCAGAAAAAAAGGAAAAATACATCACTGAACGATTTCATGAGGCTGATGTAAAAAAACTGATGCTCGATTCTAGTCAGTGTATTCTTGAAAAAAAATGTGTACCTATAAGCCCATATCCAATACAGAAGTAATTTGCCCTGCAATCCAATAACTGACCAATATATACCAATCATTCGACCTAAATAATAAAACGGCAATTCACAGCATAAAGGAATTTTTTCGCAAACCAATACCATGTTGTCGACATTAGTGATGAGAAGCGAAAGAGTAAGAGAATTTCGTATGTGGGAAAGGAGAAAGTAAAATACAAATCAAAAGCAGATTTGAGGCCAAGATATGGCATGGGCTGGTACAAGAGGTGACGCCCCGTCACGGTCCATCACAGAGATAACCTAGTCGGCCCAGATGACGGGCCCTATACTTGAATTTGTTCATCCTTAATAGTCAAATGCTTGGCATGACACTCTACCTTAACCTTTAATGAGTCGAATATAGCATTGCGCAAGAAGTGCCGTCAAAAGCAAAATTTCCAACAGGAAATTATGTGAAATACAAAACATTCTTAATTTGCTCGGTGAAATTTAAGAGCGATGACACAGGGAAATTAATACCGTGTTAATTGAGTATCATTAGCCATACTCCTACTAGAAAATTTCCTATCACAATTATATCAAAAAAACATCATCACTACGTTGAAAATATGATACTTACCATGGAGAGTAATTTCAATTAACATTTAATTTACTGTCTTCTCCAAAGCTTTCCAATATAAATGGCAGATGAATCGTAATAGAGGGAATCGACTTTACCCGGAAAATATTCTAGCGTCACTCTGCCACTTAAAACTAAGGATCCGACTCCTGAGAAAGAATTATTCGCGATCAGGACGCCACGGCGAAGTGGGGGCTAGCGAAGTTGATGGACGTGGTTCTCGGAATTGAAAAGAACCACATTTATCCCTGAAATTTCCGACCCCGCACATGAAATGGAAAAAAAACACAGGAAGAGGAGGTAATTCAGCGTCCGGGGACGACGGAGGCAGAGGAGGAAGAAATGGAAAGGGTTGAAGAGCAAAAAGTCTGAGACGGAGGGAGGTGAAGGGGCTGAGATTCAATTCAAGGGGCGGAGTCGGAGCAAATAAAAAAAATATAGGAGCGAGGCAGAGTCGTCGTGACCGTCGAGGGATGGCCAACGATCCCCGTGCTCTCGTGGGAAAGCCGGGGAAAAAATGTTTCAACCGTAAAACGGAATACGATCGAGAGAGAGACTTCAAGGAAACGAGAGCAGGCACGAGAGGAGACAACGATCTCAAGCACATAATAGTGCAGCATTGAGAACACTTCTAGTGATATTCAATCGCATTTCTAATTTTATCGATCGGCAATTGGCCACAGTCGAAATATTTCCTATGGGCAAATTTCGAAGAAACGCGATAGAAGAAATCAAAATATAGAATTGATCTAGAAAATTGTTCTAATTATTTTTTCCAAAGTACCAAAACTGTATTCTACGGAAGCATTTGCCTATGGTTGAACTCAAGATTTTCAAATTACATAATCCTAAAGCAAGTGAAATTCATTCGTTAAAGATATGAGAGCCTATCACTTATCATTCGCTTTGTCTTAAGATCTACCACCGATAAACCTACCTGGCATGGGTTAACCAACAGCGTTGCCTCTCGCTAATTCAACCAGCTTTAAATTCTTACTCTGGTTACAGAGACCGGTACAGAAGATTTTTATCGCCCAGGTGAGATTATCAATCGATATACATAGTGCTCCATTTATCAAGTCATGAATTACCAAAACATTACCCAAGCAATACGGGAAGATAGCACAAAAAAATCAAAAGACTTCAATATGCTGAAATACTAGCGCATGTAAATAACTGAAAATTATGGAATATGATCCTATATAAAATTAAGCACATATGGGACCATAAAAGACAATCTATAAACTGTAGAAGTCATCGAATGACTACAAACGGATGGGCTAGCAGAACTAATCGGTTCTCAATGGACGTTGTGGCGGGGAAGGAAAAGGAGGAGTTAGAAGAAACTTTTCACGAGAATTAAAGATTTCAGTAACATCTTTCGCTCTATCCACTAAAACGTAAAGAATATGAGAGATTAACATCTGAAATACAGACTCTCATAAACATTGAAGAGATTTTTATCACAAAAATTTGCATCTACAAGTACGGGAAGAAAGAAAATTGCAAAAGGAAATAAGAAAAAGGATGATGCTAAGGTGAAAAGAGTGAAGGATGGAGATATGCGAAGGAAAAATAAAGAGCAGAATTTCTCATCAAACCCGGCCATAATATGCGGAATGTCAACATTATTATTAACATCAACGTTATTACAATAATGATTAGTTCAAACAGCTCTTGCAATGACATCTCAAAAATTTTATGTCTGTAGATCATATGAAAAAATATTACAACAGGAATTACAAAAATTACACCATAGGAACTCTTAGCGGTCTGTCTACCACGAAAACGACAGCAGTCGAAGAGAGAAATTCAAGAGTTGAGAGACAGCACTTCAATCTCTTCCTCCTCCAATTCAAGCCACGCTCAAGGCGCATATACGCGTGAGCAATTTGCTCAACTGGATCAAGATCACTCGAAGTTTGCCGAAAATATCTCCCCATTGTTTGCGCCGGAAAATAGCTTGACATAAATCCACCCCCTTTGTCCCTCCCCTACCCTCGACCCCTCTTCGATGGCATTCGCATTCCCCCCTCCACGAGCAGACTCCTTTCACTTTCCTCTCCCGCCCACTCTCTCCCTCTTTCTCCCCCCACCCCCCATCACTACTCTTTTCGTCCCACCTCCCCCCATCGACAACCGACCATTCCTCATATTGATTGATTCGCCTCGTTTCTGTTTTCCTTCCCATCTATTCCGAACGAACCGGCTTCCTCTCGCTTCCCTCTCCCCCTCCTGCCACACCAATCCACCCCACGCATAACAGATACAAACAACACGCCTTAGAGGAGAAAAAAACACCCCATTTTCAGCCGCACTTGGACCAGATGCGCCGGTTTTCCACGCTCTAAAAGAGGTGCTTGTCCACGTTCTGACATCGGGGCAAAGAAGTTGAAATTACCACGATCGAGTCTTTGGGAATCGGCCACCTTCACACAACTCCATTTCTTTCCGCGATACTACTCTCGCGAGTAGATTAATTGAGGAGTTGACCAAAAATTGAGGTCATTCTGACATTCTTACCGACTGTGTGACAGTAAGGACAGGTACTTAGAAAGGCAAAGACGGATTAATATTAAGGAAAGTAGCCCAGTATCTGCATTACCCTACTCATGGCGAAAGGAGCCGAGAGGTTCCACGGTATGAGTCTTTTCGGACGAACGAGCACTTAACTTGAATTGAAGGATCTCAGGATTTATCATAAGGTTTCACAGGCTTTTTGGGGATTATATCTGCCCACATTTCAGAGGAAATCATCCGTTCAAACAGGGTATATAAATCCATAGGCGATGCCATACTTTACCGTCGAAACTTGAGAGTGGACCGTCTGTGTGATTCCGCGGGACTCGATAAAATACAATGCACATGACGTTATCTCCATACTGAACCTTAAAATATATTAAGCTTTCCAAGAAAAGTCTGAAAACCTGATAGGATTCGAACGCAAGACCTCACGATCGGAAGCCAATATTTTGGCCACCACATCAACTCGATACCCTGCTCGTACTTGTTTTCGCACAAACGTTTCGAGGGCAAAGATATCACGGCCAAGACGCAGTCCTATGTCCCTCTCATACATCTCCACACCTCTCCTCAATCCTTTCCTCTGGCTTTGCACTCTGCGGATTGTCGACCAATCACCATAAGGCACATACGAAAGAGACTTGTGGCTGGACAGACACGTGACGCCTTTGGGCGAACCAATTAGGCCGAAAGTGGCACGCGCTGACGCGTCATAAAACACGTTTCCCAGGCGATAAGTGCCTTCGATGGCGAGAAAAATGAATAGGTATCAACGAATAAACAAGACATTCATTCCCCCTCCCCCACACCCGCTCTCCGTGACGCGGAGAGGGGCGGACATGGGCGTGAGGCGTGATCGAAGCGTCGAAAATGTGCCAATGAATAATAATAACGGCGCCTAGGAGGTATGAGAAATATACGGGCCGACTGAAGCGAGAAAGTGACCCCGAGGGAGTTCCCGCTGTCCACCTCGTCCCTAGACGAAAGAGGGAATGACCCTATCCCAGGAAGACAGCCTAAAGGAAAGACTTGGTGGGAAGGGCCGTTCGAAAGACATTACAAGTTAAATCGATGTCCCGAATGCAGCATTAGTGCCAAATTAGTTATGACATTATTTTAAACAGTTACGTAAAACAAATAAAACACAATATACAAGTCAAGAATTCCAAATAGCTCGGGGACAGCTACAAATTGGTTTGGAGCATGACAAAATGCAAACACGGCCAACTTTCTTGTTAAAAGATGATTTGGTTAAGAGAATAATAACCAAGAAAGAGGCAAATAGACAAATAAATGGTACAAGCATTTTCAAGGGATATATTCATGATGGACACACATGCAGTCTCATACGCTCAGTTTTGGCAGTGCGTTACAGACTTCCAATTCAAACCCTGCTCTCTTTTTAACCTGGTGTCTAACTGGTTTAAATTCCTCTAAATCTCAGCGTCATGCGATTCTACAACTTTATCAATGCGTAACATGCAAGCTTAAAATTCATTCATATTATCACCACTGCCATAGGACTACTCTTGCAGAGGCAGAAAATAAACAGTTCTTAGCTGTTGTAATTGGCGATGCAGGTATGACGGCTCATACCCATTTCATTTGCTCCAATTATTGTTCCAATTAGCTCGGGATTGTGAAGGGAGGATTAGCACAAGGTTAATGTACACATACCCCTAATTTGACATTCCTCATGCAATGACGCACCTGAATCATTATGATGAAAATCGGCATTTACAATTCAATATCAATGTCGCAGACAGCGATGCCACCGACGCACGCGTGAAAGGATGACTGTCATGGGCGTAAGTCAACTAATCATACTAACACGTAACTATATCCTGCATTAATAATTTCAAACGCGACCACGTTTTCGGACCAAATTTCTTGCTGATGATCGACAGCGTAAATTTAGAATCAAATAACAGTTTCAGCAAGATACAGTAAAAATCCATATGGTAATTGGCAAGTAGTCAACTAATATTACAAGCGATTCATCAAATTATACGTAAAACGACAATATAACGTTATCTTCTTGTTCAGAGTTTCTCCCTGAAGACAACTTTGATACGTCAAAAATCGTAATATTTACAAATATTACGCATTTTGACGCATAAAAATAACGTATAATAACGTATAACGAAATAATGGAGCATGATTAAGGAGTCAGACGTAATTTCCCAATTGTTTTATTTAACTACGTCATCTTAAAACATTTTCTACCTGAAAGTAATATTATAATGTCGAAACGTGAAGCATTTAAATCAATCAAAAAGGGCCAATGCCTTAGACTCCTAAATAATTTAACAGCAGTCCAAAGGTACGATTCTAACGATATTAACGCAAATATTGCGACAAAAGCCGATCGGACGAATTGAATGTGCAGAGAGATATCGACACTCGATATTGAAAATCGCAATCCCTGGCCGTTTAGGATTACAAGTTTTGGATCGATGGTGAGGCGCATGGGTGACAAGAGGGTTGGAAGGGGAATGGATTATGTTTCATAAACATTGGGAGGATGAGGATAGGGTGGGATGGCGGGAGAATGGCTAACTGAACGAGAGAGAGAGAGACGACTGTCGTCCGCAAAAGGAATAATGACGACAGGTAATTTTCGAGAGAAGGATATAATTTGGTCGGCGGAGGGGAAAGAGTGGTTGCGATTGAGATAGGTAGGTGCGTGGAACCACGGGATCCCCCTGAAACCTTTCCTTCCCACCCACCCTCCGCACCACCACCCCTACGGACCAGACCACCAAAGACCCCATCTCCAAATACATATCGCCAAACCAACCCCATTCTACTCTCGCCCCTCCCCATCATAGCCCACCCTCCACTCCATCACGACTGCCAACCTCATTCCTCCGCATTCACTATCCCACCTTCAATAACCCTTTCCATCCCTGCTCTCCAATAACTCTTCCCCACCATCCACTCGACGTGCATCACTTTCCCCTCCCCCGCAAACTCATACCCTTTCAGAACCCTCCGCAATCCCCCACAATGCCCGAATTTTCCCCGCCCAACCCACTTCCACCACCACCACCACCACCTATGTCCTCCTTCCTCTTCATCTCCTTCCCTCTCTTTCCCCTCCTCTCACCCCCCCCCCCCCACAAACAACCCTTTTACGCATTCGCTCGATACCATAAGTTCTCCCGACCGCCCACCCCAAAATATATCGGCCCTCAGCGGCTGTTCCGCGGCGTGTTCAAACTGTGGAGGGGCGTGACGAAGGTTGTTGCATAACGGTCATTCGGATGCCTTCGCTATCGTAATGACACTCAAATTATCAGCGCGGAGGAACTTAAATTATCGTCCCCACGGTGATTTTTTTTCTCGTATGGACGCGGGTTAAACTAACTAACTCTGCGGTCACGATTTAGATTTTGGGTCGTTTTCCGTTAAAGGGTCGATGAGCTTTTGTTATCGCTGCTCGAATGGACACACGCACATGCTCTTGTGGCTTGGCCTGAGTCAACACCACCTGGGAATGCTTGGAGCGTTTTTAATGCCAACGCCGAAGTCTTCGAACACCCATCTTAGGGAATCATTTAGCTCGCCCGCAGATAACTCAGCTATAATTTATGCCAAGACAGCACATGTAATCTTAAAACTTCTGCCAAAAACATTTGACATAATCACGTGCTTCATGATATGTCACTTACTTAAAACTGTAACTAATTAATACCTATTGTACTATGTTAATTTATTTCAGATCACACATTATTTTATCTTCAAATGAAAATTGAGTTTCTATGGTTTATGTAGTACTATGTTATGTTTTGCTGAATTCGTTGTTGATTGTTTACGATTCCGTGTTCCTAGGCAATCATAATGAGCCTGAGCTGCATATTTATAACCTATTATAAATTATTGTGTTCTATGCAATTGTTATGCATCGACAGACCATACGGTCTGACGGAACATGAATGTAATATAAGTTCAAATGAAATAAAATAAAATAAAACGCTAAAATTACGAAGAATACAAAATCCAGATCTTACGGAGGATAAAGTAAATGAAAATCCGTTTGCGGCTGTCCTTTCCCGCGGACCTCAAACGTTTGCATAACTGGTCCGTGATGAAAGATTGCCTAGCCCTAATCTAAGAGAGATGAGATTCAGAGGAAATTTGGCACACGGCCACGTTTGGAGGTTTTCATTGTGAATTTCGCCGAGCATATTGACCTAGTAGTCACTGATGAAGGCAATTTGTCCGGCTCGACTCGCTCTCAGCGTCGCACCTTCTCCGATATTACAGAGGAAGGCAGAGAGAGAGACCGCCGTAACAACTAAATTTAAACATACTGCAAATGGCACAAAAACGAAACTATATCTCCATTGCACGCATGCAAAAACTTAAACAGCTTTCTGCTCATCAACGACATCAAAGCCCAAAGTTTTAGGAGGCAATAGCTAGTAAATTGGGTCTAAAACGGAGCAATGCAAAGTATCCTGGTGTTACTGTCTACATGCATCATCCTCGCTGTATAGTCACGCATGGATTATCCTCTTAACTGCTCAATATAGACTCAAACGCACATTGCATTATATCTGAAAAATATCCCCTAAATACCCTAAAATTCTCAGATTTACTGAGGGAGGAATCAGTAACATACTTCCACAGAAATTTACTGTTAGGCGGAGCAACGAAAAAATCATAATCATTCAAAAATCACTCATAAGTAAAGAGGTATGTAAGGGAACAAAATAATTCAATAGCCTGGATCGGTACTTCCAAGTTAGAGGAGAGAATAATACGCTGAGACGACGCTATAGCCTCAATTTCAAACTCTAAGACCCACAAGCAGTGCAAAGGTCTATTCTCAATTATCATTCCTTGAGAAGGAATTTTTTAATTCACATAACGTGTATGGCCGCAGCTAATTTGCACCGTAGTCATTACTACCGTATCCGAGTCATCAATTCACATTCGTGTTACATCTAATCGAGGCTACCTTCGGGCTAACGAACTCACAAATAGCTGACAAAGGTGCCGGGAAGTCTCATCCATTCTAAAGCCAGTAGTATAACAATTTTTGACAAAAATTGACTGCGTAATATCTTGCAATCCTATGCTGGTTGCATTTGTTTGGTGGTCTGATCCACCCACAGACTTCTATTATTAAGGATAACATCAAGCGACTACGCACTTTAATAAACTATCAGAGGAAAAGCTTCAAGGACGATATTACAATTGAGTAATACAGGTAGGTCTGGGATTATATACAACCGCGTGAGGAAATTACTCGACTTCCGTCAAAATCCTCAGGGTAGGACGAGCTTTCAGGAGTGAACGCCCTCATAAAATACTCAGTAAGCAATGAGGGTAGAGGCGAAAAAATCTTTTTCCAAACTTAGACAATACATAGTTACTCGTCTGAACTTACAACGAATTCCTTTTTCAAAGCAAAACTTTCTCCAAAAACCCAAACTAACGATTGTGTTTACACATAGGTTTTAGACAGCATTGTTGTCCATTGTGTTGCTCACGTCTATTCTTGGCGAGTACTCATTTCTTACGATTCTTAGTAACTCATTTCTTACGATTAAAGGTTTAACAATCACCACCTTATGCAACACAACTCAACCCTAACGTCATAATCTTTTGCAACACTGTCCGGGAACAGAAAAAATAGCGTAAATCAAGATCTATCATATGATACGTCACAAGGAGGATCCGTATCTTACTCCTTACGGTTCAGGTCTTACGTAATTCCATTATTTTCCATTCCTCGTGCGCTCTGCTATTATCGGTTATTATATTTTGACCAAAATTAACGAGACAGTGGTCTTTACATCGTGATGTCGTCAAACAACGAATAGCAAAAAGTTTATCAGTGTGAAGTTGCTGCAATTCGATCAGAAAACGCCAAGATGAAGTAAGAAATTTCCCCATTGCCATGCCACTCGGTAGTTCATATCGAAAAGCTGGAGACGCCAAGATTTGTGGCGCCTCTGAACGCTTTCTCACCCCGACGAGATCAAGGGGAGCAAGTGACACTGGCTCCGTCCTCGTGACCTCGGCGGAGAGCTGAACGAAGTTGGAAATCACTTTAAGATTTAAAATGAATACAGTAAAATAAGCATGGGCGTTAATGACGTGATACAGACGAGCGTTAACACGATGAGCTGCGCAAGAGTAAAAATGCTTCATTCAACAATCGCAACATCGAATTCACATCACAAGACGATATCATATAATTAATGCTATAATCAGTTGACCATAAAAATAGACATCAGAGATCTGCATTAATCCCCATCAGCAATGTCATGTTTTATTAAGTGCATGCAATTAAGTGGGGCATCGAAAATGTACTTCTCTGTGTGGGACAGTTCGATGAATTGATGTTGCTATGGAGAAGCTGGGGCATGAAAATTGTACTTAATGCAGTGTCACACGAGCCTTCCCCGCTCTTCCCCTAGTTATTCATGAAGTAAGTCTTTCAAGATATTATATAGTACTAAAATTAATTCTTCTTTGTTTACACGCCATACATTCACCCGTTTAAGTTATCTATCTCCTCAATCATCGACACCGTGGGTGTTTCCTGGCGCGTGGGCTTCCGTCTGGGTTCAGACTATGCCTGACATCACTCCCATACACAAACACTAATCTTCCATTCCATATGCTTACGCCTCTTTATCTTCAGCAGCACGTACGTCACTTGTATTCGAGTTCTTATAACTGTAATTTCAGCAGTGGATTGTAATTGAAACAGAACAATATCAACCAAAACTGCTACTCAGGATAGGACTATAACCGGCCTTTTCAACCACAGCCCCACAAACGGAAGAAACTGCACGCGCAAAATACTCATTTCTCGACGAGGTGTACTCAATACTGAGAATCACATCCTAGGTTATAACGCAGTTTTTTGCCATTATTTCTAAATTGGGAAACATCAAAGAAGTAAATGCATAGCATTCCAGAGTTCTTAATCACCTTTATACGAAAATTAGGGACTCAATAAAAGATGGATATGCACGAGTTTACTTCTTTGCGGAACATTCCATTGGAAAATTTCGATACGCTTCTAGCCACATTATTGAAAAATTTGTCGAGATGAAAATATGGAAGCTCTTATCGCTTGAGAAACTTTCTCCGAGTGAGAATTGAAGAAAGAAAGAAAGAAAAAGAAACACGTGACAGAATTGGTTGCCCCTCTCGGCAAAATTTATTTCCAAAAATGACAAGAAACTACGCCATTGAATTTTAAGCGCTCAGAGCAGGACTGGTCTTCATGAACAGAGCTCAAACCTATACTAAGAACTTATATAGCTTGAATAAGATTCAAATAGTGATCACTGTTTCCGGCCCTGAGTGCCACTTGAGGATTGCGGTTTGGTCAACTCGCTAAATTCATGTCCTTTCCGCTTCGTCAATAACCCATAGGCCTTAGGGTAAATGTGTTCATTCACATAAGAAACAGGCAGTTGAGACTATTAGAGTTAGATTGGTAGGTTGACAGAGGAATTACTTAGGAAATAAAGAAAAAGTAGAAATCCAGTGTCTGAAATCACCGATTCGCAAGGAAAGGCACCAAAGGGACCATTCAGCTTTTCACCCCATTCGACAAAACGCTACTCGAAATTCCACCCACATGTTATCCGCAGAAACGCGTTCTCACTCCTCTCCTCACTTTCCTTCGTTGGTTGGTTATTGGGTGAGGCATCTAATATCATATGTTCCCATCTGAAGCCATTTGCGACATACTTCCATACTTGCCATACTTCACCCTCGTATGCCTCCTCGCCTACCAAGTCTTCCCGACCACATCTTCGAGCCCGTTAATGCGTCCGTCACATTTTCGGGCGGGGGATTATTTTAAATTTCATTCTCACTCTTGGAAGAGGACGGCCCCGCCCACTTTCCTTGCGTGAACCCTTCCTCCCTAAAAGTCATGCCCCCACCGCTCCCCCCTCCGTTTCTGGGCCTCACTAACGTTTCACTTGCCTCCTCATCACTCAATTCCTCCGCCTCAGCTCGCTGTTCCCATCTTCTTCCCTCGCCTTCCTCTTCCCTTCCATCCACAGCCCTCCCATACCCATTCCACCGAGCCACGCACGAACATAAGCCCCCGATGCGAAGGAACAGCGCCTGAGAAGAGAGAATTAAAGCGCGCACATATGCTCACCACTCCTCATAACGACGAAAGTGTTTCTTGTTTCTTCTCTCTTTTTTCATAATGCCATCCTCTCTCCCTCGCTCACTCTCCCGAGACCTTGGCTCTCGTCTCAATGCCGTCCTCTTCCTCATCTCCTCCCGACCACTCGGGCTCCCTACATGCGAACCGCGAACCACCCATCATTATTTCTGCTCGCTCGAGTCTTTCGCGAAAATGGTTTCTTGGGATAAGGATCAACCTCGACCTAAGGAATGAAACGCAAAGTAATACGCTCCTTTAAACAGAATTTAAACAGAGAATTTAAAAGGAAAACAGAACATCGTGCATTAATACAGTATAAATACTTACTAATCATCGTCAACCTTAAATAACAAGGAAATTCCCAGGTTTGAATGTCACCATGTATAATCGTCTTCATATGATGGTCACAGATTTTTTCCTTTTATTATCAAGCGAAAACATTAACGTCGACAGTTCAACTTGCCTACTATTTATCGAATTATACTAAAAGATTTATACGATTAAGAGCCCTGAGTTGAAACTGGGTCTCCAAAGCAATTGCTACCTTACATGAGAGGTAAAACTATCATAACTGTTATGCCTTCCTGTGATGTATTCCAGTGAGATCAAAATTGTACGTTTTAATGGAAAGTTATGCAAAAACAAGAAGTTGAAAACAGATTCCATGGAGGTCATTGACTTGACTTCTTAAAGTTATAGGTGACACAACTCATACGCCAGCACGTAGCTCACAAGCGCAAACACAAAAAATTAAGTTACAATGAAAGTCCTTATACAAATAGTGGCCTCACGAGGACATCTTCCGCAACACTACGACATTACGAAAATCCTTGGATTATCAAAAAGATATTTTTTAAATCCTTGACTCCCGTGAGTAACATAACGACACAGCGCTACGTGCATTAGAGTAAAAAAACAAGGATTACGTAAACGACCGCTTGTCAACCTCCTGGAAAGGGTTATGCGGGTGTTTATTGCCCCGAGCTCACACGAAGAGAAAAAACAGATGATGATGAATTTCTTTCTTAGGAAGATGACGCAAGCGGACTGCCACTGCACGGAGGGATCCGACCACGCTCGCATTCATTTTCATCAGTGCACTAAGGGAAATAAATGAAAGTTGCAGTAAGACTAAAGTCGAGCACCAAAGTATTCCACGATCGAGGTGAAGGGCTGAGAAAACCTGGGCAATGACGTACCAAAGAGGAAAATATGAGAAGGAAAAATGAGCGCCGACAATTGCTCAGAATGTCGAACCGAACAAAGGCAAGAAACGGACGACATGCTGTGAAGGTACTGTTTGCTCACGGGAGGAGTGGGAGGCAGTGGGGAAAACAGAATGAACAGTGGGGAGAAAGGAAAAAGAATTTTTTCCTCTCTCGCTCTTCTATGTTGGAAAGGAACTCATCCCAAACTGCTTTTAACGTTCATTCATTTAGTCTTCTCCCGGAACACTATTATGGGAAGAAAGAGGATATGGTCGGGTGGAACGTACGCCGAGATGGGGGAACGGGAAGGGTAGGAGGGCAAGGAAGATGGGGAACGGAAGGGATGAGGGATTGGTTGAGGGACGACGGGAAATCTAGAGGAGGGGATAAGGGAATGGATGACGGATACTAGCGGAAGGGTTCGACTAAACACCCAAGCAAAGCCCATTAGTATAAAAACGGTCTGACTACAATGTTATCGTACCATAAACATACTACGAGAAATTACACAGATGGAGTAAATATAAAAATATCGCTACGTACAACAACATAACACAATTTGCAGCCACAACCCTCGATATCATCTTCAGCTACATACTACCCTGGAAGCCACCGCATGGGCGTGTGTCAGGGGGTGTTAGGACACCAGCCGTGTAAATGTTTAAAGGCTTTGGAGAGTGAAATGGTGAGGAGTATCATGGGAGTGTTTTGAGTGGAGCTACGGTTTTATTTTTATCTCTTATTATGCATGAAAAAACGAATTTTTGTACCTATCTGTTCGGCAATGTATCTCTCTAATTTTATCGCTTCTTTCGGACCTAGAACTGTAGTGTGGCGTCAAAATTATATTCTCTCTATGTCGCTCTAAAACACACCTGTTCTGAATTTCTCAAGCAAACTGAGAAGCTCGCAGCCTCCAAGTCTCTAGCGGCTCCCTAACCTAATCCCTCTAAAATAGGAGAAAAACTTTATTATCCCTTTAACAGCTTTAACGAAGCGCTCAGCTCTATTTTCTATTTTATTATGTTTTTTATTACATCTTTCTGTCCAGGGTCCCAAATGCTCGCGGCGTATTTGAGATAGGGCCTAACCAGAGCGAAGTAGCACTTCTATTTTGACTTTTCATCCGAAGCCTTTCCTATTGTACGCTTTATAAATCCAGGTTTCTTTAATTCTGTGCGACATATCGTGTTTTCCGCGATATATCTGAAGTTTAGGTAATTCCAACGTATTTGACCTTTTCTGACATGCGTATTCCACCCACAGTGTAGACATGGCGCTAGTGTGATGACTCCCGTAAGAAGTGTATTGTGGTGCATTTAATAAGATTTAATTTTAGCCCCCAATCGTGGTATCACAAATGAACGTTGTTTAGGTCAATTGATAAAACTTCACAGTACGTGTCTTCCCTAATTTCCCGATAGATGACCGCATAATTCAAATAGTCTCTCAGTTTACTGCTAACTGCAAACATCTTAGTTTACTGCAAATTCGAGAACTTAGGTCATTTATATAAAATATGTATATAAAAGTGGACCGATCACGCTTCCTTGTGGAAAGCTGCTTCTTGAAGTAAAAAGTTGACATAATTTAAGTAACTCGAGCTACGGCTAAAACTTGCGATACCATTTTTATAAGAAATCAGCGCTGGCAGAGATGGAGGAAATAATAACCCACTTTAACCCTGCCTTTTAACCCTCTGTAAGCCATGCATCAATAGAATACTTGTAGTTCCACCAAGAAATAATATAATTACATCTCTTTTCCAATTTTGTGAAACTTGAATTTTATGAAAATGGGTCGTAGGAAGTTTTCTGTTTTACTGAGCATAATTAGATTAAAGATGGGATACCACGAAAACTTATCCAATTTAAACTTAAAAAATTTCTTGTTACAACTGGTTGATTAGCCGGAAAATGTTCAATATTTATGACTTATTTTTATTATAATATTGTATTTTCCCAAAATCCAATCAAAAATTATTTGAAGAAAGAAAAATATTTTCTTTAATCGCGCAAGATCAGCAAACAAAGAAACCAATGTGCAATTCACTATACCAAAACAATGTGAAACAATCAATCTCCAGTGATAAAAACTATGAAGCTGGCGTAAGAAGAAAGGAAGTAAGCCATGAATTCGTATGTCAAGAAGGGTCAACCCATCTCGAGGAATAGAGGTGTCACGTTACACGACGCATTGAAGATCCTAAGTAGAGAATTGTGATTCAATCGACATTGAGCTTTCCTCGGGAATTGCGAGCGCACAAAGTTCAGCCGAGTTAAACGCATGCGAAGCGTTACAAAAAGAGAGGAGAGAGAGTGAAATACAACCCTTTAAACTCACGTAACTAGCAGGTCGTACAAAATGAGGATAATGCTAGGAATGTAGAACTAACTTTGAGATCTTACCCAGGATCCATTTTACTACAGCCGCACATTTTTACAAACGATTTCCCAGATATTCCGTTTCCAAACAGTTGGGGCCAAACTTTACCGACAGCTTTTGCGTGGACACATTCTAGAAGAGGTTCGTAAGGAGTATATAAAGGTTTTTTACCGATTCACTGTCTTAGAATATTGCCTATCGCCTGCTAAATTTCCGACCTCTACTCATAACTCAAGTCTCTCTTCCGGCACTTTCAAACGTATATAGACATAAAGTCCAAGTAATATCAATAAATATAGCGCACAATGCAGTAGAACGCATAGTGTCGGCGTCAGTATGATGTGCCGCTGTACTTTGAAAATTTACACCTTGGTCCGTATAAATGCTAGTGCAATACTTTAGACACCATTTTAAAGATAATTTTATTGCAATTTCAGAAATGTTTTGTTATACGACAAAACTAAACATGTACACATTAATGCAATAATCGACACCGCGCACCCAAAATTTAGCGGTTTTGTCAACTTCATGAACTTTGTAACTCAGCCTAGGGAAAACTACGTGATGCACAGCATTGACGATGAACATTAGTAGGGCGATGCCATATCAACCCGATTACAGAGAAATGAGAGCCAGGCTCAGTTTCTAAAGTGATAGCCTAGTAAAAGATTAAAGTGATGCAACTGGAGTCCTGGAGCCAAATATAGTACATTTTCATTCCACACGATCCATGTCTACGCATTTAACGTATCTGCAGTCGCGAAGGTCAACAGATGTACAGATATTACCATAGATAAGAGTGAAATACAAAAATATCTAGCGAGTTTCACCGTAGGCAGAAATTGCATAACAGCGTTTTATCTTAGTGCTAGTGCTGCCACACTAAGTTACCCAAACTAATCCTTATAATGACTTTTCTCCGATTCGATTGATTAGTTCCATATTTATTATCAACATTTTACCCTTCATCCACCGAGTAAACATCCTTCGAGTTGAAAATTGTTTACTGTCCCTCCGAAAATAACTGAATTCAAAACTCCAAATTCAACAACACTAACTCAGCCTCGAAATCGTCGTTTCCCTGACAGCCAAGAGTTGAAAAGATGAAATCTAATCTCCTATCTGTCTGGCAAAGAAAATTCATGGTCATTAAACTCCATAGAAGTTCATTCGGCAGACGACGGGGCACAGAAAAAAAGTCTTGCGTCCTTAAGGTGCTCTGCCGCCGGCGATGATCACCACAGAGGTTGAGCAGGTGAGGAAGAGAGTGTGGCTGAAACAAGAGGCGGTTGTGGAGAAGGAAAAAAATTAAACTACCTCAGAGAATGAGGGAAAGATGGAGAATATGGAAGAAACTTTCTGGCAACATGAAGGAGGATAGTTCGCAAATGGCGCGGTCGATGACGACGTAGTTGAACGTAAAATGAGCGACTACTAGCCGCTCTGTAGTACGCGCAATGATATTTTAAAAATGTGAATTGCCAAAACATGATAAATTAGGTTTTCTTCTGGTATGAAATCGATTTCAAGCACATCGTACCATTGTTCATGGGAATCCACACACAGTCACCCATGTCAACACAAAGTGATTATCTGACGGTGCTGAAATATAATAAGAAGAGAAAATGAACAAATGACTAAATGCATACCATTAAATTTTCTCCATGAAGTCGTTATTTCACTCAAGATTGAACGGTAAAAAACAGAACTTTTCTGAAGTTTCATAGATGAAATTTGATTCTTATTTCGGGCGTGAAATGATTATCAGCAGGTAGTACAACTCCTACTAATGATGACCGTACATATGAATAGAATTTAAGTAACCCAACATAGAAAAATCATCCAATTAACAACGATTAAACAGTTGACTTTCATTTTAAGAATGCCTGGGATGCAAATCTGACAGTACGAAACAATCGATTTTTGAACGGCTAAATTGGTTTTTCTGAGCGAAGAGCAATACTCACGTTTACGACATCCGGAATAAAAGATGCACCGAACTCCATCAGGGGGAGGGATCCGTTTGAGGTAGATTGGTGGTTTTTACGCGACGAAATGTGGCTCATTATAGTTTGTTCTCCACCTTTCTTTAGAACTTTCATCCCGTCACGTGAGCGGGGAAATTCTCTTCTTAAGCCGCAGCAAGGAAGAAGAGAATAGTACAACGTAGGAGGACATACGATGGGAAAGTGGAGGGCTAAAAGATGTTTATGGAGGGGAGAAAGGAGCCATCGGTGCGAAATCTGGACGACAATCGACCGTCCGTGAAATAGGTTTCTCGAGAGAGAGACTAAGGACGCGGGAGTGAGTGAATGGGTGGGTGAGAAAAGGGCCCTTCTTCCCATGGATGGAAGGAGCAAAAGGAGGATTAAAACGAATCTAGGGAGAGGATGCTTGAAGACGATGGGGACACGGAAAGTGAAAAGCGATAAATAAGGGGAGATGGTCGGTCGAAAGGGATCAAGAAACAAAGGAAGGAAGCCCTGCACAAGGAGGACATCGCCGCTTTTCCCAAAAGGGAATACAAAGGAAGATCCGACGTCATCGTTGCATACGGGGTGTTCAAGACACGAGATAAGGAATCCTTTGGTCTGTAAGACGTACGTAAGAGGTCTGACAGCCACCAAAACCCTCAAAGAATAGAATTCCTGAGAATACATGGCCGCTAGAGCAATATACCTCAATCAAATTTCAATGACCTTCAAGATGTTATACTTTCTAAAGTTTCTTTTCTAGATTTAACCGTGGTGAGCGGAATTTTTTACGCATTTCCGAGAAATGCTGAATGGATTAAGTAAAAGGAACTGTGTTGTTTTTATGGGCTATTGATGAACACAACTTTGCTTAAGTAGTTCAGAGCTTTTATCATTATCAATCAAGAAAGTCAAAGAAGAATATTTGAAGATACTTTCCAGTACGCATCATAAGGTGACCTAACCACAGCGACTGTTCTTAAAAATCACCCTTTTTTGGTAAAAATAAGGTGAAATCTGCCAATTATAATTTTCAACTATAAACGGTTTCATGAATTCGACCCTGAAACTATTGGAAACATACACAAAGAGCTATATTTTATATGCGACGATATACTCCGAGATATCCACCTCATCGAGCTTTGTTTTATCAGGCAGACAGACTCCGTTTACTCGGAAGGAAATTTCATAGAGATACCACCGCATCAAACTTCAAACCTTAGTGAGATCCTCCGATATAGCACGCGCGTTTGTATCACATGCCGAGTTGGCTACAAGCCGGAAAATGGAATAATTACCAGTCACAAATCAGAAGCTGTTAGCATATGTTTTTGGCAAGGATAAAGCAAAGTCAGTTTCTGACAACACCTGGAATCTGAATCAGCGTTCATTGTGTATGCACATACTCAATTTGCTTGAGTGCGAGCGCAAGCTACAAGGTACAATGGTAATGGGTGACACGGGGATTTAGCAAGGCATCGACATTCTCTCCATGAGTTAAAAATACATGAGCCCCTGACAAAAGTGAAATTATTCCATCATGCTTGAGACATGATGTGCATGAATTTCACTTAATATAACAGGGCAATGACTCCTAATAGGGGCCCAATATCTCCATTTTGGCGTTGCTGTGCTTCACCTTTAAGAGCCACAATCATGAAAAAATTTGCAAATGAAGTAAATTTAACCTTAAACATACTGAAGAGCTAAAATGCCCACCACACGGTTATCTGATAGAAAAATTGATAAGAAACCTTCATTGAATAAATCTTCTGCCAGACAAATCCAGATGATGTTGAGTAATTGAAATGGAAGTATTGGCAAACACTTTTTTTAGCACGTTTCCAAACAGTTAATCTGAGATTCGTCTCTTAAGATTAAACAGCAAAAGATAGTTCGGTTGCCAATATTTAAAACTCAAATCCCATCCTGTTTTAAAGTAAAGTTTCAGCGTACTCTCTAAACTTTCTAAAAAAATGTATATCGTTGGCGGACTATGCTTCTTCTATTTTTCAAAATTTGTCAAATCTAAGTATATAATCTTTAGGGAGCACCGAACCCCAACTCCTCTGTGCTCAATTTTCTCCTCCTATCCCAAAAAAATAAAACCGTCTCGTTTGATAAGACCACACTACCATTCAAACAGAATAGGTTTCCTTGATATAAAGAACTGCGATTTAGGCCATGAGAGCAAAATATGAGCACCAGCCTTTATTGCTCAACGCAATAGGGACGGCAATTCCATCGTCAATTCTTCGAAGTAACAAGCGACGTTAAAACAGCTGGCCTTTTCCCTTCGGAAGCTGAAAGAGGAATGGGCATCTTCCATATCCGCACTTGAAGCCGTGGAAGCGTCATTTCAGTGCCCGGACCTTCGCACACACCCCATCACTCCTCCACATACGAACGCTCAGCACGAGTCGTAGAAGAGAGAGAAACTGGAGGGTCCAATTCCGCGACGATGGTCATTATCCGACATTTCATCGGGATACACATTTTCCCATGGCAAGGCGTAAAGTAACAACAAACCACTGCTTTTATGCCACTCTCAGCGAGAGATGGAGAGAGAGACCAGCCAGCCTCTCTCCTCATTCTATCCCTCAATTGAAGCACTCGGGGGAGAGTAACGCATCGCGGAAACATACACAGACACAAAGGAAGCCATTTGATTCGCCATTCGCCGCGTCCCAGAAGCCTCGTAGCAGCCTCTTCCATCTCTCTCTCTCTCTCTTCCAATGCATACACTGTCCCTGCCTCCTATCGACCTTCCCCGTTTCCCCTCCCACACTGAGCTATCGGAAAATGAGAAAGGGAGAGACGGGGTGAGGGCCGGAAACGTTGAAAGATGGTAGAAGAAGAATAGAGGAGGATTCGGAAGAAGGACCCACGTGATCGTGGGCGTCTTCGAAGCTGGAATGGGAAGTGGAAGAAAGGGGAGAACGAAAGAAGCCGGAGCAATACCACGGTGCAGCCACTAATTTCTCTCAAATTACGGAGCCTTTCGGACCCTTCGTCTCTTTTCCCGCAATTCACCCCACGCATAAGCATGTCCAAAAAATGCCAGTAAAGAGGGAAGGATTTGCCCTCGAGGGAAGGGTATGGATTCACCGTACACGGTTGACCATCCCTAAACGAGGATTACGGCTGGCAATATGTCCCCTCGACGAAAAGACTCCAAACGCGCCAGATGGGCCTAAATTTCAGAAGGGTGCGTAATCCCCAGCAGTAGTCGAGGGTAATTAAAAGAAATATTGGGGAGAAAATCGAAGAAAATGAAGGAGACCTTAAAAAAATTCAGAGCATCCAGAAGGTAAATGTTTTTGCTAGTTAGGAATTTCGGTCAGCTCAGATTTTTTTCTTCCCACTCAGGCAATGCGAAGGATGTGTTATGTACTTTTACGGCTGGCCGAGAATATAATACAAAGTCCAATAGGCCATTTTTTAAATGTAAGTCCCTAGTATTACTTAGTAACCGAGGTAGATCAAGTTAAAAAGGTGACATTTCTTTGTTCAAGCAGTGTCCATTGTTTTATCAATTACAATACTTGAAGAGACGCTAGAATTGATTATATACTATAACTGAGAGAAAGGCAAATTGCCGAATCCAAACAAAACTAATAAATTTCAAACATCTGGATTCTCATCACCTGTAGTTCTCACGAGTACTACCGTCAGGCATCAAACAACTATTGGCATGAATCACTAGTAGGGTAGTACTACCTGCCAATCTGTCAAAAAAATTACCTGTGCTCATAAGTAACAACATCCGCGAAGAAAATTTATAACATTATATTACAAAATGGCGAAACAGTCACATGACGAGGTGAGCATAGGAAACATGCCCGAAAAGTAGGGGCCTGATGGGAAAGTTGAGCAAAGACTTTATGAAAAGATTAGTTAGTTTGAGAGTGGCGTCTTACGGTCCAATCACCTGGTCGCTGCTGGATAATCGTGGACTAGAAGCTTAGGAGATGTTAGAGAGGAAGGGATAGTGCAGGTTGGTTGGATGGATAAGGAAACAAGAGGAGAGTAAGATATGATAGGAGAGGAAAGAGTCTACCGGGAGAAATTCGAGACGGGCAGCAAATGCGGATGGGTGACGTGATGTCCTGAAAAAGTTGGTGGAGTGGAAAAACTTTTTCTGTGAACATAGCAAAAATAGGAGAAGGGCCTGAGAGAATGCTGGCCTCTATTTTCGAAGAATTTTTTATCTTTACTCAACGGTTTTCCGGGAAACCGAAGATACAAAGACTTTTAAGAGGAATCTAACGATGGAAAATCCTATATTGACAGTGATAAATGGGAGGTGTAATCCAAGAACCAACTATTCATTCAACTGAGTAGTAATATCGATTTATATTATGTTGCTTTATTTTTAACTCTTAGCAATATGTAATACGCGAGAAGCAGTTAAATTCATTGATCAACTTCCAAATAACTGGTCCACTTCCAATTAGTAATCAATTAAAGAGGATAATAGAGAATTAGAAAGCAAAGACAATGGTCATAGCGAAGTCGTGATATGGTAGCTGAGAAAGGTCGACGAGAGACTCCATTTACGATTAGTCACTTGAATGGGCCTTCTATGACAAAGCAAGCACTATACAGCCTATGATAGAAACTTAAGCGCTTTGAAAAAGAGGGGGGTCTATTTTAAGGCTCAGTTTTCAGAAGCACAACGGCCTCTCAGAGCACGCAGACAACATTGAGGATCATGAAGCCTCACGACATTCGTCGAAAAAGAAATTATATCCTAAAGAGGGGGAGACAAGTATAAGCTCAGGAAACACTGAGGCGCACGATACACACTTGCAGCCATTTACATAATACACAGAATAAATTCTCTCTTCAAGTGCAGTAATTGCAATGCACCACTCAGTCATGACTCAGCATTAATTTATACTCATTAACCCTTTTGCTACTGGATTCTCGAAAGAGAAATTACACATCCTCACGACACATCCTTTATATCCCCTGGGTGGAAACAGTTACGATTGGAGCCAATGAAAACTTTTCTAAAAATTTAAGGCCAGTATTCCTTCACATTGCGCATAACTGATGCGATGGGTTCCTTTCCATGATCTCCAAAAAGTTTCACGATCTTGTTGCACAGTTTCGTTCAAACTTGATTCACACGGCATGGCCCAGGGCGTTACGGTGATTTCGGTTTTTTTCGCCGTTTGGAATTGCGCAATAATCCGCTGTTCATAGTCAATGATTACTGTCGACACTTTATCACAAATATCAATCTTTAAGCAACCAGCCACTCGCGCAGTTCTCAATCTCGCGCCAACTTCCAAGCACATGCGCGGGCTGCGAACGATTTGCGTTTGACATCCCTGATTTACGGAGATAAACACTGCCTAACGGCGATAAAATCCGGTACCATTCGCGTTTCCTCGACGAACCAACAACGGACACGCGAACATAGGGAAATATCATACGCAAACGGGGGGTGAGGTCGGGCGAACAGTTTTCCATCGAGTGCGCCAACAATAGCACTTAACGACCACCGATCTTTCAGATAAAGTTAATGCCCGATACGCAATCGTCCCGAAATCCCTTGCTTTATCAAAAGGAACCGTCAGGCCAGGCCACACCCTCCCTTCCACCACCCCTCCTCTCACATTCGCATAACCACCCTTCCATCCCCAAAAACACAACTCCATCCCCCAAAACACAACTCCACCCCCCCTTCCCCAACGACCATTCTGCGCTCGGAAAATCCCCCTTAGTTCTCTCAAAACTCTCATCATCGGCATGTTTTCAAACGTGACCACAGCTCTTCTCTCATTCCTCCCTCCGACAACCGTGCCTACCCTCCCTCACTCCCAACACCCCTTCTACCCCTTTCTCAAACCCCTCCCTCCTCCTCCGCTCTCTCAACCCCCTCGGGCAGACCGCCGAACGCCCGTAGCCAGCCCTCCTGTTTGTCTCCGACGTCACTCAACAGCATCCACGCCATCACCCCCCCCTCAACTACCCAGAGTCCACAGCGTCAATTAACCTCAATCCCATCCAATAATCTCAATTCCCATCCCACCGCACCGAATACACACACAGGAAAGCGACATATATTTACTGTATGCCGCATTCCGTAAGTACATACTCTTGTTTCCATCTCGCTCTTTCCTCGCGACAATCTCCCGACACCACCCCATCCCAATCTACAGCCCACCACGTGCTCCAATGTGATTAAAACAAAGAATTACGCAATTTTTTCAATTTTTGTTCCCCGTTGAAGGGAGAGATGAAGGGAGAGCGAGAAAAGCTAGAGATTTCGAAACGGGGACTTGCGGACAAAGCCGGCTGAAACGGAACACAAGGGAGAAAGAAGTGGCCAAGCAGATAGAGTGAGAGAAAGAACTTTGGTCCCACCTTTAAAAATATCAACAGCTGGAGCGATATGCCAACAAATGGAATTGACGAGAAAAAATGATAAAAATGTCGAGAGAGGTAGAGATATGAGAGAATAAAGGCAGATGGAAAAGCTTGGAAAATAAAACTGGCTAAAAACTGATGATGAAGAAGCTTTAAGGAACTATCAAGGAAATTTGGAGATGAGTATTATATTTTAGATTTCAATTATTTATCGCTAAAAATTAAAGAAAGCAAAGCAAAAAAGAGTGAATTACGTAAAGCGAGACGTTTAAAGGTACTCTACGGTCTATTTAGACCGATATTAGATTGGTAGGATATCAATCAAATGAGGGTCGATGGTTCACATTTTGGAAGCTAATTAAAGCAATGTATATTTACACGAGGGATGTTTTCACTCCACATCAGTGTTTGGGGATCTTCGCAGCTCATTCCTCAAAAGTTCGCAAACATAAGGACATTAAATAACAGACTCACATTCATCCAAGCCCTTATCATGCTCACCGATATTACCACTTTTTTACCGATGGATACTATCGACTTGAGTAAAAGAGAAGGGAAAGTTGGCGCCTCATTAAAGAAAACCACGGGACAATTCTTTACTTCAAATCAAAAGTCAACTGATCCCTTTAAATATTTGCGTTGCGAATTGCACCTTTTTCTACATGTCACGGAATAAATAAGCACAAACATCTATCCTTTTGCTGCCACCTCTGCATACTCACTCTACCCAACCCATTCCGTCTCTCCCTCACAACGGCTCCAGCCTCCCCTCACTTCCATTTTCCCTTTCACTCCACATCTCACTCCCATCTCTTTCACCATTTCGACCACCAATCCCATCTCCGCCTCTTCGCATGAACAACAACAAATCCTCCCGCTCGACTTTTCTTCAACGTCCTCCTACGCCAGCCTCCACAATACCCCAAAACTCCCCAGCTCACACCACAATCCTATTCCAAAGCTCTACATCCCCATTCCTCTCTCCTCCTCACACTCCCATTCCTTCTTCATAACCCCACCCGCCCCATTTCGCCCCCACCTCCTCCTCCGCTACCTCTCCCCACCCAAAAACCACGCCCCGCTACCACAGAAGCTAGCCGGAGAGCGAAAAACTGGGGTATCGAGGAGGGAAGGCAGGAGGAGGAAGGAAAAAGAGATAAATAGATGGAAGGAGATGGAGAAGGAGATGGAGAAGGAGATGGAGGGGGAAGGAAACAGAGACGCAGGGCTGCGTGACATTCAAACATCGATATCATGTCACAATAAAAAATAAAACTTTCGCTATAAAATACGCGATGTACCAAATATTGTAGGCATGCAACAATATCTCAGGTCACAATATATCGCTTAGAGTTGCATATCGTATCACATCGCTCCCCGCTTGATACCGTAATGCCAAATGTATCTCCAAAAAATCGCGCGACACTATCAACGAATCGAGGTATCGCACAGCCCTGTAGAAACGGAGGTGAAGAGAAGACAGGAGAGAAGTGGAGAGGCTTCCAATATCGACGGGTCTCTATACTCCCAATGGATGGGGCAAGAGGTTCGGCAGGGTGGGGCGGGGTGAGGAGGTTATACGGGGTCGGAAAGAGGGATGGACGCGGTGGACTGGGGAGGGGGCACGGAAAGCCCACCCCGCCGCAAACCACCGTCGCCCCTGCCCCTCTTCGCCCCCACCACCACTCCAAAGGGTAACACGCACCACGCCTCAGCCGCAGGGCCGGCCAGTGACAGCTACACTTTCAAAGGGGTCACTTTGCACATACATGCATGAGCACGACGGGAAAAGAAAATAACACAACAAGAATAAAGAAGTCGGTTTCGAGTGCGTCAATACGAGAGGGTGTTCGCTTATTGCGAGAATATCCGAAAGAAACAAGCAAATACATCGGGCATATTTTGTGATGATTAAAAAGATGTTTACGCGCTGCTCTCGGCGGTTCGCTTTGGAGTTGATCATTGATCCCTGGAGGAATTGATCCGGGAGCTGAGTTATATCATCCAATGCCCTCCAATCACGCAGGATTCTCAGATAAAAATGAGTCAATGTTAGCACAAGGGCAAGTAAACTGTAACGGACATTTCCGTTTGCTCGAGGAAATTCCCACAAATTTTATATAAGCAGCGTGTTTTTCTGACACAATACTCAACGGGGTCCTCCTATTACACTATCATTCTGGCCTCTTTAGCAATGATTAATAAAAGCACTACATCCTACCCCAACAAGAATTCCGTTCGTGCATTCGCGCATATTTATGAGTTAAGTAAATAATTTTAAGAATTAATGAACCCCCTCTAGAGGCCAGTGACTGATTTTCAATTTATATTACTTATCGGAGAATAAACAAAATCCCTATAAAATGTTTTACACAATTAAACTTATGAAATACTCAATTTTCTTAGACTGTGGCCTCCAATCAGTATGTAGTATGGTGTCCCAGGTCCATTACAAACGTTAATCTCATAAAAAGTTAGGGTGATTGCATAGAAGTGATGGACTATCAAAAGAAAGAAAGAGGCGGAAGTACGCTTAAAAATCATTTTGATAATGTTCATCACGAAACTGAGTAGTTTTCACAAAGAACGCAATACAAACTGTGCACATATCTACAGACTTTGACAGTAAACAAATGTTTACTAACATCGGCTAGATTGAAAATATCTGACCATTTAAAACTTTTGATCAGTTATTCCAGACTAGAGTTTGATGCTACAAACTGCCTGTTGACTTAGAACGTCGTTTTAAGACAGGTTCTCTGCACCTATTCTTCCAACAATGAACTCTAAAGATTCGAGACTGGAATACATGCACGGAGAATCACGAGAACATGATATTTTTACCTCCTGGGACCGATAATTCTATTTCATGGGATTACCTAAAGAGGCAATGTGTCATTTCACTGATGTTTTTGGACCGAAGCTGAAGATCCTCGACTAAATGGGCTCTGCGAGGCTTGGCATCAAAGGGAAAATATTGTAACACAAATTGTATTGCACAGCAAAGGGATACGAGAAAAACAAGAAAAGGGAGTGTTTCATCACTAAAAATACGTGGTCACGAGAATATGCTGTCCACATGCCTTCTTTGTCATGCACTCATCACGGTAGGATGAAAATAACAACATTTCTAAATGAAAATTATCGTTATATGGGATATAAAATGCATTTTCAAAGACAGAACATCATTTACTTCCATACTACATCTCAATTACTTATTCCAAGAAACAGGCCATTTTAAAACATCAGAAAAACTATAGATCTGACGCTATTTTACATCGTGTTCTATGGTTTAAAATGGAAAGACTTTTCTTCTCGGTGTTAACAACGCAACTTCAACCATTTGTGCGTCGATATGACCGTATCCCCCAGGACATTCTTGGAATCACTTATCTGCGCTATAAATTCAAGGAATGGTTCCATTAGTAGAGTGAGTCCTCGTTCCGAATGGGTTTCCTCATTATTGTGTTTCTCGACATTTCCAAAGGAGTCTCGCCGCTTCCAACGTTGGGGATTTATAACATAGTTTGCCGGGTTTACTAAGAAAATATCACAGTATACGCGGAAACTTTAGTTCAGGCAGCAGGAAATACAATTTATCAGTGGCCATAAACATTTCCAATGAAAGCCATTCTCCAAAAAATGAATGAGTCTTCATTTCTGCCAGTGACATTCTGTCCCAGCTCAAATTCAAAAGCATAAGTCTGACGGTGAAAATTTAAGTGATGATGACGTTTAATATTTAAGCAATAAATTGCACCTAATTAAACAAAATCACATTCCGATTTTGCAGCGGCAACTTTTTATATTTAATGATTTCATTATTATTTTATACGGCATGATCACAATGAATAATTAATTTATGATCCATCAAATGCAGCTGAGCTGCAAAAACTTCATCAATCAAACACCATTAAATACATAGTTGATTTCAATGGAATATAAGTAATGCAAAAAACATTAAAGTATAAACGCAAGATAAGAATTAAGTGCCAAAACATAGTGTTATTATAATCTTAAACATTATAAATGAAAATATTGAATACGCAAGTCGCACATGAACTGAGGAACAGGCATCAAAATCAGAACATCAATCAGAATTGTGTTAAAAATTAACTTATAAAATTAATGCATATACTTTAATCACAAAGCAAACGACATTATAACCAAGTAACAATTATATCTAGCATCTAAATATTTCGTAGAATTCTAGTGTAAAAAGTAAGAGATCGGAGATTAAAAATTGTAGTAACACGATAAAAAATAAGTGTTGAATTTAAAAGCATGTGAAATTGGACTCCAAATCTTTCTGCATCGAATAACAATGCAAAATCACGAAAAGTATAATTGAAAAATCAGCCAATTATCCATAAAGCTCATACACCGAATGAACATGACGTTCTCTTTGGAACGCTTGGCCAGAACCTCACTCGAAAATACAAAGTGTAAATGATTTGTGAGCCATTATGATTCTCCGACAGCAATAACAGAGCTCATTAATACTACATGATTTTTTTCCGAATTTCAGATCATGACCTGAACTAAAAACATTCTCCAAAGATAATAATAAATTGGATTACCGGGGATGGACTGTAGAAAGGTTTTCGGCCGGAGACTTAAGTAATGTTTTCGAAATCAACATGATCGTATGTTCGATCGTCGTTTGTCAGTCAATCACGGCAAGTCTAACTTATTATTCTGTCGATTTTGTCCGATGCAGACGCTACAGCTTTGCACAGCGATTACACCAAACTCTGGAAGATAACTGCAGCATCGCTCGCTGAATTCCATCTACTAAGCTTCCGCCCTCATGCGCCAAGCGTATCGGCACACCGCAGCAGCTTTATTTTTCAGCCCCAAACTCTCTCTTTCCACAAATCTCGCGATTTTAATGCTGTCCGCGTGACAGTTCAGCCCGTGTGCGCCGCGCGTTCCGGGCCTCTGGCCGAGAGAGAGCTTCCCTTTGCGTGTTCCGATCCCCGCGAACAAGAGATTAACCGATCCGTCCGAGCGTCCGCGACTACCGTCGTTCTTATTTTCTCGTTTTGATTCGTCCGCCCGCCTGAGGTCGCGGAGCGACTACTGGGAGCAGAGTGGGGGGAAAGGGTCGCGATTTTCCGCGTCACCCACTCCAATGATCCTCTTTCCCCGAACCCCGAAACGCTCGTCTGCCACACCCACCCAACTTCCCCCCTTCTGCCACACCCCTTCATACCCTGTAACTGCTCGCCTTTGTCCCCCTCATCCCCACTCAATTCCTCCACACTAGATTCGAGGGGAAAAAAAACCTTTTTCCACGGGCCAACTCGCCTGGATTCCCTTTTTCCGACCATCCGTCCCTCCCAACGGCTGGCTATTCCTCTTTTTCCGGGGCGATGGATTGCCGATTTTCTTTTTAATTCCTTATTTTAGGGCTATCGTGACAAGGATTGGACCGCACGGCTCTCCGCTTTTTCGGCTTCCCTGTGTTTCCGGGACGATTTACGGCTCCCGACCATTCCGCGGGTCCGTGACTATTACGTATAGAGCGAAGGAGGGAGAGGCTAGGAAGGATTAGAGGGAAGAGGAGGGGAGTCTGGGCGCGGGGGTCAGAGGTTGGACGAGATAAAAGGGATTGGGACGATGGAGTTTTAAGGACCGCTTCCCTTGATCGCCACTCCCCCGTTTCCTCTTCCGATAACGAATGGATATAAAAAGTAATGGGAATGAAATACTTCATGGGTCCTGGGCTCTAAAAAGACGCGGTGGTCATATGCCGTAAGCTTGAATACTGTCTCCGTGGAGACAATAATCTGTCCTTGCCAAACATATTTAGCTAAGACGCTTATGGTGACTATGCGTTTCCATAGCCGTTCTCAAACGAAGAAAAAAAACCTACGCATTATTAACACGCTGCGATTAGAATCAAAATGTAATGCCTATTGTTCGAAGATAAATTTCCACTACACGTCTCAAGACCTCATTGATGTGATCCCTTGATTTCTTCAACAACCTAGCGACAATTACCACTCATGTTACAGTCACACTTTTTCTCTGAACGAGGTTTAATAGAGCATTGTCGCTATGGTCTTCATTTACATGTTACAAAATATGAATTTCCCAAAAGAGCCGTCTTTTAGCCTTAAAACGGTATAAGCGTATCGATATTAAGACAGGGAGTGGAATATTGAAGTGGTTTTTATGCAGCAATAATGCAATAAAAAGAAGCAGCTATAAAAATTTCACCAATTAATTTTACCTCAATTGATTAAATGTGACTCTATACTGTTAAAATGGCGCCGTGAATTTGCGATACTATGGTTCAATTATTTATGAAGGTATTTAGTTCATACTGTTTCTAAAATTTCACGTATTAACAGTACGGAAAGAGGATTCTACAACATTACACTTCATCTCTTTACGAGTCAAACGGGAGGCACACCACGGAGGTTGCGCCGTTTTTGCGATAAAAACTTAACAAAATGTTTTTTTTTAATATAGGTGAATAAAAATTTAACCAAAAGCGCTATGAAAAACTGTCACAGAGTCACAATTCCGGCTTGAAAGAACAAACGCTGAGTGTACCCAAGAAAACGAGGGCTAACATATCTCGTATGCTTCACACGGTAGATACATCATATGTAAAGTGGATCACCAACAAGAAAAAAAGCAACAGGAAAAGGACGTAATAGATAGTCAAAGCGTGTATCACTTGCACTCATTTAAAGTATATAGCAGAATAAGGGAATAAAGACATTTCGCACTTAAAAAATAAATAATCCTCATAGCTTATAGTAAAACAACGCTATGCAGACAAGCAGTTTTTAAGTGCATCATTCCGTGGAAAAAACAATGCAAAGCTATAAAAATGTTACTTTTAACTGCTTATTAACGGGAATGGTAAAGGAAAAATAGTTACTCACGGACTATGAATGAATAATACGGTTACTCCATCACTCACCTGAAAAAAAAACAGAAAGAAACATTAATATTTCAGCTTATAAAATCCATTACTAAAGTTAACTAAATATCTAAAAACCCAGAGGAAGATCGATAACTTGTGAAATTTTTCGAATGATTTTAAAGTACTCTAAAGTAGAAAATAAATTTCAACTTAACATAAATATTTCCTAATCTAAGACACACGAGCAGGTTCAATAGATTCTTCATAATTACTCAAGCACAAAACAAATGACGATCGGACAAGTTTCAAAGATATCATTAGATACTGACAATTCAATGGAACAAGGAACGGTATACGAGTAATATGAATGTCACAATGACGGCTCATTAGTAGAGACAATATCTGCACTAGGAGCATCCATAGTTAGTGGATAATTCACTCTTCTTATTGATTACTCTTTACAAAAGGTACTCATATCACTTTAATAAAAAAATAATCGCTAACCATACATTTGCCGTTCGCAGCAATGCAATATAATCCAATGAAGTTTAAAAGTACAGTTGATGTTAGCAGATTTAGTACTCGGCTAATGCTAAAACGGTGATGATCCTCAACAAACGGAAGCCCAGCCAATATTGGAAGAAACATCAAGGCCATGTACCAAGACTTAGGAGGCAAATTCCGTTCATATATTGCCCTCCGATCGAAAAGGACATATCTTTGGCATGGGAAAGGATAAGCTAAGGAAAGGCTAAAAAGAGAAAGAAATATTGAGCTAAGAAAATGTATTTGAGAACCACTACCTGGAGGATGGGATATAAGATTTGGGACTCAACGATGGCAAAGGAAAAATGGTTTAGGTAACGAAGCAGCGGAAGGGACGGGTTATGATATCCTGAATAAGAAGACTGAGTTTGCATTAAATAAACCATGGCATCCTATTAATATCGAAGACATTCACCACGAAAACAAGGACCACTTTAAAGGAACTGGAACTTCAAAGGAAATTGGATAATGAGCAATAACCTTTCCAGAAGGCAGAAATCGACAATGGTTGGAAAGCAACTGGCAAGGCCACAAATTCGAGGAAAAATGGAAGGAGGAAGGAGGGTTAAGAAAACCGCTTGCATGAGGCGATATTGCGATGGAATCTACACAAATGGAACGTGATCAGAAGAAAAAAAAGTCTCTGTGAATAACACACCACGGATTTAATTTCAACACACTTCGCGAAGCATCATGAGAAGCGGAAGAAAGTGGAATAGAGAGACGGAAAGGCAGTTGGGAAATCCAGCACCAGCTTCAAGTCTCCGCTACAGAAGAGTGCATAAGAATCCCAAGTAGCGTTGTGCGTTTCGAGAAGATTCTCATTTTTCTTCGACTCGATTCCACTTCAATATCTACGTTTTCAACAGCGATCCGTCAAAAGGCCCTGCGCTGGGGAGTAATGGGACACCATCTTTTAAATATGTAGTGGTAGCCACGGCCACACGGGTCATTTGGACCGAATAGACGTTTCCACGAATATAGTCCAAAAAATGAAGTCTCTGAATTTAAAAACTCAAATATTTCAGATTCTCTCTATTAAGTGTGTCCATCAGTATAATTGTATTAATCAAATATTTTCAACCATCCGACACGAAGTAAGCACTGTATGCAACTTGATAATAATTTAGTAATGTGCGGAAGCGGAAATATTATTTTAAATACCAATCCGCACTTGCTAAGCCAAGTCACGGCGTGTAGAATTATATTCTTTCATCATTTACCAAGAATAACTTCCACGCTATCCACGTGATGTTGATTTTAAAAATGAACGACTCAAAAAGCATAAAATCATCCAGAGAGGCCATCCTTCAAAATCTAAACTCCCTCACACAATTCCAGGCAAAGCTTATTAATTTACATTAATTTGTCAGAAGATTTATACGACAAAACTAATATGAATATGTGAACATTCATGCAGTAAGAGAAAATATCAACATGCTTCCTCCTTGCCTCGTTGGAATTCATTATTCCTCGTGACATGAACTAAAATCCTCAGCTTACGCTTCGTCCATCCAAACTTCCTTCTCTATTTCTACGTCCTCTGCTATAATTTTCACTCTCTTCACCCATAACCTTGTCCAACTACCTCTTAACCCCCACTTATCTCTTCTTTTTGTCATTCCTAGAAAAAGTAACACTGCGACGCAATCAAACCGTTGTAAATTCAACACGGGGGGAATCCATCCTCTCCATTCTATTAGGCACCATTAGCAATCACGGCCACCGTATGCGGATAGAGGAATTCGAATCCACAGTCAAAGGATTAGAGGGCGGCAGGGACACACGCCATACAGTTCAGCAGTGGATGGGAGATCGGGGAGGGGTAGTGGAGGGAAGGCTGGGGAGAAGGGGGGAAGGACACTAGGGTGTTCGGAGGGGGAGGGTGGCGATGCTGGGTGGAGAGGGGAGAGAGAGGATTAGAGCACGTGAGGGGGGAAGAGATTAGTTAGACGGGAGATGGCAACATGATGAGCGGAGAGAGGAAGACAGCAAATGAAAGCGGGGGAAATGACTGAGAAGAGAGAGAGAGAAGGAAGAGAAGGCACAAAAAAGGGAAAGGGGAGGGACGCGTGGTGAGAGACCATGGTGGCAACACGATGAAAAGAGCAGAGAGAGAGAGAGAGAGAGAGATGAAGGAATGGGGTGAAATGAGAGGAGGAAAATGACAGCACGAAATAGAATTGTGGTAAGACACGATAGACTCCAATTTCACTCAGAATTAAATAAAACATCATTAAAAGCATGTAGCTTGGCCCTCAGTTTTTGCATCTGCAGAAATGCTTTTCAGTATAATTCCATACAATTAGTCATCGTATACAATAAAAGAGGACCGTTTTGACAACCACACAATAAATAAATATGGATATCACCAACAAAATCGGAAATACGCATCACAAGAGGAGATAAGGGATAGATAGAGGAAGGTATGAGGAGATATGAGAGAGGGAATAAGATGAGAGCACGGAAGAGAGGTGTGGTGAGAGCACGGCGTGGGTGGAATTGGTGCTTTTGCGGGAAGGGGGGGGGGAGCGTTTTATGCGTCCGCCCCACAGGCAGAAAGGGTTGAAATCGATGAAAGGGGAGAAATATCCATCACTTCTCATCCTGAGCTCTCTCTATCATTCCACCCACTCATATCCCACTCACCCCCCCCCTCCCCCAACTCTCCCCCGCGTATTGGTCGCGCGCGGGGAGGCACGGGCGGCGGGAGGCGGGAGTAGTGCCGTGAAATGATTTGAACGCGGCGGGTGAAGAAGAAAATGCCAAAGGGTAAAAGGGTTTGGAAGAGGTAGGAGAGGAGGATATGAAAGCGGGCAAGGGAGGAGGGCCTGAAAGGGGAGGAAGCGGAGAGCATAGAGAGAGAGAGAGAGGAGAGATGGGTATAAACTGTAGAGTCGGTCGAGCCATATTTACATTTTGTATCTCGAGCGGTAGATAACGCCACGGTGAAAAGTGAAAGGTTACGCATTCGCTTGGTCCGCGATCCAAATTTATTTAAGCATCACGCAGACTAAACCGAAGGGGATATTTTCAGTCACGTGATATTATTTGGCCATGAAATTCCGCTCCCAGGCTTCCATTCGATGGATGATTAAAACTACTTTCACAATTTGAGCCAAAAAAATAGAATTTGTGGAAATATCTCGAAATTAAATTCGAAACCGCGAACATCATCCCAATAGGAGCAGAAAATCTGAACAAACAGAGTTAAAACTATTTATATTTCTACATTTCATCCTTGATAACAATCAGGAAGTACTGCCGCCTGAAGGGGTATGCTATTCGGGGTATGGGAAGAATCTGAAACCTAAAAGTTGAAGGCCATTCCTCGACAGATCAATGATTCTGCAAGCTTGATCATAGTCCATAAACGAAGTCGGCGAGGAAAAACTTCTTTACTGGAAGGAACATACTACCAATACATAACTATTGGAGCGATCAATCTGACCAGAACACTGATCATTAACTACACAACGGTTATAGTTGTGCTGTAAGTTACGAAAATTATAATTTGATACCAGTTATCCTATTTATATTGAAAAAAATCAGACCTCAATAAAAGCCTACTGCTCAAATTAAGTATTTTTGCGAGATGAATTTTTTTATATACAAAAGAATCCAGAAAAGCTATCAGAGCACACCAGTTAAGGCATCCATTTTGCTATCCACACAAAAAAATTGATCACAGACCTTAGGTCACACGAAATTGGGAAAAGGAGAAAACGTCTGCGTGCGGAGCGGCTGAGAAAGTTGAAGGAGAAATGGAATGGGGGGATTGGATTGAAGAAAGAGAGAGATATAGGAGGAAATACGAGGTGAGAAGAGGGCACTTTTGGCTAAGGTCCCGAAACGACCAGAGGGGCGAGGCAAGCGGAAGGTTTGGCGGTGGCACGATGCGGTGGCCCACTGGTAGCAGCAGGGTATAGAGGGGGGTGAAACACGGCGGGTGGAAGTCCGGGGGTTAGACGGCGCCGCAAGAGGAAGGTGAGGGATGAACGCAGGGAGAGTGAGATTGGAGGGGTGCGGAGGTGGTTGGGGGCAACGATGGATGGTTGGCTCCTCCCGCACCCACGCCCGAGAGCAGATCCTGGAGAGGAGATCATCCGGGGTAGGGTGCTTGGGGAGAGAGGCAAGGAGATGGGTATCAATGATGGGGGACCGAACATCCATCTGTGTGCGGATGGCGGGCGCTGGAATAAACCCCACCCGTACCGCAATGCCTTTGGAGAGAGAGAGGGAGGGAGGAAAGGATATTGAGGCATGTGCCACGCGGGTTAAGGTTTGGTTTGGTGAGAGGGAGAGAAAGGAAGGTGGGACGGGAAAATATAGCGAGATGGCACGGGTAGCAGGTCGGACTATGATGGGACGAGTTGAAGAGAGTAAGCTTGAGGAAGGGGGAAAGAAGGGTTTTCGGTTATGGAAAAGAAGGGGTTAAAGCCGAAAAGGGTGGGTATGAGGGGGATGTCAAATGAGAAGGGCTGGGAGGTGGGTTTTGCGGAAGATTGGAAGGTGTAACGAGAATGCGTTCGAGAGAGAGACAGAAATGATGGGGTTAGAGGGAAGAGAGAAGTGAGGAGATGGGGGAGGGTAATATAAGGTGGGATAGACAGTAGGGGATAGCAGAGGGTAGGGAGGAAGGTGGATTAAATAGGGATACGGGTTGATGGATTGACTTGTGGGTGCTGCGCGGCGAGGCTGGGAAACTCCTCACCGATGGATTGCAAGGCGGAAAACGCTTTTGTCTGGAGGATGTTCAGACTCTAAGAATGTAAATCAACAATAGCTAATAGATCCAAAAAGATAGGATAGTATCTGAAGCCGACGAAATTTTATGCCCCCTCTCGATACTGCATTGTTTATCGACCCAAATAAAGTCGATTTTAAACAACAGATTACGTACCTTAACACGATTCTTTCGGTCCTAAAAGACTATTTTGCTGAGAAAATTAACTTAACAAAAACATGTAAGTAATTCGCTAGTTACAGGGATAAAACCTTGATATACGCAACATAACATAGCCATTTCCACAAGGGATGTTATATAAAGCATTCGACAAGTTAGATATCCTTAGGTGCACCGCAATCGACTGACTTGTGCCTCGAAAATAATCATTATAGTTAATATATTTTATTTGATACGAAGCTGACCACTAGGGTTCTAGCGGGAATCAAACTGATTTCTTAAGTTATTTTTAGGTTAAAAAACATTCTCGTACATATGGCTGATATGGAATTGCATTCTTTTGTCTTATCGGCAAGATAAAGAGTTTAAAGATTATGAGTAAAATTATGGAATAAGTATAACGGTCAATATTTGTTCCACGCTCATATCAAAGCGACACATTCAAGTTGTCAAAATGTATATAAAATATTATACGGCGGCAATACGAATCCAAAAGAGGAAAATACATAACGTCAAAAGCTGCGACAAAATGAGAGATAAGAGGGAGAGTCAAGGCCATTAGCAGTAAAATTAAGACACGAATGGAGAAAGGGAATTTATTGCAGTTTTGATAGCAATTCAAGGCAGGTAATCGCTCAAATGCTAACAAAGTCACTTCCACCAAATTTATAATAATGTCTTGTTTTGTAAAGCGAATTCAATACCTTCTATTTCGCGGACCAAAAGTAAATTTCTCCACATCTATTGATTTACAGGTTCCAGGGTAAACATTTGTAGTGACTGAGGGCGATTATCGTTGAGATGGCAAAAAATGCAGTTATCCAATTTGAGATGATGATTAGCTACTAACAGCTAACTCTTCGCTAAATCATCTGCACGACATTGTCCCTCCACGGTTTTACCCGCGACGACACCCACATATATCATGCCTTTAAAAAAATGAGACATGATTAATACCCAAAGGATGAAATTCTAATAATGACATTTTATTTCTTAAAGCATCTTGCGGAATACTTCATTCGGCTCTGACTACAAGTCTCCGCATGAAACAAGCACGACATTGCCTGGAATGAGTGTAACAAACGTGAGTGCTTGATTTACACCACTTACTTAACCCTTCGTGATGGCATGACAACGCAGCAGAAAATCTACGAATCGATAAGGCAGGAATGCACCAACGACATTAGAATGAATCACTTTTTCAGATAAGAGCAATAAGATCATAAGATACGGCGGAAAAGCAAAAGAAAGTATGTTCGGTAAGCAAGAATTGAAAGTGGGCCATATTCCAAAAACGCTATTTCCAATAAACCGGGAGAATACTGCGGAAGGGGCGAGGTATTCCAACTTATTTCCCGTTATCTCCGAAATAGAATCTACTACATCAGCGACGTGATTTCACAATCCATCCAACGAAACATTTATCCTTCATTCCGAGCATAGAACTCCTGCGTACATACACCAAGAAAAAAATACGAATCATTCCACAGAGAGTTCTGGAAAGTATTTTTAACCGTGAACGGCACGAACAGAACGAGCCTGCACGCGATCTCATGACACCCTCCGTCTTCTTTCCCATCCCGCCCGCCTCTCACCCCAGCCCCTCCTCCGCGATGCGGAAAGCGTTTACACTTCATGGTTGACGCGTCTTCCAATTGCACGAGCTCATGCATCATAAGAGCGACTGATGAAAAAACGACCGAGAATTTAGCAACGAAATTGCCCTGTCCCCACCGTCTAAGATGAGTCCAAATACATTCGAGCCTTCCCCGTGACCATTTTGAGCGCCTATTCAATTCATTTCTGACGAGCACATAAACAGGCACCATGAATTTAACGATGACGAAGAGAAAATTTCAATGGACTACCGCTGCCTCCGACCGATACGGGAATGAAGATGGAGGAGCTCTTTGAAACTACGAGAAGTATTGTTAGGTATGTGTTTCTGGGTGCCACAGCTGCTTATCACACCATCTAACCAAGGGCCTACACGAAGACAGATAGAAAACTAACTACGCTAGCTGAAACAAAACAGGACGGTGGGGGAACGGAAAAAGAGCTCTTTGGAACAATGAGTAGTAGAAGTCTTGGATTTCTGGGTGTCCAGACTTCAAAGGCCATATTACATCGTATAACCAATGACTTTTTACTCATATGACAAAAACAAAATCCATATTGGGGAGATTCAGAGTTTACTACTTCAAGATAACCAGACCGGCGTATTAACCGACCCAACTACCACAGCTGGCTTGAAGCAACGACCTTAGCGTAGGGCAGTGATGACGATACCCTCCTCAGATCGCGTGCGAAAATGGAAAAGAGCTTCAAGAAAAAAAATTTTCGCGTGCCTTTAGGAGACTACTCTTCTCTTTTAAATACTTGAAAAAAAACAAACAGGACCCCTACCTATTTCTCTCACTCAATATCTCTCTGTCCGGGTGGCTGGTCGTGCCAGACCAAGAAATTAACGGAACAGATTGATTTTTTTTCCCGTCGGCCTTCGTGGAGTTCTGACCAACGATCTTGTGACGACGTGCGAGTTGTGCGTCCAACATCGCGGACACAGGAAATCGCACAAAACCGCTAGATCACGTTCAACACCGAGTAAGGAGGCGGTCGCATAGAGTGTAAAAGGGAGGTGCAAGACAAATGAGTAACAACGCTGGCTCAAAAGGACGTTCTCCGGGGTGTGGGACAAAGTGGTGCCGTTTCCCATGGAATGCAATGTGATCGAGGGCGGGCCGGTCGGCGAGAGAAATGGATCCCCAGTGCCTAATGGCTCGAAAGGTGTCGCGGTGGGGGGAAGAGGGAAGGCGTGTGTGCGGGCGGCGTACGGGGACGGGCGTGGCAAGCGGGAGAGAGAGTTGAGGCCGTGAGCGAAGGCGACGCGATTCGCCGTCCACTTACGAGAGGGTTTTGTCTCAGCGGAGCAATTAGGGCGAACGGAGAAAGAGAGGGGGAGGGACATAAATAATGAACGCGAAGACTGACGAAACGACGGAGACCCCTCCCACCCCCACTCGTCCATCATTAACCTCGCACCTCCCCCGCAAGGAGAAGGAGCACGGAGAAGAGAAAGACAAAAGACAGGATGTGAGGAGAATGAATTAAGGAGAAAAAGAGGACAAAAGAAAGGTAGTTGAAAAACGGCGAAGATGGAGAAGATGAGATGAAGGGACAAGAGTCATACGTAACGAATATGAGAAAACTGAAGAAATATAAAAATCTACTCATCTTGTCAAATTAGTTTTTTTTTTAATCCTCTAACGACAATTTCTCGTTTATGACTTATTAATCCAATAAGGGCCGCTGGACGTTCGAATCCTCGAGGCGAAAAGGACCTTTCGCTTCCCGGTCAAAAAGTCCTTACTAGAAACAACTTGTCTTTTCAAGGATTCAGCCAGTCACTTGACCTTTACCCAGTGAATGCTTCGCCGACTTATAATTCATTAACAAAAACGCCAAAATCTAATGCGAGACATAAGAAGTGGTACCATTAGATATCCACCATCATAGCGTAACTAATGCATAATACTCTCCACTGGCATTAACCAAATTTTCAAAAATTTAACACATAAGCAAATAAAAAACGATATATTTATCAATAATAAAATGCATGAGTGATATCACTTTAAGTTCATCGAAAAAAACTTCATTTTGAGGAAAGGCAGGAAGCGCTATAAACAAACAATTTGAAAATAAGCATCCGACAGCCTTACCAGCTTAATCATCCAAGGGAGATAAAAAGAGTTGAGTTTATGAATCATACAATATCGATTAACCCCATTCCTCCGTCGATAAACAGAGTTTCTAAGTAAGAACGAATTGAACACCATTCTATAGATCCAGCCATATTTCCATCACCATCCCGTATATAAAAAATGGAAATTTATCAAATGAAAGCATAGGCATAAATCGAATATTCGGAGACGAAATTGTCGGTTTTTCTCCCCGACGCGAGACGCCGCCCGAGGTCCTGAAATTGACATCAAAACAAAGACGCACTTTGTCAGAGAAGAAACATCGATATTTCCAATACTTCGATGCCTTCCCCGTCAGAGCTCATTCGAAGAGAGAAAAAAATGAAAGGAAGCGAGGCTGGGACGTGGAGAGGGTGACTGGTGAGTCTTATGAGAGTGAGAGAGGGAGGTTTTCGGAGAGGGGAAATGTGGGAGAGGGGAAGAGAAGCGTGTGAGGATATCGAGGACCGAGGAGAGAGAGAGAGAGAGACGGTATCGGGAGGGGGAGTGGGAAGGGGGACAGAGGAAGTGAAAAAGAGGGGAGGGAGCGAAGGGTAATTGATATGCCGCGCTGGGCTCCGCGCTCAACGCCAGACGAAAGCAAAGACGAGAAGGAAGACGGCAGCAGTCGCTCTCCCTCGCACACACACACACATCGACCCCCCTCTCCACGCCCCTCCTCTCCCTCTTAAGTGATCTCCAATATGTACTCCAATATCGAAGCCATTACTGCTTCGCTCCGCACTTTCCACGAGGAATAAAAAAGAATAAAAAAAGTTCGACGGGGGTGTCGGATGTGAAGGGGAATGAGGGAGGGAGATGAAGGAAACGAGGAAGGAGGAGGGAGGGAAGCATTCGAGGGTGATGAGGGGACGAGAGAAGAGGAATGATGAGGATGAGATAAAAGGGATGATGAGAGGGGATTTTGGGAGAAATGCGTAATAGCAAGAGTGCGGGCAATAAAACGGAGAGAGTAGAAAAAGTGGCGGTAGCACGGAGTGGGGTGAAGTACAACGGGGAACGGTCAGCGTACGAGAGCTTAGAAGAGGAAAAATGATCAAGCAATGAATGGCAATCTTCCTTTCGGAGAGACAGATTGTTACAGTATACTAGAGGAAAACCAGATTCCTCGGACAGAAATGGAAGGAAAATCATTCATCCAGCTACCCCTCATGTACTGCTATACATCTCCTGCGAAGATGGCAGTGAATGCTTTTCGGGTTCTCTTCCGCGTATTTCCATTGTCACAGACGACAGTTTCGGCAGCATTACAGCTTTCTTCTTCAGGTCAGAAGTGATAAGAATAAGAATAAGAATAAGAATGCTTTATTTGCTCTGGGTACATCACCCCTAAGAGCATTACAAAAGTTATCTAAAACAAAAGTTATCAAAAACAATTATCAAAAAAAAATTATCAAGAACAATGGGATTTTCAGCTCTCACAATATACAATATACAACAATTTAAGCATGAAAAACGATATACAACAAAATAAGCATTTAAGAACCACAGAGAGTGAAGAAAGGTGTGAGAAAAACTCATTCCATGTTTATCAGTGAGAATCCATGGTAAAAAGTAAAAGGTTCGGAACCAAAGACAATGTACAATAAACCAAGCATTAAGTACCACAAGAGAGTAAAATATGTAAGACAAACTTATTAGATATCAACCGTGAGAAGTCCAAAGTACCAAGTTTGGAATTACTTTGCAAGCAGGTAGTGATATGTTTTGGATTTAAAGGTAGAGAGAGTCTGACTGTATTTTATATGGTACGGTAGAGAGTTCCATGTTGCCGTGGCGCTGACTACAAAAGATAGGTGATATTTTGAGGTACGATGCGCGGGGCAGTACAGATTGGCAGGGTCACTCCTGGTAGACATGCTCCGAGATAGTGGAGGTCTACTAAATAGGTCGTAAATGTACCGAGGTTCTCTCCGGGAAAATAGCACGTAAAGAAATGTGCAGAGCATGTATTGGCGTCTGTTTTCTATATTGAGCCAGGCTAGTTGTGCTCTATATGGAGTGATGTGCTCGGCACGGCGAATATTAAAAATGAATCGAATGCAGGAGTTCTGCAACCGCTGGAGTCTCTCTTTTTGTTCATTAGTCAGGTCACTGAAGACTAATGAGCAATAGTCAAAGTGCGGAAAAGCGAGTGTGGTGATAAGTAACTTTTTAGTGTGAAAAGGTAGTAGGTGCTTGAAAAGTTTAAGTCGATAGACTGTGCTATTGATTCTATTTGAAATTTGTAGTACATGGTCGTGCCAAGTGAGGTTCGTGTTCATTAATATTCCCAGGTTCCGAACGACGTTGGAATATGGAACAGCAAGGTTGTCTAGAATGACCTTGGGGACTTCACCGAAATTTATTTTATTTATAATCCTCGCTGTACCAATAATGATTGCTTTGGTTTTCTCACAGTTTAGGGTAAGAAAGTTCGCTTTGGCCCAGTTTGCCACGGCGTCAACGTCCCTGTTAATTTGAGCGATCCCTTCATTTAGGTCTTGCAGATGACAGTGATAATAAATTTGCAAGTCGTCCGCATATAGCATATACTTACAATTTTTAATTACTTTAGGGAGATCTAATATGTAGATAGCAAACAACAGGGGACCAAGGACGGATCCCTGGGGGACACCTTTCACGGTAGGTAGCCAGGAAGATAGATTACCCTGAGAGTCCCGAACTGCCTGTTGCCGCCCAGTCAAATACGAGAGAAACCAGTTAAGAGCAGAAGCGGAGAAGTCGAGCAGCTTCATTTTACTGAGAAGGCAGGCATGGTCAACTCTGTCGAAGGCCTTACTGAAGTCGAACAGGACAAGTATTGTTACCTTCGACTGGTCAATAGCAAGACGGATGTCGTCGGTAACTTTGATGAGGGCAGATTGCGTACTGAAGCTCTTCCTGAATCCCGATTGATAGGGATCCAGTTTATTTTGACTGTTGAGGTAGTCGAGAACTTGCTGGTGTACTATTCTCTCAAGAACTTTTGAGAGAGCACATAATAATGATATAGGGCGATAGTCGTTAATGGTCTTAGGATTTTTAGATTTTTTTATAGGTACAACTATTGATTTTTTCCAAGTAGATGGGAAGACTGATGTGAGAAAGGAATGATTAAAGATGTCGAGAATGAGTGGGAGTAATACGTCTCCAGCTTTAATAATGAAGTCTATGGAGATATTATCAACACCCACAGAGCTGGATTTAGAGCTGCGAAGAGCTTTTTGTAGTGACTCTAATGAGATATTTTTAAAATAAAAGTTATTGTTATTAAAAGGCATAACAGGGTCTAAACGAGCTAAGTTACTAGAAAAATGGGTGTTGTTTCCGGCCAGACTGCCAGTGAAGTGTACATTAAACTAGTCCAACGAGAAGTTGCAATTATCTATTGCGTCGCGTTGCCGTATTAGACCAAGAGTTCGCAGCTGTCGCCAGACACTGTTTGAATCCTTAAGAGAAGAAAGGGCAGAAGCGTAATACGAGCGTTTGGCGTCGTAAATGAGCGATTTGACCTTATTCCTAAGAGATTTATATTTTGAGAAGGCCCAATTTTGTCTGGTGCGAATGAAGGTAAGTCGAAATTTGTTTCTCGCGTTGATATGAGTTTTAGTTTCATCAGTTAACCAGGGCGACGGAGGTCGCTTGTAGAGGCGAGTTCGTATGGGCGCATGAGAGTTAATGCAACTCAATAGGTTAAGATTAAACGCATCAAGTTTATTATCAATGGTACCAGCAGAAAAGGTTGTACTCCAGTCCTTCGTGAGTAGGTCAGACTGGTAGTCAGAGGGTACGAGTCCTTTCAAGTCACGAATGCGAAGGGACACGGGGGGGCGACGATGTGCGATAAATTTATAGGCAATGTGCACAAGATCGTGAGAGGATAGAAAAGGAACAGGGTACTGATTCATGCTCACAACTTTCTCAGGTTCATCAACGACACAAAGATCGATGAGGGTGTGACTAGAGGCAGTATGGTGAGTGGATTGAGATGGAACCAGATGAAGGTTGTAGCTAAAGAGAAGGTTCTTAAGATAGAGGCTATCATAATAGTCACGATTCATATCAATATTGAAGTCGCCAATTATAACTAAGTTATTATATGTGATATGTAGTGTAGAAAAAACAGACTCAAAATCAGCTAGTAGGCTACATTTTGGTGGGCGATAAATGGAACACAGCAAGAGTTTGGACGCACAGAGTCCGCTCACTTCCACAAAGATGAATTCAGGCTTGGATGAGTAGAAAGGGGACGATGTTTGCACGATGTTTCCTTGAAGACGTTGATGGACGTAGATCCCGACACCACCTCCGTTTTTACCAAGTCTATCCAATCGGAGTAGGTTGTATTCTGGCAACTTTACCATTGCGTCAGGTATTTCGGGTTTTAGCCACGTTTCTGAGAGGCAAATTACATCATAAAACATGGAGGAAAAATGATATTTAAATTCGTCGAAGTGGCATAAAAGTGATTGGCAGTTTACGTGACAGATATTCACAGTATGAATCGGAACGGGAGTTATCCGAGGAGATGTACCCGCTTTATCCTATCTAAGTTTTTCAAGCACTTCATCACTTTGAATAGTGATTCGATCACCGCCATCACATTTTCGAATAAATATTTTGCCATCCCGAATCCAAAGGTATTTAATTTTATTTTCAAGTTTAAGTTGTCTAGCTTTTGCGTAACGTTTCCTGTTTAAAGGAGTCAGAGATTCATTAATGTAGACACGACGACAGGGAGTATCACTCAAATCTATTTCACTAGTGGTGAAGTCGCGTTTGATTCGGCGGGCGTTCACAAGGCCGGACGCCAGGGAGGGGCGTAGAAATGATACAATTATCGGGGGGATTCTAGTTTCACCAGTGCTATTTGGGCGATATTTGGGTCTGTAGCAGTTGTTGATGTCACTAGTTTGAATTTTAAAACCAAGCGAAGCACTCGTTTTACACACAATGTCTTCCAGGTTTTCTTCTTCACTCAGGGGCACACCATGAATCTCGACTACGTTTCGCAGCAAGGACTGTTCCACCGTATTCAGCTGTTCTTCCAGGCTGATTAGCCGATTTTTTAGCGACACACTTTCACAGGCTAGGGTTTCTAACCTTGCATTTAGGCTAGAAATCGTATTGTTTACCTTCTCGAGGAGCTTGGCGTGGTCTTCGAGGGTCCCCTGCCATGTTATGATGGTTTTCTTTAATTCGTTGTGATCTTCCTGGAGCTGCTTTACTCTGTCGAGTAATTCCACCAGGAGGGGGTTTTCCAACTCGATGGAGAAGCTGCGGGCAAGGGGTGGGGCTGGAGCACGAGCAGGGGTGTTATCGTCGCGCCCGGATCTGCTAGTGGTGAGACAGGATGGACATGTCCAAGTCTTCTGCAGCTCATCCAGCGCCTGCAGATCGCCATCGGCCAAAGAAGCACACCGAGGGTGAAACTCACTCGCACAACGGTCACACTTGACCGACTTGTGGTTTCGCTTGAAGGCTAAGCGGCATTTGGCACAGTCGTTAGGCATTACGACAGAGAGGCCAGGGAGCGAAGAGAAACACGTCCGCACACTGCGAGGAGCTGAACTGAACTTGATGACGCATATAGAAGAAGGACACAATCACATGTATCTTCTCTTCTGACCTGAAGATGACAGCTGTAATGCTGTCGAAACTGTCGTCTACGACAAAGGAAACACGTGGAAGAAAGCCCGAAAAGCCTTCACTGCCATCTGAACGACTCCGCGGAAGCCTTCGAGTTTTAAATATCCTACGAAGAACTCCAATACATACCCCATCGATGATGAACTAAAATAGATATACATGGCATGCGGCATAAAGAAGTGAAGCATGCAAGGAGTGATACCACAACTGGATTCTAGTTTTACAAACACAGGCACAAGGTACATCGTATCCAATATTAAAACGATTACTTAGCCACAGACTTCCCCAAAGGTATAAAAAAAGAAGAAGACTTCCACGATACCGATTCGAATGGGAAGGGTGATAGTAAAAGAAGAGGGTGGTGGATGGCAAAAGGGAACGAAACTGATGACTGAAACGAAAAGAGGATTGATGAGGATGAGTAAAAGGAATGAGTGGAGAATTTCGGTGGGCGAGGATGAAGGGAGAAGTGAGAGATTTCGATAGAGTAGGCAATAATGTGAGGAGAGTAGAAAATGCGACAGTGGTGATCCGGAGGATGGCTGTGGGAGGAGGAATGGATAATATTGAAGGCGGGAGAGAAAACAGTGAATGAGAGCAGAGACGAAAATGAAAAAATAATAACCTGATCGACAGAACTCCTCATTTTCGAAGCGAGACTGGTATTTTAGTGTATAATCCATAACGGGAGGAAAGAATATTCATCCTAGAGCGTTATACATGCTTCAAAACATCTATTGGGAAGGACTGCAAGATGTAATCTCGAATACAGTCTAAAAAAGGTATTCGAAGAATGCATAAATAGAACTACATATGGCACGATGTAATGCTTGCACTAAATCGAAACATATCTTGATGGTGACAGGCTATTTCGTGACTTTAACAAACTCTAGTATGATTCATGTTTCGTAGCCAGAGGGAATTGAATTTAATTTAAGAGATAATTTAGCCTCGACTAATGACTGGATGGGTAAAAATAGGAAAATATGGAATTTTCATTACTTTTGTGCAACGTGCTGTGGTATTGATTCCTGACCATACAGGTATTTCATTAGAGAGTTTTAGCTCCGGAACTTAATTGGTAGAACAGTGAGAACCGAAAGCAAGCAAAAAATGCTTCATGAGGTTTATTTTATGGATTCAGCGACAGAAACTGGAAGGACAACATTCCGCATTCCGATGATTACGCTCGAAAAATTCTCATTTCGGAAATTGACTATGTTGTTTATGGGGAAGATGGCTCAGTCGCCGAAGCAACACATAACCTGAACCGGTCGCTAACGCCATCCCTTCAGCTTAAGGGATGTAATTTAGTAACACATTAAGTGGAGATGAGCAGGTAACACTAAAGTAATCCAAAAAAACTGAACCACATGGAGAGGATCAAAGGCTAGAGCCTAAAGACAACACGCATTGCTCTCCGGACGAAGTGGGAAAGACGAGAGGACAAAAAATTTTCAAGTTCTACTACACAATTACTGAGTAAAAGAAAGAACTGTCAAAATGAGTAAAAAATAAACCTGAGTAACGTATCGCAAAGTGAGCTTTAATAGGAGAAGTCCAAAGGCTGAGGATACAATGAAGACAGAGGAGAGAAGTGCGAGGGGGCGGTGAAAGAGGCACAGCAGCAGAAAAGCAAAGATTTCCTCGGTCTTATTGATCCTTCTTTAGTTTAGGAATTGTGCCTGTTCGGACTTCGTTGCTCGAACGCTTCGGACCCCCTTCGTCAATTGCACCTCTCAGTCCATGGTGAAACTATCACTACATCACTTTTCTTCGTTTCTTTACGCTTATTTTCTCCAATAATAATTCGATAATTCATGGTTTAACATTTCCGCTGTCATTCATTCCATGGATGTGATTGTTCCACTTATATTTTTATGTGTAGAGACCACATGTAGAGGTTTGTCGCTTCGCATACTGGCTTCATACCCTCGCTACTGTCTCAGCCTAATTACACTTTCCGGCTTCCCTTTTCTTCGCAATATTCGCATATTACCAGTTTCCAGTAAAAAATTCTTTTGGTCTCAGCTGTGTCATGCCGGGTCTCGACGGTATATATCATTTCTGGCCTCGTTGCTGTTCCATTAATTTTAATTGAAGGAACACAAATTTGTGTTTTCCACAGCTGAAACGGTAGAAACGCATAGTTGTATTCAACAAATTATGGAGATATTCCACAATGTGAGATCTTCATTGTATGCTGGCATTTATACACCTCGCCCGAGGCGGCCCAAAAAATATAAACGAAACGAACTCTTCACGGCCCAACCCGACCGATCGCAAAATGCGTAACTCCCTCCTCCCCTACCTTCATTCGCTTCCATCCCACCGACCCACAGACGCGAGGAGGGGACATAAAGCACCGTCAGGCGGACGAAAAGTGATCGCGGCTTAGTGGTGTGGGCGTGAAAAGTGAGGGTGAGAGAGAAGGAAATAATAGGGAATCGCCAAAGGAGTGAGATCGAGAAATGGTAGTGGGTAGGAGGACGAGGAGGGAGAGGGAAATAAAGATGGTTCATTGCGGGGAAGGGAATAAATGACGAAGAAGAAAACAGATAGTGGTAAAAAACGATAGAACAAAAAAAGGATCGAAGGATGGAAAAAAATGAAATAATATGACAAAGGTCTCCACCTCGACCCGCGGGGTAAGGGAGAAAGAGAAAGGGAGTTGAAATACCCCTCTTACACCTCTTATCTACCCCTGCGCACACCTGCCCCTCCCCGCTATAGTTCCATCCGTCGCACGTGCCCCACCCCATCCCTTTCCACATTGTTCCCTGGCCTCGTTGCCACGCGGCTCCTCCCGGAAGGAGTGGAATGGGGCGAGTGAATAAAAAAAAATAAAACAAGGACGCACACCGTGTGCCCTAAGTGCTGAGAGAGTGGAACTGGTGGGCGGGGAGAAGGTGCGGAGGAATTATGGGTAGGGGAAAGAGAGGGAGTGCGAGAGGTGGACGGAGACGAAGGGGTGGAGGGATGAGAGGGAGCATCAAATGATAGAGAAACGGTACGCCCTCTCCATACGTCTCACTCTCTCTCTCAGCCTGATTGGAAGCGGAGCGCAAAAGAGGACTCTCGATACTCTTCCCTTACCTCTCGGGATGATGAGGACCTCATCCAAGGAAGGAAGAGGTTTCGTAGAAATTCTTACATAGAAACTGACGACACAGACCAATCACGCCGTTCTCTTTCAGGGTATAGAGTCTAAAGAGATAAATCCATCGTGATAGGCCTCTAAAACTGGCTCTGTCTAATATTCTTTTCACAGCCCTATCCTAACACAACTTAGATGACCTCTCACAACAGTTTTCTTTAATTCTTTCTTTCGTAATTTTCATTCATCCATTACATTCACGCACGATTCATAAACGCTCTATACTTCTCAGGACTACTAGATAATATTTCCCTCCTCTTAATAATCAAGTCCACCACATTCAACCATTATACACTCGGTCCACTCCTTTCTCTCACACCGTTAACTCCTCTACCATATTTCAATTTCGTTACTCGACTTCAGCCCTTGCTCTGAACAACAACACACAGCGCTCTCATGGCTAATCCAATGAAGGACGATCTTTTGTTAAGTTCACCATAGGAGCATTCATTACACTCTTTTTAAGGTTTCACTCATTACTCATTCAGTCCAAAGGCTAACAATTGAAAATATATCAAATAAAAGTGATATCTTAACAATGAATGAGGAGAAGTACGAAACTACAGGGAGGAGAAACGGAAAATGATGTGTAGAAAGATTTTTTACACGGAGTTAATACGATCACGCAACATGTAAACAAGAAGATACGTGATGAGTACCTCAACAATAAAATAAGAATTTGAAGAATTTTATAGCGTTCAGAGATTTTAGGAGTAGGTAATTTTTCATTTCAAGGTACAAGTACGCTTCAAAAGGCCCAATCAGTATTGCGTGAATGGTCTCTCACTGTGCAATTTAAGAATTTAAAAATATATTCCTAATTGATGCACATTTGAAAATTGCAAGAATCGCAGCCATTAAGCTGTCACTTAGTATATACCTATATGCTATCAACTCAACATTTTTTTACATCATAAAGAAAATATACGAACACAAAAAAGGGTGACCACTAATTCGGTGACTATGTTTCTAGAAATCAGACATTCTAGATCATAGTATGATCACCACTTCCGTCCCCCTTACGCGCCCCGTTCCCCCGCAGACAACGATTCTTCACTAGATGTCTCACTCTCTCCCCCAATCGGAAGAAGGGTGGTTGAGGGGAATCGTAACCACCCAATACCGCCTTCCCCCGTGTCAGACGCCCAGCAACGCAACCCGCAACTAAGCATTGGACCCTCGGGATACTATCCCATCCATCCCCTCCCCCGACCCGCACCCACTCGATCCTTCCGAGGATAAGGAATATTATTAGACGCTGCTTTAGCTTTTTTTCGCTTATCTCGCGTCGAAATCTATCCCGTCTCCCCCTCCCCCCATCCCGCGAGCTTCCCCCCACCCACTTCTCCCTCGATCGCGCGCCGAGATCCGAAAAGGCGAGTGAATTGCCATCATCCACTCTCCCCGGGCCCCATTCGCACCCTCGGAAAAATTTTGGGGGTACGAACAATTCCTCTCCCTCGCGAAGTGTTTCCCTCCCCTGCTCTCCCCGCCTCCAACTTCTCTCTCCACCCACCTGCAATCGCACGCCCACCCGCGATTTTTTTTCCACAGCACAGCATTCTTTTCAGAAATTTTTTTCCTCCGTAACCACCAACCTCTTACGTGCCCAACCCCCGTATTTTCGCACTCCCTCTCTCACGCCGCTCTCAACACACACCACGTATTAAGCCGAGGCATGATTGCCCACGCTTCGCCATTCCCTTCGCAAGCCTCCAAAGAACTTTATTCTAAACCCCTTTTCGTAAATTTGCTGTCAGAATACGGTGAGCAAGTGAATCAGTCGGCATCTAGCCACGGCTGACGCTGTTGAGATGAGATATTGTTGGCACCTCTCATTGGCGAGGCAAACGTCTACTCGTGCATGTCTGACAACGACGTCAAGGAAAGATTTCATTAGCTTTGTAGATCGTAAAAACTAACAAAATTTCGGAACTACATGACGCATCGAATTAGTTTATCGTCACCATTTAATGCCAACACAACCAAAGTAATGATAAATTTAAAATTGTGCTTATACACGAGTAGACGCACATGAATATAACTTGTGAGTAAGGAAATGGACAAATTCGAAATGAAAAATAACACACCGTCCACGTTAATGGAGAAATTCAAATTAATTCGATTACTCAAAATCACCATAGCTGCCCGATTCCAAATTTAAAGAGGAAAAACAAATAGCACCTGAAGACTACAGGCTGCAATCCTTATAGGTATCGTCTTTATTTTTTTAGGATGCTTTAAAACTAAGGGCTTTTCTCTTAGTCATTTAGTATGCTTATTATCGCATATAATGAGCGCAATGAAAACGTTCAGTTAATTCACTGTTCATTAAGGTGTTTAACAAAAGAATATTAGAAGGTTCATTGTCACTACTCCCCTGACTCCTTGATTCCCAATCAGCGAGTCCCAATGAATGAAGAATGAGGTCCCAATCAGCGAATGAGAATGAAGTCCCAATCAGCGAATTAATAACACAAATTATAAAACATCGGTATTATTCGAAAAAACGACAAACTTTAATGTTTTTCCTTTTGAAACTTAATTCATGTCATAACCAAATTTTACTCCCAACTATAAAAGTCACAGTTTACTATAACGTGTTGTTTTATTTGTCAACGCCTAACTCTAAATATGAGGTAACTTTAGCGGTATGGCATCCACAACTACGGATAATGATTTTTTACAAAAGCTTTTAAATCAGAATAAAAATTTTTGAATTTTAAATAATTTAGTCAGTCACCATTATCAGGGATATCACATGCCAAATTTAATATTGCATTGCAAATTGATTCATTGGATATTCAAATTGAGCTTAATTTACGTCATGAATTTACGTCGAAACAATATTATTTTAACTTTTCTTTCATATAAGCATTTAGGTTATATGTCTTAATCTATTAAATCCTTTAAAATGAAATATGGGCACTTACTGTGACAATACTATCTCCGGGAAGAGCGCGAATGCATTTTAAGTCATTCAAGGGTTGAATGAAAATTTGGCATTAACATACCTTAAGCTGGGGAAAATGCAGACACTCAGTGATCTTTTTCTCCTCGCGAGAATTTTGGAGAATCTGCAGCCATTATCTAGCATTTTCAATAAAACTGCAGAAAAAAAATGTTACAACTCGACTGAATCTTTGCCATGAGAAGCATATTAGAAGAAATATAACTCTAAACAATGCATTGAAATGCGAAAATCCACAATTCAGAGGAAATTAATTAATTCATGAGCTGAAATTATCGGTATCAAACGTTAATACAGCACAACTACTGAGGAAAGAGGTGAAGCTTTAGCTTTTGAACCGCTTAAACTGGAATTCGTAACAGCGAGTGGAGAGTAAAAATACCGCGAAGAACAATGGATTAGTCCAACAAGCGACCCCGACTACGGCACGACACGAGTGAACCGATCCTGATTCATACGAAATCGATGAAATCTTCCCTTTAAACCTGAGCGCCAAATTACACCGTATCCTGAGCGGCCACGACGGCGAGAGTCGGTACCGACTTTATGGACGCGAGAGAAGGAGAAGTGGGGGAGGCAAGCGAGGAGGATGAGGGAGTAAGGAACACATAAAGCGTGAGCGAGAAATAACGGGAGAGAGGGACAACGTATACGCGGATGTGAAAAGAGGCCGGGAAGAGGGGCGGAGAAGGATTGGAAGGGGGGGGGGCGAGATTTTAGCGCTCCACGCACGCAGAGAGCGAGTCCAAAACACGAGCGCTCTCTCGCAGGCATCGACTTTGGTTTCGTTCCGCCTCGAAGGGTCTCTTCAGATTATGCATCTCTCCGGTGAAAAGCAAACATCCGATGGAGCAGCGACTTGAGAGTAAAAGGAGTCGCAACAGGCTGAGGGGGGAGTTAAGGGAGGAGGAAGAAAAATCGGGCGAGAGTTCTGTGTGCGGGAGAGGGACGAGGGTTTTCTTTGAAAAGGAAATAAAATCTTTCGAAGGGATCGCACGGATCCGGGCGTGGGTTGTCGGCTGGCAACTGGCGCTTCCACCTTAACGAGCGAGAGCTGAATGAGAGATCAAGACGGTGACTGCTGGCTATGAGGTGTCGTATCGACGCGGACACACACTCTTACACACACATATGCAGCCAAGCACTCCATTAGTCAGGCGAATAAACGGTCTTAATGCACGGAGTGAATGGGTAATTGACGATAATCTTTAAAGTACTAAGAATTAAGCCGCATATTCTATTACATCCCGTATTTTTATCATCACGACAACCTACAAAGCAGGATTATACGCCAAGAACAAATTAATATGGGCATTTATCATTAAATGCATCTCTTGTCTGTAGTAGAAATAATAAAAGGATTTCTACAATTTTGCTTCCCTCATATGAAAACATCGAATCACTTATCAGGCGCACGACAGGGGTGGAATTTGTCTTTGATTCAAGTTCTTTAACTGATAACATTGTTGGTTTTTCGAAAATTGAAACGCCATTCTGACTACCTACAGCCGAAGGAACAATTACTCCATTTATAATTCAATCACTCACAGAAACTTCAATAAGCAACGTAGAGAAAATAAAATGATACCCTTCTGTGAACTACAATGGGTAAGTAAACCAACACATAATACATCTGCAATTAGACCCAAAATAAATGACACAAAAATCAAATTAATACAAAATTCTACTATTTTCAATTCTAAGATTTAGCAACCCAATCGAAGCATTTGAAAATTTGACCGCAGTATTTTCATTTTATAAATTTCATATACATTCTTGTTCCTTCATTAAAATTAATGAACACGTTACGCAAAAGACACAAATACAAAATATTAATGATGTAATTCAGTCACTCACGAAATGACAAAAAGCATTGGAGATTTAAAGGAAGCCAAATGGCCTTTGATAACCTATCCTAGACGCTTAAATTCAACAGGAAAACATCATTCAGGGGGCACCGAAGAGGGACTGCTGAAAACAGCACGACTTTATGAAAGTCATTATTTTTAGAAAAAAAATTGAATCCTGCGAATCTGCAGCGAAAACTAAGGACAACCTTTTCATCACGGGCCATGAAAATACGAAACACGCCGTTTAGAAAGAGGCAAAAAAATCCAAAAGAGCACGACGCGCAATCAACGAGGCAAAAAATGCTTTTCACAAAATAGGGTCCCGCACCGTCAGAACAATTTCCTGTCTAAAAAGCCGACGTCGCTAGAAATAAAAAAAAAACGAAAATCGCATTTCCAGCACTCTCTCCTATATCACCGCTCTCTTCTCTCCTTCGCCTTTATCACCTTCTCTCCCTCCCACCTCGCTCCTGTCCTCTTGGTACACTCGAGAGCTCGCACATATTATTTTCACGCGATGGATGAGGGTAAAATTGTTTCCAAACTGGGTTCAGGATCTGTATTATTCCTTGAGCCTTTTCCTTTTGTAGATCTTTGCAGAGTCCAAAGTTAATGGCTATATAAACATCAAAGCCAACGGGGAACGGGGGAAACGAGGGAAGCGGGTTGAACGCGAGAGAGAGAGATAGGAGGAAATTAATTCCAGGGAGGAAGAGACGAGGTGTCAAGAAAGGAGACAGCAAACAGGGCATGGTAGCAGAGAAGGAGAATGAGGATAGGGTGGAAAGGGAGAGAGGAACTTAACGACAGTAAGCAAAGAAGTGAAGCGTGGAGGGAAAAGACGCGAGGCGAGGTAAAAGGTGAGGGAGACAGAGGAAAGGGCGAAGAATGTGAGATACGACAGAGGAAAGCGAGGTTGATAGAGAAGGAAAATGGGAAGGAATGATAAGGTTGAGGTGGTGTAACAGGGCAGGCAAGGGCCACACAACCTTAAGAATGCTTAGACGTAGCTCTCCACTCACCCCTATCCCCAGCTAATTCAGGTATGCACGCCGGATTCAACAGGATAGGCTACTCCGTCCCATATCCTGTCATATCTGGCTTACACATGTATTCCTCTGTTTCCTTCGCGGGAAATTCCTCCTGTGAGGGTTATTGGGGAAATGCGGAATAGAAGGCGTTGTGAACAGTATATGAAATAAACGAGGAATGGGATGGAGGAGAAAGGGAGACGCACCGATTTTTTTTAAGAATAATGGATACGCAGTAACGATAGAAGGGAACCTCGGGGATAGTGAGGGTGCGAAGAAGACGGGGTTGGGAAAAAGGAGCAGGAAGTGGAAAGCAGGGAACGGGGAAGAGGTGAGAACGCGCGTGGGGATTCGCTCATTTCCCGCCGCGTGTAGTATAAGGATGGTATGACGAGGGAATAAGATGGAGTGAATGAGAGGGGAAGGAGGGAAGGGTCGTCCAAGGGGACACGACGGGGGTGGATGGAGAGTCCGGGGGGTGAGGGTGCGGCGATGACAAAGGAGGCAAATTCGCACACGAAGGGAGAGGGAGGGAGGGGACGTCCGCTGCAAGTGCTAGAGATGTCTGCTTCGAGATTTCCTGAGCGTCAATCTCACAATGGGGGAGCATCAGCTCTCTCTCTCTCTGTCGCTCCCCTTCGCCCCATCTTAAGGAATCAAATTGCGTTTCTCCGTACTCTTAAGTGCGGTGATTTATTTCCATTCGCAATATAAAGTAAGGTATATTCCTCCATCAAGGAGGCGTACGATCCCTCCTTCAGTGCATATCTTCATTCCGATGCCGGGTATAGGCTTGCTGCATTGTACAGACAAATATCTACTACCCCAGTGGAGAGATACTCCTGGTAAGATGTTCAGTCGGAGGTTAAGCAAGAAAAATGCATTCTCAGAGTTTCGCGAAGCCGATAATGGAAGAGTCAAGGATAAATATTCCAAATCTTGACACGCAGGTGCTCTTTAATAAAGAGAATAATACTCGCATAGACCGCGAATGCCTTGAACTCTTCATAACGCATTTTAGCTTAGATTCTGTCAAGAAAATTTTGCCTTTTTATTTGAGAAGGATAAATCACGCCCGTTTTGTAGAGCTCGTACAAAATACGGCGTGATGAATACAAACTAACGAGAGCAATGTCGTATTTGATTTAAATACTGGCGGAAACTGCATAAGGATGCCGTTTATGCGAAAAGAATAGTTATCCAGGAAGAAACCGTTGTTGCAAATTACCTAGAAAGATAAAACCAACGACTACATACGCGCCATGAAAATGGATTCCAGTCTTTCACAAACTGTTGCCAAGGAAAGCACAGGAGAACACCTGCTAGCGGGCGATTAGCATAATTTTCGGAGATATTCGCGACCGCCCTGTAAAAAAAACAGACTGGAGGAGACCGACCGTAAAAATTATAGGCGATGCATCCCTTCTTTCTCGTAGCGGAGGAGAGGAGACGTACGCCACGATCACCGTGGCGGGATCCCTCGGCATCGTCGGGGGATGGGACGCGAAACACAACATCTTCCGATCCTATCATTTTTTCATTAAGGCGCGCTAGGTCGCCATCAAACGCTCATAAATACCATCGGCGCAGCTTTATGAAGGTCCTAAAATTTTTGTACCCCTATATACGCCGAGCTAAATGGCCGGCTCTGTAGCTAATGTCGTTACACGCCCTCCGTCTGCGGAGGGGACACACCAGAGCGCGAGCACGGAAACCCATCATACTACTCGCCGGCGCGAACGGAAAATGGGAGATACGTATATGCGGGAGGAGGGAGGTGGAGGAGGTGACTTAGCGTCGTAAAAGTACGCGCACCTACACAATCCAGCCGGTGCATGTACAGAGAGCGGAGGGAGCTTTTTCGGTTTTAGAGGTGAGCGAAGAAGGGAACACGGGAGAGAGACTGCGAGATGCGAGATTATGCCGGTGGGTGGGGAGGGAGGGAAAAAGCCGCCATCCGCCCCGGGGGGAGTTTAAAATAAAAAAAAAGGAGCGAAGGTGGGGGAAGGTTTGGAAAAATGAAGAGAAATCGCGAGGGGATGAAAGGGGAGGAGAAGCGGGGAAGTGATGGGCGGCGGTGAGGGGCAGGATCAAGGATCCCGGAGGGAGGGCAAACGGAAGAGGAGGGGGGACGGATACAGAGTTAAGGGAAGGGGAAGGTAGAACAGGAAGGTTAAAAGGAGGGAGGGTAGTCCTGGGGAGATGCTGTGAACGCTGGTGGGAGGGATGGGTGAACGTAGGGTAGGAAGACCGTCAGGGAATGGAAGCGCATATCTGCTTCGGCGCGAAATCCCAAAACAACGCATCCATATCATATGGAAATTAAGAGTCCGCTTCTTCAGCGTGCCAGGAATGTCGTAACAGCTCAAGCTCTGAGTTTAGAAATGCAAATTACACTACCCTTTGACGTTCTCCTCCGGTAAAGAGGGTGAAAATACAGAATCACGGAGCCTAGTAAATTATTTTTCCAAAATTCGAATTAAATGTCGGAAAATTTTTTTAAAATCAGTCCGCAGAAGAATTATTATTCGCAGTTTGCTAAATCCCTCCATCGGCGGACCTCATAATCCGGTAGGGTAACGACTAGCAATATATTAAAAACGAAAATAGATGTAGTGGAAGCAACTTGTTAAAACATAAATACCCATCACGCCATTCCTTTTCGGGGTAAGGAAGTCAAAGAATTTAGGAATTACCGTAAATCCTACAAAACTTGCTCCATTTTAACAATTTCCTCAAATGCTCTATCCTTTCAAACACCTCTCGCCCCCTTGCACTCATTCTTCGCTTCACACAATATTCCGAAGACTCCCATAATTACTCCATTTAAGAGTATCTTCTACCACATTCACATGACAACGCGGTATACCTTTTTCTCTCACACGATACTCGACTATCAGATATATGATTAGTTATTCGACTCCCATCCATTCTCTGGACTGAGCAAAACCAACTTAGCACACTCCTTTCATATACCTACGTCCATTATTGGACCATATAGCCCAGATTCTTTTATCACCGACTCATTTTCAATTCTATCCTTCCAACTTTTACAGGGAACACTTATCAGTTAACCCTTTCCCCAAAATTTAGCCAACTCTCATACTAAAATATAATGCGGCGTTTTGAATTACATTTTCAATTTAGGAACGAACTTGACTTCCGTTAATAGGGTGATAAACTAGCATTACTTAGCTATAAATTCATACTGAGCGTTCCAATGTGATAGCAACTGCGGTCAACTCTTAGGTAACAAATAGCTAAATATCATTATAAATATTGTGGGTAGAAATTTTACATGTTAAGTAACACGTTAAGTAATACGTAAGTACGGTAGAGCTTCAACTGTCAAGTGATGTCAAAATCAAAGCAAACATAACCGGGCGCCCTTTTCAGGGATCCATGCAAATAGTCCCCTCTTAAGCATTTTAGAACTAAGTATGCCAAATTGATGTTACCATCATTACTTTTTATCAAGAATTTTCGATTGAAGTAATGAAAATAAATAGAGCACTATCCTATAGTGGTCCGGATATTCATGAAAACGTGACTAATTTGAACATCAGTTACTCCACTGACACGCTAGGTGCGATAAACTCAGCAGATTGTGCCTTGCCTTTCCGGCTGTTGCGTCTAGTTTTTAAATAACACTAGAAAGCACTTCTGAATGCCTTAAACGACCACCTTCCACCAGAAATTCAGGGAATTCCTGCTTTCATAACCAATTTTAGCACACATAATAGTGCTGTTCCCACTTTTCCCATCCTCCAAGCAATCTGAGCATTCGAAAAACGAGGCACGCTTCACTTCTTGTCGCCATAGGAGTTATGATACTCTATCTCCACACTAAGCTTTCAGTTGGCTCCGGTGGAAAATACAAGATCACAATATGTGCATTGTGCTGCTGTGTAAAGCTCTAGAAAAACGGCCATGTGAATTTGAAAACCTAGTGAGACTAACAAAGGCAATAAAACCTGGAAAGTATGAATGACCAAACATTCGATTCCCCCCCTTTTACTAGGAGTTCATTCAATCCAACAAAAAAATGCAGATGAAAAGTACGGAGTAAAAAAGATTCATTCTAGGAAAGGCACACTGGGATAACGAATTCCTTTGTTGAGGACACCTCACTTGCATATAAAGCCACGAGTAACGAGGCAGGTACACATTTGAAATATATGCATCATCGAAAAAGCCAAGTCTTTTGTATGGCAAATTACTAAAAAAATTAAAAAGATGAGACCAGAAGATCCTCATATGCAAGAAGAATTACAAAGCTGAGCGTTTGGAGAGGAGATATGGAATTAGAACATCTGAAAAATCGCGATGTAACGATACGCATTCGCGATAGGTGCTACGAAAAGTGTAATGTAAAAATACCAAACGTGAGGCACCACAGACTAGAGTATCACATTTTAAAATAAATAACAAAAACCCTTTCAAAATGATAAAAGCCAACCAAACATTCAGCGGGAAAGAAACGGGCAAGAGAACAAATATTGAAAAGGCTTTTGCTCGGAAAGGGAATCGCTGGAAACGCCGCGGATAGAGAAAGGAGGGGAGAGGAAGGGAAAGAGTTTGAAAAGGACCACGGTCGGGAGGAGGATAAGGGGAGGGAGAGAGAGAGGACAACAATGGGAAGAGACCATGGGGAGAGGGCGGAAGAACGGGAATCAAAGTGATAGAAAATGGGATAGCGGTGTTGGACGGGGATGAGCGTCGTGCGGCCTTAAAAAGAGGGCGAGACGGCTGAATCAAAAAGTACGGGTGGGGAAGAGAACAGCCAAAATATGGGCGGAGAGCGTACCAGGGGGCGGGGGGAGGAGGGAGAATAAGGCGAGCGGAGGAGGGATCGAGAGCGGGGAAGAGATATGAATAGGGCGAGGAGGAAGAAGAGAGCAGAGCGGAGGAGGAAGAGGACAAAAGGAGGCGGGGAGGAGTGAGGGGGAACGGTTGGTTGGGCGTGGAGGGGACTCGGAAAGGTGTGCGGGTGCGTCTGAGATCTCCAAGTTTCAATAACGCAATGCGATATAAATCTCGCATCGAAAAACCTCGCGGTGCCTCGCAAAACGCAATACATCACATAGCATGCATCATGTTACACTTATTCGAAATTCTCATGTCTTCACGTTACAACGCACAACGCATTTATCGCTATGAATGGCAAATCGAATGACACTGAAAAGGATCATATCGCTTATCCTGCGCGATGAATATCGCGATGCAATATACGCTTAGCCTGAAATTTAGAAACGACAATACATGACGTCGGGTAGTTATGACTATCAATTTTTCAGGGCTATATATGAGAGCTAAACAATCATATCGACATCGCAATATCTGGGATATCGATATCGTTTGGCCCGGGAGATCAATCTTGCAATGTGATATCGCAGTCGATGCATTGCAATATCGCAGTCCCACAATGCAGGAGGAGACGAACGTGGGTGGTCGTGGGTGGCGGGTTCACGGTCGGAGCCCGGCCTCGGAGTGCGAGGTAGTTTTTAAATAAAAACGCGGCGAAACCCGGAAACCCTCCTCTCTCTCTAGATGTCTCTCAAGTCCCCACGGTAGCAAACCAACCAACCCCTCGCTTTTTCCTCCCTTTGTCCTCTCCTCTCGGAACTCCCTCCTCGGAGCCTGAATCCGCCGCCTCTTCCCTTCCTCCTCCTTCCTCCCTCCCCTTCGCCCCCCTGAGCCTCACGAAGCGCGTGACAATAAGGAGGAGGCGGCCAAAGGAGAGACAGGAGGTGGTGTCGCTCAGGGAATCTCTCCCAGCGCACGCGGGAATAAGAATGGGGAGAGGAAAATATGCTAAATGTAGAGGAAGAGGAATGAGAGAGAGGGAGACGCGAGAATATCTGGATTCACGGTAGGGAGCAGCGAATATGGGAGTACATTTTTTTATTAGCGATGATGAGGCGGAGAGGAAACGAAGGGTCGGAGTAGAGAGAAGTTTTAAGGGTAGGAGAGAGAATTCTGGGTAGGAATGTTGGTATGCGACGGGCAATCCGTAGGCAGCTTGCGAGTTGTAAGAGAAGTATTTCTGGTGAGCGCTCTTCGACACGTAAGGTCATTTCTCCCATCTACTGTCACATGTAGATAGGGGCAACAAGAATCGGTATGTATTGGATGGTCACCCTTCCAAATGCGGGGTGAGACTAATGATCGGGACCTTCAATCACGGAAATCAAGAGAAAGCGGGAGAGTTCCCAATGGAAGAAGCATGATTCGAAGATTCCTTCTGCTCATGGTAAAAAAAATAATGTAAACTTCTACTCCAAGAGATTTCTTAGAAGAAATTATTTCCCTGAATATCGGCTGACTCGGCGCTCATAAAACCAAACAACGATCTTTAATCATACAATTGGTTTAATTGGCGCGATAACCACTCACCCAAGTACCACGCCCAGACGCATGTAAAATTCAAAACATACGGAAGGGAGGGCCAGCGCTGCCGGAGGGTTCCCAGAACAATTGGATAGCGAAGATATCACACACCTTTAATTTTAGCTTGGCTGGCTCTGAGACCTCTCCAGCATTTGGGCCTGAGACTTCTGGTTAGCCATCAAAGATTCTACTCACTAGGATACAAAACTGTCTAATCTCGAAAAAAATACATCTCAATTGCAAAATGTGAGCTCGTTTATTCCTATCGAATTTTTTTTCATTCTATTCAAAAGAATGTACTTTTCATTTCACTATCACACTATTCCCTGCCTTTGAGCTCTGTAAACACTCCTCTCACGAGCCATGGACTTTAGATAATTACTACTACAGATATGATGTTCCTGCAATGGCGATGATAAGAACGGCGTTCTACAGCAAATTTTGACAGCGGACGAGTCCTCGCCATGGTATTTCGTACTCTGGTGTTAAATCTCACAAACTCATATCAGATTTCCCAGAGTTTTTCCGAGTTTATTAAATTCCAGCATATTTCCGGCTCTGTCGCCACCCTACCAATGCGTTCCCCTGAGTGAATCCTTCCAGGGGAACACTCCCTGTCCTCTCAATAAAAAAACTCACAATCCTCTCCAACCACATCTCCCACTCCAACTCTCTCCATCTCAATCTCGCTAAAGTCTCCCCCACTCCCGAAGACTTCCTCTCTCGCGAGAGCGCACCTCCCTGAGCGAGCGACCGGCAAATCCATCCCCCAACTTCTCTTCCCATTCCACGCTAGCACTCAAAGTCACATGTCGCCCCCGCCCTTCTGCCTTGCCCCCTGCTCCTCCTCCTGCCCGCACCCACGCGACGCAATATAATAAAAGTCCTCGCGAACGCATCCTCTCAGCCCTCCTCTCCCTTGCGTAGGTGTCTGCCGACTCTCGAGGAGGACTGACTCCGCGTCGAGGCCTTCATCTCGGTTTGAGGGGAGGGAGGGAGGGCTGACTCATGGATTGCAAGGCCGGTCACCCCACGTCATGTGAGTCCAGCCCCGACTCCCCCGTCCCATGCGAGACAAACGCGAGACAGACGAAGCAATTTGCATGTAGGATATTGATAAATGTTTACCTAATAATACTTCACCGGTTGCAGTGAGCTACGGTGGGCTGTTTCCATTCAGCTTTTCGGTTCTAAAATGTAAGATTATTTGCATCTCTGCGAATACCAGCGATGAGATACTCAGATATTGCCATGAGAAAAAAAGCCACATCGCCCGGAAATAAAACCGCGGACCTTTGGCGAGACGGGCCAATGCGCATGCCACTACCCTACCCACAACTCCCAATTCTCGCGGAACTTTTTGAAGAATAAAAGGGAATAAACCCATAAGACCATCGAGGATGGCAAAGTATGGGAAAGTAAAGCTACAAAGAACCCATTACATGCCATAACGCCATTGATGCTGAGATGAGTACTGTGTGATAATGTTATCATCACACGGTCACGGCGGTGATAACATCTGGTCAGTTTCCATTATCAATCCAGGTAGATTATTTTCTCGAGTTAATTAAATTTTAACTTCGTAATTTAAATCAATTTGTAATTAATAACCTCATCTAACCGGAGCAAGAAACTCAAAATACCAAAAGTAACCATTCTTTAAATGGTAGAAATAATTTGCAGTGTGCAAATAATTGCAAAATATAACCTTAAATTCTTCCTGCAACATATTTTCCCCTCTTAAAATTTCAGATATTTTGTAAAATCGTATGAAAATGGTGAGACTAACTAAATCATAACTTTTATGTCCTAAAATTTAATATTAAGGTTATACATCACATCATAGGTAGATATTTCATAAATTTTACACATCTCTATAAGTAGCTTTCCCAAAAAATTGTATTTTGTTGCATTTGATATTTTATTCGCGAACTGCATCATCAGTTTACTGATTTCATGGGGATGCACAAAGACAATTTAGGTTACCACACTAGCCGCAGTGAAAATATAGCTAAAATCGGGAATAAGCGGTATAGCAAATAAGTAGCTTGAAGCATCAAAAATTATAAAATCAATGGTATGTAAACTATTTTTTGTTGTGACACAAAATATTTTGGCATACGATGTCAGGCATTTATTGCAAATTATCGTAAATACGACTTATATTTTTTTAAATAATGATAGAGAAACCAATGGCTGAGTTCGGACGACCCTTGGAGCGCTCAAAGACCACATACGACGCGTCAAGAGGGACAGAGCACAGTACAGCTTGGGAAATGATTAGATTTCCATCCAAGCTTTGTAAGACGGGACAAAACGAGAGGTTAAAAGAAGCAGTTAGGGGAATCATTTATTGCACTCAATGAGCTCCCCGAGTTGAAAATTGAAACGAGAGTTTAAAGCCAACAGCGAGGCGCATATTGGCCGCGTTTCATTAAAGAGCAATACGAACAACTCTGCCGAGGCTTTGGGGTCATGTGGTCGAAAGAAGGATCAAAGAAGAGTCCTAAGTCCAAGTTCCAACACTACGGCTATAGTAGAATACAGATGCACGAGTTAAAAAAACAATATGAAGAGACCTAATGCTGAATACCAATCCCTAACTAGATTCAAATCACCTCAACGCTGTGCAAAAAAATACGATGGAAGAATTTTAGTATGGCTAAGAAACAGGTAAGGATCGGAGGACAAATTAAATGTATGTATATGTATGTGAATAGGAGAAGAATAATTTTTACATTTCTTCTTCCTTTCCGTAGCGGACAACCGTAAAAGAAAACTTCTCCACATCCGGGCGAATGAGCATTCATGCATTCTAAAAAAACAGCCTTTTGTGAACGCAAAAATTATTGACGACGCAGTCACTTTCTCTTCCTCAGTGCCGCTTTCATTAATTATGCATGCACTTCCTTAAATGCCGTCGTTCTCCACTACATAGTTTTCATGAGTAGTTAAGGCGTGTTTATTATTTATGACGTCGTAATGGGCCAAACAGAATTTTCGCTTTCTCGCGCGAATTTCATTAGTATATAGAGTGCGAACAATACACAGCCACATTCATCAATCCGCTAGTGCAATCACCCGAACGAGTCTAACGATTTCTTTTCCGGAATCACAATCAACACAAAGGCAAAGGTTAACAAATGCGGAAACTACCGTCGCGCCCGTCTGGACCACCGATTCTGAAGCAACGTCACAAAGTGGACGGTTCCACTTCAAACTGACTCCTTCGATTCCATATGCATCATCACGTCGATCGATCGAACGATTGCTAACGGCGGACGAATTGCCGGACGTACCGATGCCCACAGCTTGTCCACCGCTCCAAAGGAATAGCTCTCCCAATCAACATCCCATCCTATTACCCTTCTGTGCATCATTAATCGCTCGTGCACGCCCGTTAGTTACCTCAGGGTCTCTGGCCATCTAGAAGAAAGAAGCAGAAACAAACAAACGAGAAAAGTGAGGATGGGGGAAAGATATTCAAATCTGGAGAGACGATCGATCAAAGGGGAAAGCAGGCGTTAAGGAGAGAAGAAACGAGAGAAGAGGAGGGCTCGCCGAATGTTAATTTCTCGGCGCGAAGGAAATGGGAGGGAGCGAGGGGGAGGCAGGGAGGAGAGATGTGGGAAGACGGCAGGACTCGGTTGACTAGCTAGACCGTAGATGCGGATCCCTTCGAGGCGAGTGGTGTGTGTGTGTGGATGACGGAGGCGGGGACCGAGGAGAAGGGACGTCCGATCGCTGGGCCGTGAACACACACGTCTTGTCCCACGTCCTCCATCGACGTGTCAAAGCATCGGCACCCAACAATACAAGGTAAGTCCGTTACACGAGATCGGCTCTAAGTAACCGATTTGATAATATTGGCCAAAATTTATGACAAATGCTATGCAATGTTTTCAAATTTAATTGATCTTGTTTGCTGAAATTGTCCTCTTTTCATCACTACAAAAGGTAATAAAATATTCATATTCTTGCAAATCAAATACTGATCTCATTTAACTTTAAAAATCGATAAAATGATCGAACGTTTTAAATGCGGATTCTGAATGCTACAAAGTAATGAAATAATTGAAGAAAAACAGTCAATGGAAAACATATATCCAAAAATGAGGACAAATGAACAGAAAAATAAGAATAAAAGGGATAGTTCCATAACAAGTTATACTCAACACATTACGCAAAAATCTTATCTCCTAACAGAGGTTTAAAGGGAAGATATCAACATTTTAGATCGGGCAAAAATCATAATGACTAGACAAATGAATAAACAAAATCAAGTGGATTAGGGCCAAATGCTGATGTTCGACCAAATCCCTTTTCAAGATGTTATGTGCTCGAAACTGAAAAATCGTAATTCATGAACCGCGTGAAGCGCAGTGTAATTTAATTCATATGACAACTACCTTATCTCAAAATGGCGTTAGTTATCAACTAGATCAAGAAGTATCATGGAGCACTAAATACATTCAATTCTGCCTCGAATGGAAAATCATACGGGAATCATATCGGTTAAATAATTTCGAACATTTAGGCAAAGAAAATGACCGCCTTTAACACAAAAGCTGTCTTTCTTGAATGAGAAACCATTGTTAAATACATACAAATACACACAAAATAAATAAAACTTTCTATTGTTCACAACTCTAAGAGATAATAATTATTAACAATGATTATGATCCGCAGTTATCCCGTTCAAATCCGAGGTCTGTTAAAATATCCTTAGCAATGAAGTTTGGTAGATGGTGGCCGGCAGAATACGCAGCTCGACCACCCGAGGATCACACGGAAGGAAAAAATGGCAACGGGGCACGAGGAAAAGAAAAGACGTCTGAGAAAAGACAGAACAAGGGTCCGTCCTTCCTTCTCGCCCCTCTATTCATCCCATTCGCCTTGGCGACCGCATCTTTGTGCGGCGACGGGAACCACCCAGCCTTCCGCCCACGCAGGTAGACGACGACGAAATCTTCCGAGAGGAACAGAACACGGGAAACCACAGGACGCCTGTACGGCTCAAAGCGCCACACTCGACATCACCCGCTGGCCACCGACCGCTGGGCCATAAAAACATATACCATAGAAAATGGTCCGTCGCCGGGTTTCCTAAGCGCTCCACCATACGGGTTAATTTTCAATCAATAGAAGAGGTAAAGTGCTGGGAGAAACTGTATAAGTAAGTGGCGTTGTGGTGTCACGTTAGGACTTCCGCGGAAAAGGGAGTTTTACGATCCGCGCCGAAAGGAGCCCGAGGACTGAAAGTGCTGTTCCGCTTGAGGACGCCATTGAGCCTATTGTGCGGAGCAACTCTTGAGACGAGCTCGGCGAGGCGGACGTTAATGGGCCGAATACGAGCTTACCCTCTCGTGCTAAAGTGTACATACAGGTAGGTGGGTACCCCAAAGGTGGTTCGACGAGCTGCTGTTGACGGTTTTAAGAGTCGCAAGCGGGATGCCGCAGCAAATCCTGCGAGGATACCGAATGGCATGTACTCACTCTATTCATCAGCACAGAATATAGTTTCAGTCATTAGCTAACTCTAATAAACCAGTTACACAGGAAAATTCAATGACTGGTAAGTCATCGTTTTCTTCGCATGGTTTATTATTTTCATTGTTGCATTTCTTGTTGGAGTGGAATAAATATTATAATATTATTATTATTATTTCTTCCATGTGTATTTCTAGCAATAAGAGTTTTGTGATCCCTTAGGCAGGAACTGGTAAACAGTAACAGTACTACATCCCCAATCGGCCACAGGTATCACCTTAAGAATGACAACTGATACATCTATGCTACATTAGGAAGAACTTGCATCACTACAAATGCTTTCTACCTTGAGGCTATTCAGTGATCAGTTACATAAAAGTCTGGGAATGGAGAATGAGAATAAGCTGCAGGCGTTCGACATGTAGGCGTGGAGGAGCATGGAGTGGTGGAGGAAAAGGAATATAAATGAGGAAGTGCTATATGTATGGTGATAGATATTAGTATGAGCCAAGGTAGGTGGTTCAAAAGTGTAAAGACGGGCAAAGGGTTACTTGAGAACGTATAAAAGGGGAGGATGTTAGGTAAGTGGGAAGGGAAAGAAAGATAAAATGTTTTATGGAAAGGATGAAGAAGGGTAGGTAGAATGCAAAAATGAAAAAGAAATATTGATTGATAGGATCCTACACGATATTCTTATTCTTAATTCTATTTAAATATACACGGTAGATCACCAAATAATAAAAAAAAACAGTAATACGTTCAATAATAATATATAAGACCACCCACAGTACCCGTATCTCAGAATGACTCTGCAATTTGAGACTTATTATTAGCGAATTACAAACGCCTATAAAATCATGTGGATGCTACCCCACTCACTCGACGATATCTCAGAAATGTTTCCTGAAATGTAATTACATGGCTACTAACGGCTATCAGGCAATCACGATTCGACTCTATATTATATCAACTTGTAGCCTGTGAGAGGTGTTTCTTTTCTGAAAGGTCGGATGAAAATCGACCGCAGTCAATTCACATGTACTAGAGTAGTAGCACGAAAGAATACACATCATAGAAGGTCTTAAACTACAAAATTAAAATAAATTTAGGATAGGGTTGACTATTCATCCGTTTACTACGACAAATTCATTATGCTAAAGTAGCCAGGCCCGGTTTGGTTATTCATCATTATAAATAGCCAAAGTTAAAGCAAAATTTATGGACCAAAATCTCCATGAAAGAATTAAAATCTTTAAATTTCCATTTTCTTCATAAAACCTGGGCTGCTTACGCACATTATATGCAAAGCGATCTTTAAACCCCGCGCCACTTCGTAAGTCATGCACTCAAACGGAAGAGTAATGATTAAAAATGGGAAATCTCCTTTACCTCTTGGAGCATCAAACAATGGATTCTCGAGTATCAGAAAGTCTAAAAATGTTATCGATGAGCATAGACGAAGAAAAACTTTTACTCGGCAAGAACGTCTGACCATATAACAAAAAACAAATTTCGAGAGAAAAAAGTTTAGGGTCAACATTTCGGTAAGACTCGAGTCACAAGATGAACCTAGGCTCATGTGTACAGTCTGAGAGGAGTCGAGAGCGGAAGGTCCCTCCTTGGGCCGACCACTTCGTCACTCCACATCCAACCCCTCCCTCCGCCCAAATCACTCCCGCCCCCTTCAAACCCTTCCCCCCCTCCCTCCCGGGACCCTCACTCCCCTCATCCTCCCTCTCCCACCCTCCCACGTCGCGCAGAGCAACGCCCTCATCGGATTTATCGATTGCCTCCGCGCGCGGGGCGAACGCTTGAAACAAATAATTAAAAGGAAATGAAGGTGAAATTTTGAGCACATTTCTTCCTTTGTCTCTCGTTCTAAGGCCTCAAAAGTTGGAGGGGACAAAACTGGAGTGAAAAAATACGACGCTCTGCGACTGAATTGCGACCACATGACGATCACTGACCGAGACCTTCACAAACCATGAGGATAGAAAATTCCATCCATTAGGACCTAACAAAGTGCTACATGAAGAGATAACTTAATAGATGCGTGGCCCGATACAATTTTAATAATAAATGTGTTTTACACTAATGTTTTCAGACTATGTTTTACAATCCAACAATGGCCATTATGAACCTCAGCACATAATGAGAGGAGTGTTATCCAAGTAGCGAAATTGTTTTGGAAGACAAAGTGTTGTCTTCTTATGAACAAGAAATGTAAATATAAACCGCTGGTAAGGGAAAAAACTTCTTTAAGTTAATGCTTATAGATTACAGGTTTAAAGTTTTGCCAGCATTCTCGATAAAAACCTTCCGTTGTCGTAAAGACCTTCAATGATATATACAACTTAATGGTATGGAGATTTTAAACACGGAAGCATGCGTTGAGTAAAAAGTAGATTATGAATTGCTGCCATATATTAATACCATAATCGTTTTAGGCAGACTCAGCAGGCATCGGGTTGTGTGGGGGAAGGGGACTTTCCAACAGCCGAGTTTACTTTTATTTCCATCTTCCATATTAGGCTTCGGTATACCTCGGCCTTGGGAGTTATCTCACAAAATATCAATAATTTACAAACGAAATTTTGCGCCATCAACTCTACCTTTTACAGCGTTTCAGCCAATATACAGCGATATGCACGAATCACCCCGAGCCCATATCTCGAAAAACACGTTTGAAGGAGAAAACTGTTAGGAACAACCTTCCTCAGAAGGAATCGCAAGTGATTAAATGACCCTACTTTATAAAGCCAATAAACTCATCTGAGGGGAATAAAATATTAGAAAGAGGCCGTTATAAAACATTCAGCAGCAAAGGCTAGACGGAAAATTCGACCGCGAACTCCGCCGAGAAGGGCGGGGAGAGGTCTGTTATAAGTTCCCCGAGCATTCCGAAACGATCTCAGTGGCGAATTTCACACGGTACATACAAAGGAAGGCTGCGAAGTTTATTACCCATTGAGCGGACTTCCACGTCGCGGCGAGGCAGGAGGAGGCCATGAAGAGGCGGGAGACGAGTGGGAGGAGATGCGGTATGGGGTGGAGGAACAGATAAGGCGGGGGGAGAGAGGATAGGGAGAGCGGGAGGAGAGAGAGAGAGATAACAGGGAGAGGGGATTCAAGAAGAGCACAGAGCCCGTTACACTGAGCACCGGAAAGATACATCGGGCATGAATACATTGTTGGATTGCTCTCGGAGAAAGGGATGCCCCCCACCCAAAGCGACGGGGTTGAATGGCAGATAACAGACGGAGACGGAGGACATACATGGCACATACTACGATGGAGAATCCGGCATTATAAAGAGGAAACTAGACAAGCAGACATTCATTAGAGACCGCGATACGACAGAATAACCATGATTACAAAAATAAAATGGAAATGAGATGACGCCGAGGATAATTGGGACGTAATCATCAAAAAGTGAGAAGTGCCCACGGCAAACATGACGATGTTGAATACAACACAACTAAGAAATGGCTCAACGATCCGGAATTAATTGTTAGTCGTAGCTCGCCTGAGTCATCGACATTGATAAGAGAAAATACAGTGAAGCAAGTACTTGAGACTATTTGTTTGCCAAAATGAGGAATGCCCATTTGCAAAATACACACTACGGCGATGAATCGAAGATTACAAACCAGTAATAAAACATCCGGTATTTAATAGTGACTGTGATTCACTGAGTATACCTTGATTGGATAATGGAAAAACGGAATAGGCAGACAAATTGGGCTTGATTTTCAAATACGAGAGAAATACATACTTTTCGATTACGCATCAAAAAATTGCCGAGCAATGGTCTAAGGCCGTTTTCGAACTTGGCAAACACCTAGTTAACTTGATATCAAGATATCTTGATACCTAGGCAAGCAAAGTGAAATGCTTACTTGACACTTTCGTAGCCCTTTTACAGTGGAAGAGACATCATGCGGCCTTCATCTCGTAAAACATACGAAAAGCGCCATCCGTGTCCATAATTTTTGTGGTTGATGGAAGTCGATTGCTTCTTTAAAATGCTTCCCATCCGTATGCGACAAATTAAAAGGGAATATAATTTTTAAAATCTTACTGCTTATGAATAAAATAATTCTCATATACCATTATGTGGTGAATAACTATTATGATTCGATTGCTAGGGTCTGCTGAAGTGGACGACATATCACTCACTGTATTTCACCACAGACAACATCTTTATGCACAAAAAGGCATTAAAATATTTCTTGTCTACATGAAAAAACAGGTAACAGTATTTAAATATATTACACTCCGAGCAAACTACCTATGATCTTCAACTGATAACTGATAAATACGCGCGTTTTAACTAACATAGGTAATTAAGTTGAAAACAAATTACATTTACCCTAATGGTCTATTGTCCCCTTTCTTTGATGAATGCAGTGAAAACCTCTCCAATGTCAACGTTATTAACAATCATGATGTTCGTGAGCAAAAAATAATGCTGCCAATGAAATTATGGCTACTATAGAGTACTTTCCATCGGACCATAATTCTTTCATATAATTTCTTTCATCATTTTTTCATTTCATTTCTTTTCCTTCCAGAGTAAGGAAGATAGATTTTGTAGGTTCAATGAAGTAAACAAGGACGGTACATCTACAATGTATGGAATTATTCACAAGAACTATTAGGTACCAAATCTTTTATCAGTATATTCACATTTGAAAAGCCTTTAAATATAGCGAATTCATCAATTTTTCCGCAAAAAAATAATAAATATCACACATGTATACGTAGTAATGATAAAATAGTATCCATTTGAAAGTTTCTTCACTTCTATTTTCCATACAAGCCCATATTATCACACCCCGAGTTCTAGCTTAAAACCTAGCAAGCATAACAAGTCTCCTTTTTCGTTGACTTGGTATCTTTCCTCGATAGCTAGTGAACAAGCGCATGGTGATGACGCGTCCATGACGTCATAGCTTTCGATGCGTACTAGGTTTCAAGGGAAGATTGCTGGATTTGCCAAGTTCGAAAACGGCCTAAAACCTCGGCGTGCATAGGGACCGTGATCCTCGTTTCCAACATGGTGAGATAGGTAAAAACGAATTAAGCAAACTGAATGGACTGATAAATTGCCAAAATATTCATTTTCATTTCATTTCATGCAACGAATCAGAAGTCGATAACATAAGGATAACATTAAACAAATGATTAAATATTTAAATGATGCAACAGTAAAGAAGTAACCCTATCATAAAAAACGGTAGAGATCATAAATAAAAAAGGTGAAAAGGAGGAAAAGGGTTATAACATTAAGCGCGGAGATGGCCGCACAATCGGTGGTACTCCGTAGATATTTATCATCAAGTCTCCGTGCGTCAATGGTGCCACTATCTCTCTAGAGCAGCGGGCGAGTGCGTCATGCGGCCCGAAGAGCCATTTGGCGGCACCCGAAAGGCACGACTAACTGGGATGGGTTCACCGCAGCGGAAATTTCGTGCCGCAGCTTCGTTGGAAATAATATGAACAAATTACAAGTGGAAATACCAAATTTAAAATTGATTTTGTATGCACCAATCGCGATTTGCCAGCCAAATATTTTCCCTCTTTATGGATGCAGAGCGATTAGCAGCAATGTTTCATTTCAGCATCGGATAATAAATATATTTAATTATATTAACACGTAAAAAACATTTACAATGCTAAAACTTGCCAAAATATAGCTCACCGTATTCAAACCTTCAAATAAACACATCAAACAAATTCTGATGACAATAATATACTGTTAAAATCTGGTCGAATCGGGTGGGAATCAATTGGTTGAGGAACGCCGCTAAGCTTAGAGATATGGATAGAGAGATTTATATGCAACCAAATACGACGGTCAGCTGAGATTCCCAAGTTAGTTTAAGAGGAAATCCAATCCAAGCATATAGGTTGACATTATTAAAATGACTTCATGCACAAAACGCAAGGGAGAAGCATAGACAATCACATATGGGCCTCATTACTTTGGTTGGTTTTTGTTTCCATGTTTTCTCGTCATATTAGTCATACTGTTGACATGAAGAGCTAGACTTGGTTTTTTAAACCATCAGAATTAAATTGGTCTACAAAATCAAAATTAATACCACTTAATGAAGTTGTCCTTGGAGGATGTTTCCACTGCAGACGGGTCACAGGTGACAAATAAACGCAGATGACAGGAATATTAACAGAATATCTTCCATTTTGCAGCTCTACAAAAAAGACGTTCCTGTACTCAGTGTTTCGACAACCGAAAGAATATTCTGGAGATGTGAGATCCGAGGCTAACAATAACAATCTTCGGCAATTCAAAGACAGCACCCTTTTAGTAAACAGTATTCTAAATAAAGTATGCTTCTTTTAACACTACATAAAGCGTGAACACGTGGTATCAATGTGCCCGGATATGAAAGGAAGACAGGAGACAAACCAGAAGCAAGGGGCAACGATCTTTAGGGAGGAACTAAATTGAATCTAACACAAGATCATCGCGACGATCCCGTATTCGCAGTTGGGCGAGGAGGACGTACTTCCCCACCTTTGAGGAGGACCAGGTACGTCTGCCGAGAACTTTCATCGCCCCGATGATTTAAAACCGGATTAAAATCAAGTCACGAGATCAATCAAAAAAGCAAGGCTCTCGATTAGGATCTTGGCCAATTTGGATGGGCGAATTGGTGGGAAAAAACGGGTATTTCTCCCCATCGATCCCACTTGATCGGTCGGCATCAGCGCGCCGCGGCGGTGCGAAGATCCGAGGCAAGACGAAGAGATGCAGGATGACTCGAGGAGGAAGGAGCAGGTGCAGTACTCGGTCCCGGCGGCGGTAAGAAATGTATAGGCGCATATTATGAGGGGATGCAGCAGGAGGAGAGATGGAGAGGTGGGGAAATAGGTGGTGTATAAGTGAGCAAGGCGGCAGAGTCGAAGTAGTAGGGGGGCACCGAGGAATGCATGCGTCCGGAAGGATGCCGGCAGAGGTCGCCCGACCGCATTCCGTGAGCCATGGAGAGTGGGCAGAGAAGGCTAGGGGGGGAGAAGGACGAGAGTGCAAAAAAGAGCAAGAGGGGACGGAGAGGGTAGTTGCGAATAAGCGTGGCCGGGGAGGGAAGAGGAGGGGTGCCCGGTGTTGGGATGCGAGGGACCCAGACGAGTAAGAAAGACTTTTACAAAGGTACGGACTGACTACCACTCACGAAAGACTACCTGAGTCCTCCACTGGACCCAGTTTGGTGTCCTAGCTTCGAGAGAGCACTGCGACAGATTTAAAAAAAAACTATTCGGTCGATACTGCAGCAAAAAATGGGAAGGGAATCACACTTAAACTTTAGGTTGACGCACTGAATACCTTACACGTACCTTCGAAGCCGATGTATTTAACCGCTATTCCTTTTCAGAATTTGCGACCCTCGATATGTTTTACTATCCATTTGCAATAATAAGATTGCTCAAAGAATGTAAGAACGTACACGACTCTACTTCCAAATAGGTAGGCGGGTGAAAGATGTCAACTGTTCTATATCACCCGTGGTTAAGGAGCCCGATTCACATAAAATTTGTGGAAATCATTTTTATTGAAATCCTACCCTAACGGCTGGTAAAACTTTACTACCGGTTTGGTTGACGGTCTTTCTGAAATATAAATTTACATCAAATTCATAGGTCTTAAATAGCAATGAAAGAAATTTGTGCAGGAAAGCTGCGACGGTAGATATTGTGCAGGCGCCAAGTGTGAGGCTACAAGTCTGGACATCGATGAATGACTATTTTAGATCACTATTGAAAGAAGAATCTCACAATTGTACCCACGTATAGTTAGTTCTTGAGCTTGCTTATTTTGTATGAATCTTTGAGACTTGATACCAAGGATGTGGAACACTCCTTTGTTATTTGTCTGAAAATAAAATTAACAAGAAAAACTATAAGGGTGAAAACCAGGCGTTCAAAAAAAAAGCAGATTTTCACCTATCAAGGACACAAGTTACACACCGATAAATTTACACGCTTACTTTCCACTATTTCAAGAAACATACTCACACAATTTTTCTGTTTGAAACCGCACGAGAAATCCTAAATGCAAGGCCAACTGAGGAAAATAGAATATACGTGCACCACTAATACAAAATGTACATTAGTTAAAATATTACTTTCATTTCTGAGCCAACGATTGCAATTTGCTCTTTACCCATATTTCCTTACGAATTTATACCGCTTCATTCGCCTCAAGGGAATGTGTCACCGAAGTTTAACTATGTTTATTTAGTTAATGGGAAGGAGTCTATTCTATAGTAAACATGAATGGGCATTATATCTTTAGATTTGCATGCAAATAGTACTCAGAAAACAGATTTTGGCTCAACAAGATCTTAAAGCGGGCACAAGATAACGCCTTTGAAGAGGTAAACCTCATGACAGATTGGATAAGGATTAATTACAACAGCAGGTGATGCTACAAAAAAAAACACAATAGTCCGTATTATTAAATTAAATTAGCAACGATTCGACGAAATCGACATTTTCGATCACATAGTCACACAGATAGTAGATCTGCGACAACGAGAGTACTAAGCGGTAAAACGCCAACTATCTCATTAATTACTTAATCATGAGAATATTAACAGAAGTTAAAACCATTTTCTCACACATCCTCTCATAATCTAAAGACGACAACATAATAGGGGTATTATGAACTACTTTTCCATTAAAGTGGAAAGCCAGTCCAAGAAAGGGTATAGTTAGCAGACAAAATATTTGCCTCATAGAGGGTAAGTATCACGACATTCATTTCAGAATTAATCCAGTGAAATAGCCAAGTCTGTTTAAAGAAATAAATCGAATATTTCCACGAGATGTTGCCAGAAAAACGACTGAATGTTCAAAGAGTGCGAGTATTTTTTAAGTTCGCATCACTTACTTGGTACACTAGTTAAAAAAATACAGGTTAATTAAATAAACATTACGACATTCAAACTCGATTAGGAATCAAATACACCCGGGTGAAGCAAAGGCATGTAGCTAGTTGAGTGCAACCACGCATAGCAGCACTTATCTGAGACGGCAGTCAAATGGACGTAAACCGCACGAATGATATAATTTGTATCAATGCCTATCTCGAGCAATCCCGCATTTAATCAGCTTCGGGGCCGGAGCGAGCGTGCGGATGAATAAGAACCCCGTATTTCATTCCGTTCGACGTTTCCACAAAACTCAACCGAGCATCGTTACTACCCGGGTCCCAGATTTAACGCCGTGCAACGCCAGCATTCATCGAGAGAGGAAAAAAAAACTCTCGCTTGATCCTCTCGGCCACGCAACTTCATTCCCCGTATCGCGAGGCGGCATCAAAGGGGGTGTGTGTGTTAGTTTTTTTCGCGGCTGCGGACAAAAGGAGGAAGGAAAAGAGAGATGGAGAGGAAAATACTAAAAAAAAGTTGAACAACCCCTGGCGCGCGATTTCACTCTCGATTCCCTAGTCATGCATGCAAGCGAGCGCTCGCGTATATACCTACACACAGTCCGGTCGTCGTGTTTGCCATCCCGCCCCCGCACATGGAAACCATGAATTATTTCACCCCGGAGAACTTTTTGACGCCTCAGATTGTTTAAGTTTATCCGCGCTATAAATGGGGGCTTAAAGGCGCGTCCTCCAGAGATTTAAGGGCGACGGAGAATGGGGTGTGGGAGGCTTCCCATACCCCCATACCCCCATAATGGTGGTCCAGGAGGGTGAGTCCAATGGCAACCAGGGGCGTGGGCGGTGGAGGGACGGCACCCACGGGTTGGGAGGGAGGGGGAATGGACGTCAGGCGAAATGCGCCATCCATCAAACGGACTTAATCCCCCCGAAAACTCCCGACGCCATCGGGAGGCCTTTTATTTCCGCACTGTGGATGAAGTTAATCTCTCGAACGATGCATCTTCCTTCTCTCACAGCGAGTACAAACGCACTCCTCCTCTTTCTGCACAGCCTCCATAACCACACTCATCCTCTCTCTTTCTCTTCCTACTCCGCATCTTCGCAATGCCACTCTGTCCTCTCAAGCCACCCACACAATCTCGCCCCGAGAAAGGCACGCATCCCGCTCCTCATCCCATGAGAAAGAGATAAGTAAAGATTCACCTCTCCTTCCCATCCGAAAAAGTCACCTAAGGTATCTCAGTTGCGTTCCCGTCCTAGACCATGAAATAATCCTTCGCGCATCGTCCGTTTCCGAAGTGAGAATGCGTGCCGTGTACGTGCGTGTCTTGGATGACAAACTCTTCTCTCTGCGGGTCGAATCGGTCGCGAAAGAACCAACTTGCGGGCCATAACGACGTTTTCCTGTGACTAACAATTATTGGCAGCAGCACCAAAGCCAACTGCATAAGGAATGAAGCATGTTTGTTCATCACGCTTTTTAAATGGGTGAGAATCCACCAGAAGAGGTTTTCCAAATTTAAAATTCGACTTAACTTATTTTGGAATTCCAGATTTGCGGCTGCGGACTCTCGAAGAGCCACGGAGGGATTCACCGCTGATTCTCCGTCGGAATAAGAATTAATTTTGCAAGCTGCCCTCAATGTAAATCCAGGCGGTAGCAATACATTTGACCTTCAAACTCATTAAAGGGGTGAGAATTAGATAAATGGTCACCACAGGAGAGAACTCGTAAGAAGCACTCATTTTCCTCCTTCAAATTTTAAACAAGCAACTCAATTATGACGGTTTTCTCAGATGACATAAAACCAAATTTAAAAGGTAATTCTGCGAGGAAAGACGGATGACAACCGAAAATTTCCAACCATGCACGAATAGGGAATTCTAGTCGTGACAAAAAATACCAGGGAAACATGTGGCAAAGAAGAGCTAGAACGTAAAATATGAACATGTACTCATCCCCTCATTAACTCCATGAAAAATTTGTTGCGATAAAAACACAGAACTGGTTGATTGGATTCAACAAATTAGACTCCTTTGAAAATTTTCAAACGCTTTTATTTTAAACGTATTTCATCTGTGATACATAGAGACTGACGTTTCCTTTTTGTGATGGGGGAGCAAAGAAAAACTTGAAAAAATTCCCGCAAGAAATTGATAGCGTACCTCACTTTGTCTACCCGAAAATATATATTAAGTCTCATAAATATTACATACTCAAATTTTATAATAAAAATTATTTATGGAGGTTGATCCAAGAAATATCTAATCTAATCTTCAATTACAGCACATCATAACTCCCCACAGAAAATAAAAAAATGTTCTATCAAATTCATGACGTTCAGTCAATTTCAACTGATACCACATTTCATGAAGGATACATAAAGTCAATGAATACAGACATGAACTGTTCTGACTATTTTTTCGTTTACAAATAGTACCGATAAACCGTCGACGGCGTTAATCAAAAGCAGGGAATTGCCACGCAAAATAAAAATTCATCAGACTGGATTAGAGGATAATAGATGTTATTTCTCACCCCCTTATGAAGTGCAGCCAAAAGCACTTCATAAGAGGAAAATAGGTGTGAAAATGAACGCATATCCGTATTAAACCCTTTCACTTCACAAAAACACATTTCCAAGGTGAGTTGAGGTGTGCCCAAAATTTTCACATCGCCGCGAGCCAAGGGCACTGAATAACGAAGATAATTAAGAGTCTTAATGACCGCAAAATAGTCTCTCGGTGGGTACGTTTCAGGGCCCTGTGGAAGCACATGCTGACTTGCAAAATTACAAGAGGTAATCGCTTGCTCATTGGCGAGAACACATGGGAGCGATTCGCCCTCATTCAAGTAGGGATAGAAAGAGGGAGCCACTATTGTTGATCTCATCAAATTCGTTTCGGACGCCCACGGGAGATTTCGACGGCCAGGAAAGCTGTGCATGTAGGTGGCGCCGCAGATGAAGCAGAGAATGAGGACCGACGCGACGTACGAAGAGCGAAGATGACTGGAGAAGAAGAGAGAAAGGAGGACGATTGAGAGTGTGCGAGCAAGGGAGCCAGCGAAGCAGAGGGGGACGAATAACAACGCACCTGGATGGCTTAAAAACGATTAAGATCTTAATTAATCCTGCGGCACGCGTGCGTCAGACGGAACAACCGAGCAATCGATTAAACGCAGCGCTTTGTCCTCCGCTAACGCTCTCGCACCCTTTAAAACCATCTGAAGAATTAAAACCAAGCAGAAATGATAACTCAGCCGATGGTAGACGTCGCCGCGCGGAGGCGTTTTCATAAAAAAACGACACGATACCATGGGACAGAGGGAATTGGTCAAAAAGCACAGATGAAAGAAGACAATAGATAGAAAAAAACATCGCGATAGCACAAGGAGATACAGAAGCACAATCTGACGTCATTTGCGCCATAAATGACATGAGGGTAGATGAGTTTAGTTTGTAATTATTGGGAGAAATGAGAAGGGGAAGAGAGGTACTAGACTTAAGCACTAGGCTACTTTTAACGAAGGGCGCAACGGGTCCAGCGTTGCGAGTCCAATCGAAAGAAAGAGTACCGCAATATAAGTGCCATTCATGAAGTAAGCATCGGAATCCATCTGGGATACCTATATCACAAGCGTAATTCGAACCCAAGCCCTAGGAATGAGAAGGCAGTATCTTAACCACTACAACAATCCAATCCCCCAGAAGTCATTTAAATGCGCTATCAACCATTGGATAGTTATTTATTCATCAGTGAGTCATTTTAAATTAGCTAAAATCAAGGTGGTAGTAGAGCACTTGCCACAGTATCACGATTTGAATAAACCGAGGTAAACCGAAATGTATTAACAAAAAATGGCATTTTATACCAACTTATAAGAACATTTGCGGGAAAACAATGCTGAGTAGATCATTTGTCACAGAAAAAGACTTCAATTTCGATCGCCATTGAGGATCGTTTCTCTTCTCCAACCTTAGGTAGTTCGGAGGCGTCCCATTTGTGTGCCGGCAGTACCTCCGGATATATTTACGCAGCCTCAGTCAATGACTCAGAACGTCGTTACGTCGATAGTGCATGCATAATTAAAGGGATCGAGAGGAGGGGAGTGCACGGATTCGCGGGCGTTGACGGATACTCCCTTCGGATCCCGAACTCGACCGCATCACATCGCGCATTCCTGCCGATCAAAGGTGACATCACGGACCGGGAACGGTCCCAATGAAACGATTGGTGCGAAAGGAATACGACTTGGGAAGGTCCTCCAGATCCAAAAGGGATGCGATGCCGAGTCGGGGTAATTGAGTCTTAGGTGCTCAGACGGGTGAGGTCGGCCGTCTCGCTAGTCCGGACGCGATGCAATGAAAGCCATTACATCGGCGACGTGACAACACGTGAGGGAGGAATAGAAACAGCGACTCACGATTTATCCTTCGCGCTCGCTTCTGATCGGATTAATCGTTCCCCGTCCCAACCGGAATGGCGGACAGCAACGCGAGCACAGAGAGCACCGCACGTGAAGTGCCAAAGCTACGAAGACCAGTGCTCTGATCTTCGAAGAGTACTTGGAGAGCTAAGGAGCTCGAAGCACTCGAGGCAAGCATCCGTTGCTCGGGAGAGGCTTATATTATTCCTTCCGTAATGCTATTTTCTGACTCGTAAGGCCTGCTAGAGACATATGTCGTTTCGTTGTCTTTCTTGGCGAATTGTTAGCGAAGAACGCTTTCATAGACGCCACTTTTTAACGCATTTATCACGTAAAAATCACTGGTAAGAAACGACAGACTTTGATAGGTTGTCGAATCGAAACGAGATATAATTGCCAGGTTCAAGATTCATCAGATTACTGGGAAATAATTGCCTTCACGTGACGACCTTGAAAAAATATTGGGCTTTACTGCAAAGCACCAAAATCGCGCTCCATATAATGTAAAAAGGGCCTGTAATTAAATCTGGGTACAGAATTTCGTTGACAATAAGTGCATTTCGTTACAGGCAGGGATGCTCATCACTGACTAGCAACCGACGAATTCAACGAGCTACAGAAAAGGAGAGTAAAGAGAGATCCATCGCTGAGAAGAGGCTTCAATCTGTCCGACAAGGGTGTTATTTCCATCCCCTTTCGGCGGCGGTGAGCTTCCTCCGAGGGAATTAGCGTTTAGACGATAATGGAGCAGACGAAATATACAAGAGGACTAAACACCACCACGCACACACGGAAGTGTCACCAGCACGATAAATACACTACCCGTGCATTCGATCCAAGAAGTGGAACATTTGAACTTAAATTTCAGTCCTATTCATCAGTACTCATAATGAACATAATGAAAGAAGTAAATCACCGATGAAGAAGCCTTTTAAAGAGCTGGGGATAAGTACATTCATAAAGAAAACCCCGCGAAGTTGAAGAGACTGACTTATGGAATGCTTACAAAATACAGAGACAGCTTTCTGAGTCGTAATGACTTCCAAAAATTAAAATGGAAGACAAATGGAAAGAAATACCGAGTCAGACCACGGATGGAGTGCAAAAAGCAAATTAAATAGTATGAACAAAATGAATACTCAAGGAGAAATCGAGAAGTTGGCAGAAAAAAGAAAGGATAGCTGTAACAAACCATTCTTCAGACTGACGAGTATGATAGAGAAATTCAGAACAGGTGTGTTTCAGAGCGACACAGAGAATATCATTTAGACACCAAGCAACATTTCTAGGTCCGCCATTAGCAATAAAATAAGAGTTATACTTTTGCGAACAGATTGGTACGAAAATTCGTTATTTCCACGCACAATAAGTTACTATAAGAAAAACTATACTCCACTGAAAAACCCACCCATTATACAATTCAACATTTCACCTCCCAAAACCTTGACCTTTACACCGAAGTATGGCTGGAGTCCTTAAACCCCCTGGTACATGCCCATGCAGCAGCTCGCAGGGTAGCGTGTAGATGACTGCGTATAGTACTCGCTTATCAAGTAGTGCATTTTTTCTACAATATGAGACGCGCTTTTTTCTCGATATACCAAGTACACGAAAAATGTCCCCGTGTATTGTACCAACTGAGCCAAAAACGATTTAGCCAATAAACTAGTGGCTACGAGATTTTGACATATCTGTGCCGCCGAGACGCCTAGCCGCGGTCACGTATTGACCCATATGGGTTTATAACGTATACAATAAAAAAGTGTTTCAAAGTCACCAAAAAGGATACCAGTATGAATAGCATGATTACTTCTTATCCCAAAATATATACTCCAATACCGTGGTTACATTTGATGTTTGGAAACATTGTAATACGCAGAATACTTATTTCTGGATATCATGCTAATATGTCGTATTCGAACGCGTTGTTTAAAAGTAAAGAAATCCTATGATTCATAGGTCTAATTATATAAATGCGTACATATTTTCGAAAAAAATGCCACGTGACGCCGGCATAATCTGGAAAGTATACCTACCTACTCTCGGGGTCCGCTATATCTGCCAAGACGTGACCCTTCCAGACACTTCTGCGCGATGGAGTAATGAGCATTGCAGGTCGTTGTTTCCCTTCACTCGAGCCGGGTGCTTCAGGGGCTGAGGTAATTTCATGCTGTAACTCTCGATACGTAGGAAACATCACCAGCTGGTCTCAGAGTTGTACCACGCCCATGCGCGAAGGCAGGGTCATTACGGTGTGACAGGAGTGTGGAAATGGTGTAATAAGATCTTCGACGACACTTAACGTACGATAGTGTCATCATTTGTTTACCCTCGAAGGCATTTATAAGCGAGTAGCCTGATAGACATTGGATTTTTTAAGGGACAGGCTTGAGATTCTGAAACGTGACAATGTGAAACAATAAGAGGATGGGCATAAATACAGCAAATTAGTACTGGTAGATAATATTTACTGGATATAACTAATACGCTAAAATACTCATATCTGTATGAAACGACCAAGTAATCATTTAATATAAGCACACTAAAATGGTGCCAATGGGATTCGAAATATGTTACCAACAGTAGGATGAATTCGCTAATACCAGGCGTAATTTACACGGAAACAGGTTGGTATCATACCAAGATACACATCCATAAAATGACTTACGGTTCAGAGAGGGCACATCCTCCATGTGCTCATAGAATCAATTGATACTTCCCACGTAATAAGAAAATCTAAATCAAAAGTGACTCAGAGCCATCGGGCAGGAAAAATAAAATATCACTTGAGATACTATGAGGATTTGGGCTCCCACATTACGCGTTTTATACTCGACTGTGAAGCGGCATGATATGTACCCTTCCAGCTTCCTGCCCTCAAAACATCGTCATGCAACAACGCTCCCACGGCGAGTCATAATCCACCAAAAAGTTTTTTTCCAGCGAATTCGGAAAACCAATGCCAAACGGACCAGAAACGGAATTTCGAAGCAAACACCCTTCACGGACGAGTTTGGCGACATAACTTAGTTTATGACCAGCTCCATCCCTACCTCCCCTCCGGAACGCATTTTGACGGTGCGGGAACATAGATAAACATGAAAAACCGTACAAAGTGTCGAGGTAAAAAAAATGAAAAGCAAAAAAGGTCAACTTGTGGAGTCGCGTACAGGGGGATGGTGTGAGAAGCCGCGGCGACGGCGATGGGTGTCGAGGGGTCAAGGGAGGAAAAGAGCGAGGGTAGGGGGCAGGGGGTGCGCGAGGAGAGTGCATCCATCCAGGGAAGAAGATAAGGCCGACCCGACCGAGGTCCACGAGAGTCGTAAACCCAGGCCTTCCCTCCGTTCTGCGCCTCCACTCTCCGCACTCACGCCCATGAGCTCGAACATGGGATGGCTGTGATCAACATAAAACGCAACAGGAAGGAGAAACTTTGATCGAGCGACACGACTTTCCTCGACGTATACTCCTTTTCGTGCCAAGTCGAGCCAATGTTCTTAAAAATGCTGCCCGAGCGTAACCCAACCAATCTCAACGCGGCGGTAACAGTAAAAAAATGAGAGACAAAAATGGTTATTGACGAGCGATCACGACCCGATTGGATAGAACACCCTATGAGAGAATCCAATTCACCCCTCTATGAATTTCAAAGCAGGCGTTCCCAATTTTAAAAAATGAAACAACCTTTATGCCCTCAATAACATGCAGAAATCCCAAGATAAATTGGCTGTCGCGCGCATTTGCGCATAAAAACATTAAAACACAAAATGAAAGGAAATAAAAAACCAGAGCCTTTGATTGATAGAAAAGATAGAAAGACAATTTCGTCAATAGTGAAAAGTTGATGTATTTAAGTTCAAACCTCGGTTTAATCACACATTAAGTCATAGAAGCCTCCCTTAATTATCAATACATCCATCCAATCCCCTATTAAATATTAAAGGTCAGAACGAATTTGTACGAGGACGAAATTTAGAAAATATTTAAGAGTCAAGAATTCATTCTTTCCACAATAAGAGTCAACATAATGTAATTCGGTGATTAAAAAACGTTAGCATTCAACGGAAAAGAATTAACTCTCCAGCTTAGAGAGAAGATAGCCCTAAAATATGATATAATCGAGTGCACCAGCCGTACTGACTTGAGAGTAAAAAGTGGTTCTATAGTCAGTGACTGAGAGTAACTATAAATAACGTGTCCATAATACACGAGAATATGAAGATCTCACTCAATGGACGTTTTTGGCTTAGAATTTATGGGACTTAGCTTGCCTCGGCAATGTTTCTTTCAACTATCATTTGCTATAAATTACCATGCTTCAAGAAAACTATTCAGCTTTAATAGGTAGGTGCAAGCATAACACCGAGGTCAAAAACTACGGATCACGCGAAATTTCCCTTTCCTCATTGTCCTTCCCAATTCTACCAGAATGTAAAAGTACACACCGAATCAATTAAAATAAAATATGGCGCAAGTTGCGCAGATTGTGAAGCACTCAAACATGCCATTGATCCTGAGGGACGTGGGTTAAGTCTCATTGTGAATAAGCAAATTAGGAAGCCCTCAAATCCGTCGCCGGGGTCCGTAGTCGGGTCAACACCGATGACACCTGGTTATGCGCAACCGTTCAATAATAGCCGAGCATCCAATTAGGGAGATTAGGCAGATACATCAGTAAATTAAAACGATCTATAATGCAAAACTTTTGTCACACTGCACTTCCACCGTAACTGATGACTAACTCCTTCAGGAAATCACCCCCAAAGATGTCAAGAGAAAATTATCATCACGGATCAATTACACCTCGCTCAATACATCAATGTAACAACATCGTTGTAGAGACAAATACTGCATCCATAAAAAAAGTTTATCAAGAATATGCACACAACAAAAACTACTATTAATGCAGCGAGAAGAATATTTGCGAGTACAACGGCCGCAATCTATTACATGAAAAACAGCAACACGTTTATTATAACGAGGGTTAGTCAATAAATAGCTCGCAAAACTGGATAGAGGCAATAATAATAGCATTAATTTTCTGAAATTTATTTCACTATTCTACACATACTCACCCTGTGCATTAAGACACTTATTCTATCTCTTTACAAGTCCTTGATAGCCGGCAGCAAAGACGCCTTTTTTTTGCTGTCACAGCCAACGAGTAACCTCTTGGACTACGGTGTCATCATTATCAAAACGTCGGCCACCCAAATGATTTTTAGGGGCTCGAAGAGAAGAAAATCACTGGGGGCTAAGTCGGAACTGTACAGTGGATGTTCCAAACGTTCCCAATGAAATGTTTACGACTGATGCTGATGATGAAATGCTGACGTTTGCGACTTATTTAATTGACTTACCCTCGTAGATTCTTTCATTACTTTCATTGAGTCCACTGATATTTAAACACTCGGTCTGAACAGTACTGGTCAAGGATTAACTGTGAAGTATACAAATGGAAAAAAATGTCAAGCAAAATAAAATCCTAATTACCCGATCCTCAGGTTCGAGTACATAACTTCCAAGGTCTTCTTCCTTCAATAAAAAATAGTGCGCTGAAATCATCTCTCTGGGATAAGCATAGACATGTACTGTAAAAATTGTCTTAGGGATCGATATGACTCTTCGATTCAAAATTTCACTCCCATCCTTCGGAAAAGCGGATGCGAAACTCCGGGGGAATGATTAACATTCTTGGTAACAGTCATGCATATAAATCCATCGATTACAGTAACACCGTCCACAATGTTTCAAATTCCTCCCGGCTGAAGTCATTCCGCTGCGAATTAAAGCCAATATTGCGCCGATAAACGAACGACGGACATTTAACCGGTCGTCGTTGAGAGCGACTAACGAGGCGCCATCCACACGTAAATGGAGCGGACACGGATTTTCATTATCGTTCGGAGGCGAACAACGTGGTCGACTGGAGAAGGGGGAAGAGTATGGGGTCATGAGCTAGCTTGCCCTGTCCCTCCGCCGGAATAAACACGGCTTGCGACACGCTCGCCCCCACGGCAAAGCTCTCGACTCGACTTCCCCGAACGTCCGCCCACGGGCGCAAAAGGGGCGGAATAGGGCGACTAGGAACGGATAAAAACCCCCGCGGGAGAAAGGCAGACTACTTAAAACGACTCGGTGATTTTCAAATTATGGGCAGTTTTCCGAACGCGATCCCGGTGAAAGTCAAAAACATTCCGCCGCTCGGATGCGATTGATCACCGACATTTTGCGCCATTAATCGAACGTAACGTATAAATTTCTGCTGACCTCGAGACGGAATGCAATGTTAAGGATATGTATCCTTGGGTTCCAGGAAATTATACCACTACAAATTTAAGTAATAGTGATAGAGAATCGTGACTTTATTACAATGAAGATCGAGAGTGGGCGAAGAGCGTTACCCTAGTAACAGTATTTCACGCTCATGTTTGAGACACTGACAGTAAGTTGTATACATATATTATGTAACGAATAATACCAAGCTTGAAATGCCCACGAATAAAACCCCGTTGGGGATCGATATAAAAAACAATCAAATAAAACGTAACAAATATTTTATAACAAGTCGTCGGTATTTTTCCAAGCTGTTTTAATAACCGAAAATGGATATATTTCGGCTTTAAATGCCGTCAGTAACCATGAGAAGCACGTTGTGATGCAAAATGAAAAACTATAAAAGCCAATATTATTACTAAAGCTAATATATAAGGGTCAATTATTCCACAAAATATTTCGCCCACGGCAATCGCTATTAAAAACAGTCACTAACCTAGAATAATTTCCATTCCAAAGCTCGCTATTTTTTTTAGGAATAACTCAATTTTCCACTTATGAAATCGTCAAAAAAAACCTTTCACACTAAATAAGCACTGAGGGAACCCCTGCAGAGAATGCAAACAAGGAAACACAAGTAGTTCGTACATACATACAAAGATTGACAAGCCCCGTTACACATCCAGCTCCATTGTTTTAACAGAAGTAGTTAACGCACGGGCGAGAAAGTGCTTGGACACGGCTCTTTTAAGTCTTTATCCAACAATTTCCACGTTTTGTTCTCCGCTCAAGCTCGATAAATCAGCGCAATAGACGGCACACGCGTTTGGTCGGCAACCTCCTCTTGCTCCTCCTGCTCTTCTACAGCGCCCCAAACCATGGAGGACGAGACGGACTCCTGGGTCAACCGCCACACCCACGTCTCTCAAATCACTCCCGTGCTCCACGGAAAACACGACTAAGAGCACAAAAACACGCACCTCATTCGCCGTAACTCTCCTCTTCTCCTCACCTCAGCCATACCATTCCTTCCACCACCTCTTATGCGGTCCGAAAAACCAACCATCCCCTTGACGTTCCGACCGAGTCTCCCTTTACCATTTCCCCCGACTAAAACAGCCAAACCTCTCACAAAATCCCGCCTTTAACGCCACTGCACACACACGGACAACACGGCGAGGAAACCACACCCTATCCAAACCAACTATCGTGCCGCCCGCCCGCGGGTGCTCGAATCCTATTCCCATGACGATCTCCGCATACAGGGCGACCTCCCGACTAAAAGCCTTCAGACACACACATACAACACCAACACCTTCAACAGTAGGGGGAGGGCGGGTGAGTATATGTGGAGGGAAATAAAAAAAACACACCCCGCTCATTTCCCCGCGGGAACCCTACCGCTCCACATGTGCGAGAGCAACCAAGGAGGGTGTTTCGGCGGGGAGGACGGAGGCTGCGGATGATGAATGAGGTGGGGTGCATGAGACGTGGGGGCGAAGCTAAAGAGAATGGGAGAACAGAAGAGGACCGAGGGGCAGTTTGGCATTCCCCGCAAACGAAATTTCCACAAGAGAATGGCGAGAGAGAGAGAGATGTTGGATGGAGGAATGAGAGAACTCACATGTCCATGACACCCGGAAGTCCCGGTAGAAGCACCCGGTGTTTTCAAAAATAACGATTGGGAGGGAGTGACTAAAGGAAAGCGGCGTGCGTTCAACCACCACGGTTCGACTGGAGGATGTGCATATATTTATTTCCTTTTAGAGCTCGTAAAAGTATTCCGATCCGAAACTGCTAACATTGCCTTTCCGTACAATTTTCGGGTGCCTCGCTGCGAGGCCGTCGGCAGCTGAGGCCTCTCGCTGAGGCGCAGCCTCGTCCGTTTATGACCGTCTTCCCGGGGCACCAAGCGGTAGGTGAATTAATTAGCGTACACAGGAAATTTGAAGGAGACGGTCGAACAAGCCCATGCGACAATGCACTGATGCATCACCGGCTCCAAGGGAAGACGACTGAGGCGAAGCCGAGAAAGAGATGCATGCCACTTTGAGTACAATTTTTTACGGTTTGAACTCCCGTGTTGAAAAGTACAGCTTAAGAGGGGCCCCAAATGAATCAAGCGCCGTACATGCGACTATTTAAAGTTTTTACACTGATTCTTGTTCCGAAACAAACATGTAATGGGAACAAACATATAATATTATTTACACATCATAACTAAGGCAGTACTAAAATCAATTCCGTACAGAGAGTCAATAAAGTTCTTATATTAAGTCCGACAAAACAGCAGTCGTATGAGGTATTATGAAATAAAATTGAGAAAAACGTGAAAATGAATCACTAGGGCGATGGCCATGTAGGGATCTAAGGATTCAAGTCCAAGTTCAACAGTTCAAGCGGAAATTTGTGCATATGAACGATCGATAAGATTATAACAATCTGAGTGAATCCATAGTTAATTTCCACAGTGTATTTCATACACCATCATTGATTTCGGCAAATTTTACCATTCTAGAAGTTACCCTGATAATGGGAAAAAATGCCGAAGCATACGTCGGTGTAACAAAATGAGGAAATTTACTAAGTATCCTCAGTTTCCGTGATAATGTTATGGATTTATGTATTTTTAAATATAAAAATTTAAATTAACTTAAGAGAAACAAACTCAAATTTTATTTAAGTGTCTAATATAAGAGATTTAGTAATAATAATGGTTTAATGGTTCCAGAAAACAAACGAATATAATAACATAATCAACTGCTATCAAACCTCAAGACAGCTTTCGCAATAAATGTTCTTTGCAATGGCTTTTAACAGGCATTTAAAGATAATCAATGTTATCCGATTGATAAATATAAGTGCTATAACCGTGCCACTTCAAGTCAAAGGAATATCGCATAATAGTATTTACAATAACTCACAAATAATACAGCATTTAAATCAATTCCGTACTGAGATTCGAAAAAAAAATTCTGCCAGGATTACTGGCTACATTTAAGCTAAACTTGAAGATCACCCTTACTCATCAGAAAATTAGCGCCTTTACGAATAAAGCACACCACCGTCACGCTTCATCACCATTAGCTTCAAAGTCACGAGATATGAATCCCTTGAACGTAGAGTAAAATTTCGGAGAGAGTATGATTCCACTACCGCGCTTACTTTAAAATTGACACTTGTTTTAAAAAATCGCATACACCCAACAGTATTCCGTCTCGGCACTACTTTGAGTATCTCTTTGGATTACAAAGAGAGGCTGTGGGTAAATGAGGAAATGGGCTAATGAAATTCATAAATGTGAGAGCAAGTGGTTCATATTGACGTAGATACAAAACCATACGAATCATAAAATTATTAAAGTTATTCTCGAGATGAACTTTTCTAGCTTTCAGGCGACTTTTCTGCAATGGCACGGTATGCCACTGTGAGGGTCGAGGCATTAAAATAATGCGCTTCGATATTGAACTGCTTACACCTAAATTTTCTCTTCTTAAAGCAGTTTGGGAAAATTCAATGCCACGGTTGCTCTCAAAAGTTAAAGCCCGACGGTTAAGCGAAAAACAATGGAAATATCTACACCTACTCCAATGAACAAGTACTTTCGGAGGTTCTGGGTGGAGAGGGAAGAGCACATAAAAATATCACTTCCGTTCTTAAATTACATCTAGGCTGTCGGTCGACGGCTTCTGAGGGCACCGAGGAACTTCGGTCGGCCCGCCCAAAGTAAATTGGTCTTTAGCGAAGACGGCGCGCGCGTTAAAGCCTCTTTCCTTCCTTCCTCTGCTCGGAAAGAGGTTCGACGTCCCGATACAACGAGGACTTTGAATGATTCCCACAACACGCGGTAATGGGGAGGTGTAATTACATTTTCGCACACACAAGGGCGGGGAAGAGAGAGGGTTGCTGCCTATCATTAAGTAAGCGAAAACCGGGAGATGCCCCGGAGTTGATGCGACGGCTAAGTGGAGAGAGACCGACGAATCAAAGGGAAAACGTCAGGGCGGTTTGTGGGTGCAGAAACAAACTTTCGCTCTCTTCCGAGTGGATTTCAGGGTTGAAAGGGGCGAATGGTGGTGGGTGTGCGAAGGGGAGGGAACAAATTTCCGCGCTGGAGCCCGCGGCGATGATCTTCGTGCGGCTCGTATATTCCCAACTCTCGGTGGCCTCGCGGGACTTTGACTCGTTCCGCCTTTCAAGTGCTTCACCCCAAAAACACGATCAATGTCAATTCAATTATTTTTTCTTCTTTAATCATCAAATAGTGTATCCTAACCTCGCAACCAAACCGGGAATAGTTTTAAATGATACGCTTGTGAGAGTGAGCATAATATTCAGCGAAAGGACGGGAAGAATTTAATGCAGGTTAAAGAGGATCGCTTTAAAATACTTTTCCTTTAAAATAGGTCCCACGCTTTAAGAACAACAGATTAAAATATAATTTTGTTGTGTTCATATTTACCAGCCCAAAACTTCCATTTGCCACATTAAACTCCCTAGTACAGAGTTTAATCAGAAAGCTAAAAAATTTAGAAATACACATTCCAAATCAAGAGATAGAATTGAAAACCGATAATTTAATTTCGGCTACTTTCGCAGTTCTAAGAAAGTGACGTAATAACTGAATCCCTCCTCAAGAAATGGTGCTTACGAGGGTATTTGTGGCCTAAGGAGTATTAAGAAACTACCATGTTTCTAAATACTCCTTAGTGAAGTAGAGTGTTAAGAAACTACCATGTTTCTACATAATATTAAAGAATATGTAATATTTTACGTATATGTTTAAAATATTTTCATCCAGAGTGACATTCGTAACTCAGGCATTTTTTCTATGAAAAAGACATAAAATTTATTCCCTCATTCTATCCTGCATAAGAAACGGCGTTCATGGTTTCACTGTCAATCCATTAAGCAAATACGATTGTTAAAAACAATAAAGGACCACATGAGTAGGATATGATTGGTTAAAGAACATTAAAAACTTATGTGGAAATCTCAATAGAACTAACAATGGAGGGAGTGGCTTCAAGAATAAATGAAAATAAAGTAAAACAGCTTTAAGAATAAATAGCAGTATAACACCCGTATTCCAGGAACATAATAGTCCGCAGCTCAAGCTATTCCTTGGAAGCCTTTCAAATAAAAAGTGCTTAAGAGGTGAAATGATGCTTCCATGCCCAAAAATAATATTTTGAGGGAAAATATAATGGATTTCGTGATTGTATGAATGAAAGAATGGGCGACCTTTTAGTTCTGAGTAAGTTTTGTTCTTTTTTCATTGAGCGTAACCAATTGCTTAACATCCACCAACAGTAAGTGGGATTTAATGTTGAATGAATGGTAAGACTTTCCTAGACGCCCAACGCACCGCGTATTTTCTGAAAAAGGAAGGTGTCCATTCAACTAATACCAATATTCACTTCGGGATACATATAAGAACGACAGTCGGTGACTTGAGGCCAGAGTACAGAGTGCAACAGCCAGAGTCTGGACTGTTAGAAGAATTAGGATGGGAATCGCTATCACAGCGTAGATTAAATTATAGGCTTAACCTCCTAACTAAATTTCAGGAAAATCATTTCTCTGACGACGTAAAAACATACTATTAACCCCCTCGTACTACGGCAGATTAGATTGCGCCAATAAATTAGAGAGCTACATTGTAGAACCGATAGGTATAAAATGTCATTTTTTCCGCGTACCATTCGGGACCATAACAGCAGTGATCGTCGTCATGAATAGTTCGAATTGCGGCAATAGGCAGACAGTAAATTTTTCTCTTTATATTCTCTACGTTCTTATTTATGCATGATGTAAATATTGATGTTCTTATTTATGCATGATATTTTGAAAATGTAGTAGTAGTCTTTGTACATGCAAGTGTTGGAACGATTGACGATAGAATGTTTCTTGGTTATTAGATTTTTAATTGGCGCTTTGCATGTGTGATACGCGGGTTTCGATGTTATTTCGGTGTTCTACTGTATCATTCATGCATGCCTGGAGTGGAAGCACTCCCTGCCACACACCCTTTGGGTGGCTTGCAGGGTATGACGTAGATGTAGAATATAAATGTCGAGTGGCATCAAGAAAAAAATTTACGGAGCGATAGGAAGTTACCAATTTTCAGCCGTAACGTTTATTAATTTAACCGTAAACGGAGAAAAAAACTTCGGGTAGCCTCTTCCAGTAAAGGAATATTGTAGGTTAACGTATGGAGAATATGAAGTGAATAATGACGAATGGAGTTTTTTCATCTTAAGCAGAGCGGCACATCGTTGGAGTCGATTCACCTCAAATATAAGCAGTGTTCCAAAGAGGCTAAGTTTAAACAAAAGGACATATAGCAAAAGCGCAGAAAGCCACACAAGCCAAGGTGGATTGCAATAATTGACAGAGTCAAAAAAAGTAACAGGCCCTAACGACTGGTCCAGCACAACGGAGACAATTCCGCAGTGACAACTCGGGGATCTCCGAGCGTTAATTTCTCCTGGACATCGCGGCATAGACCAACTCACCACTAATTCGCCTCATGCCGAAGATGCCCCTGCGGGGTGACGAAGTGACGAGTGACAAATCCGTTGCCAAGGCCTTTCCTTCACACCGTCCTCCGAAATCCGTTCCTCCTTCACTCAGCCTTGCCTCTTGCGTCGTCCACCTTCCACGGCGCGCAGAGCTCCGCTGTTGCCACGCGTATGGGTAGAATGGCCGCGGAAACCAAGCAGGAAAGCGCTTCCGGAGAGCAACCAAGGAATGAAACGTATATCCAGGAATTGGAATCACTCGAGAAAACACTCAAGAACAACGTTTACTGGTTCGACCTCAACTACTTATTGTGTTGACTGTAAATTTACCAACGACCGGATACCAATACACTATTCACCACCACACGGAAAACATTGCATCAAACAGGCAGGCAGGCAAACTCACTCCTCGAGACCAAATCCATAGTCGGTGAGGAATGTTATTGAAAACGGCCAAGGGAGCAAACGCTCCGATGCCCCGCCACAAACAAACCCACCGATGGATCCGAGAGTGAAATTCATGCGTACTGAGAGGGTTCCCGAAAGCGGTACGACACCACCGGAATGTATACGGAGAGCTTTGAGCCCTCTCCAGAAACACGAGTGGTTACCCACGATCCGCGGTTTTCCTTCCAACTGGGAAAATTACCATCTCCCACCGCGTCGGCCGCGAACTCAACACAATCACAGAACACAGATGCACAGAACAACCACACACACATGCACACAAGAACACACTGTAATCCCGGCAAATAGGAAAACTTAACGGCGACACAGGGCAACGACCACCGGAGGAGGCGATAGACCCGGAGTGTTCAAGCGATGAGGACACCCGGTCGCCGAGGAAGAAGAACCCATCTCGACCTCAGCTCGGGAGAGCGATCCTCGCAGCATCGGAGAGGAAAAAACGGTAGGCCTGCACAGCTGCAACCACCTGCGCCTTCGAAACCGGGCGCACAATGGTTAAACGTGCCAAGGGACGACGGCACCACACGAAGCGCGGTGCAACGAGAAAGACGCCCACTCCGTCGGCTTCTGGAGCGGTGACGACTACACCACCAACTCATCCATCCGGACACCGTTCGGGCACCCGCGCGGTCGAAGAGGAGTAGACGACAGCTGCAGCAAGGAAACGTCGAAATGCGATCCCACCGAGCCGACCCGGCACCGGAAAAGAAGCATTAATTGTTTCCCTGCAGAAGACGAGCTCAACAACGTTCACTCGACACCAGACGCGAAGACATCGCTCGACGTCCCGGGCTGACGAAGAATTGCCGGTATTTCTTCTTGCAGTGAATTATTTTCCTCGTCGATTCCTCCACGAGGCGCCGGAAAAAAACTTTCCTCGACAGCACGCAAAACCACGGCACAAGATCACGAATAAGCAGGGAGCGCGGTGACACGGGCCGAAAGGCGCGTGAACGCGCGGCTCAAGTTGGGACGACGACAATCCACGCACTTACTCACTCCCAACCTTCTCCCGAGCACTCCACTGCTAGGTCTGAAAGAGAGAGTTCCCCTCCGTGTCTCTCTCTATCTCTCTTTCGCTCCCTCCCCCACCTCCCCATTCCACCAATCTCCCCTCCCCTCTCTCACTCCGAAACCTCCCCCCCGCTCCCCCATCCAAACCTCCCCCAACCCACGCCTCGGTAGGCAGATCCCCCGAACCCCGCCCCTTCACAACAACCGTAACCCCCCCCTTCACCCTGCCCTTCGCCCTCCCGGCCAGTTTTCCTTCCCCTCCCCCATGGGCGAGCAGGTGAGGGGCGGAAGGGGAAGTCGGAGGATGAGGGGGAGAGAGAGAGAAACAGGAGGGGGAGAGGGGTGTGAGAGTTCAACGCCAGGACAAGAAGGAGGTAGGGTGGGTGGGCGGAGGGTTGAGGGGGGGAGGGAAGCAAGAGCAACAACACACGGACGGACGGACGGGTGAGAGGGAGGTTCCACCATCGGCCGCGCAGATGGGAGGCCGCTCCTGCCCTGTCTCTCTCTCTCTCTCTGGCTGCGGGATCCGCCTCCTCCTTCGGTCGAGACGTCAAGAAAACTCGAAAACGATCATCTTATACGCCTCGCCGATCAAAAATATTGTTCGCGGTGCAGTTCAAGGCCTTGTGCTTCAGATGCCTTCCGAAAGGAAGTTTTTCTCCTCAAATAACCTTGGCATTCGTTTGGAAACGGGCTCACGTCTCTCCCGACTTTTGGAAAGAGGAATCGAATTTTCAAGCAGGCTAACATGCTGAAATTTTGCTCAAAAAACTCATTGACAACTATTACAAGTATACCGAGTGTGTTAGTCTGCAGATGGAAGGACTAGGTTAGGAGCCGCTAGAGCCTCTAAGGCTTCGCGAAAAAAGAAGACCACGTTAACCATGCAGGTCAAGTGGAAAACGGAGGATATTCTGTAAACCCCGTATTATATGTTTAAAATCTTAATGAGTTTTGAATTAGAGAGCAAACTGGCGAATTGTTAAGTAATATTATTCCTTCTTTCCACTCACCATAAGTGACCTCAACAGAAGTAAAGCGTGACACTAAGATCCTCCCATTACATACAATTTACTTTCGCTCTTTAACTCCTCCAACTTCCTTCCCTAACCATCCTTTTCATGACTGGTGTCCTGACACCACCTGCCACATACCGCGACGGTGATTCACAGGGACGTAAGTAAATGTAGAAGAGGGTTCGGTTTCCAATCCAAGTTGCGGAATAAATATATCAATCCTACCCCAATGCATTGACAAGATCCCTTAAAGACGTCAAGGGATAGTACTATGCCCGATGGATCGTATATCATACCGTAATTCCATCGTCACATTTCGTTAAGACCAGTCTAGTCAATACTGTGGTGTTAACACTTTCTCTATGAAATCTAAAACTCAAATCCTTAAAAGACTATTAGCGCTATGCACCCGCGTGAGTTTGCACCTTAACATATCTTCTCGTTCATGCGGGGAATACTTTCAAATACTCCCTTTCAAAGTATATGTATAAGTATTCAAAGTATATACATCGTGTGAACACAAAAACTTTTGGGAGTGGATGAAGATACGTTCAGAATATATTCCTCGCTCGAATTCAGGGAATATGTTTGCACAAGTGTTCACTAGCGCGGGAATTAGCATTGTACAAACAGTCTCTTCTGTATGAGTCGGCTATTCGTGCGGGGTACATTTGTAATGGTATCATTAATTGGGGGGGCAACTGATAACCATAAAGGCTCTTAGCGTCAATAAGAATAGTTGGCTTGGGAGGGGAGGAACTGGATTACACACGAAATGGAGTAAGTGGATGGAAACGCGGCGGCGTTGGAATCAGTCTGCCTCAATGTCCAGTCTGTCACGGAGGGAGCATATACAAATACACTCTAAGTTCGCTCCACCGAGCACCGAAGTAGAGTCGGGATTCCGATGGCAGGTTAACGTAGCCGCCGAGATTCGATCCTGGGCCCTCAGAATAGTAAGCCACAACACGAACCCAAACCCATGGTGTAACTCTGTGTAACTCTTTCTCTTTTGCATATCATCTCATTCGGAAGTCCTCATATCTTGGCCTAGCTCGTTCAGCGATCTCAAGGAGATAGAATAACACACAAATATCTTAGAGCAGAATGATCAGTTTAGGATATAAAAGCGATAAACTGACAGATCGGCGATTCACCCATTTCCGCCCAGAATAATTCTTGTTTGCGACTTTGATGATTTTTTTGTTATTTTACACATATGGTCACCAAAAGAACTCATTCAAAATATTTTGATGATCGTGACCTTGAACGACGTAGTGTTGACAAGTTGATCGCGATAAAGTTTGCGGTTCCTCCTGCAGAGCGTCATACACTCGGCACGTCAGGGTAGTCGTATGGGTGGCGGAAATGGGTTAATGAGAGCCTCCGCGTTATCGTTATCCATATTAAGAACATGTGAGCAGCGAAACATTCGTATTTGAAGTCTAATACACACGCAAAATGTTGATCAAAAATCCTCCTCGGTCTTTCATGTTGATAGATGACGACGGAAGTTTTATCCATAACTTCCCATGGTGACTGTTATGCGAAAGCGATTTAATCCATATCGAAATCCCGAAGTAGAATCGGAAGATCATGCCATCCCCAATAATGTACATTTTCACCTTATCGTTTATATGTATTTCCAATCAAATGCATAATAATCGCCGATCAACGTGAAGTTGTGCTTTCCAGGTAGAGCTGGAAAGCACTTCGTACGAGGCCCACAGGCGTGCATAATGCACGTGTTAGGGGTAGAGAATATCAAAAGGATTTGAGAGACTTATGGCTTCCTTCGTAGTTCTGGTATCCATTGACATCGCACCACCAAGACTGCAAGATATGCTACATAGAGAGAGCCCGCCGAGATTTCAGTCTATAATTCCCCTCCCGTTGCCGATCGCTATATCGAAAGGCCCACTATTTTTAACATAAAATAGGTAGAAATGAGAGTTGCTCAACCGTTTCAGTGTAGCAAAAATTGACGGAGAAATTCAATGCCCATTTAAAATTTGGTGTTGATTATGCTAGTAACATCTTAAATGTGAAAATAAACACCACGAAACTGCAGTTCTTTTCACAAGGCCTTCGATAGTTCGGTTTGATAGTTTTTCTAGGGTACTGACGACGTGATTTAATCATGAATATCGATGCAAGTAAATTCACGAAAGATAGAACTAGCCCTATGACTTGAAATGCAAAATATGGCAAGACCTGTTGGTTGAACAACAAGAATGTGCCCTTTTTCTAGAAAAAATGATCACTCGAATGTTAAATTTTACAAAAATTACACAACTGAAGTTATAATCAGGATTTTTAAGCTTGAGACATCTCTCGCCTGACTTCGGAGACTTTCTCCTAGCCTGCGACTCCCAGGTAATTAAATTCATGTTTCAATAACTAAGAATTGGATTTTCCTCACGATATTGATAAAATAAGCTATTATTCTACATAATTTATTGGTCAATGAAAGCACCGTCCAAAACAAATATTGACTCCACCGAGTAAGGTAGAAATAGGTCCATGGCAGTAAAAATCTCAAGGACTTCATCTTTCTCTAATAAAACCTATCTCATTGGGTAGATAACCATATTAATAAGTACATAACAATTACAAGATCGAGTACAAAATCGTTGGTTCAATGTATCATAGGTATACCTGTGATTAGGGTATAATGTAAATTCGTTTGAATTTGATGAGTTCATCATCTGAAGACCTAATCTATTAACTTTTCTCTGTGCGTAAATCATGCACTATCTTCGCTCACTACATCGTGGATTTTATTCAAGATATTCAAGTTCACATGACGAATCCAAAAATAAAATTTTGATATTTTATAGGACCGATGAGATTGTGCGTGCCAATTCTCCAGTTATGCACGTCAAGTTGCAGAATATCCGCCCTTCACATCCACTGAAGTGTCCTTAAGACCTCTCAGAACGGCGCCCGAGTAACTGCCGGCAGTCCTTCGTGCCGATCGGAATGCAACGGCAATTAACTCGCGCAGAATTGGGAGCGCTAAGTGGGAGTGAGACTGGCTATTGAACGCGGAATTTCTCGACAACAGGTAACGCCCGACTCAAAACTAGAATGTACTCAAGAGCTTCTAATCCTACAAGCTACTAACCATTTCTTTCCGTTAGACTCAAAACTGTCTATTTTCCCACTCGAAAGGCTTCCTTCGTTAACTCACATTTAACATTCTAAATGAAAATTAATTGAAAGTCTACGGCTACTACCTACAAAACTACGACCCGGTTGTTTTTATTTTACATTTCATGACTAAAACCCGTTGATAAAAATGGATTTTTGCTGAACGGAAATCAAATTATAACTTTTTAGGAGTGAGAGAGCATTATTTTCAGGGAAATTCACAGACTTCATCGAGTTGTTGAATTGTCTAAATCGGATGAAGAACAAGGACGCCTTGTGCACTTTGCTTGCTTTGGGTTTCTGCTCTAAAAGAAGAATTTCATTTGGCGAATGCACATCAAATATGATGATCTTATAATTAATTAGTACGTGTGTGTTAGTGTAGTTATTTACAGCCATAATTTTGTAACGTTCATCGTTAATCCATGATATGTACTATGTTTATGTGTTGCCAATAGAATAAATTTAAAAAGTACCAGAATTACATATATATAATTACAACTGTGCTGCAAGAACCAGAACATGAGAAACTTAGGTTAATAGATAGGAATGAAGCCAAACATGATCGTCGAGCAAGTATTATATGCACCAGATAGAACACTATAAAATATTGAGCATATAAATATAGGGTAAAAGGTCTTCATAAGACTCAAGTTCCAATTAGCATACCATAACGCTTTGAAAGAAATCAAATGCATTAGTAATGAACCATAGAGCGATAAAACGTATGTGGCTGTTTCGAAAAATATTCTTAATCTAAAAGGAGTCGAGGTTAACTACGGATAAGTGGAAACCAATATCCTGTCTCGGCTGCTTCACTTCTCTCTCTTCTTTTCGGTTGCATCCATCCCTCATTCTGCCAGATGAGAGAGGTCAATTCATAGCGTAACCGTGGGAGTAGCACTAAAGATCATCCAACTACTGAGGTCAATTCACGCCAGCCACAAAGACATAAAACAGTTCATGACAGGACAACAACAATGCACTAGGCGGAATTCGAGCGCATAACATTCCCGCAGCGGGTAAGCGCATTATCCACCCAGCAACTAGGTCGGCCTGCGAACTCGGAAGAAAAGCCTTCACGGAACAGAGAGACTCCTCTTCCGTCGGACCGATAGCTATGAATTATCCATAAAGAAGGATTAATCTGGCCTTAATACCTATGATCAAACAATTTCTTGCTCCATATGCAGAAATTACTAATCTTCAATCTACGTAGAATATAAATAAAGAAATTTATTACCCACAACAATGGTACGGACCGGACGAGGAGTAAAGATTCCACTTTCAAATAACAACTCGACTTCAGCTAAACATTTTACCTTCCAAAATAAAATTTTTCAGAAAAGCATAGCGGGACGACATGATGATGTATTGAAAATAGATATGAGGATAGCCACAAGTACGTTTTTACTCTCAAACTTCCATCTTGATTGGATAAAATTCATTATTCAGTCTGCTATCACATGTTTTCATCACTCAGAGTACCGATAAAATAAGTTTGAACAGGTTTAAAGCAAAAAAATATCACGAAACACCTTCGGTGTGATCTACAAACGCCTATTACTATCATTTTTTCCTTCTTCACAACCGCAACCTTGCAGATGGTTATGTTGAATATCTTTCCTTAAAAAAATAATTTACCTCCCCCTATTTTGCTATCTTTGCAGTTACCATTTTTACAAAATCACCTTTTCTTTCCCACCTCTTCCAATAAATCTCCATTGATTTACTTTCAGTCCATTGCCAAATTGTCTCATCGTCCAATGAATTACCTTACTTTCTATTACCCTTCTCCATCCCAAGATCAAGTTCAAGACTAACTTGAATAAGTTTATGCGTGAAACCACATCCTTTTCAAGAAAAAAGAGAAATTAATTAATCTGTCCTCCAACTTTCCCCATCTTTTTTTCCACAAATCCAAGCGGGTGCTGGCCATGCCAACCTCCTTCTCATACTTCATTTACATGTTATGCAATTCCATGTCGCACTTAATGCACCACCAATCGACTTTTTCGTATGTATTCAGATTCACTCAGTTTCTCCCATTTTATTTCTCCACAAATCTCATTCTCCCATCATCGAACCTCGATTCCCTTAGCTTAGTTGTGGTCCAAGTAGCTACCTCGAGTAATATTAACATGTAATTTCCGATATTGGGCTCATTGTAAATTATTATATTTCTGTGAAATATTTAACATATTTGATCAACTTCCGTGAGTTAATCACTAAAGTATGTTCTCAAATTTACGAGCGCAGATTCAACGTCAGAAAAATAATTTACTCCTGAAATCAAAGGTAAAAGGACCCAACGTCAGTCAATTGCCACCAGAAAATCAGCACAGGCGTTTGCATTCACTTCCACATTTCATTGAAACTGGATATGTAGTTTCACGGGAATCAGAAATTCCTCTCATTCCAGGGATCAATATGCTGAGTTAGTCGGACTCGGTTATTTCGGTGGGCTCACATACCAAATCACTGCAAGATTGTGGATCAAAATTTCACTATGGTCGTGATCTTCACCGCTTATCTAGCACATGGGCTACGTCGAATAAAATAAATACGGTCGTTCAATTTTGTAAGAGCTGCAAGTACGAAAGATACATCTGGACACTATAAACCCGCTACTCATGATAGAATGATAATCCAGAGTTAAACGCTACGCTCAGTCACGTGCCATTGCCAAATGATTTCAGAGAAGCACTTATAATTTCTTTCCTACCCAGCAGTTTCCTTCAAAAACATCTATATAGACCAAGGGCAGAGCGATTCCAGGGAAAGGTAAGCATGGCACTACATCTTACCAAGTATCCTTACTGTTTCACGTTTTCATAAGGCAAAACAAGGGAAAGCAGCACAATTGACAGGGATTTCTGCGATTGATTTTCTTCTAAAATATTCAGAAGTATATCAATATTATATTCCATTTGCAGACTCGTAATTTAAGCAACTCTTTAATATAAATTTCACGTTATGCCACAGTATAATTTTACTAGGGGCACCTCAGTTTAAAAACTTCAAAAAGGAAGACGCTACTCAGGATCCGCCATTACAATGACATTTTTCTAAAAATACAGCAATCAGGCCAAGTAATGAAATTGCAGTCAGATCTTTATCCTATATTGAAATATTGCAATTTTACCTTTTAAGTATAGTGCTACCTATACTCTCATTTTAATTGCTTCATTGACAATTCCAGAGATGTTAAACCCTAATTTATAGTAACCTAGCTTTTGTAAGGAAAATTGTGAAATAAGTTGTAAATTCTCAGCAAGCGAGGGTAAATACAGAAATTTTGCTGACTAAAGGCTAGTTGCAGGAACGACACATTTCTCTCTCTATCTATCGTGTATTCTATAAAGTTATGGGACCCATAAGCCATAGCACTCATTCAATAAATGTAGCAGAAACATTTGATAAATTTATTGGTTTCACAACTTTAGGCATGGAGTTATGAGTTCTATAAGTGACCAAGACGGCGGATGCGCAATTAACCGCTTTTTAAGTCAAATTCCCCGTTTGTTTACTCTTACTGACTAAATATTATTTGTAATAGCAATTATCCATACGCTAAGCTTTCGTAAATTTATCCGGCGGTAGAAGATTAGATCAAATATTCGAAGATATTATTACTGGTAAATAAGTTATGTAACTGGTAGATGTGTTCCTGCAACCCAAATATTTTTATAAGATCTATAACTTTATGGATCTCATTACTATTGATACCATAACTTAATATTCTTGCAACCGGCCATAAGAAAGCTACCTACATGTACAAATTACGTTTTACATCCCATAGCAATTACCAAGCGAAAAAAAGTTAGCAAATCCGTACGCAAGTGTGGAAGTATTTCATAAAATAAATGAGGTGACGACTTATTTTAACGATCGCTTTCACTAAACCTCAGAAACATCTTGAGGGAAAAAAGGAATATACGTAAACAATCAGCGCTGGATAATTGCTCAACGCACAATTACCCAATTACTTACGGTTCATTGCACTCTAAAACTAAACTGCCTCAAAACTTACCAATATCACGTCTCAAGCTAATCTCACATCTCCAAATGAACAACGTGTAGGGGTTTGCCAAGAGCAGGTAGAGGACTTCTCGATATGTGCACAGATCGATGTAACGACACTATTTGGAGTTGCACGATACTTAATACGTGGTGTAGTCGTCATTGGCTTTCGTCGAAAGAGAGAAGACATATTTAATATTGAATATCGCTATTGCTAACAATTATTTGTTCAATGACGATGGAAATAAAATTTACTAATATTTTAATCTTTTCCTAAGTGGAAAGAATTAATTAGAGAGGGGATTTTTTTGCGCGAACCTCCACCATGGAAGAAGATCATGCCTCAACCTGACATCCTTATGAATTGGTAGGATTACAGACATTATACTTCAAATGTATCCACATAGTTAAGAATTTCAGCTTCACTTTACAAGTATCGCACAAACAGACTAACCTAAAAAATACGACGTATGAAGAACCACGAATTAATTCAAATCAACCTTTAAGTATTCAGATCATGTTGTTCTTATAAATAATCATAAGGTATTCGATGTAGAATTGCAAGTAATGTGCGGGAAAAATACCAAAAAATCACTTACAGATAAATGCTACTCCACAAACACAGCTTAGCACTACATCAAATAGAAAATACGGTTGTTCATATACTTACCAATGGTCAGAAGTAGAAATTAAGAAATGCTGAATTTTTTTCACTAAATGTCATTTTAGAGCGTTCTTGAATTTTCCACTTGTACGCTCCGCGGGTAGGCCAGTAATGCCCTCACCGACGAAAGAGTAACTGCTTTAAGTCTTGCTTCCTTAAATAAGACCAATTCATAAAAAAGGCAGTACCAGCAATAGACCCTAAGGCAACACAATTTTACTTATCATTTAAAAGATCTCAAAAATATTTTTATCCATCCCAATCTTAGATAAACAGGAACAAAATCAGCTCTAATCGACGGTATAAATATTCTCAATGGAAATAAAAATATAAGAAAAAGTAGTGGCTACAAAAGTCAGAACTAGTTGTAAGCGACATCAGAATCAGTTTTTAGCGACTGTTAACTTTTGACCATTCGTACTAGTACAAAATCAAATTTTATCAATGATCATTATTAATTAATTACTAATTAATTTTAAAAAATTAATTGATTAATGATTCATATCAGAATAATATATCGAATAATATTCGAAATAGGCGAAACCGGAATACAACACCACAATGGTGAGAATTCTTTACCAGTGATGACGTGCTATAGAATTCGATTTTGGACTAAATAGATACAAAATTGTTGTAATATCGGATGTAGTATATCCCACTTATATTTTGATCCCATCTGAATGCATAATATGGTTATGATGGAGGAAAGGAGGATGGCGCAGAAAATAACAATACCCGAGCTGGTGGTTGGCCGTCCAAAAGGTTACTGTTGCACAATGCAAACGTTCACAATGACTTTCACCTCACACCTCCTCCCTATTTACCCTCTCTTGTGAAATAATTACCTTCGTAGTATTGGTGATGCAAGTAAGATTTAAGTTTAGAGTTAATACATCACTCCTACGTAGGTAAAATTGCAAAAATAAGGAATGAGGCGAAGAAATTGTAAAGCTTCGAAAGTTAAGTTGATTTTGTATTTTTTCATTACGTTAGAGAAAGGCACTTTCCCATAAGATAACACTGTTAATACGTCTAGAAAATTAAAGAGTGTTAATGACTTAAAGCTTTAGCACATCGACGAAACACCTTTTTCCAGCTTGGATAGAAATAATCCCATTTGAATACCATTGCCTGCAAACTTTTTTTTAAATCATCGTCCTCAAAGGTTAATTTGATGGGTAATCATATTTATGAAAAACAGCATGCGAGAGAGAGTGAGAAGGCTTTTCACAGCAGCGGGTCCCCGTTACCTGTCAAAGCTTTTCGAAAGCATAACCGCGGAATTACCTTGCCCGCTTATACATCCTGCCGCCATCTACCGACAGAAAGCGGGACTTAAAGGTGATCCCCGCGGGGATAGCAGATGCGGATTGCGCCAGGTTCTTCGGGGAAGGGCATCTTTATGGATTGCCCGACGATTCCCATGGCTATAGGTATGGATTATTGAGTCGAGAATACGACCATGGCCATGGACTCATCATCGATGAGAAGACGGGGAAGGAGTGCTTGAGTCCGGCGGCAAAATTTCGCGGCGCCAAATACGCGCACATGTAAAACCAATTGATTCTCATACAACGGCGCGACCCGCCAGATGATTTTATAGCAAAAACTTAGTTTATGTAGAGATTAGAAAGTAAATATGCCTTCCAACTGAAAGAGCCTGTTGTTCAGCATCTTTTAGGCACTTAATGATATTTTTTAATAACGGAGGAGAGAGTCGCTCATGATCATTACAAGGTAAACACAGACACATGGAACATTTTATTAACTAAACCAGCACAAGAAACGACGGGAGAATGTGGAAGTTGCTGAACTAACTGTTTACCCGCGTCTGAATTCCATACTTACTGGCCCAATCGTAATTCAGTAAATGTCAAGAACCGCAAGGATAATGACTACGCTCTTTGCTCCCTGGACCGTCTTCGTTTGATTGTAAAACTTCCATTACTTTTTTTTACTTCCATCCATAGAAATACTGGCACTCTAATATTATTCCTAAAATGCAGGGCAAAATCCATCGACTTCCCATTTCGGAATGCAAACCCTATAGGCGGTGGGTTCCGTAGCATTCTGATTACTCTTTGGTTACGGTGAAGCGGATCTCCACTGGGCTGATTAAGGTGAAAGAAGGTACGCCGTCCCTGAAGGTAGTTCTTGGCGTATGTTTTGTTTATTATTCATAAATAAATAATATAAATTAATGAAGAGATGTATTAGCCGTTACGATCACTAAGTTTACTCATTAATAACACTTACGAAACTATTTATTCGCCTTGCAGATGCCTACAAAACTACTAACGCTGGGCTAACTGGAGGGTAATTAATGTAACCACGGACTGCGCAAAATCAAACCAATATTCTAATAAAGGGATTCATTTATTTTCTGTGCAGTGATTAGTGAAATTAATAAATGGTAATACAAAAATAGTCAAAATTAGGGTTTCAAATGTATTTAATAGGAAAGTACGGGCAAACCATTCAATTCCTACGACAATTTTATAATCGACGATATTAATACAGAATGAAGCTCTCCAAAATGGACGGTCACGGAAAATGGAGGATGAAGATCAAAGCGTTCATTTTCAATTACAAAAAATATACATTCACCATTGGATTTCGTACGAACTTAATTAACGTTTCACTAAACAAAGGTCGAATGTGGAAGGGGTTTCGACACGTTATACCTTGTCATGTGAAGCCATTGATACTAAGGTTGGTACTCGCGATGTACACCACCAGTAATAATCGTTTTTTAATATGCAACGCTAACCCAGGTCGATTTTGGCATGTCCATACGTTATGACTGCATCCATCGCATGCCATTACATTGGATAGTAGGATATTGGATAGCATGCCATGGCGTCGAGTGTCACGGCATTGAGTCGCGCAGTTTTTCAAATATCTGACACGACCTTTACATACACTGAATTATGCAGAAAATATGCTCACAATTTTACAATTTCACCCACAATATCCATAAAAATCAACTGATGTAAACATTAGTATGAATGTAAATTATTCAGCATTTCAATACACAGCTAAATTAACAAAAGACCAAACTACGTATTATTTGTTATTTATACTGTGAAAAAAATTGTGTATGTAAACGAGCCGGGCCTACATTGATACTAAGAGGTTATCACATCGTCACGAGGCTTTTTGGCGAAAAAAGTTAAAGATATAATTATAAAAGTTTTAAATCTTGTAGCCTATGTATGTCATATTTTTATGCAGATCATAGCAATAGAATACAATAAATCGAACCTAATGCAAAATTATTCCAGAAAAACATATTAAATTTCCGTTTTGATGGAAGAAGTGACAGTCGTAAGATGAACGAAGTCGTAGAGAAATAAAGAAGTCAACTTTTACATATTGATGATTGAGATGTGTAGTAAGGAGTAGCTGTGGTGACTGACAATAAATATAACATTTATCATTCCCGCAGCTCATTTCTTGAACTTTAAAAAAATGAGTACGAGGATAAGGAGTTTCTGATTCAGAGTTGAATGGCCATAAAGCGGTTACCTATTCGATTGGGAGCAATTAAAAGGGAATATGCCATACGAAATCAATAAATACCTATTCCGCGCATATATTTATAGGCATTACTGAGTGTCGTTATTGGAAGAAAATATTTTTCCACTCAGTACTGTTTTTACTATTATTCGCGAAAGAGTATAGCTTGACTACCATCCAGCCAAACCTCAAATCTTTCGGTTTTTATGATAAGAAATCAATTACCGAGTACTGCAGCTGCCACGGAGAGGAACACTATTTTGGCCATAATTTGAGTTTTATTATAGTTAAAATCAAATTAACATTGTCCGAAATGCTAGCTCGATAATTGACCCGAACTGATAATGAGCAACTTTATCGCCCCATCTCTTCTAGGGCCAGTAGCTCAGCATGATGGGAAAAACAAAAATAGTTTTATACCTCTACTACTTCCACCACTATAGAGGCATTAATATGAGCCCAACCGTTTTAAGAATTATGCTTACAATCCATGAGGGACCATCATTAAATTTACTATGCCAATAAGTCTGTATGACAATGTTTACCCCGTTAAACTCAAACTAAACCACCATAACATAGCCCACGGACAAGAATTTACCTGGGTGTCTACTGGACAAAAATATCGAAACAAATCTACATTTAGATGATACTCATTCAATGCCGTCTTTCTGCTAATACTCTCGAGTAGGAAAGCCTGTTTTTCATGGGCCACGAAATTGTAGAATTTAAAACAGCAAATTATTCTCAATCTAGCGCGTAATAGCGACTAAATTAGAGCAGGGGCTCTTTTTCCAGTTCATTTCCATGCATTCTAGAAAACGTTTTAGCAAGCATTAAAGCAATTCACTGTCATACACGACGCGATTTGAAATGCGCGTTCGTACATACATTTGATTGTGCATTACGCGCCCCGTGCGTAAAATGGGCTTAAGAGAAACGAAAACTTTTCCACTTCCTAATTTTTGGCAAAGAAATTACCCTACTTCGTCCACCAATTGAAAGGCAAAGGATTAAATAAAAGGTAACGGTACTGCACCCCTTGGTCAGCTGGAGTGTGACGTTGTGAATTATCAATAAGCTTCAAGAAGATTTCAATAAGCTATAACATCAAGGGCAACTGCTGATGTAGACAAAGTCTACGAAATATCGAGCATATGAGGAGAAGAGAAAAACGTGTACTCCTTGCTTCGGCGCCATGGCATACGGATCATTGATCAGACAGGAGCCGTGACTCATTTTCCGATGCATTATTCAGAGACAGGAGCTGGACTCACTGGCCTATACTGAGGCTATGAAAGGCTGGAAGCTCGAAATTGTAGAGAGAGAATCACAAAGTTGGGCGAGAGTCCTTCTGAGCAATGAAAATTGACTAAAAATCGTACTTTTTCTTCTCTCAGTTGCTGGATTTAGGAAATCTCGACTAATACTAGCGGTATTACGTTGATAAAAGAACGCAATACAATAATAGCACGTAATTAAAAAGCATAACAAGAACTTAAGAAGAGTTATTTACTTAACTCACGAAGAGAAGAACGTTTGATATTCACATAAGGTGAAAATTTATAATCTGTCATGTTAGGACGCATTTTCCAAAGCTATTGAATCTATCGCTGAAGGGTGTTCAGCTACAGCTAAAGGGTGTACAGATATTGACGATGAATTTTTAAATAAATTCCCCAAAAACATTTAACTAATTAAGGAAAAAAATACTAGATATACATAAATTCTTCAGGTAATGAGTTCCGGGTGGGTACTGTGAAAACCTATTAGCAGATTCAACTGCTACGGAGGTTTACAGGGTAAAAGTTCATCCGCCTGCCTTGTTATTCAAATTCAGCTGTCCCCATTATGCGCCGACTTATATCTAAAAAAATATGTTTTTAAGAGTCACAATGCTTAGGTGTCCAATTGCCCTCTGGATGTTCGAGAAGTTTGAGACCTTAAGGACCAATTTTTTTATGTTTGGGAAAGGATTATTTTCCTTCTTAACATTGGATTCCCGAGGATTCAGATTGAACATAAATACGATTTACAGTATTTTTTATTTGTTTATAATTTTTACCAAGATAGGAACGTAGGGCATTGACAACTGAGATGGCACCAGAGATACATCTCGATTCCGGAAAACCTGACATTAAAAGGCTAATTATCCCATTACGAGAACGACTTGTTCTCACAAGATGCAAGGGAATATTACGCCATTAACAATTGGTACTCCTCCGTGCGCAGTGTGAGACACAGCCATGCGTTAAACAAAGGGGATCTTGCCTTGGTAAACTTCAAAATATTTAATTTGGGACTAGCCACAGAAGTGACTACAGCGAATTCTACCACTGAGGGGAAGGATGGAATAACACAGTAGTAAATATTTTTTCCAAATTCAAGAAAATAAAAAATATTTCAAGGACAGAAATTTATGGAGGAAAAATTAAGAACACATTTTCCTAAAACCTAGCCATTTTCAAGCTGTTTAAGATCGTCGGAAAAAACACTTAAGTCGTATTTTTTAATATATCGTTAATGTTAACTGCAAGAGAACGTTGCCTTGACGTCAACTCACGCTAACTGAGAAGTTGAGGTTTGTGTACTATGTCAAACAGTAGGTTAGTTGACGTGAGTGTAACAATGGGAAAACGAATGATCATTGTTTTTCATTCCGAGAAAATATCAAATCAGAGACCATAAAACTGTGCCAATGAAAAGATAAGTTACGTATTTAACAAGGAGACTGAGCTTTGGTTCGCGGAGCGGTTTGGAGACTAAGTCATCTTGGGTGGATGATGAGTATAGACTAAAGGATATTGAGAACTGGATGAGTGGACGGTAAGCTAGGTAGGAAGGAAAGAAGGAAGTGTTATATAAGGCAGAGAAGAAGACAGAGAAGGGAAAATTGGTGAGAAAGATACGGAGAGGGTAGCAAAAGTGAAAGGAGGAGGAACTGGGTGGGACGGGAATGCTGAATGGGGTGAAAGACGAACGAGGGGAGAAATTTGGGTAAGATCAGAGGAAGGAAAAAAATAGCAAACTTGGGCGGCATGAGGAGAGGAGGAAATGAAAAAAAGTTTAAAAAACTTAACATTGGAAAATAGATCGCTAACTCAGATTAAAACTTAGAGACTAGAGATGAGAGACACTGAATGGCGGGCAAATTAATGGTTACCGGCATTCATCGTCAATCCGAAGATTGGTTTATAGCATGTCTCCAATCTATTCTCGTGATACCTTATCATGTTATTCCTACATAATTAATCACTTCGATGGCTTTCATAATTGGTGTGATCAACCTTGGTCTTCCATGGTAATTCTTCTTATTGATTTTTCCTTAAATTAATTTTACCAAAAGAAATATGTGCTTCAAAATGTGTTCAAATTAGTGCGTCTCTTCTCCTTTTAGGACATTCATTAAAAATCTTTTCTCTTCAACCCCTCCCAGGACGCTTTCATTGGTGATTGCCTCAGTTCATTTCATTTTTAATCCTTTTCAGATAATACCACAGTTTTATTTCAAGCCATTAAATTATTTTTTTATTTTCAAAAACCCCGAAAACAGTCATCAATTGTAATCGTCTACTTTGGTGCACGAAACAATGACGTAAGATCACAAACACCCATGACCTTCATGGTGAATAAAATCCCACCTTAGAGGGACCCAAATCCAGGACCTCAATATTATCAGGCGAAGGCTTAATCATGATGAAAAATTAGAGGTAAAGTTTCCAAACTGCGCTAAAATTGGGTAGTCGGCCATAAAACTAACAATCATTCGATAAAATTGAGAGGAAATAAAGATGAATAGTACCATAGTTCCAACTTATAGCTTACTTAAAGCTTTTGACTGGAATCCCTAAATTACGTAACATAAGACGCGTGAAATAAGACGCTCCTTTCTCGTTGTATCCCTTCCTTCTACCTCGCCTCTCTTCCGTTCTTCTGCTCCTCCCATCCCTCTCGGTTGCATGCGCACTCCGCCGCGATATGATTGACCATCCACGTGACACACGGCGGCGCACCGAGAGAGCCGCGGTTACCATGACTACGGCGTGTGAAGTGCACTCGCCTCCTTGCGGTAGTGGAGGGGTGGTGGAGACCGCTACAAAGAAGCGGAGAAGGAGGTGGGCAAGGAGCGAGCAAGACGTGTCTGCGACCTCTGAGTCGGGTGAAGATTTTTTGAAGCATCATCCCTCGGGGCTTTTTTACAACCCCTTGGCTCTCTCTCCCTCTCTCCTCTCTCTCTATCTCTCTCTCCCTCCGCCAGCGTTGCCACGTCTACACGCCGCAGCCTTTCGATCCGAAGATAATTCATGGCTTTTTCAGATTCCATCCTCCCTCCACCACTCACTTCCTCTCCACTACTCGCGGGTGGGGAAAAAATGGCCAAATCCGCAATTTTTTTCCTCTCACACCCGATCGAAGGTCACGCCTACGCCGCCGTGCGATAGATGAAGCTGTGCGAAGGTGAGAGTGCCGCCCCCGCCCTCCCACCCGCGTCTCCACTGCCGGCAAGCGGCGGGGGCGAAGCGGAAGGGAGGGAGCGAGTATTCCTCGTGGCGCTCCCCTTATTAAAGGGAAAATGTGACTGCCGGGCGCTGAGGGAGGTTTCCTGAGACCGTGACTCAAAATAAATAGCAAGGTACTGAATTCCAAGTTGTATTGTGTATTGGTAGAAAAAAATACTATTTACACTGATGACATCCCCAGCTTTACCAAAACATGGCTGAGACACAAACTATGCCGTTTCTTTGGCGAAAACACATTTTATGTCATACATTATTTCCTCCCAAAGGAATGTCGATTATTTTCAATTAAAATATTTTGACATTAATCATTGCAGAAATGTTATGTTAGCTCAAAAAATAAGACGATCAGGTGCCTAAATTTTTAGAACCACTCAACTACTATGAAGGATTTACTTTTTTTTAATTTTTTTGGAAATGGCAATTACTTTACGCAGAAATTTACTATTTTCCCCTATTTTCACCTATTTTCACGTTCAGCCAAATTGCGACTAAATGACGTGTGTGATTTGGGATATGTATGTTTCTGTTGGGATACATCAGGTGCTCTCCCGGCAAATAAGATGAGGGAACTTTTCTCGGTGATTCCCAACGGATGAGGTTGAACTGTCCTGATGATGATGCTCTAGTCGGCCATCCTTGGCTTTGTCGGAATTCGAACCCTTACCTCTGGGATGCATAGGGACCCAATCCCGGGGGAAAACCTGAGCGAAGTTCCTGCATATGCTTTTGTAGCTCATATCAAACAAAGTACAGATTCTTGCGTAAGTAGTCACTGCATGAATAAAATGACGTTTTACGCATTTTACTGTAGACTCTGCTCTTAAGGACACTTGCTCGACCTTCTCGGTCCCTTACGCAGGTTTGGAGATTCCTTTCGGCCTTACGATCAAGAATTAGGACAATCAAGGAACCCAGCGATTTTTTGATCAATCAGGAGCGGCAATAAGGCCAATTAATCCCCGATGGATGAACGCGAAATCAAATCAATATCTACATACTACCCCGAGGAACGCAGAGGAGGTATCTGGTATAGGATGTTAGGAAAATAGCCATGACAATCGTAGGAAGTACAGAAAAATGAATAGGAAACGATGAAAGTCAATAAAATTCCAACCGAGCGCCGAAATACCTCAGTATATTTATGTTGTAATTAATAAAGGCGGATGAGAAGGGAAAATGTTAAGTTCTATCTTTCATCAGCTCCATAAACATATAGCAAATATATAGTATGTGTCATCATGAAACATACGTTATCTTAATTATTCAAGTTATATCAGACTAGCTTGTAGCCGTCGTCCGATTCTTGCGGATCCCAACTTTAGTCTCTAGGTTACACTTCGAACTAACCAGTGTTTAACGAAACGCCCTGCCTCTCTTTTTTGTTTAGTTCCGTAAACCTCAACATCTCTAGCGATATCTACATAGCTACCACGCTTCACGTTCTAGGGCCGGTTTTAAAAATTGGGAGAATTTTAATATATATCTTTATACAGAGCGCGTAAAAACTTTAGAATATATTATCGCGAATAGAGCGCGAGTAGATGTTCCTTCAAAAGTACGTCGAATTAATTCAGCGCATGGCATGTATTTCCGAAAATAAGTCCTGAAAAATAATACCTGTTAAAGTCCTAGGCTCGCATTTACACGTGCCTTCACGCGACTAATAGGGCAATAGCTTACAGACCTTGAGTGAACAGAAACTGAATACTCCAAGCGGAAACATGAAAATCCAGGATGTAGTCATATTGGCGGGAAAGAGGGTCCATGAATATTTCCGAGCTACCGATGAAGAGGCTAAAAGACGTCTGTTATTTAAGGAATAAACGGTATATGTAGGTTGAAGTAAAATTTAAAGGCCTGTAAGCACAGATGTGACGATTTTAGCTGCAAAAAAGAGCTTTATCATCATCATGATAAAGTTTTTCATCCAAACATTGATTCACTACAGCCTTCCAAACCCTACCCTCGATTTCCCACTTCCCTTTCAACATTCCTATCCAATCAGTCTGAGCATTTTCCTCTTTCTTTCTTTCTTTTTTTTCAAAGGCTTTCCCTCACCCACCTCTATTTTAAGCGTGTCAGTAAATATTATATTGTTTCATAAAACGGAGGGAACAATGGCATTTATTTTAGATTTATTGAACCAAAATGCAAGTTTATCTTGGCAGTGATGCATCTGTCAAACTCAGACCTCCGGACAAAATTATTGATTGTAAAACAAACCACGCAAGCCGTAAATAAAAGATGTTCCCTTTCTTCCAGCAAAGTATGAGAAAAGACACAATATAGGTATCCCAAAAAGGATTTAGTAGCTCTGAAAGTTCCTACCTTCGAGCCCTGATAAAGACATTCAAAATGAATTAACAATTCCATAGTTTTCACCTCTCATACCTTTGTTTTGCGTCCGACTTCGACGAACGACCACAATCCGCCGTGCAGGGTTTCAGAACTGCACCACTCGTCGACGATTCTGCACAACGCAACAGAATGTGGTGATCAAAAAAACTATTTATTTCAATTTCATCATTTTTGTAATTATATTCGTTTTAAATCCTCATCAGTCGCAATTTATTCTCCAATTTTCAATGGTGAAATGACCATACGTGTACGTGACATACGCAAATGACAGCACATATTGCCATGAATAAGCTAATTATTTCTGTAAATAAATTGAACATCAATTTTCAAACAAACTTCGGGTAAAAAATACTCATACATTACATTTAGTGTGGAAGCACTATTTGGTGTGATTCAATGGATAAATTGCAATTTAATTTTGGCTATAATAATAATGGCTTTTGTAAAGTGAAAGTTATTCTTACCGGAGTTAAAATTTATTCCTCACTTATATTCCCACTTCATTCCCTTTTTAATCAAAGCTAGCGTTAAGTACAAACAGTAACGATATATAGGAGTAAGAGTGCTTCATAGAATATGTAAATGGGGGCTTTGTCATACGCACGTACACAAGAGAGATCACGCAAAGACCGTAGGTATATATTTCCCGGAAGAGCGGTACAGATTTCTATAATTTCATAAGGCACACCTAAAATTCGGGGGTAGACGGGTATGAACGGAGGGAGAAACTACATTTGATTTCTTAAACAACCCTGTAGTCAGCCACAGGCGAGTTCGGCGCGATTTCATCCATATTCCATATTGAACGCGGGTGTTGCGCGGTGATGTAACAGGCGAAATGGAATTGAGGAAAACATTAGGTTGGGACGTGATTTATTCAGGAGCTAACCTTAAGGCCACGGCTTAAAATTATCACACAGAGACCCACAGACACTCATGCCTAATTTGCATAAACCATAGAAACTGCCACGAAGGTGGTATTTTTACTGATTAGCATTAGATACAAAGCGATTTGGCATTATTCACTCACAGACATATAAAACAGGGAAGGCAGTTCCTTTCTCTTTGCCTTTTCTGATGCTTCCATCAAAGTTCTAGCGCAAAGTAAATCTCAACCCTGAAGCTTTTTCAGCGAGGATCTAAAAGGTTCACATTTACGCGTGTATAAAATGTTGCTTTCATCGTCAAAGGGAGGAGAACTTTTAGAAAACAGTTTTCAGTCATTCTCTTTACTTCGGACCTGCTTGTTGGCCGTTAATTTTGGTGACTAGATTATTCGGAGCTAAGTTAGTCACCGACACATTTAATCCACGACAAATATGTCACATCGGAACGATGTATTGACAGGAAGGTAAACACCACGTAATTGATCAGGTTCTACCATAGGATAGTTAATATTTTATTCCTGTACTTGTCGAATCTAAGAGATGAATCGAGACCTGCGTCACAGACGTGCTCGACGTCCGGAATGAGCAATTATGCTAATTTATGCCGATACATTTTCATAATATGCTCTAGAATTTTAAAAGCCCTATCCATTAGGAACAGAATCAATTTTTCTATTAGGATTTGGAAAGCTACATAGTATTCCACTCAGGAAGCTATAATGCGATTGGCTTAAGGAAACCATGAGCTAAATTACCATTCAAAATTCAGACGCAATATAGACGACCATAATTAAATAACAGTGATGCCCCCTCGTCTGCTCCATTATTATACTCCAGACTCATTAGCTGTTTTGCCAAAGGAATGCCGAGAAAGGAAACGGGAAGGGTCGAGGAGTTGGGTGAGGGCTGAGGAGAAGAGAAAAAGGGAGCTCGATCTGAAGATGGAGGTGGGTTGCGATAAAGACATTAATGATACACATGTTTAAGTTAGAAAGGAAGAGAGGATGTCCATGCAAATACAAATCAGAAGATGCTCTTGAAGTTAAGAGCGGATCCATCTTCTAAATAGGAAATTAATAATGTATATTTTTATGCCCGGGGATATGAACGGAAAATTAGAAGAAGAGATTTTTGGAGGAAGGAGTCCGAACCAAAACTCAAAACACATAGCGCAAGGAGGTAAACCCAGGTGAGTAATTTCCTTTTTAACAAATATTGGTTGATCTAACATAAAAAACACGGAGTATCCCTCGAATGGCCGTTGAACCTCGTGCATTCCTACTGCTTGTCCACAAATTCGTCGGGCAAACGTCCGCGCACTCCCCTCCTCATCCCTGATTTCAGTTCAATCAATCCATTAAATACGGTGGTCGAACTTAATCTCTGCCCTATTTCCATGAATACAATCGAAAAAAGTATTGGCAGTCACCCCTGTTTCGTGAGGTTTTATGGAATATAGTGAGATGAGTCAACTAACATTCCTCCTTCAAATTCGGATTGAGATAGCACTTAGTACGTTACCTGTCTATTTCATGAAAAAACTCAGTAATGAAACCTTTTCCGAGGAATTTTTCAACCTTAACACTCCACATAATTAGAATCGAATGAAATATGAGAGATACTGCGGATATCTTTATATAAAATGTCCAAAATTATTAAAAGGAGTTCTAATAATTTGTTTTAGAGCAATTCGTTTTGCCAAATATATCGGAATAGCGAAAACGTAGAGTTTAACCACAAAAAGATGTACTCAGACCTGAATCCCATGTGGGTACTTTTTTTAGATTCACCCTGAAAGGCCAGCGAAATGATTCCGGAACGAAGCGAATTTTCTTCACCGTTAATCTAAGCTTCAAACTACAATTATTTAACATTCTACATAAAGAGTTTATAATCACGTGGAGATGTGCCCCGGTAAGTTACTGGAATCTGCCTGGTGTTCATCAAATAGAAAGCATTTACCTTACTGAAAAAAATGTTGATCAAATAAAGTTTTGATTATGTGTGGCAAAAGGCAAGTTTGTAAACCCTAAGCCTATTCTCCGTATTCTTCATGAAAAAATTCTTCCAAAAATCGTACGAATTCCATATTGACAAACGGCATGCATGCCGGAGCAACGCGCCTATAAAAATCTTGAGAGGCCCGAAGGTAAACAACCGTGCATTTGGTATCAAAAAGCAACAATCACCCCGTCCGAACGCTGTTCCTCGGGAGTAAAAAACAAACAACACGGCTCCACTGCAGCTGACGACTGGATAAACTCCTCATTCCGAAGCCACGTGAAAACCCTACGATGCCGTCCTCCGCCGTTGCGCTGTCGTTTTTGAGTTTCACTCAACGCCTGGGCAGGCCGGTGTTTAAACATGCGGCGCCCCCTGCCCCCTCCCTCCCCCAAGCCCCTTCTACCAGGGTGCGTGGCTCCGCATGAGGTCTCTTCTCGGGGAGGGGGCGAGGTAGGGGGGAAGGGGGACGATGGCGTGCTGCCCGGTCGATCTGATAAAGAAGGCTCCGGATGGGAGAGACGAGGGCACGAGTTCTGCCCGTGGAAGAGGCCGTCGGTTGGAAAGCTACTTCTATCAGCTACAAAGCGGTTCGATTAAGGGGTGTAAAAGGGATCGCCTCGATGAGGATGATCCAGATTCGAACGGTGGGAATGGAGTCGGAATCCGGGAATATATCCAACGTCGACAACATCGATGACGTAAGGATTTGGCTGGTGATTTGGGGGAGGAAGGGACTCGACAACCGAGGTCATTTGCGCCAAGGAGAGTAGGTGGGTAGGTAAGGGAAGGATTACCTGGGAAATATTGGGAGGGTAGAGGGATATTTCTCGGAGTCAGCATTAGCATATCTCCCCTAAATAAAAGGCACCCTAGCACATTTTAATACTACATTTAGAACTAAAGTTAAAGAGAAGAAAACAATAAATCTTATAAAAACATTACTTCTGCGAACCCTTTTGTGATAAAAGAAATAACTCACTTAAAATATAAAAAATAAAGAAAACTTACTTAGTAATTTAAATCTCACTTACTCAAACAATCCTTTTATTACAATATTTTGGCTTATCAACGCCTGGGGTGAGGTTTAAGCCTAGTGTTTCCACAACCAATTTACTTCTCCAATAAAATTCAAGTACCTTCTCTCTGCGGTCACTTCTTATACCCCTGTAGTCTGGACCAATACTTATCCAAAGACAACACCCTCCCACTTTGAATCTATCCCTCCCTTCTCCAACCACTTCATTCCTGTCGCCCATCACATCAGGTTTTCAGCCAATTCATTAGTAACGGATCTAATATTTATCCTTCATAAAATGTATATTTTCTTTCAAATATCTTAGCAGCCCCTTTAAGATCAGAAATGGACATCAGTTGGATTATCTTAGGAAACATAGGCAGTTTAGAGACTATACTTGAATAATTAAAAGTACAGTACTTAATTATGGCGTGAAACGGACGTCACACAATTCTGAACATGCTATTGTGGGTTCAGAGAAATCAACTAAAATCCTGTTCTTTAAAGACACACATCTAAAAAGTAAAAACTCTTTCTGTTACGCAAAAAATTAATCTTATTTTAGTCAATAATTTGAATTGATATTGGTATAATTTATTCTGAAAAGCTGATTGAATTGTGTAACGGATGTTACACCAATTTTGATACTGATGTTACAAAATGTTTATCCTTAATTGAAAGCTTTATGAACTGTTTATAAAATTATTCAATCGCTTGATTTGTTTCTTTTATGCACTTAAAAGTATATCAATACAATAAATGTACATATGTCTACAATAATACTACAATGTCTATAATCTACAATACATGCATGCTGTTCATGAAAGAATTACTCTACTTTTCCTCTTTTCTCGGTTTGAATTATTTTTTTGTGTCTACTGAGCCATCTCAGTTGTTGATTTCAAATGTAGAATGGTTAATATAATTATATCTTTAACTCAAATATAATAATTTTTATTTAAGTAATGAGGGCTTCCTAGTTAAACTATCTATAAGCAAGATCGACATGACCTTATTATATTTAATGATGTTGATCTTTTCATCTGTTTTCCTCTTTCACACTAATTGGCTGATTTAATTTCCCAGGACTTTTCTAATAATCCCATCTTGTTATTGGTATACCCAATCCACCTCTTCCCCCCTCTGGTTACTTGTAGGCATGAACATCTGAACCAATACGAAATAAGTAGGGCGAATATTTGTTTCCACCACTAGTATCCTATCACTCACTTGATCAACGTTTACTACCCTCTTCCTTAGTTTAGCATTCAGCACAATTGCTACCCCATGTTGACTCTCATCTCCCCCACCGTAGATTACCCTGTAACTATCACCCAATAGTCCCCACCATCCCTGAACCTCACCTCACTCAGCCTCAAAGTATTTATTTTTCCACTATCCACTTCTCGCACAATGTTTTCTAGCTTCCCAGCCCTCATCATTTTCCCAACATTCCGAATTCCTATTTTTCCCGAATCTCTTCTTCGTTTTCTTCTTCTCTCCCTAGGCCCTTGTATCCTCTGATGACGTTGTTGCGCAAGGATTTCGTTTTGTGATGACCGTGGAGGTCTTTGTCTTCCCATTGCCGGGCACGACATCCGTCCTAGTGGGCGGCGTCCCGTAATTTCCAGGATTGAAATATCTATGAATGACTTTCATATCGAAAGTAGCTGATATTTGCGAGGGCTACACACCCCCGATTCCCAACGGTATTTTTACCGAGATACAATCACGTGAACTTACTTCCATCTGTATCCATCCTACCCATCGGACAATCTGGCATGGGCGGCCGTACTTGGAGCATTAATAATTTCTCGTGACAGTCCACCTTTAAGGGTCATTGGAACACAAAAGCCCTCCCACCATGTCAAGGTCATAGTCCAAGGGAAGAAAGAGTATCTATGACAAATAATTTTTTCTCTCCAAATCGGTAAACTAAATTCATCTCTGAAATGCTATTCTTAACGAGATACTACTTGAAATTAAGTGAAATGACCGAGAGAACCTACCTTCGTCCCAGAACGAAGAGAGGAACCTCAGGCAAGGAACCGCATGGTTCGAGGCAGACTACGCTACAGTTCATTTACCAGGTGGTTATGACAATGACGTAGGTAAGAACTCATTATGATAGGCGCAGAAAAAAACGAAAAGAAATATGCAATAAATAATTGACTATTCTCAAGGGATAGTTACACCATGTACGAAAAGAAGACGAACATCGTTTTTAAAATTTCATCCTAAAAGAGTTTTGTCGTCAATGTCAACGTGGGTCTCCAAAAATCACGGTATGTGCCTCATTCAGAGTACAGGATAAAATTCTCCATTGATCGAATGTTGAATAAGGCTAAAAGCAAATCAGTATATAAAATAAATCTGTGATACATACCGTAAGTGTGATTATTGCTTACTTATACGCCTATCGAATAAAATAACAGAACCTCTTGAAAAGTTAATTCCCTCTTGCGACCTCGAGGTACACCAGATTCTTTGGAGAATAAAATCCTTAAGGTACTTTCTATTGAAGTAATCTTTGTAAATTCCATCAAATTTAATGCAACATTTGATATAAGACAAAGGAGGCAAATACCAGAAGGGGGAGGTTGATCCTCATGATCCCCCGTACCAAACGCCGTAAGAGTTTACGAATTTATATTTCTTCCTTCGTTCCTCATTTTTTTCCGCTGCGCTGATGTCGTTCGTTCCGCCGCTGCGTGACTGATTTATCCCAGCCCGCTTCCTACCTCATTCCTCTTGCTCAAACCGCACACCCAACATGCGCCCCAGCGTAGGAATAGTAAACCTAAAACCCTTTCCCTTCCTTGCCAGACCGTAAATAATGACCGCGCCACCTTTCCCTACCTCGACTTTCGCTCATTTTCATCACCGGTCACCGAAACACGGCGTTGTGGGACAACCACCACTAACAAAATTATGCCGGGACCAGAGAGCCGAAATTATTCTCGGCTGATTAATTGTGCTTTTGGTGCCGTGAAATATTCCATCTGAAAGCCCGGGTGGTGGAACCCCTAAGAACGATGGATGACAATACGGAAGAGATATCTGAAAGAGTAATTTCAATATTCATAGTTTTTTGTACGAGCGCGATAAAAATCAGTAGAGAAAATTCTTTGAGTCCCAGGCCGACTAATGGTAGGGAAAACGTCTTGATAGGGTAACATTTTGCAAATAAAACATTATATAATCCACCGTCATGTCCCTGAGAGAATGCACTGAATTTTTTTGAAGAATATCTCAAAGAAGTCAGATCGATTCAGTATCTTTTTGAATCATCATGGACTAAATAAATATCACAGAATGCCTTATTTACTTATACAATTATGAAATTATCTTTGAAGAATATTCACCATCAAAATAAAAGTCTTCCCAGTGCTCTAAGAACAAAGAACATTGAGGTTATCTGCACATATCTGAAAAAATAGCTCTTGCTATAAGTCCTGGCGCAGAGCTGTGCGGAAAGAAATTAAGATAGAAATTTTAGAGGCAAAGGATTAAATCGGTGTAGATGAGAGCGAGGTAGCGAGAGAGATAGAGAGAATGGGAGCCAAACTGCTTTGTGAAAAATCTAGAATAGACGGCTGTTATACGAGAGGTTAAAATCACCCATCCCTAGGATTTTTCCAGTGACCCCATCCAGAGGTCTCATTGTAAGATGAGTCGAAACCGGTCTGCAGATAGTGACGAGTCATCCCTTCTTCACACGCTTATGTATGCGGATGTCATGGAATTAGAGATGACGATGCCAAGGGTCACGGGTCAAAGCCACCCTATAAACCCTGTAAATGGAATACTAAAACCCTTTGATTTATAATGTTTGTATCATTAGATGGAGAATGGATAAGTTAAGTTTTTTGTCGTCAGAAAACACTAGGGAACAGAAGATGACACCGTGAAGGAATATGCCTTACTTACGTAGAAGCCTGAATTTTGCTATCGGCCTTAGAAATTCAATGCTGTATTTCCAGGTTTTACTGCATATTTAAGCTGCATGATTTTCATTTAGTTGCATCCATTCAGATTTTTCAAAGAAGTAACTAAGCGGAGTATAGAAAATAATTGGAAGTCTAAGAAAATAGCTGATAGCTTATTAAGCACCTGAGGGCAGAATCAATGTCCTCTGGCCCTTTCTATGGTGAGAAATTTGAAGTTGCTTTAACCACCGTCTTCAAAACCTCGCTCTTCTCTGTATTATCTTCATCCGTATTTCATACCTCCTCTTAACCTGCTCTTGAAAAGTTTTTCTCCCCACCTACTCATCTTTCTCTAAATCCAACTTTTTCCATAATCTTCCCCATGGCTATGAGTATAAAGCCTTTAATGTAAGCCTATACCTATCGTATTCTCTTTAGACAGGGTTTATACACAATTTGAAGTCCCAATAAGTGGCTAATGAGAGTCCTTAATTGTCTTCTAATGGAGTTTTGATGTTAATATCTGGCCAAGAATTATCATAACTCTTCTTTTGCAGCTGCAATCTGCTCGAATATGTGGTATTCAACATTTTTTCATATCCTTCAGGTTTTAAAAACAAGCAGAAACTCGTACATAATTAAAAATTAGGGATAGTTGTACCTAAAAAATTCTAAATAATAATTGTTTTCCTCTAAGACAGGACTAAAGAAACTAGGATTTATGAAGCGTATCATGGGAAGGTACTCGAATGAAAAAGTGAAAGAGGGATTCTACTTTGAACTGGTTAGACCATGCCTCGAATACGCTGGAAGAATTTGGGACCCTGGTCATAAATATTTAACCAAAAAAATTAATAAAATACACTTCGTTAAAAACTGCAACGAGCGAACATATAGTGTTTCACAGCTTTTAATAGCGATTAAGGTGGGAGTCCCTAGACTCGGAGGCTACACGCTAGGCTTAGTTTTCTTGAGAAACTCACAACAAGTGAGTTTCAGAGCAGCACAGAGAATATCATTCTGACGCCACAATACATATCTAAGTCAGAAAGAAGCGTTAAAATGAGAGAGATTCATTTTCGAACAGATAGGTACAAAAATTCATTCTTTCCACGAGCAATAACAGACCATAATAAAAACTGACCTCAATTCAAAACACCCCTATTACACATTTCACCATTTTACCTTCAAAAACCTTATCCTTCACACCTTTAGGCGGTTGGTGTCCTAACACACGCCCGTATGGTGGCTCGCAGGGTGGTATGTAGATATAGATGTCAATACTCCTTCCCACTTGCATTTTTTAAACTTATATTCCGATCTGTAAATTATTATTAAAGTTACGCGCCACAAAAACAATAATAGCAAAGTTAAATAGCACAGTAGTGGGCACACGTTATTAATGAAGAAAAGCTTATATATTCATAGTTTTTACAGCATGCAAATAGAAGTAGAAATAATATTGTCATTTTTGCAAAACCTACCTCCCGTTAGCACAATTCCATAGGTAACAAACCAAATCATATAGAAATACAAAATACGTGGTAAATCTAAGGAAAGATGCAAAGTACTAACGTTCATTTTAATGCTGGAAAAATGCATTCAGCACATCATTTGAATTGCTATGGCCGAAAACTGAACTGCTGAAGTCCACCAGCTACTTTTATTTTCAAAGGACATAATGACAGTTAAATTGGGTAATTTAAGCAAATTGCTTTATAGACATAAAAGTTGAAGTCCTCAAAATTATTGGAGCTTTTGAGGAATGTAGTAGTTCAGGCAATAGTAATATGCATGAAATAAAATTGTTAGGCTAGAAAAATCTCCTTCCTTTCAATGGATTTCGCTTAAAAGCACCCAGAACGCAAGGTTAAAACTCGGGCCGTATGCCATATATTTTATAGCAGCGTAAATGTCCTCCATTAGGTTTGGTACGAATTTAACATTATTTTTTACAATTTCCCTAATATGAAAAACAGATAAAGATAATTGCATGAATGTATACACGCAAGAATTGACCTTCATACGCCGGGTTGGTAGGCGGATTATAAGCAACTGCGGATAGCGTGGTAACTGGCACACCAACCAGATAACACAAATACAGCGGGCTGCACTCCCACCAGGGGTATACGTGTTGAGTGAGCTATGGTCTATAGGCAACAGGGATTCTTGATGACAAGAACAGACTTATCAGGTAATAAAATAATCTCCAGCAAAATAGCTCTTGCGGTCTGAGCTAAAACAACTGAATAAACGTATGCATGCATTAAAACTTAAGCCACATCTCCCCAAATGCAAACGTCCAACAGGTGGGAAACAAACGCCAACAAAAATTTTAACTCATTAGCCAGCTAATCCCTTTTTCTGACGTTGTGGATGAAAAATAATGAATCCTTCAATCGTAAAAACATGAAGTCAGACCACTATTATTTTTAAGTGCCGAGAATTTGTCGCATATTATTAAGCTCGAGGGCAGATTTCTTTCTGATTTTTTTATTTTAATGCATATATTTTCCACGGCTAAGACCCAAAATCGATGGTAAAAACATATTGGCAAACACGCACAATTATTACCATAGTGGATGAAAACTATCCTATCTACTAGGATTTGATATCACTACAACAAGTTACCACGCGAGGGATTCACTCCTCCGCAATAGAGGTCGGCTAATCAAAACTGTGGTAGGAAACATCGTCCTTCGGACTTTTCGGACTTATAAGGATTTAAGTAATTATTTGCTCACAGAAGAATGCTTTAAATATTAAGTTGGGCCAAGTAATGTCACTGCACTGAGTGGCCAAAATTTCCTCCTAAAAGTTTACGCAAAAATGGCATAAGCATCGAACATTTCAATTGTGCCAGTTCATTGACCACCTCAATACCGCAAAAGGAGGATTACATCCCATGGTGTATTAATTCCGTTCTAGCCCTTTCAACACCAAATGCGGTCTAGCTATTTTTAACGTTATTTTAATTTTTTAATTCGTCCCCTTTCGAAATCGGTGACATTCTACTATGTCTACTACACCTGTGCCACTCCTGAGTGCGAAGTATGTTATAATATTGTAGTTGTTTAAGCGTCCTTATCAACCAATTTCGCTGGAAATACTTTATAAGAAATCCTGAGTAATAAATACGATGAATGAAGATTTACAATACTAATTTACAATAGGTGATACTGAGAAGTTAAGTGGTATGTATGAAACTATCTTTAAAAGTAAAAGCACTTAAACAGAACCATAAAACTTTGACGCGTGGCCTGTAGATTAGGCAACCCGGGATCATTATGTGAATACCGCACCAGGATACGTCTAATTTAAGGGGCACAAAAAAGAGTGCGTATTCGATAACATTTGCCACGCAGACAAATTCTGCAATATTGGAGTTCCCTCCTCATTCAAAGCAACATAAATAGATACAATTCATCGCATCCAAATACCATTCCGGGCCCGGAGTTTAGGCAGCTAAATTTTCCACAAAGGATCGGCCATGTAGTCCGATAATTAAGAAAGTGTGGTGGCAAATTTTTAGCTGTGGCATAAAGAACCCTGCTGGAATTCTACGTACAAAGCCGTTCAAGTGAGGTATTCTGTCCAATAGATGGGACGAAAAGCAACCCCCTAGACTTCAACGGTAACACTACGCTTACTACTGTCCATTAAAAAAGTCGAGTCCGTTGTCGTTGTTGAGTCAACCGATTTTCACGAAATAAAATGCGTACGATATAACAATCATTTCTACGTATACTAATGTTTGTAAAAAAATTTCGTATCCTTATCTACACTTTTACGATATTTTTTTCAAAAAAGGCCCTGTTTTCGGCGCGTAAAACCCGGTGATCTGACTTTACGCTATCACCATTCTCTTAATATTTATTCTAGGGATTAGATATTTTTATATAGGTTAGCCACACATGTTTGAAATATATCAAAGGAAAAACATTGTTTCTATATTGATTTTTACACGAGCTGTTGTAAAAGTTGTAAACCTCGGCTGATTCCGAAACTAACGATGGATAGAGGTTTAAGTTATACCGTTGTAACCGCAATAAAGCTAGCTTTATAAATATGTATACAGTCATTAGTCAAATATCCTGAGATTTCCAATAATGATTTTTATTTATTTTCCTTTTCTGCCCTGCCCGACGCCTCGACGTTCCTTCTGCAGAGAGCCTTGCTGTCTATGCGCGTAAAATACATGTAATTAAAAATCATTATTGGAAATCCAAGGATATTTGACTAATGATTGTGTACATATTTATAAAGCTAGCGTTATTGCGGTTACAACGGTATAACTCAAACCTCTATCCATCGTTAGTTTCGGAATTAGCTGAGGTTTACAACTTTTACAACAGCTCGTGTAAAACTCAATATAGAAAAAATGTTTTCCTTTTATATATTTCAAACATGTGTGGCTAACTTATATACAAATTTCTAATCTCTAGAATGAATACTAAGAGAATGGTGATAGCGTAAAGTCGGACCACCGGGTTTTGAGAGCCGAAAACGGGGCCTTTTTTTAATATCGTAAAAGTGTAGATAAGGATACAAAATTTTTTACAAACATTAGTAAAGGTAACAATGATGGTTATATTGTACGCATTTTATTTCGTTAAAATTGATTGACTCTACTTGAAGATACAGCGTCCTAAACTCAACGGACTCGACTTTTTTAATGGGCAGTAGTTCTAAGGCCGACTCCTAGTTACCCTCCATTCGTTTACTAGTCTAATCTGTTTTCCCCTGTGGTGCAAATACCTTCAGTTGTAAGTCACTTCCTGAGTAACCAACGAGCCAAACAAAATCGGTGGGAGAGATACGATGTTGATAGAAGCATGAAAGCGGAAAATGAATCCGGTAAATGACATAGATTAATCAAAATGCAGGGGAATACATTTCAGTAGTACATACTCACTTCTCACAGATTTTAAATAAATGGCGCATGCCGTCCGGGAGCGATGAGCCAGGGGCTTTATATAATTTATACTCCAAGTATCTAGCGAAATTTAAAATAAAGCAGGCATAGAAATGACAAAATCATATTTCCATTCGAATGATAATCTATGGGTGGAAGAGTCGGCTAAACATTGCACTGTCTGGGAGGTTCACCTTAGCACACTCGGCGAGCACAAGCCATTTAAGCACCAACACATCAGATTTGTCTCGGAAGCCATACAAGACACAGGGAATTGAACTTGCTCCCTGAATGCATCGTTTCAAGTACAGCAGGGCTTTATTAAAGGCAAGCTCTTCCCTCACGCACATCTACCCGACTTTAATGGAAATTATTACGATTGGCTGAGAGGAGCCTTATATCTGCTTTATGTGCTCCCAGAGACTATTTTTGCTATGTTAATTCCATGTAAACTCCACACTATTGGGTGACTAAGTGCTTCACAGTAAATTGGCTTAACCTTAACATATCCTCACTAGGGTTCAAGGCAATGAACTCTACTGATGACATTCACCTAAAAAAACCGCATTGATTGATTAAACAAGCTACTGCATCGATTAACATTAGCAACTTTCATCGTTGTATATATATAATTGAATCTTTGATAAGATTTTCATACTGTGACCGGAAAGAGTTTTTAATTAAAAAAATAAATTATTGACAGAAGTCTTAAGGTAATTGAGAAGCATTATTGAAGGAGGCTAAAAGTATATTCTCAGTTGTTGAGAAATTCAACTGATTGCGTTAAACAGTAAGAACTTTTATTTTTTCCGTAAATGAGGAATGAAAAACAAATTGTTTCCCTCGAGACAACAGATATTTCAGTATATAAATATTTTTGATTGACAAGGTATGGGTGGATTTACTTCCAGAATTCCGAGAAATAGGAAATTTCAACAATATTAAGAGAAAACTGATGTGTTATATCGCCATACATTTTAACGTAAATAATAACGTCGAACATTTTCAAATCAGGTACTCCTAGTGTCAAATACAAAAACCTCAATATAGGCTATGCTTTAAAAGATTCATTTAGAGAAGTAGGATTGCCCCTAATATATTAATGCCCTGCAAAGATTCCAAACGTAGGCAAAAGAAAATCCTCCCAAAAAAATTTATGTTTTAAAGTAACCAATATTCTGACTAATTTGGCCTAAAAAAATGGCCTATATGCTAAAATAAAACTCAAGATAACAGTCATGGTATGTCATGAATTAGCGAAGAATCTGCGATCTGATCTCTCAGCTCAAAGCTTTGCTCTCAGAAGTGGAAACTGCTTTGTGTCACTTTTGATTGCTCATTTTAGCTACAATTTTTCTCACCCCTATTGGATTGTCCAATTTTCATCTTCACCTTCCATTCAAAGAACTGTGGAACGTGCCGCACAATAACTTTAACGGTGTCAACCACTGGTGATCAGTATCTAAGGAAGTGTTCATGATGAAAGACTAACTCCTGTGCTTGAATAAGACAGCACTACGAAGAGGAAACAGCATGTGAAAAAATGCTGTGTGGAGCATGGAATCCTATGCATCAGAAACATGGATCATTGGAAATGTAGGTCTAAAAAGATTAGGAGCTTTCGAAACCTGGTGTTGGAGGTGGATGCCAATGATTGAATTTTCGGATAAAATAAGTAATAAAGAAATATACTCTGAGGAGTAGACGAGGAAATGACCATCTGAAACAATAAAGAGAAAAGAATAATCACATCGATTGGGCACACTAAAGCAAAATAGGTTTGTGAGGTATATAGCTGAGGGAAAATGGAGGGAAAAGTCCCAAGAGGGAGGCAAAGGGATGAATAACCAAATAAAGAGGAAAGAAGATGAGATGAGCAACCCAAAGGTAAGGGAAGTAGAAGAGAGAAGATGAAGAATTAAAGAGAGAAGGATGAACGGCTGCACTCAAAAATTTTAGGATTTAACGAACAATGATGATGAATCTTGATTCGGCCATCGGTTGGTAAGTAGGGGAGGCAACCGACAACTGAAGACATTCGCGCCATTGAGGTCAGGTGGGTAGGTTGATAAGGGAAGGATCGTTGGGGAATGGAGGAAAGGTGGAGAGAAACCTGGCCCCGGCATTAGCCGGCTCTTAACGAAAGGCGCCGAGGGATCCACGATTTAATGTCTCAACCGACATGGCACCCAAGATCTACACATCTGGTTTCCTCTGAAAAATATCAATCTCTGCCGGGATTAGAGCCCTGGTAGTTCCGTGTGGTAAACCGGTACTCGAACTGCTAAACCAACCCGATCCCCCGGGAGATATTGTCCCTCTCTCGGTGTTACTTGGAAATGGATCGAATTAAATCCAACAATGATAACTAGTGGAAAATATTAATCTGTTCAACAGTTTTGACATTAATAACAGTTTTTCGTCACAGACACTTTGTTCCGATTCATGTTTTTAAAATCTGACTAGGTTTTAGAAATCAAAATGACTCACTTATTCACAAAAGAAATCGGTCGGTGTTAACACGACTTTGCCAGGCCGTAAATCAGTCACTTGGTCAAAAAAGCCATTAAAGATATATATTATTACTTTGCTACTACATATATTCATAGACTAAATAGCCATTCCAAGCTATTGATGTATTTTTAGCGTCAATTTTAAGGCCGCGGGTGGTAATAAACCTCGGGGAAACGTACAGGGGTGTCATTTTTTTCCCCAAAAACAAGCTTCCACAAAGTTTAACCCAACACATTTGAAAACCCAAGCTGAGACTCTACCACTTCCCAAGTTCCCATTCGGGAACCATATAATACATTCACAGAATGAAATCATCTAATTGGACATTTTCAAATGGTAACGTTCCTTACTCACGCAACCAGACAAATGAGGAGACAACGACCGATTTCGCAACCGCGTCTTGAAGTACGCGAGTCAAAATCATCGGCGTGTAGTTTTTCACCGATTGCATATCACCACTCCAAAATGTGTTCATGCGCTCCACATCCTGGGCAAAAAAGTGAGAATGAAATAATCTTTTATTACTTTCCGGTGGAATCTACAGTCGAAATTAGGCAATTCCAAAAGGAGAATCCGGTTAATTTATGTGGTATTTCATATACATAATCAGGGCTGACACCACTGGGGGAAGGGAAGAGGCATAAAGACTGTGAGGGGGTGAGAAAGGAGAGAAGAGGGGTATAGAGACTAGCGCCTGCTGATCGATAGCCGCGAGCTGGTGGTGGCCAGAGCACTGAGCCAAAGAGAGCCGGAGAGAGAGAGAGAGAGAATGAGAGGGAAAGGGAGGGAGGGAGGGCCGACGGGATGGAAGGGGCGAGAATAAAGGGAAGAAATGGAAGTGGAATACCAGTCCACGCCGGCTGGCTGGCCCACTCTCTAGCGCCGCTCCCGAAAATGGAACGTCGGAAAGATTGAGGAGGGCAGGAGGGGAGGAGCACACACACCAGACTTGGAGAGGAGAGGAGACACTTGCACCCTAAAAATTTCGTCACTTCACACTGCCAAGGTTCGCCCTTCCCCTCCCCCATCGAGGGCCGTTTGATTAAACTAAAAGGGTCGCCCTCTGAAAAGACCTCCAGCCGCAGAGGTGAAATACCTTAACGTCAAAAGAAAAAAATATGACGCCCGGTCGATAAGTTTATCTCGGATAATGATAATACCCAGGAAAGGAATTAGTTACATACATTTCACACCTAGTAAGTATCCTGGATAGAATATTTTTGATTGTATACATTCTTTATCTTCACATTATGCTCGTGATAGAACGGTTCTATGCTGTGGGATACGCAATTGTAGTTGGTGCATCATTTCAGTCGAGGAAGATTGCTTGATATGACTATCATGAAACATTGTTCGGTTCCGGATCATGCTAAAATAGGCAAGGACATGACAATGATAAAGGTAGTAAAAAAGAGCCGGAAATAATTCCATTAAAATAGGTAAAAGCAGAGCTCCGGAAATTTGTTCAAAGGATTTATTGGCCTTAACCACAAAAACATTGAAACAAATGGACGAAAAGTGAATATTTAACTTCGCCGGACCAGGCCTACATGTAGTCTTTCGATTAACCGAAGGCGATATAATAGACAAAGAGAAAATGACCGTGCAAGCTTAGTTTATAAAACCAAGCCCTTAACGGTGGTACTCATCCCCCACATTAGTCTTCAAACCGAGCGTGATAAACGGTAGTGGGAGGGGAAATGTAACCACTACCGGCGTCGTAGACCAAGACACACATACACAAACTACACGGTCTTTTGCCGTTGAACGAGCGGCGAATGCTGTTTCATCTCCCTTCCTTCCACATTCCCCTTCCTCAACCTTCTTCCTTCTTGCTCTTCACCCCCCGCCCTTTCCTCCCATAGGATAGGGAGTGCGGGAGCGGAGAATCTGGCCAGTCGATAAAAGGAGCCTTTAGATCGAAAAGGCTGGTGTTCGGTTCCCATTTCCAGCACTGTTTACTGAATCCAATGCGTAGAATGAGAGTCAACTTTGTAAAAACAAATATGCGCCAGACAACAGAGATATTATGCCCATAACTTTCCAAAACAATTCTTCTATGCTTCGGGGAGGCATTACGAAGCGTGTCCAAGAAATTAAGATGCAAACCTTTGGAAATATTGTATGGCGCACTGCAGCAATATCTGCCTGAAACACCGCTGGGTTTTCGCTATCAACTCCTAAACTATTCCCACAAACTCCAGACCAAAAACATCACAAGCTGCTGCTGACTACAAATCCAGTCCAGTCAAATCCAGATGAGAGTACGATTCTTTCTCCTCGATGAGGAGCAATAGTTATTTTTACATTGACCTTTTTCCGATCCCCTTCCCCTTGACCAAACCACCCAGTTTAAATAAGAGATCCCCACCAGACCAAACCCCTGAAGATGATCATAATTCATCAAAGTTAGTGTCGCAAGTGAGAGCTAAGTTTAAGTGGTTTGTTTAAAAGTTCGAACATTAAAATATAAGCTAACAGGAAATGCCATTAAGTTTCAACTGAAAAAATCATGTTACACCGGTAATAATTTAGGAACGGGGCATTCGGCGACATATCTAATCAACATATCCAATCGAATTATCCTTAAGTTGGCCAGTGCTAATCCACCGGCACTCATAATTTAAAGGGAGTCAAGTAAACACATTGTCAGCTGTTAGAACAACTCACATCTCTACATTCTCGGATTCCCACACAAATCTTCCATTCCTTTTTATTATTTTTCTTATATTATGCATGAAAATTGACAATTTTAAAGATTGTATCGTACTTTAATATTACGAGGATAATTATTGCCACATTTAAAAGTGTTTCCGTCAGTTTAATGTGTCAGTAGTAAGACTGTAAAAAGCTGAATACCTATTGGCCTGGAATGGGTTTTTTTTATTTCAAAGGAGATAATAAAAGAAGAATTTACTGAAGTAGTAAGACATGGATGCGGCCGAGTTTGAGAATTCACGACACATCTAATGAGTCTTAAAAAATCTAAAAATATGAATGCAGCAGTTTTGATGAAATGTCAAAATTCATTAATTTTAAGCCGATAATTTTCACAAGTGAGGACAGGATTCCGGTACATTGAAGCCAAAAAATATGTCATTAACACTATTAGTTAAACACAAATACAGCCTTTGGTTGTCCTCGAGGCCATAGTTCACACGGTATTTGAGCACTGTTAAGTGACGTTAACTTCAAAATTGAAATTAACTCTTCTAGTTAGTCCTTCAAAACCAATTTCATCTCTTATGCTCATCTAAACACAACGCAATTAACTAAAAATTTCACTCATCTTAGGCAATCCTCTCAGCTTTTTCCTAAACGATTAGTTGCATTCATTAGACTAACTCACGGACTACCCGGTAATCTCATACGTGGCACGACAAAGCCCAGTGACAGCGAGTAGACGCGACAGCATTGGCCATCGACTTCACCTGAGTACAGCCGGTTGCTTTCACCACCTCCCCTTTTGTCTCGGTAGGTTTTCGCCCGGAGAGGGAAACTACCCCCTAAAACAGAACGGTGCCCGCGCACTGTCTCACACGTTTCCACCCCCGCTCGCCCACCCCCTCTCCCTCTATCTATCTATCGTGACGAGTCCCGCCTCCACGTGCCCCCCCATTCTTCATGGGGGAGTTGGTGTTCCCCCACCGCCTTCTACACCACAGGGGTCCCGCCCCCCTTTCCTCCACCGCCGCTGCCGCCACCGACACAACTGGGCTTCGACAACACACTCATGCCAGACCGGCCACCCAACCCATTCCTCACCCCCTCTCCGCCCCCGACACTGTGCTACCTACCGCCTGCTTTCCCTTGACCGTGCAGCGCACAAAACCACCATGTCAACACCACCACCGCGATGCAGACACTCGGAAGGGTGGACGGAATAGGAAAATGGGGAAAAACGAAGCTAAAATGATGGGCGGAGGGTGAAAAAAGACTGGTCAGTAGGATAGCAGTGATAGCTGTAGTTGTTGTTAGAGTAGGCAGAGCTGAGCTTAAGTAATGCCGCCATTAAGGAAAGGTGAGTAGAAAGGTAAGGGAGGGAATTTTTGGGTTGAGTAGGAGAAGTAAGCAGTAGTTTAGGGGAAGACGTGATGAAAACTGATATCATTTGCCTCATTAAGGATAGGAGGGTAAGATGATGAAGGAAATATTATCCAGGATAAGTATTGAAGAGAAACCTAGAGCCGTCACCAGCCTTCTCTTAACGAACGTCATCAATGGCTCACAGTTTTAACATGCCATTTTATACCCTTAGTATACTTCACTTGAAGCGCTCTCTGGATGGTACACAAGAAAGGGAACAGGACTTCTCTGAAAAATCTCCGCCACTGCCGTGATATGAACACGGACCATTGGGACAGAAGGCTGGTAGTCTATCCACCACACTCATCCGATCACCCTGTGCCTATATGGATATAGTTAAAGGTTGAACGTTTTCTCCAGGCGCGACGATGAGACCGCAGTACCTCCCCAGAAAAAAATTGTTCCATTACTCCCTCGACCCCTTTCTTTCCCAAAAAGTTTTAAAAAATACACGGGCCCTCTTCCACACCCCCTGTCCCTCTCGCCCTTTATAACTCTCTTTCACCTCTTTCTCTGGACTTTCACTCCCTACAATGCGTACGTGTATATATAGCTGGGACTACCAAACACCCTCCCTTGGACTCCTCGAACAACGCTCTTGTCGATATTCGGAAGGCTCCCCTTTATCTCCTGAATAAGGAAGGCGTGAATGAGAGTGTGTCGTCTGCGGCGCTAGTCGGGAGACGACCGCAGGACGTTTCATAACATTTCCCGGCCCTCGACTTTCATTCAACACCTATAGCGTTTCGAGGAGAGAACCGTATTCGTAAATAATTAAGGCGTCATCTGCCGAAGGAACGCAACCAGAGTGAGAGGGGAGGAGAACACGAGACTCGGGCATGACCAACTGAACTTCAAACACCGACTAAATATTTTTCGGATAGCATAATCATTTGAAGTCGTTGCGGAGCATCTGATAGCCGAATTGCAGATCTGAGATGGTATCGATAATGAAAAAAATGGGCCATCCAAGAAAAAAAATAGAAGTTAAACCTCCAGTCCATTGGCCGAACAACTCATTAAAGACGTGATCCATCAAGCTGGAACAAATCTAGGCGAAAATCAGACGACACAGATAAAAATCAAAAGTATCATTAGCATTTTAATTTAATGACCTGGAGAGCTCGCCTGAATTTCTCGACACTTAAAAAAGAAACGGAGTGGAGGAGGGTCTCCTCCAACCTAGGGGTCTTATAGCCTTAGGAGAGCTCTCCGTAATCAATCACGCCGAATGGGAAGCAAATACGCCCAATCATGCTGATTAAAAGAGTGACATACCTCGTTTTCAGGAGAATCACCGCCGCTCGTCCGGCCCACGAGTGATCTTCAAAGTTTTTCTACTTCAAACAAACGACGGCGGCCGGCATGCACCGTGCGTAGGCCGTGCTCAGCACGACTACATCGCAGGTACACAAAAAAAATACTACGCAAGCGCACGTTCGTCTGTCTTCTGTCACTCCTCACACACATACACACACTAAACCGCGCGCACTCGGAATGAAGGTCCTTTCAGTAGGTGAGGTGTTCTTCAGGGTCTCGGGATATTAGGGGCACACATCGTCACACATCTAGACGTACGTCACTGACGGTCCCAACGAATTCCCTCGCCGAGCCATCATCCTTCCTCGTCCCTCACTAGACTAAAGGGCGTGCGTGGAGTGTCTGTCACACACACGGGACTGGGTGGCAAGGGGCTCTCCTCCTCCCTCGTCGGCTCCACAGCTGCCGGCACTCTCGCGCGCGCGAAACGCGAGTGGAGGCGCACGAGGCCCGGCGGCATGAGGGACTACTAAATCGCCCGGCGACTATCGATTGCGCCTGGGAGCCCTACTTCCCGCAACGGCCAACAGATGACGGGAATTGCGGCGTTGATTCTGAGTAGTGGTCTGCCAGTTTTGGGCCGCGGAAGTGAACCGGTTCTTCGGAGAGGGATCGATTCACAAAGTGCAGTTTGCGTTATGGAAAAACAGATTCGCCCGTTCCTTCCAACGGGGGAGAGATTAAAAGCGAGCGACAGCCATGGGAGCCCTTCGGATTGGAAATACGTGGCGATAGGTCGGCGCTTCATCATTGGCAGTCAGGGGGAAAACTTTTCATGTTTTTCAATTTACGGCAAACAGTTGGTGCCGTCGACGAAGAGGTGACGGTAAAGCCATTTAACAATCATAACTCGAGGCGCTTCGCAGAAAAATGATCACTTCTCCATTGAGAATTCAACTTTCAACTTCGTTGAATCAAAGTTTCTTTAAAAAGAGTTTCATAAAGTTGAATTTTGATCAAAGTTTTGAGTCTGCATACCATTTTTTTCTCGGCTACTTTAGTGTATACGGAATAAAGCCTTTTACTCCATATGGAATAGAACAAAAGAGGAGAAAACAGAAAAACAACGTCAAATAAGAGTGAAATCCATAACGCTAGAACGCTGAAGTAGTTGGCCTTATTTAGGCACCATGAGAGGAGCGCCCTCAGCTTAGATACGCGGCTAAACGTAAACAAGCCTTAGTTACGATCACGGCCGTGGCGACCGACGTCGCAGTGAAGGAGGAAGAAAAAACTTGCTCGCGTGAAGCTATGCAGGCTAGAAGGAAAATGGTAAAAAAAATATGCGAACTCTTTTGATCCAAATTAAGCCCAATGAGTAACTAAAATATTTTTTTCAAATCCGAAACAGTCGTCTTCAAAATCCAGTATTGTTCTATTTTTTCCAATAGCGTGCACATCCGTCTTCATGCATTTTCGTAGTTCCGGTTTCAGTTAAAATGTAGGGACTCCAAAAACTGGTTTCCGAAGTAAGAGAGAATTTAAATCAAGAGTTCGTGTTAAAAATAAAGACTAGCATACCTATCCTTCATCCCACACCATTGGAGGGATCTGTAACACTTCTGAGGTTACACGCTGGGTCCATTCGTCCATTTTATCCAATGTTTCGACGGGCGTCTTGCTCATCACCAATAAGAAGGGTAATTAAGATGTTGAGCGAGACGCTCATCGAAACGTTGGGTAAGATTGGCAAATTGACCCAGCGTGAAACCCGAGAAGATTTCCCAAACAGTATTCTTTCAGAGAAAGCTTTAAGTCATTGAGAAATAATGGTGCGTTCTTCCAAAAAATTCATGATTCTAGCATACAATCGACGTTTCTGTCATGAAACACTGTTTCCACTCCCCACTTTAATTTTTCAACCAACAATAAACAAATACTTCAAATTTACCGTACTAAGCGAACATACATGATTCCCTTGATATACAAAAGATTCGACAGCGCAAAATAGCGTGTAAAATAGAAATAATAAAAATAAAAATTTTTACTCTTTCACTCGACAAAATATTTAATACACAATGAATTATTTTCCAATCACAGCCATAAATTCATGAATATGAACGTTTTTCACGCTGATTTTGACTAACATACTGCATGAAAATCGAGTTCAAGCCTCAATCATTCCAATATTTTTTCAATATTACGAATTAGAACATTTTTCAAGACATCGCGGATAATCTAGTAAAACTAAAGTCTAATTCTAATAAATTTCGAGTCGCTCGCTAATATAATAAACTTGCACCAATGAATCATGCTCTACGTCTGATTTAAATTGAGTATGTCAGAATTATATTCAGATTAGCGTCATCTGTACATATTATTGGTAAACTTTGCAATAAAAGTGAACGATTAAGTCAAGAACATCTAAATGAGCTTTGTTATATCATTTTTTCCAGTATATTCCTACTGCTTCGGGGACCGAGACGAATCTATATGTACTTGATAATCCACTTTTACATCTGAGCCCTCGCGCCAAATGCTCCAAAACAAAAGCAGAAATTCACATTACAACCAAGAATGATAACGATAACGGATGGTGAAATAGAGTACTCATTTCCTCAGGTAAGTAAATTACAGGGGAGTCGCGTTTGTTGAGTTTATTTGAAGCATTTTGGTGACGGGCTTGGCAGAAAATCTATTCGACACCAATGCCAAAACTGCCAAGAACGGCCATACATTACAACGGCCGTTACAATAGGACAACAATTTTGGAACAAGGGCGAAAGTACCTACTAACGTTCTTACGGAGTCCGGTTCAGTAAAGTGAGCGAGGCGCGACGGAATTGCACTAATTCATTACACTCAATGGCTAATTGACGCCTACCGTCAAGGAAGTGAGCTTGATCCACACACCTCCTGCCGTACCCACACAGTCCTTTTCAACATTCACATCTCATGTGCCTCCGTATTCACTCTCACTCTTTACCACTGTTTCCCAGTTTTCGCACAATAGAACGGACGATAAGCTACGGCTCTTCATCCGCCTTTTTCATCACCCTTACAAAACATCTCCGCCATTATTTCTCTACAATGAATGAATGAATCTATCGCTACTGCAGTATTCCTCCTCATATAATCACTACTATATTCAGTTCCAACCGGGATATGTTCAATAGGAGTAACTCAAATGATTTAACTGATCCAGATAGAGCCCTCCAAATTATGCGATCGGACTCAACTTCTCCATCAAAGAAAACCTCTACAGTGCATTTTTCCCGAAATTTATCTCGTTCCTAACTTTTCGCATAAATCTCTCAATCACAGCAATACTTGGGATGGCTGACAATCAAACGCCCGGACATCATGAAATCTAGCCCACTCCAGCTGCTGTCTCCTATTCTCATTTTTTGATTGGCTTTCAAACCATTCCCCTCTGATCATTTGTCTCGGAATAAGGCTGTGACATAATCAAAACTGACTTTCATAAACCTACTTTTCACAGAAACTCAAGATTAAAACCACAACTCGAGGTGAGCACAATGAAAAATTGACGGTTATCCGGTTTATCAAACTTTGCACAGTACATATAAACAGTGGATGCCTTTTTGCAGTAATCTGACTAAAGAAGAGATTCTCCAACGACTACCTTTTACCTATCAGCAACCATTGGAATTATTTGGCAAGGGTAATCGTCATATAATAATCGATAATCATCGATATATACTTGCCAGGCATTAAAACAGAAAAATTGCAGAAGAATGGCCATCCATCCCAGAGGTGGCAGTTGCATTCGATCAAAGGATAGACGCCAATATTGGATGTGTCATCCTTTCACGTGAATAAGCAGGCACCTGCCACACGTTCCAAGTGAATATAATTAGTTCAGGTCCAAAGTCAACTAAGATCATCAACACAATGCTCAATTATTCAACACTTTTTCTCCTCCTATTCTCCACACGTATATTCATGTACTCAATCAAGTACTGGACCTAAAGATTTTATATACTTAGGAAAACTACCCATCCGGAGAAACTCATCTTTAGGAAAAATCATTCTATCCAGACATGCCCCATTTGTTGCGGATTAATCGCTATATACCTATTAGGCAAGATAATTAGGTAGGTACCATAGGAATTCATAAGTTTCTCATTCTTAAATGAGAAAGTAGAAAGTTTCAGGTTGAACGGCAACATCGGTTCAATCACAAAATTGAATGGCATAAAGAATTACCTAACATGGTTAGGCTGATGTTTATCCAAATATTACATTCTCAAGGTACCTCATTCAATCATGTGATGTAGATTTATTCATGACCGAATCAGAGCTGAAATTGGTTGGAAAGAATTTACCGAATCGTCGAGTAAGCCCGTTTTACACGGAGCACGAAATTGTACAATTTAACACTGCATGTTTTTTCTCAATCTGGCGAGCAATAGCAACTGAATTAAAGCAGGGGCTATTTGCTAGCTCGTGTTCATGCATTCTAGCAAGCGTTCTCGCACTTCACCGCTTTACTCGGCGGAATTTGAAATGCACGTACATACATATATCAGACTGTGCAATCACGTGCCCGTGTAAAACGGGCTGAATGTTTAACTGATTACAGAAAATGGGCAGGAAACTTACTACTTCACGGTAGTTTCCTCCAAAATGTCCCTCTACCCCTCAATTTGCAGTTGCGAACGGCTAATACACATGTAAATACCAAATATAGATTTACAGTCCCCAAGAATTTTCAGGCAGAGTATCAGCCATGTCAGTTCGTCAAACTCAGCGGACGTTAGGGATAGAAGAATTAACTTTGCAATTCCACATTGTAAAAGATTTATTTACGACCGGTTTCGCTTACAATAAATCTTTTACAATGTGGAATTGCAAAGTTAATCCTTCTATCCCTGATATCAAGGAATTCCACCGAGTGAGGTCTGAAACCATCGTTTTCAACGGACATTGTTATAGATCTTGCGAGCGGATAGCAGTTCAAATATCTACGATGTCTCTCGAGATCCTAGATCTAGGATAGCTCGACCGTATAAATGGTGAAAGCGCAAAAAAAACTCATTGTCTTGAAAGCATTAAAATCGGGTAAAAGGAAAGAAAGGTACCTTCGTTAAATAAGAGTGGTCCAGCGCAGGAAACCGTTATTTCACTATTTTCCACTTGCCGCCCAGATTGAAGTGCAAAGAGGCGTAATAAACAAAAACGCAACGACATTCTTGGAAACTTGCGCTCATCGAGGACCTCCCACCGGGATTTTTAAAAGTATTGGTGAGATGAAGTGATTGAGGGATTTAAGACCGTGATCGCCGTGGTGCTCTCTCTTTTTCCGAAATTTGCTGAGGGAAATCATACTAGACATCGAATGCGATGATTCCTTTACAGTATTTTTCTAGTGTCACTGGTTCTACTGATTGATGGTTGAGAGCTAACTTTCATCCCTTAGACGTGATTATATCAGACAGCCATTTGGAAACATCCTTCGGCTGGAGAAGTCTCCGAAGGTAAATAATAACAGTTTAACGATGGCCTCGGAAGGCACATATCTACTGTCTATTGGTCCAATTGGACCTCTGTGACCATGCCTTTCATTACGAATCCAGTCCAAGCTTGAGCACGGGATGGAGCATGGGCATACGCTGCGAAGGGGAGTCCCTCCTGCATAAAAGCTCGAATATATACCTTGACACATAAAGAAAATGAAATTATTTTTATAGGATTGCTTCAAATCGCGTTGGCGCAATTGTGGCAAGCTACCCAGCAGATAGAAAAATCCTAATCTATCTGTTTTTACTCACAAAAAACACCAAGAAGAAGCACTTAGCCACTTTCTCTGCCTTCCCCTCATTGAAAGGAAATGTTCATTATGTAATTTTCTGCCCAATTTACTTTTCCTCGACCATGTTCTATGTTTATACGTTATTTTCAAGAGGCAACTAAAATAAGGAGTAGTCAGCCTTATTTGAACAATTTAGGGGAAGATGAAAGGGGAGGTTGGTTTTAAGGTGAAGAGAGATGTAAGATGAGTGATTATGTGCTGTGAGAGGGACCAAGGTAAGGCTTGTGGAAATGTTACTGAGAAGGAGAGGAGTTTGTACAGAAAGAAATAGTTAGCGATTAACAAGGACTTCCTCATTCACAAATTTTTCCCACACAGAGTATAAAAATGTTCCTGATTTTAAAATTTCAAAATCTAAATTGCGTGGAAAATCATGAAGTGTATGCTTCCTTATATTATTGTTGATATGCCCTCTGCTAAAAGTATTTACTCAATTGGACAACTCCACCAGTTTATTTAATCAAGTAAAAATTTCTGGTCGCATTGAGCAATAACCAACCGATGGCATGAGTACCTTTGTAACCAAATGACATTGAAACCATTATGCTTAGGCATGGAATTCTTCTGTGATAAATATGAGAGTGCAGGGTAGAGGTGTGAGAAATAGAGAGGAGAAATATTTCCAAAGTTCTCGACCTGGCAGGTGAGGAGAGGAAACAGCTGATTTAAGGCTAGAGGAAGTTTAAGAATCAGCTTCCTCATCAGAGGATGCTGAATTCAGTGGTTGGGGGTAGTTAATAAGGAAAGCATGCAGAGGAAGAAAATAAAATAGGTTTCCATACTTAAAAATCCCTGAAAAGTTTTCCATTATTTAGCTGTTTTTACCTCCTCTCACTGTGCATGTCCACTTCATCAATTTTTTTCAATCTCTAATCAGGATATTTCAAATCAGTGATTCTCTGTAAAGACACCATGACAAAGACACCACATACTCATACATAGCCTTATTTGTCAACCTATTATTCCTCCTCCACTTTTACATTCATGATTGACTTTTCTTTTTACTCGTTTCGCCTGAAGCTGTTTTGTTTGCAAATTTTCATCAAATTTATAGATACAAAGAAATGCACACATTAATGGAAAACAAAAATGATTCATAAGCTTGTACCATGGTGCATACACAGTCCCTGTTATTATGGATACAATCACTGGTGTTGACTTGGACCTACGTAAAAGCTATCTGAGTCAATGACCAGAGTTCTCCTTCCAGCATCTGCCAACCTTCCACTGTCAATGCTACTGGAGAGATGAGGATAGTCATTGAAATAAAAATTTCTACTCCTTATAAGTCACCTCATGCTTGTTCTTGCCTATAAACTATCCTTGGCCCACTTCCATCCTCCAAAAATATGTGAGTCTTATATGCAGGTATGCCAAGATATAGTGCAATATTTATCATGTCACAACACATCACTGTCTGTCGACCCAAGGCAGAATTCTCAGTTGAGAATATTCACAATGATGGTATAATGGGTGATGTGGTGGCCCCTTGGTGTGCCATGGTGTATACCATTTCAATGACTGAAAACTAAAGTATTGAGGACTCCTGTATCTAAATGTCTTTAGGAATTCCATCAAGTTGGTACACACTGTATAGATGTACTGAAACTCAATCCGCATAATACTGATAGGTTGTTGTCCAATCCTAAGATTGGTTGACTACAGCCCTCCACCCTTACCTATCTAATGCTAGTTCCAGTATCTCTTCCTATGTACTTTCCTCATTATGTGTTCCATGATCTTATTCCTGGGTCTTCCTCTGGGGACTTCTCCCTCTATTTTACCTTCAATTATGTATTATGTTTTTTACAAACCCATTGTGTCTCAGGGTGTATCCAATACATTGGGTTCTTCTTTCCTCTATGGTGTTCCATAAGGTCCTTTCCTCTTCTATCCTTCTGCATACTTCATCATTTCTCATTTTGTCCATCCATTTTATCTTCAGCATCCTCATCCAGCACCAGGTTTTGTAGGCTTCTTGTCTTTTCTGGTCAGCTTTTCCAATGGACCATGCTTCTGAGTTCTACGCTATGCTCCTCGTGAATGTTTTCACACACTGTTTCCTGGTCTGTAGAGCTATGTTCTTTGAGCACAGCAGTTGTCTTTTTCCCATGACGTAATGTTATAGCTACAGACAAATAAAAGTCTCTTTACTTTGCTACCCACATAATAGGTAATTTGGTGAAATTTGAAAAACACCCAGGAGGCCAGTGATAGCTAATTATCTCTGAATACATCATTTTTTTCTTCTCACATGCTTAACTCCAAAACACTGCTTGGATCTGACTTTATGCAAGACAGCAGTATACCATACTGATGCAGTCTATCTGATATAGCTCAGGGTTGCCAAATCTCTGGAGACAGTAATCTGTCAAGCATGATACATTGGTTTGATGGTTTTATTAAGTAGCTGGATATACAATTATAAATATTGAAATGCATCATTCTTTGCTAATAAGCATTGTCTTCTCACTACATGTTCTCAAACAGCATAGCTATTAGAGCTACATAATGTTAATACCTAAGTATGGCAGAGAGACCTGAAAGTACACTATTCCTCTCCATTGATTATAATCTTGAAGGAATGAGGTGGCTAGCATACTTATGGATCCTGGAAGCTGTGCTGGTGAAAGCTCAAGCTCCTGTTAAGGTCAACTTAACTGGATGGATCAAAGGTGATAGGCCAGATGAAGAGAAATACCCTAGCCCATCAGGTTGAGTCTGTGGTTGACAAACCAACCCCATAAATATAATTAACTGTTGTGGAACAAATACAAGAGCCTTAAGATGTTGGATACATATATTGAGATAGGACTGTGGCAACTGAGATGGAAGAACAACATATTGGTGGCAACATGGAATGTTCCGACGCTATTATCACCTGGCAAAATGAATGAAGCATCATAAAAGGAAAGGTTAATGTGGAGTTAATTTATGATAGCAAAAATGGTAAGGGATATTTTGCATGAATTTGCAAGGTGTAAATGAGAAGATGTGAGGAATAAGATAAGGAAGAATGGGAACATGAAAATTGTAAATGAATTTTTAAAATGTAAAGGCAGAATTCAAGAAAGGTAAGAGTTTAATGACAACTTAGAGAAATTACGTGAGAAGGTATGGAAGTAAGATACTTTAACAGTAATAGGAGATTTTAGTGCTTAGGTGAGAATGACTATATACCATCAGAGAGTGGTCGCAGGTAGGTAAACTCTGCATGAAGACACAAATGAAAGTGGGCATTTCCTTTCTCAGCTTACTGCAAGAAATCACATGATTCAAGGAGGTCTGAAAATTGCTCAAAGTAAACTACTAAACCATATAAGTTTAGCACTACATGACTTAGCAATCAGGGAGAAGAAGTTTGAAGAGGTTCCTTAATTCAGATAAGGGTCATTGGTATGCAAATAGAATGATATACGTAGAAAAATAAAGGAAAAAATACAGTAAGGCAACTGTGTATATTTTGAAATTAATTTTTAAACAATATTGCAGTTCAGGAAGCAGCTCACCTAAAAAAATACAGCTAAAAATTGATACGTAACACCCCGAGTAAAATCAGTTTTACCAGTTGTATAGTGACATGGACCCATCAAGGGGTTTGGGAAGACAAACAGACCACTGAAGAAATACAATAACTGAAGAATAAGATTAGCTTGACCTCTTTAGATTAAGAAGAGAAAGACCACTTCAAGACTAGGACATAGCTGCATTTGTACAAGCTTTGAGAATAAATTAGTAGTTCATAGAGAACAGTAGACAAATGAATGCCCAAAGGTGCAGATCCCTCAAGTCTTAATGATTTATTCCTATGCATATAATATTTTTTCTACCTTCCCAAATTTCAAGAAATCTCATGTTTCCATCCCCCAAAAAATATATGTAATTAAATCTGGCACTTAGCATATCATGCCCCCATTTGGGAGTAACGATATCTTGAGGAATATTAAGGGATAAGTTGCATCACATCAGCAGAAAGGGTGGGCCAAGACAGAAGGATTAATGACATACATATACCCACAGCCAATGAATATAGAAGAATGGTGGAGAAGAATTAAAAGTGAAACAGAATTGGAAGCTAATTGTGGGGGAGGGCTAAGAGGCCCACTGAAGGCTATGGTGTCACTTGAAGAGAGATTGAAAGCAATGGGCTTTAAGCCCTCAGTCAACTTATTAGGGTGGACTATGATGAGCAATATAGATGGGAACCCTTCCAGAAAAAGAGGATATACATTTTTAATAATGAATACTCGATTTAAGGCATTAATTACAACCAAACCATTAGGTTTATAGCAAAACAAGTTACACCAATATTTTTCTGGTTTCACGCTGACTTAAGCTAAGACAAATTTTTTTGAATTCCAAAAATAATATTTTTGTGTGGTTACAGTACAAAAAAGCCCTGGTTCTGGCTTCGCCAGGAACTATTCACGTGTTAAAATTTGTTCCTGATTAAGTATTTTTTCGATGGTGATGAAACTTTTATGCTCTATGGACACATATCGGTAGGGCAATAGTTAAGCTCTTTAAATACACCATTGGTAATCAGAAATTTCTCCCACTGTAGATGTCCAGCGGATTCGGGCATCTACTCCCGCGGGATAACTACCTCCGGCTCGGCAGGAAGCTTTCGCTTATATCTGAGCGTGGGTAGTAGTGGGAAAAAAAGGAAAGGGAAAGTTAGCGAGCCACAAACCCTTCAAGGCCGACACCAATGAGGCGGATTGAGGTGAAAAGGACCTCAATAGGGCCCCGAAGTGCTCGTATTAATTTGGTTACCCAAACAACTGAGACGAGTAGCCATCGGTCTCGCTTTCGCGAAAAACCTGCCACACATCTTTGAGAACCGGAAGAGCCTGTTGCCCAAAGATTTGGGATTAGGTGTCTCCCTGGCTCCCTTTCTGGGTAGACGCCATGCAGTCTGCAGGAGTACGTCATCGAATCAGGGGCCACCGGATCCCTGTGGAGGGTCAATTCGGACCAATTCTGGTCAAAGCGTGGGCACATCTGTCAACTCAATACTCCTCATCTACCCATTGTAGATGCCCAGTGTAGAACAGTGAAATATTGTGCTGTGACAGAAATTAGCCAGAAAAAAAATTGGAGTGACCATTTTGTTTTTAGGCTAATGGTTCATTTGTAATTAACATCTTAAATTGAGCAGCCGAAATAAAAAATCCCACAGGTAGGACAACAAGGGGGCATCAACCTTCAGGCATTGAATACCCAGTCACCCAGGCAGTAAAGCTTTCCAGGGATATTCATTAAACTCACACTCAAAGTATGCAAATAAGCTGGATGCTGGCATCAGTTATCCTAAATCAAACCAAATCCATTGATCAAGAGCAGTATGCCCTCAACTAAATATGGATTGACTTGAAATGTTTCTGTGTTTTGAAAAATTTCTTAATTGATTTTTCTCTGCATTTCAATAACTAAGAAAGTTTTAGTCATTTGCTAAGCTTCTTCTGAGTTAACCAGAGAAAAACTGCACAATAAAACTTACATTGGAGTGCTAAGTACTACCTACACCAAACTAAATTGATTGAAGTGGGACAATTAACTAAATAGTTCATGCAACAGAATTGTATCAGACTACTTGATGACATGGAACGACGGAGTCTAAAAAGATCAATGTCATCTAGAAGGAATATTTTGTAAATACATTTTGTGTGAAGAAGTTAGGGAAAACATACCCCATCTAGTAATTCCTATTGGCATCATCTTCAACAGTGGGATTTGAGTTGATGATTAACTCACAAGAAAGTTAGTTGCATGGATTTTTATTCCAATCTCAGGAAAAAATATAAAAAATACAGGGATAATTCTTTCGACATTCAAACACTAAGTATTCAAATATGAAACTCTCACAGCTATACAATCATTTTAACAATGAAACCTGTCAAAGGTAAAATCAGCATGAGGTAAAAATTGGACAATGTTCGAAATACAGGAACCACATGAAATAATCATTATCTACTCCATGAAAATCCTATGAGAGGTGGAGCATGTGATACATGGACGGAAAACATCATGCAAAGCATTTCACCCAATAATATGAATGTAGATCAAACAGAGAATGTATCAAACAAAACCATAATTTACATACCCTGGTTTCATAAGATTCATTTTTCATTAATACAAAGTGAAAGGCTTAGAAAAATCGCAAACTTATTCATAAATTAATTACCTTCAGAGACAACTGTGCAAAAAGAGAAATGAATAAGACTCAGTTACACATTGAGACCATAAGCATTAGCTGCAAACAGGTCGAGGATCTTGGAGAGAGCCTTAGATACCTTGCGTTATCATAAAAGTTGGGTATTAAACATTCCCATGGCAATACTTCAATTTCCATAACTATACAACAGCAATAATAATGCATACAAGGACATGCATCAACTAAATCAGTTATCATAGATAATTGGGGTATTTATTATTTAACTCCCAAAAAGCTCAGATAATAAAAAGATGGAAGATAAAGGTTAGCAACCAGACCAATAGCCATTCAGAATTAAGTAATACTTATAACTTGAACCATAATACTGACAAAGGGTAAAACATTTGTAAAACAAAGACAGGTGGAGTTAAGGCTGCTTTCATCAAAGAACATTTGTGAAGGAAAAAATGTTTGAAAACTAAAAAATTTCAGTGATGCTTAGCTTGCAATATAATAATAACATGTATCACATATTCATTAGGACTGGGATTAGAAAGTCAGATATGTATTTCTAAAAGAAATATTTTAGATTAGGAGTTAAATAGAAAAATGGCTCAAAGACAGTAGGCAGCTGCTTCTTTAAATATATGCTATCACTCCTTTAAAAAATATTAATGGTTATTTTTTTAGCCAGCCAAAGATGAAAACATAGGAGGATGGCAGACCTCTTGTCATTCCACTCTAGACAGATTTCATTGCACACACACACATGGACCATTTCTGAAAATAATGACACAGACAAATACATGAAGGAACAAAATGCACTTTCCTGCATTTCAGGGAAATAAAAAAGAGCCAACTCCATACATTAATGGAATGTAAAACTTTTAACTCTAAGCTGGGTTAATAAAATCTATATGGATCAGATGGAACAACAATTAAAATTTGTATGCTTAAAATTACATAATAAGACATTGAAGATTATTCTGCTATCATTCCCGAGCTTGAGCCATCAATAAAATGCTAAAAAAGAACAAATCAACTGAGTGAAAAACATTTCAGCAGAAATATTAAATACAAAAACACAGCCAGCTTGCTTAATACCATACTCTGAAATATCATTATATATTACTGTATTGCACATAAAATGTGACTCTGGTGCAAACAGAAACATGAGCAACTATTAGGAACAGGAGAAGTTACAACAGTACAGTACACAACAACTGTAGAGCAGATGCACATTAAAATTATGAGGTTCTTAACTCTATTTTTCATGATAAGGAAAAGGAAGATCTGTAGCATTAGTTGCCTTCACAGAATAATTGAGTGTAAATAAAATAAAAGTTATGAAGTATTCACAAAAATGGCAGTAGTAGTAAAGAGTACATAAGAAATACAAATATATACAAATATAAAACACACAAATACATAAAATACAATTGCATGAGATGGCCCATAATATTCTACATGGGCCTGGGCCTCACAACCTTGTTGAGAGCTGAAGTCATAAAAATAATCCTTCAGCTTTGAAGTTCATTCCTACATAATCACCATCATAATTAGAACCTATCTTTTCTTTTTAATTCGCTTTCTATAGCCTTTGCCAAACCACCCAGGATTAGTCATAACTGTTGGACAAGATGAGTTCTCAACTGGGCTACCCTCTTTTATGGTATGCTCTGACACCTGGCTAGGAGATTCACAATTATTGTCACTATCTTCATCCTTACACTCATATTTATCTTTGCAAGAACTATTTCGTCTCTTCTTGGAAGGCCCAAGCACACCTAATCGCTCACAACATTCACAAACAGGAGTCCTGTCTCCATCTTCTGCAACATTGGCGAATACAGGCACACTACGGGCATAGTATAAACAACGATATGAACCTCGCTGAGCCCTGCAATAGTGGCATAAGCCTGCCCCAAAACTATTCGTAGGATCACCTACAGCAGAATTTGAACCATTCACCACAGATCTACCATTTGCTCCAAGACTTGACTTATGATCCCCTTTTGTATCTGCACTGCCTTCATCAAAGTTAGATTTGTTTCTAATACACTTGGCAGTTTTGGCTTTTTGCTCCCCTTTGCCCTTTAATGGTCCAACCACTGTGCTTGAAGCACCTAAAATGTCCTTGGACTGTGATAGAGAAGTATTGCTATCTTGGATTTTGACTTTTTTATTCCCTACTCTATTTTTCAAACCAAATTCAGTAACTTCAACCTCAGGACTGCGGCTAAGTTGTCCATCAAATTTCAGTTTATCACCACAGAGAGCAACTTCTAATGGCCCACTGCTCTCATTTTTATTATTTCCTGCCATCTCGGATTGGTTATATAGTGCTTTATCACAAGAATCTATTGGAACACATGTAGATCTAGAATCAGCCTTATTTTCTGGACATTCTTCGATTTCCTTTTTTAAAGATTTATCATCACCATCACAATCTAATACTGATGCATTACAAGGCTTGTTCACAGCAGCCTCTTCACTTTCCCTACATAAACTGGAGTCACCACAGTCAGACAATATTTTATTTTGGCCATCAGTAGCGTATTTCACATCATCATCAATATTTGTACTTTCTTTGCACTTGTTATTAGATGGGGGAAGATTTTCAATTTTAACAGATGCAATTATCTCAGTAGTGGTAGGAAGTTTCACATTGGCACTTTCGATCAGGGGGGATTTTTCTTCAACCAAAGAGAGTTGCAAGGCAGGTCTTGATGTGGTGTGCATTTCTAGGGGGTGAAGTAAAGTTGCATGAGCGAAAATTGGATCGCGTGATCGCTCATATCGGGGTATAGGAATCTGAAGATGTTCCATAACCTGCTTCATTACTTCATCACACCTGCCTAAAATGAAAATGAAAAAATTAGATTAAATGTATGTAATCCATATCATTACAATTATAAACAAGGATTTGCATTTTTTCCTTGCATGATTACTTGATGCGACAGGAATTCCTAACCGATAAGGTATTTATTTCGAGGTCTAATGAGGAATAAATAATAGTTTCATAAAAAAACCTCAAAATTCCCTCGGAATCCACACAGTTGAACCACAACGTTATATGCATAACATATAAATACTATTAGTTTAAATTATCTCTGAATGGAAAAAATTAGTCTGATTTTCAAAGAAATATGCTGCCCTTTTTCATAATCAATGGTCTTTTAAAAGAATAACATTCTGAAGGGAGGTCTTTTTATAAAGTCTATTCTCTAAAGGAGGTTTTTCAAAATGTGGCGACACTTCATTTCTGTAATTCAACAATTTATATTCTACATTTCCTAGCTAAGCCAGCCAAGGGGTACACAAGTAATAAAAGGTTGACTACTTCTGTCAGCCTAAATACAAGAGAGCAAGGTTAATTTCAGTGTTGGGCTATATCTCCAAGATTATAAAATCTAAAAGTCTTTTTTATAAAATCTCAAATTTCACAACTCAAATGTGAATGCTGTTTTCGTCAAATTTAAAAAGAATTTTGAAGTGGATAGTAGACTAAAAATGTCAATGTGTAAGTTACCTACTTGCATCAAGAACAATACCTATACCAGGTAAATTTTCACATGTGCTTTAGAATGACAACTTTTCATCCCTTCATAAAAGTGCTAACAAGAATCAATCAGCACAGCTTCCACTATGTTCATCCTGAACCACCTGCATTTGTTTGATTAACAAGCACCCAAGGTAATTCATGCATCAAAGACGAGGACGAGATAACATACAATGCATTAATAAAAAAGTTATCACCATTGATTTTCAATGTTGCCTGCTCATCCTTGGGAGTCCATTGAAGATTCACAATGTAAAGGTTGGGTCGCTTCTTAACTGGTTTGTCCATGCACCAGAGCCAAGGATATTTCTTTAAAACCTGAACATTTCAAGAAAATAAAAATAATATATTATTAATCTTTCCTCTGAAGCTCACATATAAAATAGAAGTACACACAATCATGATGATGATTAAGATGAGCTGAATCTCTGGGTTCATGGGCCGATCAGGTGAAAAGCCCCATGAGCCATAACTAGCATAATCCTTCAGTTACAAATGTCATTGATATATCCTACTAATATGGTGATATCCTACTTAAATGATTCTTGGAAAATACCAGGCTGTATTTCACTGAATGGCCATGATGCTGAATTTACTTTAAATACTTACTTTTATTTGTTGTGAACTACCACAGTGAGAAAGACTATGTTTGGCAAGTAGTAATAGGTTAATATGAATTTTTGAAACAGTGAAATACTTCATCTTTCAAAAAAGATTTTTTGTATAACACCAAAAAGGGGCAAACATACTGAACTGTGTTGGGTGTCACACTCTGAAAATGGCATGCTGGGAGAATATGAGTATGGTCTGCGAATGCGCTACTTGCCAGTACTCCAATAATACATGTCCAACGTCCATAAAATCCACTTTAACCCTAATGATGAAGAAGTCGAAGAATGAACAATGAAAAGAGTTAGGAGAAAAAGTATTTCCTGTATAACATCATTTGTAAAATTATTTGATTGTTGAGGAAGAAATACTTCCTTTTTTCTCCATTTTTATGCTTAATCACAAAAATAAGGACTTTCATGGCAATTTTGGCATCTTAAGTTCAGTAGAATGGCCTGAAGTCTGGCAGATATAATAAATACTAAGGCTTACATAGGAGAGCAATGAATAAGTGTGGAATTGTGACAGACAAGTCATCTTCAGGAAAAATAGCAGCCGAGATGGCAACAGCACTTTCTGAAAACTTTTGTATCGGGTGCCACAATTGCTGCAAATTTTCATGAAATGCCAAGGACATTTTGGAGAGTACTAATGTGAAGCATAAGTGTTAATGGAAAAAAATGGTATCCATATCAAGTAATTATAACTAAGAAGGACATGGCACATTGACTTATGAGCAATTCTCCTCATCACAACTGGCAGGCATGGAAGTACAGAAGAAAGCCAATATCCAACACAAGACTGTTAGATCAGTGGATTTGATAAACAATATTCCTCAAACAGCATGAAGCACTTCCTTCCTGTCATTCTTTCCCATCCCCAACTCTCATTTCCTTTTATCTGATGCCAGAAGTATATTGTTGTCCACAATATAACCATACATAATCCCCCCAAAAAGGTTTAACCAGATATAGGTGGCTTATCTGAGTCAATGACAATGTTGCTAGAAGGTGACTCTTCAGAATCATTTCTCTGTGTGCTCCATGAAAGTAAGCAGGATTACAGTTCTTATATATTTAAACAGTAGTATTTATGGTTTTTAAAAATTATAACCACAATAAAGCTCAATTCAGAGAGAAGAAGATCCTGAAATCTAATAAATTGAGCATAGTTGAGTCAGTATCCTTAAGATGGTCACTGGTGAGAATCATTGCTATGGGCAAACTGGAATAGGAATCATCACATTGTGCAACCTCATCACAAACCAAGAAAAATCATATCACTCCAACATTGAGGAGAGCAAAGGGACTTTGAAGCACCATCTTTTCCATGCAAGTGGCAAGAAGCAGCAACATTTGGATATGCTTGTTTATACATACGTATTTAAAGGTGGCTTTGACTGTTTTCAAATGAATATTGAAAATGCTATGTAAACCTAAGGATATTTAACCTTACACAGAATAACATTAGATTTCAGTTTTATATCAATGACTCAAGAGTCAAGGGCTATAGTTAACAATTCTGATGATAACAAATATTGTACATTACCATGCATTTAGGTGTAGTTTAGCTGTATGACCTTTGTTAGTCAACATTATGAAAACAAAACTTAACATTTTCAACTTCAAATACAGCATAAAAATCTGACCCACAGGTTTAAGTTTCCCTCTTTTTTATCCTCATGTTAGATATCCTCATGAATTCCATGTAATTTCTTCTATTCAACTTTAATGAAACACTGACCAGCCATTTTATATAACACGATTACCTGGGAATAATATTTCACTGTGGTAGGTAATGTAGACTGTGGTGCCCACCATTTTCCTTAAACTTTACAAATAACAAAGGTAAGTGGCCTGTTCACAACTTTATGAAGCATACAGAAGTTAGTTAGTCTAGAAAAGAACTGCAATACGTATAATCTGTCAGAATCCAAAATATTTTAGCCCCAATGCAAATACTTGAGATATGAGTACCATAATTTTCTGTACATAGTACACATTTTTTTCCCTGTGAAAATTCGTCAAGAAAGTATAGTGTGTATTATTATGGTTACAAACTTATTGCGTTTTTATTTGGGCCGTATATCACATTTGAAGTCCTCTCAACGTACTTATAGGAATTCAATTTTACATTTTTAATAAAAAACAATGCAATGAATCAATTTCATTTATTTATTATAACAAAAATTTACATGCAGTCCCTCTTGTCTTTAACACTGTTAGCACAGAATCCTTCGAATTCAAAATCACTATCCTCCCTTGATTCGAACAGTACGTGCAAACCACTGAAATCACGCTTGCTGGCAGCATATATTGCGTCGCCAAGGACATCATATTTCTCCTCCTCATCGTCCACTACACATTCTCCATCCCTAAGCGAATCGTCGTCCGACCCATCTATTGCATTCGTGAGGCAGGATTTTTTAAAACCCCGCTTAATCACAGATGAATCAATGACATCCCAGGACTCTTTAATTCACGTACTAATTAGTGATAACTCCGGTTTCTTTGACTTTCTTGAAGTTGTCAAAGAATGTGGTCCGGAATAAAGCTACTCATTTCACTTTTTACACATCTGTGTCTTGAACGGATGGTTGCAACTGACATCCATCACCTGCAACTGGCTTGTGATCCCTTTAGGAATAATGACGTGATGTGCCATTCTCATACAATATATTCTTGATACATGGCATTGAATGGCATCTAAATGCATCTAGAACCAACATACGATCTCTAAAAACTGCATCTTTGCACCACACATTTCGCAGCCCATCTTTGGTAAAATTTTCATCTATCCAGCCTTTTAATTTGCGCATACCTGCATATTCTGTGGCCATTGAACATTATTAGGTAGAGTTAGACCTGTGCGCCGATGGAAAAACTATCGGCGGCAGACGCCGACTGGGATTAGGTCGGCGGCCGACTTGTATCGTACCACTTAAGCAAATTATAGGAAAAAGTATTCATTATTTCTCATTAATAAGTACATTCATTCGTATGATGTCATGTAAAAACTAATAAAATTAAATTTCTACATACGTATGCGACAAAAATGTCTCACAATTTTAAGCGTTTAGACAAATGACCTATTTAATAGCTTTAATGATAACTATCACTATACCGTGTCTTTTATCTCAAATGCGAGCGAAATTTCCTTTTATCGCAAACGCGAGCGAAATCCACATTATAGTATTTGGGCATTGGCTGTGCGCAGACTTGAGATGTAGCGAAAGAGTCAATGCTTATAGTAATTTTTATATAGATGTGTAAGTTTTGAGTCGTAGGGTGTATGATTTTTGGAATTTCTCGCACAAATTTGCAGGTGAACGAGATCTAGCAACACCTGATTGAAGCATAGAGTCCAGCATTTTTAGACGTTAGAACGAGGAAATTTGACTTTTTACAAACTATTCATTTAAATAAAGGTGATTAGCGGTTAGTTTTAACTTTCGTTTTGCTTTAAAAAGTGAAAATACAATGTCTTAGAATTTGAATGAGAATGTCTCTTTTCTCTTCGAGTTTTGTTGCCGATTCATTTTCAACATTTTTTATGCGTGTTTGAAAGTGTTTAGAACAGCTCTTGCGAGATTGTGAGTGCAGAGTAAAGACGAGGACTGGTCAGGTGAGTTTTGACGCTTATCCTGCTTTTTAGGTTGATGGCAACGTTGAGAAGAGGCGATAGCAAGAGTATCGGACGTGAGGATGACATGAAGCTGTATTTAATGAGACATGCTCCTGCATTCGTTGATTGTGAGTTACGTGCAAGATCAGCAATGTCAGAGAAATTGTTTCGGTTAGTTTTTAAACTTGGTGAAATATCCATGCCTAGATGAGTTTAAGAGTTGATGAGTTTTTTTAAGACCAGATTTTGATTGATTGGTGATATTTTTTGTTGTGTAAGCTGTTATGTAAACACCATTTTACAGCCTGTAATTGTTGTTACGCGGGGAACGAAGTTTTGAAAACTGGAGACCAAGCGACAGAATATGCGCTCTGGTGTTTAAATGAAGATATGGCATAAAGGCTATTAGGAAAAGAATGTTTGTGGTAAAGCTCAAAATGCATGCTGAATTATGATGACGGAATATTTAAATTGGGCAACTGTTTCAATTAGCAACTTGCAATCATGTTATACAAAAGTGAAGAAGTAATGAAAAGGGAAAAGAAAGCGAACCTTTATTTGAGAGTAAAATACAAGAGCGCAAACCAAAGGTGGCAGCTTAAGCTAGTACATATTGCTGTGAACAATTGTGCTTATGTCACATAAACTTATGTTAATAAATACATAAAATTTTATTCATAATTTTTTAAATATGATGAAATTGGGCTCCCGCGATCATGTTTGAATACTTCGTATCTGCTCCAGGCATCTGTATGTCACGGTGTAAGAGAGTGGAAGAGGGAAGGGGGTATCAGAGTAAGGGAAAGGGAATTATAGTTTTCTCATCATTGCTTGAAAGCCTGGCCTGGAATCTGTTGACCCCCTTATCCTCCTCCTTAGGTTCCGCATATAGGATCAACATGTCACTACTTGTCAGGGCCTCTTCCTTCCCACTCTATGTTTCGAAAGAGACCTCTACCTCTCAACACCATTTGTTTCCATTGTGCCTCTTTGCATCAGGGCTGGGACCACTCTCCCTCCCAGGTGGTCACAGAAACGTAGTTTAAACTCTCCTAAATAAACTCTCTCATTATTCACCTGTCTAAACTTTTCCAGTAAGGTCCATCACATGTACTTAAGCACTCTGTTCATCTGCAGAGGAAAATTCCTATGGCTTTTGGTTTATTATTTAATGGATAATAGGAAGCCTTATGGATATTATTTGCATCATTTAAATAGTATATGATGGATAATTATGCCTCATCAATGCCATGGGACATAAAAACTTCCTATGAAATTTATTCCTTCTATTCCAATTCCTTTTCCTATCCTCATGCGAGGAGAGGTCCTTAAGATCCTCCTAGATACTCTCAGACCGCACCGTAGATTTACTTCCTTGAACTTTACTTACCATAACCGATGATCAAATACAAAAGAAATATTGTTCAAATATTATCCAAATGTTTTTATTTTGAATTTAGAAGTATTAGAAACTCTTCAGCATGTACATAAACCCTTTGGTTCACCACTTCGCGTTTTCCAATACATTGCATTGTAAGGCTGGAAGACAGTGAACCTTTTAAGGAATAGAAAGAAGAGAGAGAAGGCTATGAGATGAGGATGTGGAGAAGGAAGGAGAAACTGCAGTAGACGGAGAGACTTATGAAAAATTTGCAAGGTTGTTCAGCGAGGAAGGGAAATCTATCGATATTACACGTCCTAATTACGCATAGTTTCAAGAACAGTAGGATGAAGTATATTCGATAACTTTTCCGGTTATACGGCCTTTTATATCGTAATTATAATCTCTTATTATACAATACTGATTAAGATGGCATCAAGCGGGAAACTGAATACAAGCCAATCATGCCGCATTAGAGGCTTGAGCCGAGTGAAATCCACGCCAACGAAGGGTGAACACTGAACACGTGGCCCATGGTCCAACAGAAATGGTGACCGTGCTATTTCCTACCGCACAGATTGACGGAGGACCATTTTCATCAGTACATCAAATTCGGACAGAAGAGCTGCTCTTTTTTAATAGTTATCAGGAAAATATCGATTAGGAAATAGAGAGGGGAATGCAGGGGATTGGGACATTCCAGTGTGCGGGAGTGCGCCAGTTTGGGCGCGGTCGTTTTGGCGCGAGCCATTTTGGGCAGGTCATTTGGGCACAGGTATGATTGGGTGAAGCTGTTTTGGCGCAGGAATGATTAGGTGATGCTGTTTGAGATCAGGGGCATTTCGCTGCAGGGATATTTTGGTTACTACTCGGCTGGTATCGATGCTTTTATGATTTATGACTAGTGATAGTCATATCAATGGTGGTGGGAAGGGGTGAGTAATGAACTACGTACTGCACTGTGGGTGTGCTACCAATACTGTAAAATAATATATGATTTCTTTGTTTGCGGGGAGATTTTTTTTCCAGTACTATAAGGAACCATTTCATCTGTCATCGAAAACACCGAACATACAGGACACAGCATATCTGGTCGTTGATGAGAAAAATCATGCTAAGGTCTTTATATATGTAAGCAACACCAAATTACATACAATAGTTACAATTTTATTTGACACATTTATAAATACTGCCTCTAGTTATAAATCATAAAAGAATTGCAACTAGCCGAGTGATAACCAAAAAGTGCCCTAACGGCCTTCTCGGCTAAAGCGGTCAGTGTGCCAAAACGGTTTGCCAGATTGTCCTAGAGGACGTGGATGTCTTGGAGCTGAGCGAGGAGTGATGGAAGGACAGCGGAGACTATTGCAGTGATAGTTACTGGGTAATCTATAGTGGTGGGGATGAGAGTCAACAAGGCATAGCTATAGTATTGAATGCAAAATTGGGGAGGAGGGTAGTAAACATTGAACAGAGCGACAGCATACTAGTGGTTGAAATAAAAGTACACTCAACAACTTTCGTTATAGCCCAGGTGTACATGCCCACAAGCAACCATGGGTATTAAGAGGTGGATGGGCTTTATAAACAGCTAGAGGAGATAATCAGAGAGTTCCCGGACAAGAGAAACCTAATAGCAATGGGTGTCTGGAACGCAGTAGTGGGGGAAGGGAGACATGGGTATGAAGTGGGAGGGTATGGATTAGGAACGAGAAATGATCGCGACGAGAAGGCAGTTGAATTTTGTTTTAATGCAGGCTTTAATCTTAACTTAGTTATGATGATATGTGATGGCAGATTGAAAAAAGTAGGTGGATAAACAGATGGAACTTTGAAGCTTTGGTAGGGGAAAAAAGAAGGGAATACCAAGAGGAAGTGGAATGGAACATAAGTGAAGCAAAGGGAATGGAGAAAACATGGAAGAATATACATACAAGTATATTAAGAGAGGCGGAAAAAACGAAAGGATAAGTGGAAGCGAGGCGGTTAAGGAGCAGTGGGTTACGCAAGAAATGATTGGAACAATAGAGGAGAGTAGGAGGTGAAAAAATACCAACACTGAACTAGCACAATGAGTATAATCATCAACTTCAGTGAATAACCAATCGGGCAAAGGAAAACTGGTGGAAAAGGCACTGCGAGGAGATGGATACGCAGCAATAAGATGGGGAAAAGGGTGCGTTTTGCGATAAAATAAAATTGCTATCGGGTGGGGAGAGAGGGAAAATGGTACCAAATGTTAAGAGAAGAGCAGGTAGGATATTAATCGAGCAAGAAGACATTCAAGGTAGGTAGAGAGAATACGTGGAAGAGCAATAGTAGACAGCGACAGTAGATAAACTAATTTAGATGTGAAGGATCAGGGAACACTAGATGAGGATAACCTCGGTCCAACGATACGGAATGATACGGTGAAAAAGAGAAAGCATTGAAAGATATGAAGGCAAGAAAAGCTGTAGGAATCGAGAACATACCTTTGGAGTTGCTAATTAATTTAAGTGAAAAATGTTAGGCAAGCTTTTTATAAACTAATTTGATTAATCTATGAGGAAGGAGTATGTCCAGAGTGCTTATTCCTATCCCGAAAATGAAGAAAGTGCCAGAATACGAGGAATATGGAATAATCAGTTTGATTTCGTATGCAGCCAAAGTTGCACTTAGAATAATGAATAAAAGTTGGAGAGTTAGGCAAATTTCCACTTTGGTGATGACCAGTTTGGATACCGGAAAGGAAGGTCAACTCGGGATGAAATTGCGGTGATGAGAACTATTATTGAACAGAAAAGAGTAAAACCAGGATGTTTTCTCATGTTTTGTGGATTTCTAAAAGGTTTTTGACAGGGTGAATGCAACTATAGGTCGTGGGGTAGACCAAGGCTGCCCTTTGTTTTGTAACATTTATGCTGAGAGAATGGTCTGACAGACAAGTGAAAAACTTTGTAGATGTGGGAATCAATGTAGGAATGCAGCTAATACAGTTAGTTAAAATCGCGGACTACCAGGCGCTGATTAGTCAACCTTCGAAGGGAGGGAAAAGGGAATTCCCTACCAGAGACAAGTGGAAGGGGTTGCAAAAAAGTGGATGCAGGGCTCATGTCCTGTTATACCTTCCGCCTTATACTTCAAGCTTGCAACTACATCAGTCAAACAGAGACCTAAATGTTAATTCTATCAACCACAAGATCTAGAAATTAATTCATTTGTCCCTGTTGAAAATTATGTGCATTTTATATACTAAATGCATGTTCAAGTTCCATCATAAATGTCAAGTAAGATATTTATTTTGACTTGCTCAGTATCAGCGTATGTATTCCATTTTTTCAGATAACTGAGACGACTGTTTCTTTACACACTGCTGAAGAACAACAAATCAAGCTACAGGAATAAGAAAGGTTGAGGAAAAAATATACCCATCTCATTCACCTCATACAATTAGCCTAAAATTTCCATGTGAAAAATTTCTCAATTAAAAAAAATAAATAAACCAAAACTAAGAGTAGCTTCACTACATAGACAAATAATAATGCTATACTATTAAGCAAGATAAATTGCAATTTATTTCTTACCCTGAGGCTGGAGCCAATACAAAGTATTGTATCAGCAGCATCTGCAGCATCACATGCACCCTTCCAATTCAAGGGCCAAGCCAGAGTACCTCGCTCCCCAAAGTGAACAATAGTGTCTACCAATGGGGAAAGGCAAGTGTAGCACCTGCGACGTGTATTGTGAGCAAATCGGCCAGTGTGCTCAGTCACGTCAAAGAGGCGCCAGTATTCCTTAGGTGGGCTGCAATTCTTACATACCTACAAATCCAAAGTATAAGAAAAGACAAAAATAAGATTAAAAAGTAAAACATTAAGACATGAAGCAGATTGAAATTGTGAGAAGGAAATGCAGACTGGGTTTTTTCACAATTATACATGCATTAAGGCCATCTGCACATGTTTGTTCCAAGCTACAAATTTTAATGGCCTCATTGTACATGAAATTACATAAAAATAATGACTAGTCAATAATAATTCTTAACAAAAATACAATGGCACATTTTAAAATTTTTGAGTAGAAAACTTATGGTAAAGATTACCTAAATTACTATTTATAAAAAGAGCCAGTGATTCGATTTTGCTAAGAGTTTGATAGCTTTTGACAAACCTCAATATACATATTTCCATGCAATTCGGAAAGGGATTGGCGGGGCAACGCAGCTCGAAGATGAAGTCCATCACAGTTCTGCGATACCACATGCTTCACAAGGCCTCCTCGCTGCAGTTGAGACAGAGCCATATGTGTCAATGTTGGCTCAGCTCTTGATAAATCATGAAGCCTGTTATATCACACATAAGATTAATTGATTGAAATCACCCACATGATAACTGGCTACTCCACATAAAGAATTTTAGTTCTTTTGCAGTGAACTATAAAATTCTTTATTGGTAGTCTCAAACTGTTTGAATTACAATAATAAATTGCTTCAAAAGGAGTCTTAGATAATTAACTTTTACTCATTGATCCCATTTCACAGATTACACTAGTAAGCCCCTTTATTCACCTCCATCACCACCGGAAAGGTATTCATCTTTTTTCAGGTGTGTTACTGTAACAAGTTAGATTATTATTGTGTAATGATACAATTAACGTTTTAAGATTAACAGTAAGACGACTCAATTTCTTCAATTTAGCTGGAAATGCAATGAAAGAAATCTGATGTTAGGAATCCTATTGAGTTCACACAGATGCTAACTTCCTGGGGAACTCATGTACAACAAACAGGAAGTTAAGCTATTAATGTTTCAGAACAATGTTCCAGTCTCAATTCCATATTATATGGATTAAGTTTCCTCCAGTTTATTGTCAGTAGAGGTGTTGAAAACCATAGGTTATTCCAGCCACATATTACACTCTTGTGTGGTGTGTTATGGTATTGTTTTTGAGCTTGTCACACAAAATGTATTTATTTGCCAAAGAAAAATGTGAGATGTACTCTTTGGGAATCTTATAGATCCCAAAGTAAAATTTATTAGGTAAAGTGAATGCACTAACTGTTCCTTGTATGTGAATTTACAATATTTCCATTATTGCGAGAAAAATTCTCAATAAACTTGTCCTGAGCAAAGATAAATATCCTTATCATGTAAGGATTTAACAATAAATACATCAACATCATCACCTAAGGAGTTTATCCAAAATTTCCAAAGGCACAGAAATACAAAATGCCTTGACTGATAAAGTAAAAACACCTGAAACATTACCTATACAGTAGACTCAATTAAACAAATGCCTCCAAAATAAGTGATCAAGTTAAATGACACCATTTGGAATAGGAGAAGACAACCCAGCTTTAAAATGATTTACAAAATCCAATAGCACATACATACCAACTAGTTTAATTTGACCAGTGGGCAATCATGTTACATACGTATTAATGCATTACAATGTATCTATAAGCTTAAGAATTCACATTTATAACATGATTTTACTGATAACGAATAGAATATTTGGGAGACAGGAGGGCAGCTGATTAAAAATTAAAGATGCACTCAGTAACAAATTTTTATTTTCTTTGTTTGGGTTGTGATATGTATTACACATGCATACATTTTATGAGTAAAGGATATAAAAAATCTGGAAATTCTCTTTCTATTGCTTATTTTTTGTCATATTTGTGGGCCAGTGAGTTGACATAACTTCGATATAATACCTCGTGACTTGAAATAATAAAAACTTCGAAAGAGGAGTGATGGTGAAGTTGTTATTGAACAATCAAATAGTTTAAGATATTTTGAAAAACAAAAATAAGTTGATTGAGTTTGCCAGAGTTGTCTTCTGTCTCTCTGTCTTATCCCATATCAATTGGGTGGGCGTTTCCTTCTTTTTTTTTCTCCTCCACAGATTTCTGTCAAATCCTCTCCTTTTCTCCAGCCTTTCTCCTTTGATGTCTTCTGCCACTTCCATCTCATCTTCAGTCTTCCCTTCTTCCTTTTCCCACTATCTTCCATTTTCTGAACTCTTATCCCAAAATAGTCATCTGCCCTTCTCTGCACATGTCCATATCACCGTAGTCTACTTTCTTGTACCTTTTTGCCCAAGGTTCCTACTTGTACCATTCCTCTAGCATACATATTTCTTATCTTGTCTTTTCTCCTGAATCCACACATCCAATACAGCATCATAATTTAAGATACTTCCAGGTTTTCTTTCCTGGACTTTTGTAATTGGCCATATTCTACCCCATACCACATTGCAAGTCTCACTACAGATTTTAATAGCTTTTCTTTCATTTAGCGGCTGACCATCCTATCCCTTAGTACTCCACATATTTTTCTCCAGTACAACCATCCACAGTTTATCTGGTGCTGTATCTCATTTTCCAATCCCCTATCATTCTTTTAATTTGATTCGAGACACTTGGAACTTTCAAACTGATAGCCATTGCTCCCCCTCAAGCTTTACAGATAAGCCTTCCACTTTCCTTGTCATCATGTATAATTTTCACCAGCTAATCTTCATTCCACTCTTTCATAAAGCCTTCCTCCATTCCTTAAGCTTCACCTCTAGTTTCTCCCATGTCCATTCACAGAGGATGATGTCATCTGCAAATAACATGCTCCAGTGTGCTGTACTCTTTACATTCTTCCCTATGACATCCATCACCAAATAAGAGAGATACGGGCTGAGAACTGATCTCCGTTTTAGTCCCACTCTCACTGGGAATCCTTTCATCTTGCCTGAACTGCTCTTAACTAGTGTCACTGCTTCTTCATACATCTCCTTCACTATCCTCACATGCTTCCCAGGAACTCTATTCTCTCTCATATTACTCCATACCACTTGCTGAGGGACTATGTCATGGACTTTCTTGAGGAAAATGAATATCACATGTACCTCAGACCATATTTCTTTTTCTCTCCATCAGTTGTCTCAAAGTAAATATCACATCAGTCATTTCTCCCTTACATGAACCAAAATTTTTCATAACGGATATCCTTCCCCAATTGCGGCCTTACTTCCATGGTACTTTCCCACATCTTCATTGTGTAGGACACCAGTTGAATCCCTCTGTAGTTCCGACAATCTTAAACATTTCCCTTTCCTTTATCAAATGAGATGTACAAGACTGTGGGAACTACAGCTAAAAACATAAAAATGCCATTACTCTAAAAAATGGGGATAGAAAATAGCAGGGGAGTAGTCAGTAAAACTTATCTAGAAAGGAAAGGTTATCTGTGAGGATCGAGGACCAAATGCACATGTCTGAGAGACAATTCCGAATAATTTAGTCCAATAGCCAATTTTAACAATACAGTTTAACAAAATCTTATTCATAAGTGTACAGGAGTCATATTCTGTAACTCAGGTGATGTCCATCACCGGTGATGAACCTCACCCTCCGTCCCTGTTTGCGATTCTGTAACCAGCAGGTGAAGTATCACCACCCGGTGATGGCAAGGTGGTGGTGATATGTATGAAAACATCTTGGTACGATTCATGCTAACACCCGGTATCCAATGCTGGCACACTCCCAAAATGGAAGAATCAAATGTAAACAAAACATACGACTTGGAATGAGGCGGGCGAGTGTTTGAGAAGTTACAGATTGGATGACGTGGACAAAATTCATGAAAATACCTGTGGAATATGAGTTCCCAAAGGATTTTTATTTATTTGAGAAAAACGCTGCATGCAGTGAACAGGAGTTCCATCCTCGCTTGAACATTATGAGGATATTAAAGGAACATCACTGCGTGAATGCATTATATTCATGTCCTCTCCTTGGTTATTTCACAGTGTATTCTGTTTTCTCTGATGCCAATTCATCAGTGTTATTAACGATAATTCATGAGCAGTCACAAGTATGGCTAATTGATTTATATCTGTGCACAGAAAGGATTAGCAAGGTAGTTAATGACACAAATCAAACAGATGTTTGGTATATCATAAGGACGACTCGAAATGTTCTAGCATTACGTTGAAATGAGTGACTATGGTTTATTTTCGGCCTAAAAAAGCAATAGTAACATGAAGTTTTTTATAATTACCCTAGGAAACTATTGATACGTTCACAAGTAAAGAGTAATCTTGCTTACATTGACAGTAATCCATGGTGCTATCCTCCTCCACATATTTTGTTAGAATTTAACGACGATCTCTTTTTTGCCTCATATTGCATTTTCGTTGAGTATTCAAAATAGTAGGATTTTTCTTCTCACTTCACAAAGAAAAGGAAGTCAGTCTGAATGAATATTGTCATACATATAATTGAAGGTATGTATTCATGCCCTTGTATGTTTCACACAGTCGGACACAATAATTTTGGGTTGATTTACCATTTACGCTGTAGTGGAAGAACGAATATTGATAACTGAGGAAATGTACAAAACTGAATTTTCAGCTTACGTGGGGAGTTGCAGGAAATTTAAAGTGGGCATTGTACAGTCAGTTGTCTCAGATGTGCCTTCATGGAATTTACTCAACATTGTCAATGAAAGTAACCTTTTATTCCATATAAAGTTATACCCTTTTATTCCACATAATAACTATAATGCCCACAAATTATGTAGCATTTATTAACTAAAACGCACACAAAAAGTGGGCATTGTAGTTAATAAATATATGATATAAGTGCTACGATATAAGTGTGTATTATGCATAAATTATCACATGGAATCCGATAGAATACAGCATTCCCCAGAACACACCCGGGAATATTCGCTTCAATATTGTCGTATGGCATATTAGGATACCATCATAAGTTTGACTTCTTTTTTTTACTTCCCTCACGTGATTTAAGTTCTATTATTTAATGTTTAAGAGTGAGAAACTTAATAAAGAATGAAGATAGTATCAAAAGCATTTTTAAATACGCCAATGTATAATAGTTGAATTGTGACTATTTACTTATCTAATTCTCCCATTAATTAACAATAGTGCTCTGTGAAACATTATGGAAGGTAGTGTTTCACATTAAACATCGGCATCAAAGTCTCAATCCCATGGGTAATATGTGACCTCATACTTGGAAATATTACAAGAGGTATGAAAAAAAAGTCTTGCTGAGACTATTATTCACGAAATGAGAGGTATTGTACATCCTAATTGTTAACACACTTCATTAACCACAGGGTATTATCAAAGACTTATTAACTTGGCTTTTTAATTAATGCACAGAACTGCAGTCGTATAAATCACCCTTCGGCTAAAACAATTGACGTCTCTATTAGAATAATGCTAATCTCGGAATTTCCGTTAGTCACATTAATTACATATATGGTAAATACATACTCTTTAATAGCCTTCAGTATGCAGAAATCGTTGTTAACTTATGTCATATTTGCCATCAGCTGATGAAAATGTCGACGCTTCAACGCCATAGTGGGTGGTGATGGCATGGGGGATGGGATAAGACCGGCTCCCTGATCGGTGATACCATATCACCCCATTTTTGGTGATGAACATCACCTCGTCAGCTTACAGAATCGGAAAGGCGGTGATGGGTGATGTGACATCACCAGCAGTCGCTCATCACCGGTGATACAAGTTACAGAATACAACCCCAGGTATGTTAAAGGAGAACCTTTAGACCAATCTGTAGCATGGAGATACAGATTTTTAACAAATGAAAGGAGAATTATATCGATGTGATAAAATACACATGGCAGTTGAATTACAATTTCAGCAACTTATGTCAAATGAAAGAATGGATCCTTCACTATCTTAATCTTAAACATTCAACAAGTTTTAAGGAAATAATTTTAACCAGTTAAGTCCAACTTGTGAAACTAAACATAGGAAAAGGAATCAACAACTTGCACAACTCAGCATTAAGGGCTGAGAGCAAGTTGATAGGCTGTGGAATTGAAACCACAAAATTATACAAGTAGCACATGAATAAAGAGACACGTTGATGATGGGCTGAGTGTAATTGCCATATTAAATAGCAACGTTTCAGGCAAGCAGTAGGATGAACTAAAATATAATTCCAAGATAGGATTCAAGAGAGAAAAGAAGATGTTGGACCATGTGATGCAAGATGAGCTCTTGAATTTCATGACCTTTTCGCATATCAAAATTGATATGGAAAATTAAAATTATACATGCAAAATAATTTTATTGGAAATGATACCAAAAGAGAAAATTACCCAATATCTTTTCCTTGCTGAAGCAGGGTCCAGATGCCATTAGCACCTCTGTAATCAGGTATACATGCTGCAGTGCTAATTCCAGCACCAGTATAAACTACAAGGTGCCGAGCTAATTTTATGGCAGATGCCAGAGCAGAGCACTTTTCTGCCAACTCACCAGGGGGGTCTTCAAATTCCTTTAAGCGTTCTTTGATTCTTTGACGTGATAGAATTCTAAGAAGAGAAGAAATAAATACTTTTAAACTGCATAAGTTTTGAGTTAACTTACCCAGCACAAATCAATCTAAAAATAAAACAATCAAGTTAAAATATTCACCAGTCAGAAATTCATTGCCTCAAACAGAAAAATGGTCGGACTCCTCCTGATTAATGATGCCAACACACAACAGACCATTGAAAGCCAAACAATTACTACTTCACTAAAACGTTGCAACAATACGTAACTGTGATGGTGATCCGATTAAATTTCCCTTGGTCACAATATCAGAAAGGCTAAGGGATGAAAGCCATTAAGAAATAGCATAGAAGATAGAGACAGCCATGTAGTTGCCCAAAGGAAAAAGGAGACGTCGCAATTCACTAGAATTGGGAGTCCTAAACTATCGAAACGTACACAAATTAAAGTAACTTCGTTCCTGTGTTAGTTAAACACACGTTCCACCTCATCATAGGCAATACCTAGGCACTCACAACAAAAAACATCTCGGAAGTGAATTCAATCGAGGTAATTAATTAGTAAAAGTTAAAACTTTATCGTCATAATAAATGAGAAAAAGCCTGAATTACTTGTAATACGGAGACACTTCAGAATTTTAAACAATAATACATGAAAAAGAAAACATAGTTTCCAAAAAGATAAGGTGAGTGAACATTTGCACCAAAAGCCGCCCCATGAACTTTTAGATAACCTACCTCTTTTCCACCTCTTGCACGACTTCTGAGCATTCGTACAGAAACTGCTTATCTTCTTCACTCCTGTCACTCTCGGGCTTCATCAAAATATTGGTGACCTATTAGAGTAAACCGTTATAATTATCGGCAGAGGATAAGTAGAACTAAATATTACTTTTCCATAAATACGTCAAAATTATGATCCAAAAGGACAGATTTCTCATATAGGGCAGTAAATCAAGGAAAACATACGAATTACTCAAAAACATACTCGCTTATAAGTTGCACTCTTCTCTTCTTTGATCCAATATTTATTTTCAGTAGTAGATTTCCTCCTTGAAACACTGTACTCAGACCCACCCTTGAGCTCCATTTTATAAACATAAACAAACCTCCTCCCAAGATCAACAACAATACGTAATATCGTCACATAGACTCGAAATTACAGTCGATGAAAAACTTAACATGACAGAGTCACCGAAAGCGCAACGCCGAGTACATCTTCATAAATCGAGCGACACTGGATTGCCATCACTCCTTTCGTAATGTTTGATGAACAGACAGACAATTTAGCACTTTTTCAAAAAAAATTTCCTTAAATCGCAGACAATAAAATATCCATCACAATAATGTATTTGAAAGTGTTGCAAATTATCTTAAATTGTTTCGCAATTCAAATGTTTCTAAAGTAGGTAATCATGTTTAATATTTAATTTAATTTGTGAATGATTTATTATTTTAAAAATGTATTGATCATTAAACAAACAGTGAAATTTTAATTTCCGCGATCGACCTTGCGAGCTAAATGTACTCTGGAATACGATTCATGAGTTTAAATGCAAAATGTCCGACCCACATTCTAAGAAGTTGTATAGCCAAAAGACCATCAGTCACAGAAAAGTAATGCCAATATGTTAATTTTAAGCTTCAATATCCCAATTTCAGTCATAAAAGATAGATTCATGAATGGAAGAGTCGTGGGCGATCTATTACCGCACCGCCTGCGTTCGCGACTACCGTTCAAAAACTACACACTGCGACGACTCGACAGCTTTTTAAACTTATCCTAAACTCAGGAACAATTTTCAGAAATTGAACTCATCAATGACATAATATTTCTATTGCAAATCAGCTAATTTTGGAGGTTATTAAGGGTAATTTTCTCGAATAGGCCGCAGAACACTATCGTGCTTGTTTTGACTCTGACGGTCGTTGGCCATCAACACAAACAACACGTTACGAGCGCTAGAAAGCCATTTTGGGAAGTGGAAATTTGGATCGGAGAGATTTTTATGATTTTCAAAAGTACCGTATTTCGCTTTCTGCGCGCAATTGAAGAAAACAAGAGCAGCAAATGTATCAATGGACCCCTCTTCATCTATCATCACTCAGGTTTCTCGGGAGGACGATCAACTGAGCAAACGTATGAATGACTTGAGTGTAGTTTGTTTTGTGTTTTCATCTGTTACGGCACTTCCTAAAGCCCTGTCTTTGCCTTGCGTTTTCGAATTCAGTATGCGTGTAATTTAATATTTTCCTTGGGAATGCCTTAATTTTTGCAATTTTCAGCTCTAAGGTGTATGTATTGAAAATGACAATGAAAGCTTAGGCGACCCTAGGGTCATTGATATGTTTTGGATTAGTATGTCAAGTATATTCATGATGTAGTCCATGGGAAGTGTGCCGACAATTGTTTGAAGTTTAAATCTTTACTAATTTACACCTTACACATAATTTTCTGTATTTTGTATGGCTTATTGACGTTGGCTGAAACTTAACTATGCGGCAAACCTTTCTTGGTTCGATAGTTCTAGTGTTTTGGTCTCCAATGTAATACGGTCTGCGCTGTTAAAATTTTCTTACTTTTATTTAATTTTCTTCTTTTGCACGCAATAATTGACTTTAGTATGTTTAGTGTTTACCGTGCTATATTTTTAATAATTACCTCTAATTTACAGTTCAGTTGCCGCGTGTAGAAAATGATTGTACCAACACAGGTGAGATATAATGAAACAGAGTAAATTGCTTATTGTATACTTGCCTCTATTAGATAAGTAGCTAAAAGTGTCTTACCTGCTTAGTTAACTCAGTTGTGATGGATCCATTGTTAGCGGAACACGGTTAAAGTAATTTCTTTTCACTTTCTTGGCGTTATTTTAGAGAGTAATTTGTTCGAATTTTTGTTTTTATGTGTTACGTATAAATATTCTAGCTTAATATGCCTTTTAACTTTGTAGGTTCAAACAGTGAAGGCAAGAAACCCAGGAGGAGCCGAGGTCTTCTACGATCATTGCTATGTTGCTTCCGAGGAAATGGCTCCGGGAATTCTGGAGGCTCATCGTTTAGCAAAACTCATCATGGAAACTCAGCAGCTAACTCATCTTCATCATCACTATCGGGGGGAGGAGGAGGGTCCGGCAGTGTGTCTGGAGGGGGAGATGGACGATGTTCTCCAGCACCATTGACACCTGGGTGTCCTGGTGGAAGTGGTGGTTCTCCTAGGTTTTTACTACCACCCGTTAGACACCAGGATATGCATCGAAAATGCATGGTCATTGATCTTGATGAGACGTTGGTTCATAGCTCATTTAAGGTAATAAAGCCATTATTTATAGTAAACACCTATAAAATGTATTTACAATGTTTATAAATCAACCTTTTCAATCCACAATTAATGCAAGTCTAGTGTAATTGGAAAATTTGAATGGTTTATCTAACCTCCTCATGTATTATAGTTTTTTTTAATCAATAGTTGTTACTGGAGATTGACTAATTGTATAGTACTAATTTTATGGTTGAGAGTCTGCTATTATTTCTTGTTGGCTATTATTTGATGATGTTTATCTTCTCTCCAACAATCACATGATGCAAAATTACAGAAATTGTATTCTCATTGCAATGGAAAGTAAAGAATGTCATGATTGATAACATGATGTCCTATCCTAGGACATGATAATCATGATTCATCTATTTGGGTAGTTACACTTAACATTTTCTTATCACTTAAGGAGAGGCATCTCTTAAAAATCTACATAAGTAAAAATGTAGGTCAATGTTTATATTTTTAGAAATAAGTTCTAACTAAGCTGACAGCAGTCAAAATTCCTAATGTCCATTTACAATTCAATTAATGTTCTGTGAATAAATTTTTCCAAGTTACAGTGTGATGATGTGCTGTTAATTTTTTGAATGATTGATGTTAATGCTAATTGTACTAATTTGGAATAATGACTTGGACATTGGAAGTGTAATTGAAAGCTGTTGTATTGAGAGAGGCATCCGAAAGTTAGGTGTCATTTCATTTTAAGTACTAGTTTGTTTTAATGAATTGACAAATAATGTTCCAACACTATGTAATGGGCAAGCTCTGATAACAGCAGGAACAAATGTAGTTACTGCCTGCTGAGCAAGTTATAATGATCAGAAAGTGGACTATAGGAAACAATTAACATTCTTATTTCATAGGATTTTAAGCCATTATTCATTTATTAGGCTTAAGTTTATCTATATATGTGGTATTTGGCATCCAAGAGCTCATGATGCTTTGCATGTTGTTACTAATGATGACAAAATCAATCTTTGAATTTGCATAGCAAAATATAAAAGCTTGAACTGCTCATAAAACTGATAACATACTGAAAGAATATAAAATCAATATAAATATGACTTAAAGTGTAGCGTTGTGAGAGAAGTTTTGCAAATCTGGTAAAACAGAAAGACATGGTATAGCATTGTCATAGAAGTGAACGAATTTTCATCAGGAAGTCATTAGCATATCAGATAGCCCAAAGGAGTACATTTATATTACCATTTAATTCTTAGTGTTACACATTTTTCTCTTGTTGAGTGTATAGTTTCATGGACAATATTTCTCATTGAATACAACCTTCTATTATATTTTTATAGAATGTAAAAATTTTTGTTTTCTATGGTGTAGGGACTACAATTTGTGTTATTTCAGATCTTGCCATAGATAACCATACCAGCAATGGTGTGTGTGCTTTGAACTGTGATTTGGTTTGTCATAGCTGTAAGAAAGTTTCATTGTGCCACTTACTGTGTTAGTTTAGCGCGGGGGTGGCGGACCTATGGCACGCGTGCCCAAAGTAGCACACGGAGCTATTATTTCGGCATGCGGAGGTGGGAGGGTGCTAAGGGATACCTCTATCTCACTCGATGGGTTGGCATGCAAGTCGAGCCAGTATACTCTTATTTCATAAACTTAGGCACTCAATCTCCAAAAGGTTCGCCACCCCTGGTTTAGCATTTGGCTGTTCATTCCAAGATGCTTATTATGAACCCTTTCATCAGATTGTTTTGTAATTTCAAAAGTATAAATCAGCCATACGGATAAACTTGCTTTCAATCAATTATGTGTGCAGAGTTGGTTTTTGGGTATTGGTTATGCAACCACTTAGCCATTTTATTTTTGCTTTTAATCATTTCTTGCACCATGGTGTGAGTTAATTCATGATTAATTATTGATGCTGAGGATCTTCCTTTGGCGTCTTTACTGCTCCATTTAAAAAAATTAATTCAGTGGTTATTATCATTAATTATCATTTTCTGGCCTGGTATAAATAAGGTTTTTCTTTGATGATCCTTTATTGTTGTTTTTAGAGTTGTGAATCTGAATCAGAGCTTGATTATGGAGGGCATACCAAATAAACTTATGTTCTATCTCTTAATTTTCAGCCAATCAGTAATGCCGATTTCATTGTGCCAGTGGAAATTGATGGAACGGTTCACCAAGTATATGTGCTCAAAAGACCTCATGTGGACGAATTCCTTCAGAGGGTTGGGGAACTCTATGAGTGTGTTTTGTTTACTGCTTCCTTAGCTAAGGTAAGCTATACTTGTGTTAATTAAGAATGCATGTCTTGTCTGTATCCTGCAGCTTCTGCTCTAAAATATTAATTTATTGGCAATTTACTTAAACCATTCTATTCATAGCTCTAATTCTAAAAACTTATTTATATGAATTTAGTCAGTAATTCAATACTATAAGCTATATGTTTGTTGATTAAGGTGAAGGGTTAACTATGGACTAAATGTAGTTTTACAATAATAATGTTATATTCATCAGATAAGTCATCCACTATATTTTTGGTTTCCAGTCATCTGTTATTGTTTTCCTTTATTTATTAAATCTGTGATTTTTTTAGTTCTATTGATTCAGCTATGTGTATTTGTTTTGTTCTCTGCTTCATTTGGACTGCCAATCAAAATTGTATATTGGTCTCTCTCCATTGTTGGGCCTCCTTCATTGTAGGCTATGGTGACTAACTCGAACAACTGTCAAGCTCCTTTCATTGACAATAGTGAAATAAAGATTCAAATGCCTTTAGTGGGTGAGCTTCCCTCATATTTTGTGTTACCGTCTTTTTTCACAGCTGAAACTTAGCAGGGAAGGCTTTTACAGCTGTATGGCTTATTTTATGCTTAATACCTTGTTTATGTGATTTATGTTTTATTAACTTACACCAGAAATTTATAAATGGCCTTTAATTTCTTATTTTTTTACTGTAACAACAGTTGCATAGCTGTCTCATCGATAAATTTCTCAGGTAGTTAGTTCTTTGGTGGAGCATTCAGAATCTGCTGTTTTGTGACTACTGCTTTGTGCTTGGAAATGGTACAATATCTTTTAAAAAACTTTTAAAAAATAAAGGAAAAGATGCCTGTATATGGTTGAGGTAATGTCAGAACAGAATAGAACAACATTCAACAAATATGTCTCCCTTTTTTCTTCCATCGGGTCTTCAATGGGTTGCACTTATTTTAGAGAATAGAGAAAAGTTATGTTTTCCACCTCTATAATGATGATTGTGGAGTTTTAATTAACACATTTAAGTTCAGTCACTCTTATTTATAGAGAACCAATGTCCCAAGGGTCCTAAATTCTTTAAAACTAAGTATGAGTTAATCGGGTTGAAAAAGCTCTCCTCTGAAGTAAAATGCATAAGTAAGGCACTTTAGGGCCTAAATTTCATGGGTTTTCCCCTCGGAGACCCTACCCCTCTTTCCCCTCCCTGCACTTGGTGCATCGCCCCTCCCCCTTCAATCAAAGGAATGAGCGTCTATGCAAAGCCTCTTGAACTCTCATAAAATTTATCACATTCTGATGAATTTTTCCTGGTATTTAGATGTTTTCAGTTATGCTAATGAGATACTTTTCCCTATAGCACTCATATTTGACACATTTTAATTTCAAGCCCAAGAGCAATAAGACTGCTTGTCTCATGGAAGTTTACAATCTTGTATGTACAAAATTAGCTACATCGCAATGTGAATTGATAGATATCACTCGTCTAACAACACTTCAAGATATTGGAAGTTGTTCATGTGATTTCATTGCCTGCAAAAGAAGCAGAGTTATTTGGAAATAAAAAAAGGTTGCTGTGGTCAACGATTCTTTGTGCCCCAAGAAATGAAGCAATTGGGAATGAGAGGTTAGCCACAATCTATCCATGCGTGAGTGGTAGACTCATAAAGTGAGATGTTGAATTGTCCATTTCTTATATTACTTATGATTCTCTCTCCATCAAAGCATAACCATATTGAAAAGATATCTTGTTTGATTATAAGGCCATAGCCATGCGTTAAATATAATACTTAACTCTCAGCTAAGTCATTTGAAGTTAATAATACATGGTGAGCAAATAAATTGATGCCGCAGTGTTGCATTCATAGGACATTATTATGAAAGCATTAAGTGTAACCTCTTTGCCACCACAAGGGACCTGAAAAAATGAAGCAATCAGACTGGGTATAGCGAGACTTTTTGGTTCATAATTATATTAGGTGTAAAATATAATGGTAACAATGTCGAGGTTTCCAGTGGCTCATCATCCAAAGCACAAGGAGAAACTTCAGGATTCTGCATGATGAAGACAAAGTTTCAATGGTATATTTGTGCTTTGAGTGCTGAGTACGTTTTGAGTGCTTAATCAGCTGTGTTAATTCAAATGATACAGGAGTGGTGTTTTCACATTCCAATATAAATACACTTCCAAAAACCAGTGCCACGAAGCTTCCACTCAAAAAGCAAATATGCGTGCACATAAAACTAATGGCTCCCATTAAAGAAGAAAAGCCATTGCAAAAATTCAAGGATGAATAGCATAAATATTTACCAATGAAACAAAAAAGTGAGCCAAATTGAATGAGTGCATATTTGCAATACCTTTGGAGACCAGTTGAGCATCATCAAAGGAGATGATATGGTCATCTGTTCAAAACATCGGGAGTTTGCTGTATTCCATGTTGGTATGGCAAAATGTACGTTAGGGAGACAGGATGCCTGATAGAGACCTGAATAAGAGAACACAGAAGGTGTATTGGGGTGTTCCACCCAGAAAAATCTGCCTTGGCTGAACATAGCCTATCAGAAGACCATATTATCTCCTTTGATGATGCTCAGCCCGTCTCCAAAGTCATTTACCCAAAGGGTATTTGGAACTTCTACTAAAAGAAGCCATTGAAATATGGCTGGGAAATAACACCTTACTATGAGACTCTGGGTACATCCTAAGTAGGGAATGGAAACCATTTATTAAAAAAATAACGGGAAAAATGTGACAACAATGCCCCCTAATTAGACTGGTATGTAAGCGTAGATAGAATGTCCTGGGAATCATTGCTCTGAAGATGATGGAGGAATATTCCATCGAAATGTTGGCAGCAGCCAAAATCCTTACTCGGACAGAAACCTGAGAACAATTCATGTATTTAATTCACCGGTAAAGAACAAAATCTTATAAAATAAGTCATTTTGGCAAGTCAAGTTATACACAAAGATTTGAGATAATATATTTTCTTTCTTACAAAAGCAAGTTCTGATAAAAGTTTGACTTGTAAGGTTTTCTTAGGGCTTTGACTGCCTTTCTAATGTATTGAAGTTGAGTTTCTGCTTCATTATTGTGGACCTTATGTGTGATTTGTCTTTAAACAAGCACCTTCACTGTCATAAATGAATCATTCTAAAATCAGACTATTGAAGCTAAACCCTGAAGTCTTCTCATTGTAGGGGAATCACTGTGAATCTAATTATCAAAAAAGTTCTGGCTCCCCTATCTTTCTAGCACAGAACCTAACATGCTCATTTTATCTACTCTTTAAGTTTGATATGACTTGGATTGATGATTTTTTTTGTGATTACCTGAGATGCTAATGTGATGAGATTGTGAGCCCTATTGTACTTGCAAAAATCAGCTGTCATCCAAAAGGTGAAGTATCTGTTTCTCATGTCCTTGTGGTTGGACAAAAAAATCTCGTTTGAAGTGTTGAGGTATGTTCATTAGAGAATAGCCCTTTTTCAATAAGTCCAAATTATATGTAATTTCTTAGCATTGTGTATTGTTTGTATTTGATCTTCTTTAAGCCTCCAGGCAAAGAGGCAGTCCCATTGGAGCAGAGAGGCACAAGGTGTCATGTTTCCATTTTCACACACACACACACAATATAATGCATGATTACTTATGTATGGACATCCACTTGACAGCAGGCATACTCAATACATTTGGTGGATGGAAGATTATATTTATGCACAAAATGACTCCAGGGTTTTATCATCAAATTGTTTTCTCTTGCCTTTAGTTGCTGAAATACATTGCATATCGAAGAGTATACCTGCTAGCTACAATTGTTTTGTGCAAAATAAGCCTTGAACTTCAGAACCTTTCAATTCTAAATGCTGCATAATGTGATCATTCACTGCTGAAATCTGAAACCTTTGACCCTAAAATGATGAGTTGACATGTAGCACTAGAAACAGAAAAATGATCCGCAACGATTGACTTTTTGTCATGACCAACATAAGATTTGTTTATAGACTAATACTCCTTCCTTCCTGTTCCACATAAAAACTCTTTCAGTCCTGTGTGTTAATTCTTAACATGGACTCTCTATTTTTTTGGGAGCGGGAATTGTAAAAAGGTGCATTTTACAAAGTTAATTTGTTTAAGAAGATGGTCCAAGGATATTATGAAATTTAGTGTTTATTTTTGCATCAAAATAAAACTGAGAAATAATTACTATTGTTATAATAAGTTTCCATCGCACTATATCAGTAATAGTAATTGCTCTTTGCCCCATTTATATAATGCTAATTAATTTCCTTTAATATTTGTGTAATGATAATTTTATTTAGAGATATGTAAATGTAGTTTGTGCTAGACCCCTGAAAATAGTGAGTCCCCTGTATTATTTTGGTTGAAAATTTTCCATCATCAGTCTAGTCATTAATGCTTTATTGCAGTATGCTGACCCTGTGGCTGACCTCCTTGATAGATGGGGAGTTTTTCGAGCCCGCCTCTTCCGTGAGTCTTGTGTCTTCCACCGTGGTAACTATGTAAAGGACCTCAACAAGCTTGGGCGAGATCTTGAATCCATTGTTATTGTTGACAACTCTCCTGCTTCTTATATATTCCACCCTGACAATGCTGTAAGTGTTAAACTCATGCAAAGTAGATTCCCATGTTATTTATATCACTTCAAATTTATTTGTCCTATGTTTCCAACGTGTTGCTGAAATTTTTTTACATTGAAAATACCTCCCTTGCTGATTATAAATCACTCTTTCCATGAAATTTTCTAGATACCGATGAGTCATTGGCCCAAATAAATAAGAATGGGTAAATTAACCCTTTTGTAGACAAAACAGCTTTAGCCATGTTGTTCAGGGATATGAAACATGATATTTAGTGACGTGGTCGGGATTTGAGGGTTCGGTGGAATCATATCGAATCCATGGATTTGAGATTCGATCGAATTTTTTCAAAAAAGTATTGATCATTTTGGAATCCAGTTATGTGGGTAATGATGCACTATGTTGCTGTAAACTCCTCACCATCCATCATGAATTCATTTGAAATCTCACCTTGCATGTGCACGTACAACACCACCTTCATAATCTACTTCTGGTCCACTTTGTATGTTAATGTGTGTGCGCCACAGGTAATTATGTATTTGTTCACCTGATTGATCAAAAACGTTTCTTTTGGTTTTTGCAAAATGAAGTTTTGAGCTGCAGAAAAATATAAACCTAACATAGAATGCATCATAAAACTTCACATTTTTTTACCCAAAAATTTTTTTCAAAACCTATTTTGTTGTTCTATAGTGGTTTGGTTTAAGGCTATGAATGTGATGGAAATTTAGCTGATCCATTTTAAGGATTGAGAGATAGTTATCTGTATAAAACCAAAAGGTAGTAATATTTGAAATATGATTGTTAGAGAGGTTGTAACTGGAGTCAGAGTTTGAGACTTTTTCATACCATTTTGTTCTAAATTCTAATACGGTATTCTGTAGTTGCATCTCCTCAGTCACTAATGCACTGTGATGATGTGCATAAAAATTTTCAAATTTAGCCAGAAAAACAGCAAAAGCCTACAATTTATCAAAAAATATATGGAAAAGTATTGAAACACCTCATTGGAATTAACTAAGAATGTACAAGAACAAGTAAACAATTCAGTTGTGTTTCTTTAGCTATCTTTCTTTAATGCTAACTGAGAAAGTAATAAACTTCAATGCGTTCCATAGTTTGAGGCTTAGCTATGTGGAAGTTGAATTTCACAAATGAAAAAGTAACTTTGTTTTCTTCCGCATATTTATTTTTTGACATGTTGTACCAAGAAAATAAATCTGTGTAAGAAAACAAGGTTACTTTTTCATTTGTAACAAACTTCAATGTAAAACAATTTTCTGTTCCACTGAAATGTTATTTTTAGTGATTGGTTGAATTCAAAATGTATCGAATCCGAATCCTGCATTCAAAAATCCTATTTTTATCGAATCTTGAACACCAAGTCCGAATCCTGCCTTCGCTTAGTTATATTTCCCATTTCTTGTAAATTTATGAACCCACGATTTGTCTCCGTTTTCCCATAATCTCAAGTCTAATTATTTAGCTTTAAAAAAGACAATAAAACTAAACAAATTTGTTTGACAGTAGAGTGGATTACTTTCTCAGTTTGGAATATAGAAAGATGGCCAAGGGAACTGAATTTTTGTATTTTTTTGCATAATTAGTTATTTTTCAATGATCAGTTTTGAAACCTTTCCATGTATTTTTTTTATAAATGACAGGCTTATGCTGTGTTTTGGGAAAAATTAAAATCTTTTGATGCACATTACCTAAGTGCGTTAGTGGCTTTGGAATGCTACCATGAGATGTAGTTTCAGAATTTAGCACAAAATTGTGTGACAAAATTTCAAACCCTGACTCCAGATAATGTCTATCTAACATATGTATTTCGAATATCATGACCTTTTCTTGATAAGGAGGGAAATACCTCTCTTTCTTTGCAACATTTGGCCTCATGAATATCTATTTCCATATTTTAGTCTAGTTTAATTTCACCCATATTGATATTTAATGAGTGTGTAGGACCTTATGACTCCTTAATGAATCCTGAATAGGACAAACTGAATTTTCCTTACATTTTCACTGTATGATGGAGCAATGAAAAAGGTTTCGAGAAAATTTTGCGGCATAATAAAAACAATGTTTTTCAAAGTGTTCTCTGTTAGATGTGTATTTTTCTGCAGCTCAAAACTTCGTAAAGGAAATTTTTATTAATTTTTTAAATGTTATTCGTAAAGGAAATTTATGGGTTGTGCCAATAATTAAAAGAGCATAATGATCTGTGGCATGATCATGTCAGTATAGGGAATGCTCTGGAAGGTTATGAAGGTGGTGTTGTACATGCACCATGCAGCGATTTCTTTAAATGAAACTTGATGCGACTACTAACAGTAAAAATCTCTGCTGATATGCATATTTTATGGCGTAATGAATGTTCTCCCAATTAGCCACACTTAAAAAGTACAACTGCATCAAAATGATGAATTTCAAGGTGAGATATTGAACTAATTTACACTAGATGACCAAGTTTATTCAGCAACATAGCATATAAGCCACATGCACAACTAGATTTGAATTTGATCGAATCTTTTTGGAAAGGATACGATTGAATCTCGAATCCATGAATTTGATAAGATTAATTGGAATCTTTGAATCCCCACCACTTCACTAGTTATTTTCTAAGCTAAATAATTAGATTTTAGATTAAAGGAAGTGGAAACCTAGAACAAATTATGGGTTCAATGGTTTACAAGAATATGTAAAAATAAGTTTGAATTGGTTTATAAATATAATATTATTTATTTATATTTTGATAATGATAAGGAGCTTGGTATTATAATCAAAGGAGAGCAGGGTTCAGATTCCAGATTTGATGAAAGTAGGAGATCAAAATTTAGAATTCGGTTTCAATAAATTTTGGATTCTTACTTACTTACTGCCGTGGCTCTTGGTACCCCAGGTGGTACTTTGCCTCGCCAACACGTTGCCTCCAGATGTCCCGATCTGTCGCATCTGCTTCTCTTCTCCCTAGGCTTCTCAAGTCTCTTCCAACCTGGTCCCGCCATCGTAATATGGGTCTTCCTGGTAGTCTTCTACCCTCAGGGTTGTTCATTAAAATTCTTTTCATTATAAGGTGTCTTTTTTCCTCAGAATATGGCTGGCCCATTTCATTCTTCTACTTCGCACCTTGGCCACAATATCTGGGTCCACATACAGCTGCCTCAGTTCCCTGTTGTGCTTCACCCTCCATTCTCCTTTTTCAAAGGATGGTCAATAGATTTTCCTTATTATTTTGTTTTCAAAAATTATTAATCTTTTTTCTGTCCATTTACTTAGTGCCCAATTTTCAGAACCATAGAGTAAAACTGGTCTTATAATAGTTTTATATATACAGATTTTTGTTTTGTGGGATAGTAACTTAGACCTTAACAGTTTGGGGCATGCTGAGAAACTTTTATGTGCTGCATTCAATTTTTGTTGTATTTCTGCATCTTCCTTGTAATTATTGGTCAGCGTCACTCCTAAATAGGTGAAGTTGTTTAGTTTCTGGAATTTATATCCTTCAATCTCTATGTGGTTTTGATCATTAATTTGGGTAGTCCTACCACATTCCATAATCTTAGTTTTGTATTCTTTTCATGTATGGTTTATAAGGGTTGTGACTAGGACTTTAAGTTCTTCCATATTTTGAGCTATAATTGCCACATCGTCTGCATATGCAAGAATATTTATTTGTCCCTATTTTAATACCTGATTCTGTTTTTCTTACTTCTTGTAGCGTTACCTCTAAGGCTAAATTAAACAGCAATGGGGACAAGCCATCTCCCTGTCTTACTCCAGTATTTACCTCAAGCTCTTCTGAGAATTCTCCATTTACCTTTATCTTACATTTAGATTCTGATACAGTTGATTTTGATAAATTTATTAGTTTCTTAGGAATTCCATATTTTTCCATGCTTTTCCAGTTTTTTTTTCTGCTCAGAGTCATATGCTTTGGAGAAATCAATAAAGAGGCAGAGAAAGGATTTATTGAATTCATAGTATTTTGCCTCTTTTAATATAAAGATTTGGTCGTTGGTTTATTTTCCTCTGGTGAAGCCTGATTGGTGTTCCCTTATGATGGCTGATGTAAATACCTCTAACCTAATTTGTATAATCTTTGATAAAATTTTGTATGTACAGTTGAGGAGAGAAATACCTCTGTAATCATTGCATTCTTTCTTGTCACCTTTCTTATGAATTGGTATGATGATCGCTCCCTTCCATTCCTTGGGGATTTTGGATTCTCCCTATTGCTAATAATAGTTTTTGCCCTCATGAGGCATGAAACTTTCCTCTTATGCATACCTAGCATACTCATTGAGGGCAGGACCAATCATGCATCATTCAGCCATCATGTCCTTGGGAAACTGAAATCTTAATGCTGGCTATAGCCATCTTGTCTGCAAAAGGGTTGAGTTAAGGTAGATCTACAATTCAAATAACATAGCATGTTCTTATTTCAGTTCATGTGGTCAGGTTTGATGTTTATTCTGTTCATGCATCTCCAGATACTTCTAGCTGTGTGCATTACCTTTATATGTTTACTGACATAACCTGTAGGGTTTTGCAACCATAAGTGCTGCCAGTGATGGTATCATTTGTTTCCTCTTATGTTAGAGTCATTTGTTCCCACTAGTACCTCTTATAAGTAGTGATACAGGGCAAGCTTCTGAACATTATTATGCTTGGTTTGATAATAAATTTGTGGGTTCTGGCAGTATGTTAGCTAAACACCAGACTCGCAACCCATACCTCTACCTACAACTGTCATACCACTACCGTATCAGTCTTTTTGATCTCTGCTAACATTCTGCTCAGATTTGATGCTTAATTGAATTATAAAAGTATATGCCAATATGAAACATCCATTGGTGTCCTAATTAAGGTCTATTTTTATATGCATTGAAATGATCATTATTATGTCCACTTAGTATGAAAATTTTACAATTAACTTAAATAAAATACCAAAGGTCCTTATGTAACCAGTGCTTATTAGGGTTTACATATTGCAAATAAATTAAGACAAACATAATTAGACAACTTACTACAGTAGCAGCTCGATAATAGGAAGTTGGAGGGACTGAAAAATCAGCACTTTGTATTTTTGAGTTTTGGACTTTCAAACCTTTTTAATGAATCGCGAAAAATATTTCCCCTCTCCCCCTCCGACTTCTTTGGTCTTTAAAACGATTTCTAGTCAGGATTCGAGAAAGCATTCGAAATAATGCCTTTCTATCATAAGCTAAATGTCGCAAATGTTCATAAAATAACTATCACTTCTTAGTTCTCTATGCAAATGAATTTTAGTTTGCTATCATTTTCTTTGCAAAATTTTCGCCCAGTGTAGAAGGCATACACAAAGCAAGTTCTGCATTTTTTATGAGACTATAGCTTTCTTAATCTATGGCTAATCAGGACGTGCAACCAGTAGGGGCATTGCGTCTAACATCTACGAAGTTAAGATGGTAGTTCGCCAGACTGCGCCTCCAATCACCCTGTCTTTATTGCTCAATCACAGATAAAACGAGCAAAAGTCTCACTTCATTTAAAGAAATCCTTCACAGGTCATTGTTTGTGGTTTCTTTCCCGTTGCCTGCTGGACATACGAAGTTGAAAAGAAATATTATTTCGTTCCAATTACTAATCGCATGACTACAAATTGGGTGTGATCTGGACATCTTCCATAACATAATCATATCGCAGTATACTAAGTTTCTGGTCCTAAATGGCAAGATTTATTGGACAGATGGAATATTTTTGTGGAGGTCGTGGAGGATGATACCGGAAAAAATAGGACCTCAGATCACGGTTTGTGGAGAAAGAACAAACGCTTCAACTGCCGCCCAGGACATGCCTTCACTTGCAATGACGGCACTCCACCAATTCATTTCTTAGCGATGTTTCTAACATGTACGCCATTAAGACGGTGGCTGGCCCGACCATGCTTCCAATCAACCTGTTTTACTGCTTAATAATAGGCCATAAGAGCAAAGGACTCAGTCCATGTAAAATATCCTTCTCAGGTCATTATTTGTGATCTCTTCCTCGTTGCCTGCTGGATATACGAAATTGGGAAGAAATATTATTTTGTGCCAAAGCCAAACGGTGTCACCGCTCATTGATGTTCGAGTAAGAAACATGACCCAGTTCCTTTTCCCTTCGATGATTCATGCTTATAGTTCTATTCGGTAAAACATTAAGCCGGGAAATAAAGTAAGCGATTATTTTTTTCCTTTTGTGTAATCTCTTCGCATCATATGTGTTATGGTGAATGCCATTTTATCCAATGGCGACCTTATATGCCAACTTCGGTAGGCTAAAACATAGAAGCTAATGAAATACCCTGTGTATAAATAGTGATATCCGAATCACTCCACGATTTATGGCATTTTTTTATCCACAATTGTGTGAAAAAGAAACTTCATCCTAAATGGGCATCACGGAGATATTCCAGATCCAGCGTTCTCCATTCCATTATTTAGTTGTTTTTTTCCCCTCTGCGACTTACGTCTTCTATGCTTCACTGTGCTGTGGAGCGTAAAACAAAGTAAGACTAACTGTTTGAAGCGTAACTTTGTAAAATTAATTCAAGAGGAACTTAGGAAGAGGGACTGAGGCTGAAACCTAACTCCTTTCTGTGGTAAATTCCTGATAATGACAATAAGTTTTTGCAGAGTAGTATTTCCGTAGTTAGATTCTTCTAAATGTCGGGTGATTTTGAAATAGAGTGCATAAGGATCCAATTCATGCCCATGTTGTGTCATATCTGCATATGAAAATGCCAAGGACACTCTTACTCTTAGAGTTACTCTTGCCATCGCCATGAAATCTGATTCAATTGGTCATTTATCTTGTGGAAATCAGGGATAGCAGTGATGATAGATCAAATGCAATGTATCAAGGACTGATTACTCAACAAATCCACTGAAGTAATTCATGAATGAAAGTTGGTACCTGTAAAATTTCATGGAGGTACCCCAACAACATATTCGAATTAAGTTACGTGGCTTCCGTGGTGGTTTTATTTTAAGGATTTTAGTTTTCTGGTTTACTCATATGATGAACTATGCTTCATAAGACGATATTTCGTGGACAACGGCTACTTCAGGTTGATGTGTCTTAGCTGTTTATCACAGGTATTATACGATATAATGTTATATTGTTGAGCCACTCCCCCGATTAGGTCATCTGTTTACAAATTTGAAATAATCTGTGTAAAATGCAAAATTACATCAGTTGCAAGGACGGCTATGCTTCATAGGACGATATTTCACGTATGGTGGCTTCTTCAAGTTGAAGTGTCTTAGCGCTTTATCACAGGTCTTATCTAATACATATATAAATATGTTTGTTTGTTCATCTTCTATGCATTACAATACCATTTATCAGATTGCGATGAAACTTTGGTGAGTTGTTATGCCTGCACCCTCGAAGGTTTCTGAATTATTAAATCCATTGTACAATAGGTAAAGCATGAGTCGCTTCAACAAATGAGTTTTGGCACACGAGCTTCTCAAACAAGTGAGGGTTGACAAGCAAGCAACCAAGCAATTCGTTTATGAGTTGCTCAATCACGTCAGTCAGAATCATATCAGTAAGACATAATTTGTGCTAAAATGTATTTAATTTATTTGTATGTGGAATAAGATTTGGTGCAGTGGTCTCTTTGTTTTCATTTTTATTTAATACTTGCGCTCGATTTTCGTAAACGCTATGCTATTTCCTGAAATTGGATTTTTAAATTTTAAATCTTGAATTTTTGCACTATTTCAACTGTAGAATATTTTATTTACTTGGAAACCGCAGCGTAGGCATGGATTGGAAACTCATGCCATCATTTGTACGTTAAGAATTCCTGTGTAGGTACAAGGAATTCATTGGACTTGGTCTCAAATTCTTTTAGGGACTGATTTTGAAAAAGGCATTATACACATGCTGGGCACAGCTAGTACATTACAATGTTATATTGTTGAGCCACTCCCCCGATTGGGTCATGTTACAAAATTTGAAATAATCCGTTTTAAATGCAAAATTAGATCAGTCGTGGGGATGGCTATACCCTCGTAAATTCTTGGAAACTGTTATTTTTCTATTGTCTCATGAAATATGGACAGTGGTGGGAGTAAACGCTGGTTTATTCATAGCGAAGCCCTGGATTTTGGTATAGTGACTGCAACAGGTATCTCAGTTCTATTTCCCATTGCGCGTCATCAATCGTGTCATTTTCCGTTTGAGTGCTCAATAAATTAAAATTTCCGCTAATAGCACATGGCAGTGAGTTGGTACGCGGTGCCACACATGAGTTAAAACCAAAAGAGAATTGTTAACATCATGGAAATGCTGCTAACAGTTAAAACAAAAATAAAACGGGAAAAATTGCCTCAAGCTACCATTTTCCCCATCACTCGAGAACTAAATTATCCACAAATAAAACTTGATGAATAACTGTGTGACTCAGGCACTTGTGAGATATAAATGCACTATTCATGCATTGAACACAATTAATAGATTATATTCGGCAACACTGATTCGTTTGGTGTCTACGTTGGCAAATAGCGATCTTTTCTGTTGTGATTTCTACCCAAGGTTTGTAAAAACAAACTCAGTTTCCTTGTGGGAACTTGGTCTGAGGTTCCTAATTTTGAAAATTTCATATTTTTGAAACTTCGTTTTTTCGAATAGCGCCATGTATTTAGCATAGGCTTTTCGGCGGGACTGACAGTTTTGCTTCATGAAATCGAAACTTCGTAGTTTTGTATTATCGAGTTGCTACTGTATTTAGCTCGCAGGTCACTTTACTGAGTTAAGTGTGAAGTTGGTGTTGCTTTCTGCTTTCAGTATCTGGACCCACTCCATGTCTTGTGTTTAATTTTTACATGCATGTTATATTTAGAAATCTCTTATCTGCAACCTTAAGAGGAAAATTTCTTCATGAAATATTTTCTTTGTTGACTTTATTTTAGTGAACCCATGAAATTATTCTACTGAGATCCCGAATATTCTTTCAAACATGTAACGGCCTGTGCCTTTTAGAAGATCTTATGTATTACTTTCATACTACAGTAAAACCTCTCTTTTACACTATTGAGGGGGACAAAGGGAAAAAAGGGTTAATCACAGGAAATTATAAATGGTGAGAAACCTTTATTTGCTGGAAATGGAAGCAAATTCATAACCAAATGTTCCTTAATTTTATTTAATTGGAATGGATTTCACCTAAAATCTAGTGGCTGAAGCTAGCTGGTGTAATTAACAGGGAAAAATGATACTTTGTTTTCGTAATTTTAAGTTAACAGGGGTGCAGGGCACTGATACAATAACAAAAGGATTTTAGTTTGGATCCCCACTATGCATTAAGGGTATGCATTTGTCCTTCAAAAATACTAGAAGCCATCCATGCCTTCACGTTGGCAGGATAGGCTGTGGGCAATAAGGTTCTACTGTTTGTTTTTTAAGTAGATTTCTGGATTTTCGTAAAATAAAGAACTTCTGTGTCTCATTACCCTCTGCTTAACCAAACAGTGATGCAAGCTTTGCTGTGTTTGTCCACATGGCAAAGATCGCCTTTGAATTCTTGTGTTGCAGTATGTCGTAAGACCTGTCTCCCCCATGGTAAACTTGTCTGTATGAGAATATAGCCATCAACACAATTATGTAAAGTTAGGCACTTCCACTGAAGAAGTGTTGCAGGATCTACACTTTCAGATTCACCACATATGCTGTTGTATACAATACCACAGTGAATTTGAAAGGATCTATCTAGCCATGTGATGCTTCAACTTCATTAATACCTAATCTTGCTGTTGCATGAAGTGCCGTTTCTTATAAGAAAAGTCAACTTAATTGGTATACCACGGACTTGCAAAGCACACTCCACAGAACAAGTGCACAATCCTTGCTAAAATATGAATAATATAATAATAATCTAATAAAAATCACTATAAATTATTCTGTTGACTTTATGTTTCTATAAGTACTGAGTTCATAATACTAACTTCAAGGGGAAGGCAACGATGTTATGATCAGGTCCCTATGACCTGTACAAACAGTCATTAAGTTGTTCTGCAAAATTAACGATAGCTTTATATCAAATAAATTTTTAAAATCAAAACTTTAAGAAATCACTTTGTAGATTTATAAATTGTTATATTAAATTCTGGCAGAAATTGAACCAAAATTAATTTTGCAGTTACCCAGATAAATTCAGAATTTCTGCTAGAGGCTCAGAAAATGGGCACTTTTTTCATTGCCCCTTACTCTTACTCCTGTGGTCATGGGAAACCTAAATGGTCTTTGGCCTCACCAAGCACATGCCTCTGTGCCCTTCTGTCTTCTGCTGTGTCCAGTTGAGCTCCCATTTTTCTCAGGTCCTCCTTCACTTCATCACTGCAGTGCATTCTTGGTCTCTCTAGTGGTCTAGTGCCTTCCGGTTTTCCTCCGCATATCTTTTTTATCATTGTGTTGTCACTTCTTCTGTGGACATGGCCTAGCCATCTAAGTCTTCTGTGTCTGACTATACCCACAATATCTGGTTCTTTGTACAGTTCTCTCAACTCTTTGTTTTTCCTTAATCTCCATGTTTCTCCTTCTTTAATGGGGTTGAATATTCATCTCAAAACTTTATTTTCAAACATCATGAATTTTTTCTGTGATCTTTTTGTAAACGACCATATTTCAGAACCGTATGGTAGTTCTGGTTGGACTATTGTTTTATAAAGATGAATTGTTGTGATTCGTGGTTGGAGTTTGCTTTTCAAAAGTTTTACTAGGCTCCAGTAGGTTCTCTCAGCTGCTGCAAGTCAGGTAAGAATTTCGGTCTCCTCTTTGTTGTTACTTGTTATTGTAACCCCTGGGTACTTAAATTGATAGTTTTTTTAAACCTATAATTGAGTATTTCTAAACATTCCTCTTCCTCTACATGCCTGCTTATTTTCATGTACAGTAAAACATCGTTAATTCGAACCCGCTTAATTCAAAATACCGCTTAATTTGAAGTTGTGAGCTGTCCCCGGCAAACGGTATAGGGAATTGCATGCTAGATGGTACTGATAATTGGAAATATCGCTCAGCATGTAATTCAAAGTCACATTTCGCCCTGTGACTCCTGATTTTATCGGTCAATGCGAAGTCGTCCTCGGCGGCGGTGGCGCATTTTAAGAGGTTGGAAGCGCTTATTTTGCAGTGATTAACGTTGTCCTGCTCTTGAAAACCAACCTTTACTACATATCTATTTGGAATTAAGCTGTTCTCCCCATATCACAAACCTCATGAGTAGGTACTTCCGTTTCTCCACAAGGGTCGTAGACCATGAGACTATCTCCTAACCATACCTATATCAGGAATGGAACTAGAGTCATACCCCTTCAAAGTCTTCTTTTCACTTTCCCCTGCGTAACACTATACCATCGCAGCTGCAACCCTTGGCAATTTAGACGGCTCATTTTTTCCTGGAATATCAAGTTACAAATGTCAGTTAATTCTAGTCGAGAGATGAGGCTCTTCTCCTCTCCATCACCCCTCCCTCCACCGGCAAGGGACAGAGCCGCAGCGCGACTGTTGAGCCCAGTACTGTTTTTCTCTGTTGAATTGTTTTATTCGCCTAAGAAAATGCTTTAGCTTCATTCTCACTAATAGCCAGGCATTTATTCCTCCATTGTAGGTTTAAATAACTTTGACGATTACCCTTATTGATGAAAGACAGTTGCAGATATGTCTTCGAAAAGAAAACCCAACGACTCTTACGGAGAAGATGAATATTCTTCGTGAGGTGGACACTGGGGTGAAAACAAAAACGGAAATCGCAAAGCAATATGGTATTCCACAATCAACACTGTCGACTTACATTTAAAATCGCGATGCAACTGAATCACATGCAGAAAGCAGAAAGGACGACGGCAGGAAGAAAAGAAATTGGGAAGCCAAGCACAAAAAGCTAGAGAGTGAGTTGTTGGATTGGTTCTTCCAATGTAGGGCAAATAATATCCCAAGTAAATAAAGTTCTGATGCTCAGTTATATGGGTGAAACATATAAACCCAGGTTGCAATATTATGCCTGGATTTCAAATTTCCTCCTGGTAAATTGGTAAGTCCTTGTACTTCCAGTTGTGACTTCTCTAGTGATTTGTGCGAATTATGATATTAAGATGAGTACATTTGCATATAATCTTGCTTCCCACAGTCAGTTTATTTGTGTGTTCACATTGTAATACAACCAATGTTGAGAACACAGACAGAATTCGGTCCCTCTTAGAGAATTGAACTGCTGAAAGTTCTTTTTGTTACCATAGATGGCACATGATTGCCAATATATTTTGAGTTTTGAGCACCAGCCTGTATGAACTGCTGGTGTAGGTTGTCACATTACTTTATCATGTGACTCTGTCTTACAATGTGTGGAATTCTGATGAATACATAGTCATTTCCTCTGTTCTTTGAATTGATGTACAGTCCCCTCCAAAAAAATTCATACCACCACTGAGCCAATAAAATCTTAAGTCCCTAGTTTACCTCGATGTCACAACTAGGTCGAACCATGCCCCTTGCATGGGGAAGCAACAAAACATGAAATGGAAAAAGGGCCTTCCTCCTTGAAGTTGGTGAGGGAGAAGACACATGGAGGGAAAATTTTGACCTGCGAAAGGATTTTTCAATAATGTAGATGGCCGAGATGGCTTGTATCAGTGGCTCCAAGATCTGTCATTAACAACAACAGCTGGAAGATGCAGAAAGCCTAACCTTCACCTTTATTCCTGCTGCTCATTTTTTTTTCTTTTTAATAATTTTTTCTTGTGTAATTATAAACCTTAAAAAAATTTTGAAGTACTGACGTATATTGTTACCTGGAAGTCCATATGCTTTCGAAAAAAATGGGAAGACTGCAGGCGTGGATGGGAGATGGGAGATCCAGTGAAATGTTGAAGTGTGGATGTATTGTCAGCTGTGTGAGCTATATAATACATGTTTACAGGCTTCTGTTGTTACAGTGGATTGGAATAATGCAATATCGTTCCATTGTACAAAGGTAAGGGAGGAAAGATTGAATATAATAATTATCGAGCCATTAGTTTATTGAGCATTCTGGGAATAGTGTTCAGCAAAATTTTTATCGAAAGAGTGAGGAATATTACTTCTGACAGAATATGGGGTGTGTAGTGTGGGTTTATGCCTGGGAGAGGATTTAGTGACCAGCTTTTCGCACTTTAGCAAGTAATAAAATAATATATAGGCATCAGAGCGAAAGTGTAGTGTGCGTTTGTTGACTTAGAGAATGCATATAACAGGGTAAATGGAAAGAAATTGTGGAAGGTTTTGAAGGACTATGGAGTGGATGGGAAGTTATTGAATGTTATGATGGCAATGTATGATAATAGTAAGGCAAGTGTGAGAGTTAATGGGGTTCTGAGTGATTGGTTTGTAAAAAAACAGCCTATAGCAAGGATGTGTAATGTCACCATGGCTGTTTAATGTATTTATGGATAAATGTGTTAGAGATGCATGTAGGGAAAACAATGGTGTTTTGATTGGAAATGTAAATGTGCATTCTACTATACTACTGTGGATGATGCTGTTTTGATCCCAGAGAACCAATAAGGATTACAGAAGCTCCTAGATAAGTTTTGTGAATCAACAGATAATGGGATTGAGGCTAAATGCATGCAAGACTAAAGAAGTAGTTTTTGATAAGGAGAAAGGGGAGAATAAATGTGTGATGAGGGCGATTGGTGAAGTAATTGAAGAAGTGGATGATTTTGTGTACTTAGGTAAGATGTTTGCGAAAGATGGACGGATAGATGAGGATATAAAGAGACGTGTGAATGCTGGAAGGAAAGTGGTAGGTAGCATGTGGAGCATATCAATGAATGAGTGCCTGTCTAAGGAAGCGAAAATCGCAGTGTACAAAAATGTACTCTCCCCACTTTGTTGTATGGTAGTGAAACATGGGTATGTCAGGATAGACATAAGAGTAGACGAAACGCCGTGGATATGAGTTATCTGAGGAGTGTTTGTGGCAAAAGTAGGATGGATAGGGTCAGGAATGAGTGGGTAATAAATGAATGTGGGCTAGATGCTCCTAAAATGGGCATATATGGAAGGAGTCTGCTTCGTTGGTTTGGCCATGTTGAGAGAATGGATGAAAGTCGAATAACGAAACATATATAAGAGTGAAATGGATGGTGTGAGAGGTAGAGGTAGGCTGAGATAGTCGTGGTTGAATGTGGTTGGGGAAATTCTTAGGAGGAGGAATATAGGGAGACTTACAAACAGAAGGGCGTGTATGAAGCAGTGTCTGGGGGTAAATGAGGCAAAAGAGGTTTGCAAGTATGGAGGAAATTATTGAAGCAGAGTTAGGTGTACAAATATGTATTCATGAGTGAAACTTAGTGACTGTGCCTACCCCGGAAGGGAACGGCGTGATTGGTATGTATGTAATTTAATATTTTCCCAACAAATAGCTCTACAGCTCCCTCTTAAAAGCTGTATTTAATTAAATGTGAATTGAAATAAGTAAAGAATGCCTGCTACCATATCCTATTCCATGTAGGTTTTTCACTCTAGAGGTATATATGTAATTTGCACCAACAATAGTACACCGAACATGGATGACATTGATCAGGCTGACATCCACAGGGAACACCCATCGCCCGAAGATTCCTACAAGTCCTCTATCATAAAAATTACTCAGCTTCAACTTTTCGTATTCCCTGCTGGGAACCCCATGAGAATGTGCCAGTTCCGCCTTACACCTTGTCACCTTATCTTTGATTGATATCTGAAACCCCAAAGAAAAAGTGGGAATTTTTTTCTATTTCAAATTTTTCCAGGTTTCCAATATCAAGGCTAAGGTGTCAAGGTGTAAGGCGGAATTGGTGCATTCAAACAGGGTTCCCACCAGAGTATATTAAAAGTTGAAGCCAATTAAATTTTATGATAGAGGCCCCCAAAAATCCTGGCGGAATAGCATAAATTTAAAAGTACCCAGTTTTTAAGCTAGTGAATGTGCGATTTCAGCCTGCGAGGGTTTTATTTACTATCCAGGGAATGGTTGTGTGTATTCGTACTATGTTATACCAGCAGAGGGTATTTGTTGAAATTCAGTAAGGAAGGGAATAAAATATTGAAAATGACATAGAGGATACAAACATTATCCTCTCAATTTCCTATTCCAAGTGTATAAGCAAGCTTGTAGCAATTAAGAAGACTATTACTAATTTTTGAAGTTAAAGAATAATTAGAGTTTATTAGGTAAGGGCTCAAATCATGATACGTGTAATTGAATGGTTTTCATATTCAATTTGACGCAGTTCTACCTCTCTGTGTGATGAGAATTCACAGTGATTGCCTAGGTAATGGAAGTACTATCATTTGATAGACAAGGACTTGTTCCTACTAAAAATGTTAATGTAAAAGAATAATATTTATATCTGATTCGACACAATAAAGCCTCTTTTAGCAATTATAATAGTCTTCCCACAACATTATCCCCTCAAGCGCAGAGGACATTTAATTAAATCCCATCTTAGCGGCCAGAGGAGATTTAAACGTTTTCGTCTTTTTGACATGCTTTTCATTCAATAATTTATAACTTTCAAGATATAACATCTTTTGCGTTGTAACTTTTTGTTAACCTACGTAAAATAGTGCATTATTATATGCTAACTTTAGAAACAAAGTTAATTAATAATTACTGTTAATTTTATCTCATTCTCTTAGAGCAATGGATACATTTTCAATTTTTTTAAAATACAACAATATTTTTTCATTTACATGACTATCTTTAAAGCACTATGCATTTTGTAAATAATTACTTGTTACTATTTAGTAAAAAAGTTTTAAAGATTTCACAATTATGCGGATACTTTCGATATGATTACCCGTTTCGCTAACATGAAAATTCATTACTTATCTATTTCTTCGGCTGTGAGAGATTATTATCTAATCATTTCATGGGGAAACACATTTTATGGTTTGAAACATTAGTATGAAAATTTTCACATGACTTTACCTTAATAATTCTGCTTCATGTGATAAGGTTCAAAGCAATCCAAGCACAAACCCACTGCACATGGTTCACACCAGTACACGCTGTCTCTTCTTTTTCCATGCTTGGTACAAACTACACCTCTTTTGGGGTTTTGCTATCTTCCCAGTTGCAGGAATCCTCCTCAGAAAATGTCTTTCAGTGAGTCGTGGTCCAAGTGAGTCCAAGGAGTGATGGCCTGGTACACATTGCCCGTATGCAGTTGCATATTTCAAAAATATTCTTTCGACCAGCTGCTCATGAAATGAAAGGTGGTCCAATTTTTTATCTGTATTTCCCCTGTGAATGATGTATGCATTTAGGATTGCTGTATTCAATAGTCTCCTAAATTACTTCATATACCACTTGTTGTGGTGTTTCCTTTCGATCAAGTATGTATGCAATAACTGGTCCTTGAGATCCACCCCACCCATGAATTTGTTATAGTCTAACACACAAAGAGGCTTTCGGGTCTCTTTTTTGCCTTTGGATACCGTTCTCATTTCGTCACTATGGAATGTAGAGATCATTGGGACAATTTTTTTGTCCCTCCATTTGAAAACTGCATTGGGCCCAGAATGTTGTCCACATATTTCGTCCTTCTGCAGCTTCTTCTTCTTCACGTATTTTGTGACATCCTTTCTATTCAACCTCAACGTTCCAACACAATCAGTCTTGTATTTACTTTTCAGTAGTGTTGCAAGAGCAGGAGAATTGTAAAAATTGTCCATCCAAACACAGCATCCTTGATTTAGCAGTGGTTCTGCCAAGTGTATTACTATTGCTGTTGTCTTGTTTGAGTTATCTGGAATGATTTTCGAGAGGAATACAGTATCTTTACCTGTTTACACAAGAAAGGACCATAAGTAGCCGGTATTTGCATCACAAAGCTTGTAGGTCTTGATTCCAAACTTTGATGCCTTCTGAGGAATGTATTGTCTGAAGGATAGCCTGTCCTTCCACAATGTCAAAGTCTCATCTATGGAAATGTTGCGATTTGGTAAAAAATATGTATGAAATTTTTCATTTAGATGTTCAATTATGGAAAAGATTTTTTTTAACTTGAGAGGACTCCGTTGATCTTTTTCTTCATTGTTGTAGAAATGAGGAAATTTACAAATTATCTCAAATAGGTACCTTGAAATACATCTCCGAAACCTGGAGTCAATATAACTCTCTTTGTCGAAAAGTAAGTTCAAAGTGTTGGCTTCTGCATAATTCCCATGAGCGTGAATAGTACCAGTGTTACGTATATTTCTTCTATTGTCACTGGTTTCTAAGCAGTAATTCTTGACTTACTTGAAAATGGGGGCTCACTTGAAGAAATCTGTTGCTGAGCATGAAGGTTTGTTTCTAGAACAATACTATGAATGAATTCTTCATAAAAAATAACTGACAAATATCTAGAGAATTAGAGAAATTTTTGGCTTTGTCTTGAGGTCCAAAATCACCAACATATGTTTCTCTATTACCTATATAATCTCTCATTCCCTCCTACTCAAAGCTTTCTGCTTCATCAACATCCTCAAGTTCATTGTAAATAGGCTGCAGAGTGTCAATTTCCGAGTGATCATTGATGTAATTTTCTCCATCACTTTCCGAACTTACACTCGTCAGAATCACCTTCAAGTAATACTTCAGTAATTTCCTCGTCACTTGGAAATAGTAATCTTTTTCTACTTGTTGAAGCCATTATAGGGATACTTATAAGAATAACTGCACGCAAAACATACACATGGATAAAATGACAAAACACGGCATGAAAGGACACCACACTGCATGAAAGTTTCCAGTGGACTGAAACACTTGGTTTGAAAACTCCTTCAAGGGGTAAGCAAATATTTCGAGGGGTCCCAGTTTATGTTGAATGTTTAGAGAGGGACTCTTATCTTCTATGATTACTGTCCATGAAAGACTGAGCGAAGAAATGCAGAGCGAAGCTCATGGTCCCTTTGCTTCGGACAGACGAGACAGCAAGCATTCATGGGGCTCGAGGTGATGATGCACAAGGAACACTGAGAGAGAAGGGAGAGAACTAATGGGGAAGATATCATATTTCATGCTAAAAGAGCTGACCCTTCTTGATGGCTCACTGGCAGAATTGGCAGATGTGTTCAAGATGGTACGAAAGAACAAATGTGATAATTTTTAAGACCAAAGTCATTTACTCACGGGTTTGGAAATAAATTTAATCGCAATATTAAAAACAAACTAAAAGTTAAAAAGTACTACAAATATTTTACTGTGGAGAAAAAAACCTTTCTTCACAAAATACAGTAACTTTACTGGATAAAATATGCAATTTCTGACCGAGAAAAATTATTATATTCAGAAGTTCAGGGAGCGTACTGGGTACGCATGACTGCAGCATACGGTGATTTAACCCTGTGTACTGGGTACGCAGGACATCGCTGAGGGGTTAAGAGAGAAAGACTCTTCATTTTCAGTGGAGGTTTCCTGTATGCCGATGGAGGTTTCCTGTATGGAGGAGTCCTGAAATGGATGTTTGAGTCCTTCCTTTTATTCTTGTAGCTTCTGCAAACTGGGATAATTTTGTGACTTTGTTTGCTGATCGACCGTTTGTATCCTTATACTTCTCCACCCTTAACCCATTGGCTTAAAGAGATGGTGATTCGCCGGTTGTATGTAGTGTTGTCTGTTAACTCGCTTAATTAATTAAAGGGATGAAATTTCAAGGTAAAATATTTATTGCTGTTTTGCAGAAAGATAGTTGTACAGGTAAAATGCATTTGAACCCCTCTTTTTTCAATTTTGCTCATTATCAAGACGTTATAAATCTGCCACCACCTTCATGGTCATGTCTGCCCACCTGCTATCGCTGCTTGGTGTGGAGAGCTTGCCGCTTGCTTTATAGGCACTCATTATCCATCATATGAGTAATTGTCTTCGAAGTGCTTTCTGCTTACATTGCTTATCGTAGATTTGTTCGCCACTGTATTCATTTCGCCTGAGGATAGGAAGCATGCTCATTTGAGATGACTTCTTTTTCGAGGAGTCAGACCTGCCCAATGATATGAGAACATTTTGCTGTGAATGACTATTCATGAGGAGGTATTACTTTGCTTTCAATTTTGTTTTCCATTACACCTGATTCAGAATCATCCCAAGGTTAGTCAGCAGTTTATTCTAGAATATCAACCATGCTTTGTGCACTGATAGTTTGTCTCCTTCCCAATCACTTCTATCCGTATGCCATCACTGCCATCAGTGGTGTTGCTTACTACTTGTGGTGTATGTACTCCTTAGCAAATCTTCGACATGATTTATTTCTTCTCACAATACTTGCTGTAGTTTCTTGCAATCAGATTCATCTCCTCTGAATATATATAACGCGACTTAGAGACAAGACCCTTGTTTTCTGAGATAAGGGATGTACCAAATGATATGGTATTATCTTGCTGTGAACAGCATATCACGAGAAGCAAATATTTTCTTCTCATTTTCCTTTCATTACGCCTCATCATAAATTATTACAGTGTAAGACAGCTGTTCCTTCTTGAATTTCAATGTCTTATAAGCCTCATAAGTTTTGTATGCAGATGGTTATTTTGGCATTGCATGCAGGATTATTACGTTTGTGCTTGTTCTCCTGAAAATGGCGAGTAGAAAGGGAAAATGCTACGAGAGTAATGAAACAGGGAGTGCTCTGTTTGAGAGTAGTAGCTTGAGCAGTAATGTAGAGGAAGGTTCATCCGATGAATGGGATGGTATGGTAGACAGTGTTTGAAGGGATACAAATAGCGAAGATTGTAGTGAAGACAAGGTAGAATATCAACCACGCGAGAAACAGGAAGAAGTTTACAGCTGGAAGTGGAGTACCAGTAAGTAAAGAAAAATCTTGTAATATGTAGTGTACCAGGCATAAATGCTTCAATATTTACATGATAACGCTAATGAGAGTGATTTTTTATGCTTTTGTGCTACCTTATTTTTGGGAATCCATCTGTTGGAAGACTAACCTATTTACAGAGTTATTTTTAAATGGAAATATGAGCCACAAAAGTAGTTTGACGGAGGAATGGTTCTCAGCATCTGCTGAAGAGATTCAGTTCTATTTTGCAGTGAATGTTTGGATGGCACTAGAGTAGAAAAATCAAATTCAGAAATACTATAGTCCAGGAGTGGTCAGTGAAACTAGCTTCTTTTCCAATAATGCACATTAGTACCATGGACTGCCAAAAAGTTGTTTTTTACATTATGGACATGGTGCTCCATAACGCATACTTGTAGAAAATTCCAATGGCAAAATAGCTCCCTTTGATGACTTGGGTGAGAATCTGGCAGAAAAACTCTGGAGAAAGTAACCCTGCTGGAGTACAAGAGTTGAGGGCCCCCAACATTAGGCCTGTCACCTACAAGATTTCTAGCTGCCGACTGAGCCCACTTTTCAAACCATATACCACCAAATATGGTGAAAAATTCCTGTGCTTATTACAAGTGTTTAAATCACAGAGAAAGAAGATAGAAAGCCGGTGGGAGTGTGAGCAGTGCCATATTCCTATTCATGCACCTGAATGTTTCAAGGATTATCATACGAAAAAACTAAAAAGTTTATAAATTTATTATAAACAAATTATTGTTTTTATCGATACTACTGGAACTCGCACCTGACAGAGCACTATGTAATGCATCATAATGGTAAAAATAACGACAGGTGATGGTCGCTTTCAGCTGAAGTAGTAATGTGAGAAATTTTGTTTGTTCATTAAGACACATGAATTCAACAAAAGATTTCTTCAAGACCACTCGATAGATGATTACACAATAAATTCATAGGAATAAATGGAGAGTTTGCTATTTAAATTTGTGATAATTTTTGTGAAATTTGATCTTGCAATAATAATATAACAATTGTCATTAAAGTTTACATATTTGCAATAATTTATTTAAAAAAGCTCACGACAAATAATAAAAAATACTCATATTTACCCATAATACCTATATAATTGAAAACATGTAAAAATTTCTTGGAACTCGCACAATCATCCTCCTAGATTAAAAAATATAATTCATGAGAAAAATTTTGAAGAAATAAATTGTAACTCTGGGTACAGAAATCACCCAAAAAATACTAAGCTAATGGGTTAAGCTTGCAGGTACGGACTGTACCAGACCTACACAATGCAACCAATCTACCCCCTAATACCCAGATATAATCCCTTAGCAGTTCAAAATTTTTGTCAAGCAATTGTCCCTTATGCGAAATGACCTCCAAAGAAAGTTCCTTTTCCGTACTTTGCATTTTGGTCAGAGACGTCACATCAACATCGACTCAGTACATGGGACTTAAGACAAAGTGGTAAGATTTTTTGGAGGGGACTATACTACACCTGGTGTGGTACTCGTTACCTGTCTACATCTACATAATACACTGCAAGCCTGCATGGACGTTTGGCAAGAGTTGTTAGGACACCAGCGGTGTTAAGGTGTGAAGGATGAGGTTTTGGGAGATGAAATGGTGAACTGTATTATGGGAGTATTTTAACTGGGGCTCAGTTTTATTATGGTCACTTATTGTTTGTGGAAAGAATGAATTTTTGTACCTATCTGTTCAGAAATGTATCTCTCTTTATTTATCTCTTCTGTCGGACCTAGAAATGTTGTGTGGCATGAAAATGATATTCTTTATACTGCTCTGAAACACACCTGTTCCAAATTTCTCAAGCAAACTAATCCAAGCGTGCAGCTCTGAGTCTCTTGCGACTTCCTACCTAATCCCTCTAAAAACTGAGAAACACCACATGTTCGCCCATAGCAGTTTTTAACGAAGCACACTGCTTTCCTTTGTATTTTATTTATTTTTTTGGTGAAATCATTCTGTTCTGGGTCCCAAATGCCTGTGGAGTATTAGAGGTGTAACCTAACCAGAGCGAAGTAGCACCTTTCTTTTACTTTTTTATCTGAGGACCTTCCTACTATACACTTGATAAATCCTTGAGTCTTTAACATGTTCACTGCGGCGTGGTCTTACGGTGGGTCACACAAATCCAACAAGCTACACTGCCGTAGAATTCATTGAATTATCCGAGATTGTTAGTTGGGGGAGCCTTCGATAGGAGTTCGGACACCTAGACCTTTAATGGTCCATTGTGCCAACCCCATTTTTAACCTGCCTGCCACATGCAGACAGGGAACAAGAGCGCCACGGTGAAGGTAGGAATGGTCACCCATCCAACCCTCGTCTGGGCCCTGCATTGCTTAACTTCAGTGATCATATGGGAACTGGTGTTTCAATGAGGCTAGGCCCTTGCCCTTGAATTATCCTAACTTGCGTGGAGTTAGTGAGAGTAGTAGGAATCAAGAGAAACCCACTGGTGGGCCACGCTGCCTATGCAAAAGGCTGAGTGTGACCCTCCGGTGGGCCACGCTATTCATTGCAGGGCTTTGATCAGTCCTGCAGTGAACGCGTTAATGCTGTGCCACATATGCGTGTATTGTGTATGTGTTCTCCACATTGTGTATATGTTCTCCACGATATATGTATTGTTAAGGTTATTCCAAGGTATTTGACATCTTTTGAGTATGGGTGTTATACTTTATGTGTATTCCACCCACTGTGTAGGCATGGTGTTCCCGTGATGACTTTCACAAGAAGTGTATTGTGGCATATTTACTGAGATTTAGTTCAAGCCCCCCTGTCCTGGCACCACGAATGAATGTTGATTATGTCCGATAATAGAACTTCTAAGTCCATGTCTTCGCTGATTTCCTGGTAGATGACCCTATCATCTGCAAGTAATCTTACTGCTAGAACAAGAACTTAGGTCATTTATGCAAATAATGAATAAATGATGGTTGATCATGCTTCCTTGTGGAACACCAGATGTGACTGTAACCATATCAGAGCTAATACCATCAATAACTACTCTTTGTTTGCAATCACTGGGAAAGTCCTGTATCCAATCCACTATTGTTTCATTAACTGCACATGATTGCAATTTATGTTGGAGTTTTTTTGTGAGGAACATATTCGAACATATGCCTTCTTGAACTCAAGGAATTTTGTTACAACTTGTTTTTTCAATTCAGCTGATTTTAGGATTTAGTGAAGCAAGAGCACAAGCTGTGTTTCATAGGATCTACCCTTCCAAAAGCCATGCTAATTGCCATACACTAAGTGTTGATTATCCAGGAAGGTCATATTGCTAACAACAATATGCTTGAGGATCATGTATAAAAGAGATGTTAATGTTAGAGGCCGGTAATTTCATGGGTCATGTCTGGTTCCTTTTTTAAACATTGGTGTGATGTTAGCTATTTTCCAGTCTTGGGGTACCTTGCTTTCGGATAGTAATTTGCCAAGTACAATTTCTGGGAATGGTGCAGTCTGTGGTTCTTACTCGTTGAGCACCCTAGTAATTCCATCTCGTTGAATAATTATGTCAGCCATTGGTTCATAAATGTTAGGAATGTTTGAATTATGCCTTGTGTCGTCCTTGATGAATATGCTTTTGAAGTATTGGTTCAATAGTTTGGCTGTGTCGATACTGTTAGTGACTACTTCACCATTTTTATCCAATAAAGACTCTACCATTGAAGATACGCCCTGGAGCTCTATTGCACAAGACTAAAATGACTTGGGGCTTTCATCTAGTAATTCACTGAGGATTTTTTTCAAAGTTTTGTTGAGAAGAATGCATTATTTTCTTCATTTTTTACCATTGAGCCATGAAAGTTTCTCTCGCCGCCAGTTCCATTGTTGTGTCACCTGACTAAATAGATTTTTTATGTAGTTGGTGTAACCTCCTCTGTGTCCTGAGCTTCTGTCTCTATGTTGTGGTACGGCCATGAGGTTTTTTACTCTAATGTTTGAATCTGTTTGGAATATGTTTATCAGTTCGTTTACGTAGTGTTTCCAAAAGATATTTCCATGATACTTCGGTGCTTTCGTTTTTCATTGTGGCTATGTGTTTCATGAATGAAGCTTCTAACGTCTCTCCAAATTTTATGTATTATCATTTTTCAAATACTATGTAGACTATGTTTAGGTTGTACAGTGGACTGTACTGTTGTTTTCAAAGTCGTAAAAATTACTTTATGGTCACTTATGCCTTCGAGGATATCAACATGTTTAATCATTGTAGGGTGACTAACAGTTAAAAATCTAGTATTTTATTACCTCTTGTAGGCTTGTTAACTACTTGAGTTAGAGAGTGGAATATTGACTTGAGTAAGGCCTCGCTTATATCACACTTCCTTGAACATGTTTCTACACTATAGGTTGCCCAATTTATAGCCAGGAGGTTTAAATCTCCACCAATAATTATTAGGGTTTTGTTATCTCTGGAGGTAAATGATGATTTTTAAGTTTCTAATTGATAAAAAACATTATTTTTGGAATCTGGTGGTCTGTAAAACACACGAGTATGTAAATTTCTTGTTTTGTTGTTAAATAGTACACCACATGCTCTCTATTTTATTGTCATCTAATATATGCGTGGTACTATTCAAATATGATTTAACTGCTAATAATACTTGACTGCTAGTCCACCAATCATGTCAGGATATATGTATATGATTTTTTATGATAGCACCACATAAAGTTACATCCTCTTATAGAAATGCCTAGCCTTATCAAGATTTTTAAGTACATGAAAATAGATAAAGTTGATTAAATATCAGTAATTCATTCATTTGTTTTTGAAAATAGAGTATATTGGAAAATATTGGTTTAACTGTATGCAAGAACATTGAGAATAGTTTGCAATTCACTGCATGGCATATAAGTACCTTTTACCCTCTATTTTGTTGGAATGGGTGCTTCTTGGAGCACTGTGAGATCTACTTCATGAAGGTTGCACAGTTCTGCAAAACATTTCTAATGGTGTTTCACTCATAATTTGACCTGAGTTCAATAATTGTGATTTTTGGAGTAAGGAGAGGTTTTATGAATAGATGCTTTGCAAAAGAAATATTTCTGTATAGGAAAAATGATACACACTTGAGGTTTTGCTAAATATTAGCTCTTAATGTTTATAAATGTGGACGATATGAAAAGGTACCTGCTTTTTGTGTAAAACAGCAGAATGCAGCTTTTGTCTGTGACTCCAAAAAAATGTTGATACAATGGCAGTATGTATTGGGAATTTAATGACCTTGTTGTCATTGTGAGACAACTAACTAACTGTAATATTAACTTTTGGGTGTGTAAACATCTATTCCCTTCATTTACCACAGTTAATTTTCCCCATTATTTTATTTTATTCATGTTGAATTGCTCTCTCTCTCTTATTAAACCTTTGCAATGACCATCACATTTATTTCAGTTTTTTAAATGAATTTTCAACCAGTTTTATTACCTGTGGAAGTTAAACATCAATTCATTTCCCATATGTATACTTTGTCCTGCATTTTAATTTCTTTCCCAGAGCCTACCTTGGGAATTGTCTCTCAAGTGTCTTTCTCTTCTCTTATTTTCTTCATTTATATCTTTTAGGTTCCTGTTGCTTCATGGTTTGATGATATGGGTGATACTGAGTTGCTGGACCTGGTGCCATTTTTTGAACGGCTCAGCAAAGTGGACAGTGTGTACACTTTTCTACGAAATCCGAACCAGCCTTACAACAGTCCCAGTCCTACAGGGCAAGGCAGTAGGATGTTAGGAAGGTCAGGTTCAGCCATTGGCCCTTCACCTATGATAGGGGGAAATGGGCCCGGTGGATCAGGGGCCAACTCAGTTGGAGGGAGTGGAGACAGTATAGACGGACAGCAAAATCATCATCTTATCCACCAAGTCCATCAAATGCAGCAACCACCTCAACAGCAGCATTGTTAGCACTGGCCACTTTATTGGCTTGGTTTTAGCATTTGTGGTTCTGATGTGCCACTTCCTAAAGACTCAAGATTGGACTTGGTTGCGCAGTGTGTCATGTGTGCAAGTTAGTGTTTCGTGTGCTATTCTTAGAGGGAATATTGAAAGGAAGATTTATCATCGCATGATTTAATATCACGGAAAGAATTTCAAAGGCTAAGTGTTGTTGAGTCTGTTGAAAATGGAGGAATGAGCTGTTGTGGATTCCATGCTTGCAGAAAAATTCTGCATTTAGGTGAATATATGGAGAGTGTGGTTAAAACCATAACCTTTTGATTTAGGAATCAATTGTCGATTGTCTTCCTTAACCAGTAGAACAGGTATCTTTGTATATTTCTAATTAAGATTCCAAAACGTCTCTTTTTTTTCTTTTTTCTGTGCAGGGTCCCTATCTCATTTTATAAGATCATTGAGTAATTGTTGTGTGTAACTTGCTCATGTTTATATTTAAGTGTTTTGACACATTTTATGGTAAGAGCCCATCTCCATTGTATTGACTTTATGCAAGGAATTCACCTTAAAACATATTAGCTTGTAATTAAGCAAATGCTTCTTCTGGATCATCGTGGCAACTCATTGATTATTAATCTTTTAAGTAATGGAAGGTGACAACTGGATTGTGCTCCATTATGAAGGATGGTGCAGGCCTGGGTAATGTAATCCTTGTTTTTAAGAAGCAGTTGCAGTCATAAGTGTGTGAGATAGTGCCAATATTGCCTTTCTGAAGCCATAGAGGGAGAGCGAGCATGCATCACTCACAGGAGTTAAGTGGTTCCTGAATCTGAAAGGGTGTCCATGTGTGTCCGGTCCAATTTCTAGGTGTGTAGTGTGACAAAGAGAAAGTCAGGGAAAGAAAGTAAATAGCATGAGATCATATTTTTGTTACTCAGTGAGCAATTTGGATGTAGGTATAATGTTTAAAATTACATGTATATTAATGGATTCCTGCTCCTTCCTATTTCATTACTTTCTTATCATCTGCTTTGGTAAAGCACACTTTTTCCCAGTGACTTATCCTATTGCTATCATCTTTATTTTTTACTTGAGGGATTAAGAGGGAAGTTATCAAATGGTGCTAAGCATGATCAAGAGCTATGTGTTTCTAGATGACCCTGGCGGTGTAAAACAGATGAGGTATTTGATTTTTAAGAGGGGATTCTTAATTGTGGGAACTTCTGAAAAGTTATATCAACATTTAGGAATGAATGCAGGCATGTCATGTGTTTTTTTTAGGATGTCTGAGTGTGTGAATGTGGAATGCATTGCAAATTCTAAGAGATTAGCTTTGAGTATTTATCCCATATGTATTGAATCCGCTTGTGTCCACAGCCCCTTCTGTTTACATCTCTTCCTCATGCTAATTTCCCTTCCCTCTTTAACACCCCTCATACCTTTCCTCCTTCCACTCCCCCAACCAAGTATCCTGCCACTCCCCACTTCTTGTTCATGTTCTTGTCAGTCATTTGCTGTGATTGAATACACACAGAAAAGCCTCAATTATTCCTTCCCACTCTCCTGGTAAAATAATGAGTCTTACTGCCCAAGAGAACTCAGGTGATCAATTGTACAGTTAAGTAAACTGTTGTTCTCCACATTTACAAATTCATTATCCCACTCCTTCACGAAAGTCAGTTTTTACTAATTGAAATATTTGTACAAGTGCCATAGAATGTCTCTAAAGGATGATAAATGCCTGCTGTTGTTATGAAGACAAAATGAAACATTTCTAAGTGAAGATATCACCCTCATTATATCCTGTCCATCAAATACTTTGACCCTTCCTGTATGATTGGTGGTATAAATAGGAGTAACGTATATCAAAAAAGAAATTGGATTATGCATTCGTGTGGGGATGTGAAAAGTTGGTTGACATTTTTATACATATATAAATACATATATAAATATATATATATTTAGAAAGAAGAATTTTTCATAATAGTGGCCTTAAAACAAATAAACCTTCATAAGATGGTGGTGTGATCCATAGTATCTACAATTTTGTACAAGATTGTGTTAAATGGTGTTACCTTAGATGCACGTGGACCATGTACAAATTTTGTTTAAGTTGATTTTGTTTTGAACAACTTACATTTGAACCTGAGATGTGTTGCTTACATGTAATCGTCGATATTTTCATGCATGCAACCAAAATCAGTTTTTGTTGACGTCCTTCAATGACATCTAAATGTGACTAATCAGGGTATCACCATTCCTTTGCTTAACATTATTATAGCCAGGGAAAGTTCTTTTTGTTGAATTTGGTTCACCATCACAGTATGTTTGCTTTTCTGTAGGTTGTAGCCTGCAGATAAAAGCAGGTTTGCATATAATTGAAACAATTTAATAACAAACTAATCTATTATTTATGTTCATCTTTCTCTGACTATTTTAATTGTTTATCTTTATACATGTACATTGTGTATTATATATATAATGAATTATATGTGAAATTTTATTGTCTTGTATATGTATATATACAGTTTTTACTTTTTTCATGAGAGAGCTGTTAGAAGTGGTTGATACACAAGAGCTTGGTATAGTCATCCAATTTTATGATTGTTTGTTACAACTGGATTTGGTTCTCATGATTTCTTGTAAAAAGCTGTTGAGGATCAATTATCAATTAGATTTTGGAAGTTGATTAAATGTTTTAATGCTTGATATGACAAACCTGATTATTATCAGCATCTGTCACCATTTGTTCCTCAGTCTACAGAATACCAGTTTGAGACCTCTTTGTTTTGTTGTAGCAGACCATGTTTGGGTCCTTATTGTTGTTGTAGATTCATTACATATTAATTATGTAAAGATGAGCAATTTTAAAACTGTATTTTAATGTTGCTTTAATTAGTTGTTTTTCCTTAGTCACCTGATTGGTACTTAGGTACAAATAATGTTCTGCACCGATTTTTCAGATGTTATTATAAAAATTGGTTGGCTCTTTGTGTGTACTTTTACAAAAATCGAACATGTGTAGCCACTTCAAATTTGTTTCTTCCACAATTTTTGTTAACTTGGTGGATCATTTTCTTTCTTAACATAGAGAATGAAAGATAAGAAGGGTGTTATGGAAAGACTACAATTGTATAAAAGAGGTAAGTTATGATGAAATAAATAAAAATTCAGGTGATTTTTAACACTTGTAATTATTTCGTCGCTGTTTCACCCCGTACTATCCGGTGCTTTGAAAGAATATTTTCAGCTGATATTAAAATTGATTAGAACACTATGTACTTAACCAAGCTCTAGAATATGTAGCCTCTTCATATTCAATTCTTACATAATTTTTGGTGGCTAGGTGTGTCGTTTCCATTTTCAACCAAGAGAACGAAAGATAAAAAGGGTATTTTGGGAATAGTACAATTAGTAGGAAGGAGTAAGTTATTACGAAAAAACTTCAATCAGTGTAATAGATTATTTCGTCGCAGTTTCACCCCTTATCGTCTGCTGCTCATAAAGAATTTCAGAGAAAATTTTCGGTAGTTGAGCCTTATTGGTTATTCAACTAAAAAATTTATTACTGGCCTCGAAAAAATTTCTTCCACCACCCGGGAAATGTTTTTGCGCTGGTAAACATTTCCATTAACCATACGTCACGTTCCTAATCGAGGTACGTAAACACGGCTCGCGCATTGCTTGTTTTTGAATCAAAGAAGTACCGTCACGGCGCTGGCATCGGTACGATATCGATAGGATTGCAGGTCTAGCCTAATCACCCTGTGGAAAATCTCTCCCTTGTTTTGGATTATGGGTAAACTTCAGCCATACGAACCTCCACAGACCGTGCACTCCCATTCCCGAATGTAAACAGTGGCCCTTTAAATTTGTGAGCCTTCACGGTGAAGTAAGTTGCAATTTGGAACAGTAATAAATAAACTTATGTATTTGATAGGACTCAAAAAAATAATTGATGATTTTTAAGGTAATTAACTTTCTTAGTTAATAACATTTAATTGTCATATATCTGTCTCTCTCTAACAACTATTTCACTATCTCTCTCTCAGTGAAAGGGACCAATCACAGCGCGCCGTCATGGGCCAATGAAAGCACGCAGTATTGCTTTGAATTATTCGAATACAAACTGATATCAACGAAAACATTGCTCTGAACGTGCAACGTAACTTTTTATGTAAGTTTTTTGTCTTTGTGTTGTGAAGGAATCTCTTTTTTTTATGATATCGCTGTGAAAGTGTTCTACATTCCGGTGTTAAACTCGCCTCAAAAGTCTTCAAGATGACCCCCGATATCAATTGGAATCTTCAACATAAAAGTTTGGATGCGTGGTGCCCGTCTTGATTTTGTGTATGCATGTGAATGTCAGAGAACGTTCGCCAAAAATGTTTTCTGAATTAAAATTAATGGAAATACCATTCGCGACTGAGTGTGTACGTAATTTGGTCACCTTATCCAGTAAGTGGTGATGCTTTGGAAGAAATGTATGTTCCGCGATGGCTGAGAATGGACGATGAGCCGAAAGCCAGCTATTCTGCTGCACCTGGGACAGGTCAGTGACCATTGTTACTTCAATACCAAGATATTTCTACTTATCTGGTCGGGAACCAGGAAACTTAATGTATCACTAGTTAAATCTTAGCCTCAATTAAATTATCGTGCTTGTTGTCTTGCAGGCATTGAAAATATGTCGGAAGTGAGATCTATGTCCGGTACTTCTTGGATGGCAACTCCAGAGGGGAGGTGTGCAGTACTTCTGGTGGGTAAATCTGTCAGTCTCCTGTTATTTCCATCGATTACCAATGGATTTTCACCAGTAGCCAAGATGTCTTGAATGAATGAATGAAGATGAAAGTTACTCTTGGTGAATATCATGATTACGTTTTACTTTTGATTAGTATAGGAGAATTCTGAAGATCACAGTTTATGATGTCTAATTCCGACAGCAAGGTTGTTTTTAATCTTATCACTTTTCAAGTGAATAACCATGATCATGTGTAAAGTTAGTTCCACAGCATTTGTTCTTCACTAATGTTAAATGCTCATGTTAAAATATAATGTTCGTGACCAAATAAATCAGGAGTACATTCATCGATTTTTTCTGACCTACATCTGGGTACTCCATATAATCCATATCACAATAACTTTATTGATTTGGCTTAGTATAGGTAGAATAATAGTCATTAAAGTACCTAGTTGATATTTTAACATTATCTTTTTTGTGCTCTGACTTCTGTTATTCAAACTCTTCCATATGTGTGCTACTACAGGTAGATTATGAAGAATGTCAAGATAAAGAATAATATATGAATGAATTACTTGGCTGTGGTTGAATATTTGAGTGTCAGCTGCTACAGACTGATCTTCTAATTCTCTGCAGGTGATGTGTGAATGAGCCACCTAATGCAGCTATGAAAAAGATAGCTTTTACAAGGTTGGTAGAATGTAATCTTTTATCATACTACTACTTATGTGCTACATTTTATGTAAGAAAAGTAATGAGTTTTTTTGCAAATTTCTTCTTTTTTCTTTATTTCTTCGTCACTCAGAGTTGAGCAGATGGCTGACTGGTGAAGTCTCATTGGTGTTTGAGAGTTAACTCCTAAGACTGAGAACTTCTGTATGGAGGGAAAGGAAACTGAATTTCCTCTCACGGGTTTTCCATCAGCTAGACTATCACTCTATGCAATAGGTGGAGATATTAGTAAGTCTTTTTTATCATTGTTTACTTCAACCTAAGTTATCCCCTAAGTTTTTATTTGTCATTATCTAACTATTGGACTTGCTTAACTTTTTCCAGATGTCCCTGGCTTATAGGCAAAAGCTGTCAAGAGACCTGACTTGCTCAGCTTCAGCAGCATCGAGGGATAACTTCGACAGTCTTCAACGACAAGCCTCTGCACTGTTATATCTTCTTCATGAGACATGGATTTCTGTACTGAAGCTCTGGAGGTACTATAGTCATTGCTGCACGCTGATGGGGTTAAGTCTTTGAGACACTTTCCTGCTCCTACTATCTGGAGACACAATATCTGGTGATGAGATTAGTTATGTGATTGTGCAGATCAGTATTCTGTTTCATGACTCTAGCCATTAAATGGTTGCAACTGCAGATTGTTTTAACAAATCTAAGTGCCTCAGTCCACTTTAGTTTATAGATAAATGCTTGTTTAAAGCATGAGTTGCCATGCATGGTGATCTTACTGACTTGATTTTTCATTTCATACAGCAACAAATGTCTGAATCTCACGTTCATCTTTTCTGTCCCTTTCAAGGGATAGCTTAAATGATCACATGACGCGAACAAATTTAAGGATGGCTCCAGGGATAGGGATCCCTATCACTTTTTCTGTCACTGGGCATGTCCCTTTTTCCATCTCTGGAGGCATCGTTGACATTTAGTCAATCAGAGCGCATGGCTGCAAAGAGCGACTCTCATGCCGTTCGGCTTTCAATGAATTGAGAGTAGTAAACAGTAAGTAAGAGTAGAGGGATGGAGAAATGGATGGCCAAAATGACCGTGTGATTCAGAAAATGATAGCTGAAGCTATCATTGTCACTGTCCCTGAAAAGCTATCATTGGAGCTATCCCTCAGAGGGACAGAAAAAAAATGATTGTGTGATTCAGGCTTAAGGCTAAGAAATAGTGAAGTTGACACCATTTATTATGTAATATTCTTCATTCATTCATTCAAGTAATACATGAAAATTAAGTCAGCAAATGCTCGCCTTAGGACATGACTCAGGAGCCTCCCTTTCTAGTATGAAACTCTGGGATAAGCTGTACTGCACTCTTAGAACAATGCCATTTGATTAGCTCTTGCATTCAAAGTGTGATAGATTAGGGGCTCTCTTGGATTTTTTGTGCACAAAAATCTCTTAGCGCAGTGTCCTTTTATGTTTTCATCCTTATGTACTTATATGCTGTTATTGTATTTTTGTAAGTTTTGATCTTGAGAGTGTACTGTTTGGGGTTATGTCATCACATTGTTCTTTGCTTTAGTTTTAATTGTCACTGGGATTTGTTTTAATTTTTTAAGTTATCGTTCTTCTTTGTCATATTTTTACTTCCATCTTTGAAGCAAGTAAATTTGTTCATTGCAGGGTATTACATTGAAAATTTGCAGTTATGACTTGCTCGCTTATCCTTTTAGATTTTTGCAATTTTTCATCTTACATTATAAACTTCCTGGTTACATTGTTACATCTATGGCTCATTCTTAGATTTAATAAATTGTGTACTTTTTCAAGTTTTCACTGTACATTGTTCTTTTTTGTGATTTCTTTAGTCAAATTTTGTACTTTGCAGTGTATTATATGTTAGTCGTTGGCGTGACTGTTTTGAAAGTGCAACAATAAATTGGCATTTTTTATCTTCTGTATGTGTGAATTTCATTTCTATGATTCCCCTTATACCCCGTTAGAACGCAACCCGCATAGCAATAGTAGGTAGGGGGATGGGGAATGGAGGGGAAAGTGAAAGGATGGGGGAGGTAGGGGAAGGGAGAGAGGTTCAGGCACACGGACACCTGAAGCGCTGTCTCGGGCCGTCGTCCGTCGTCGTCTGCTTGGCTGTCTTCATTTTCTAACATTGAGTGTCGCCACTGTGCGAACCTCTCCGGTCATAAGGAAGCCATATTCCTTGAGTGATGTCTGCACATTCACGGACCCAGGAGAGCGATGCATGGGCTCTTTTAGCCCTTAAATCGGCCCCAGCTAGTCCCTCCAAAGTTCAATGGAGTCCAGAAAGCAAGGGAACCGCAATTGCTCGCCTAGAAGGTCGCGAATTCGAGTACATGGTGCGACAGAAGAGGATAGTCATAGGTCGGAACAGCTCGCGAGGCGAGGTCGATGTAAACATGGGACACTCCAGTTTTATTTCAAGGAAGCATCTTGAACTCTTCTTCGATCATCCATATTTTTATATGATATGTAACGGCAAGAATGGAGTTTTCGTTGACGGAGTTTTTCAAAGAAAAGGAGCCCCATCTTTACAGCTACCGAAATCGTAAGTGTGTAGTTTATGTAAACATGGTAACACTGGCTATGAAAGCGGCTTGTTTACCAATTCGAAGGCCGTATGGTGGCCGCTGAAAATTCCATGCAAATACATTGGAGGGTCTGATTAAAGTGTGTTTACGTTTTCTGATTGTTAATTTTACGAAGATGGGTGATGAATGAGAATTAGTTATTCTATTTTTAACGTAGTAGCCTCTTCAAAAATATACGAGTTTTTTGTCGCTCGTAATGGCAAACGGTATGGCTTGATAAGCCCTCCATCAGCAACCACGTGCCAAGACACATATAACCTAGATAAATAATGGAAGTCGTATTTCGAGTAAATATATGAGAAATTAAGGAGCCTCGTGGTTCTGCAAAGTTTTCTTCCATTGAATGCGTTAGTGTTACGTGATTGAACACGTTAGCGTTACGAGTTTTGTTTACGTATTTGTTTATGTTTACATTTTATTAAATGTAGGGGGTCGCGTTGGTTAATCCAGTGGGAAAATATGTTTTGGCCGTGATTATGACTTAGACAAAGATCTATCCTCGAAGATATTTATCCCGGTAATCATTGCACATCCTTGCCGTTGTGTTATGGGACCGCTTATTATTTAACATCTCAATCGAGTGACTGGGTCTTTAATCTTTAAAATATTTCGCTACCGAGTATTAATTTAATCGGATTATGGCCAAGATGTGATACATTTTTTTCTCTCTTTATGCGTTGACGATAATGTGAATTTGCAAATTATTTCGAGCGATCACGTTGAGATTGCATAGATCATTTTCAGGATACTTTTATCAGAATTTTTACTTTTGTTTCATCGATCGTTTTAATGTTATCATGTCATTTAATTAGTGCAATTTCCTTATCCCTTACTCAACCGATGAATGTAATTTTACTCATTGTGGGTGTGCTGTTATTTAATAACCCATAGTGATTTTTTTCACTTGCCCGTGTTTGTGGTAAGCCTCCGGCTCGGAATGGAATGTTGGTTTTCGTTAATTTTGACAAATACTATCGCTAGAGTTAATTGGTATTCTCAATGCAGCAAATAATGTTAACGGATTCATGTCGGAATTTTTAATTTTACTCCTGCCATCGTTCTGTTAAATGTAGTGTATCCATCCGACCCTAGCTTCACTATGATGTCAGTCGAGTTATTATTAGACTTAAATTAATTTCATCCCATACATTGCCTGATACATTTTAACCTCTGATAATTATGTAATTACTCTCATTTATTAATTCATTGTTTCCTTTGATATTTGTAAAGGAGGTTTTTCCTTGACCATAATATTCTGTCATAATTTCTGTAGGTGCATATTCCGTTTTCCAAGTACCAATATTAGACTAGTGTTTCAATCCCTTGTGGATGATGGATCAGAAGAGATGACAAGCACTGGACCAAACCCAGGAGCTAATCCTGGGACATCAACAGCACCCGGTGTGCCCCCATCAATGAGACTTCCCTCACCATCAAAGCAGCGACCTCTGCCACCTTTGCGTATCAACATTCCTGAGCCTGACACGAACTTCAGTAGTCCCTTCCCATCACCCACTGGCACAATAAGGTGAAGTATATTCATATTTGGATTGTATATCAGAAGGGTGTTGTACACTAGGCTATGAAATTATGCCAAATTATTCTTTTCAACCTCTCAATATGTGATGACAGATCTTGTGACACATTGTTTATATAATGTGTTATAAGATTACTGCTTATCTCTATTGCCATTTATGTCCTTTTATATTTTCATTCAAGGTTTATTATTGACATGCTAGCTAACATGAGGTTGACCATATGGTTTTTCTGGTTTTGTCACTGACCCTAAAGGCGTGGTCAAACCAAATACAAACTGCCTGCTGTGACTGCTTGTTTCATAGAAATGCTTAATCTTTGGTAGGCAACGTGGACATATGCATCAGGTTTGACTAGAACCCAGCAAGCAGAGATCCAGTTATATTTTGCAACAAGAGTCCATGGTGGCCAACTGCTGCTGCTTATCATTCATATTCTTTCACAGTCCCTTTGTGAAAATGTAAAATTCATTAGTTTACAAAGAAATATGTTATGGTAGATTTACTGCATAACTGCATCTTGTGATATTAACTGGAGAGTTTTCAGCCCTGCATACAAGAATGGGAGTGACATCATTTGGGTGCTCTGACTGTGCAGTGGGTAGGGTAGGTACCCTGTAATCTAGTAACAATCCTGTATCTGTTGATGGACATGATGCATTGGATTGTTTTTAATAGATTACGTTATACCTCACCATATTTCCCAATGAATTCTTTTGTGCAGTTTAGTCATAATTTAATTTCGACTATCCATTTTAGAGTGTACTTGGTGGAAGTTTGATATTCTGAATCACGGTAACACCGACAAATAATTTATTCTAAACTGCTTCTCCCTCCCCCTGGTCCCTGCACCCATCACCACGCTGTCCCAGACCTGCAGCCACCATCTTATGTCTCTCTTTCCTCAGTCCACTAATGTTCTTTTACTCCCCCATTTCTCTTCCCCCTCCCCACTCCACTAACCACCCCCCTTACCCCTCCCCAATTCTTCAGTCTTGGGTTATGTATGTGTGAGCCTAACCAAACAACCTTACACATTATTATGCCACATAGCAGTGAAGCATATCGCGCAATTTAGATAATTCTGTGGAAGCCTACTATGTGTTTTTATTCATGAATACATTTCTCATGATCTGCCTGTGATTTTAATAAGTTCAACTGAGTTAGGCATCAATGATTTTTGATAAAAGATTTCTGGCTTTACTGGTGAATAGACTGCAGAAAGGCTTCTCGGGATTGCAACCAGGTAGGAAGGTCCATGACCGACGTTTTGGCCGCTTACTCTGCAGCCATCCTCTGGGTGATCATCTCATCATCATGAGGACGGCTGCAGAGTAAGTGCCCGAAATGTCGGTCATGGACCTTACTACCTGGTTGGAATCCCGAGAAACCTTTCTACAATGATTTTTGACTCTAAGGTTCGTACCAGTATTTTGGTACAGAACAGTCTAATGACAACTGAGCAAGGGACTTGTCCAGTCCTGGTAGAGGAGTGTTGCAATATCTAAAAGATTTCTTTTCTTATCTTTTTCTGACTTTTCGTTATCATCACTAACTCCAAATTCAGTTTCAGTGTAAACAGTGAGGTCTAGTAGATCTCAGCTCTATTTCATTCTCTTTGAAGTATTACTGATACTCAAGGCCTGAACGGTATGTTCTCAGTGATATTTCCGCACTACACAAACTTTTCTACTTACATTTAGGGGAGCTTTGGTAGGGAATGGGGCTGATATGATTGCTTAAAATTAGGAGAGCAGAACTTCTCTCTTTAAAAGATTCATAAGGTCTATTATAGTAGTTGGTATGGAAGGCGAGTAAAGTAGCCATCTAGCTTTGGTTGTAGTTTCAGCTACTCAGCTAAAGCTCTCATGTAACTTCCACGGTTTACATAAAGAGGTGAGGACTATAATCTTGTCTCTGAGGAAAACTCAACCATTTTGTCCAGTTGTTCATACCCCAACAAGTCATGAGAGAAAGATAGATGGTGAAAATTTTGTTTATTGGCTAGTTGTATTACCAAGCAGCTAATAATTATCTAGAAATTCTAGGTTTCATTTTACTATCCGAATAGCCTAAATAATTTGCTCTTCAATAATTTTAAGGTTAATTAGAAGTGTTGAAATAAAATTGTGTTTATATATTTGCTAAGTTGAAAAATCTTAATTCCTCAGTGGATGATATTGGTCAAAAAGGACCTATAAATGTATCCTGGTTAAAGAACATTGGGATATTAAAGGTAATATAAACTTCTAATATGCCAAGTGACTGGAAGTAGACCATCAAAGTGACTTTATACCAAAATTCAATCATACTCAGTGCAAAGGGCATAACCTGGACCATGTAGAACTGGTAGAAATAATTTTGCTCTCTGAAATGAAAAATTGTAAATATTTTGATTGAAATATTCCCTTCTCAATCTCCTTTCTTGACCTTATGTTTCCTTCCTCCCCCTCCATGGTGCAATTATCTCTGAATGGTATTTTCTCCCCTCATTATTTTAGACCAGTCATGCACTCATCTCCTCCTCTTCCCCTCCCCCTACACCCTCACAACTGTATATGTAAGGGGCTCACAGTGTGATATGGTCACATTGAAAATGGTGTTTGTGAAGTTTAAACCTAGGTCGGAATTGATAAAAAGTATTTTAGAATTATAAAAAAATTCATATTGCAATGTGTTTCAATAGTCAAGCCTGCTAATTATACAAATAAACCATTTTCGTAACAAAAATTATTTTTGAGATTCTGGTTTGGTTTAGATCCATTATGTAACCTGTTAAACTTAGGCAGTCCTGACTTAAAATATTGATCGATTGATTTGACTCTATGTTAGGTATTTTCTAATCAAAACATCTGCAGGCATCCATAGATGTTGTTAAACTCTTGCTGACTGAATGAACAATTTCAGACATCCATGGATAACCTGATAGGTGGTATTTTACTTAAAAAGCCATAGGTGGTCTGCAAAATGCATAAGTTCACCTGGTAAACAGCTAACATTGTTGGTTCTTTAAAATAAAGTTTAGCCTCATTGGTTGCAGTTGCTCCGTTCAAATGTGATGGATTGATACTGCCATGATACTGATAAAAGGTTAATGCACTAAAACTACTCTGGACTAAAATTTTATTATCATAAACATGGTAGTGGTTTTTGAAAGTGGCAACATACAGACTGAAACTCTTTGTCAATTTGTAAGTAATTACATTCTATACAAGTGAGTCAGAGGTTATATATTCGCTGGCTTAATGACCCTGAAATGAAGTATATCCTCGTCTACTTTAGGATCCTTTGCATTGAATAAATAATTTTCATTAAAAGGGTAAACTAGTACATACAGGGGCTGGAGACAGGACGTTCTTAATGCCAAAAGCTGATCAAGGAATGGAGATTTTGCAACAAAATTCCACTGCTTGGCTTTGGTACCAGTGTTTAAATCTTTATCTTTTAGTGTTTAAATTTTTATTTTATTTTAAGTAAGACTTTGAAATCGTTAACATTGATCTAACTAAGTAATGGTTTTTATCAACAAAAAAATTGGCAAGCAATTTGTTATTTCTTTATTAAATGTCCACTAACAAAATAGCGAAGTGTTAATTTCTAATTCAGTTATTTGTAAAGTTAAAATTAGTAAAAATGCTCTGATGAAGAGCAGTAGAAGGTGGAAGCCTTCCTGAACTAGCAGGAAGCTGCTAGAAGGAAGAGCCATAATGTACCCCCTCATGCAAGGGGCAATTAATTCTAGGGACACCATGGGAGATGACAACCAAGAGATGTGAAAGACCTGAAATTCAGGTTTTCCACTCTGAAGACCACGCACTTCAGTAATAGTTCAACTGTTCACACACTTCAGTATTACTTCACCCGACAAGATCTCTGCCTTTTGAGTTGTCTTTTGCTATTTATTTTTTGCATGATTGCTCATTGCAGGTATGGAAAAACTATAGCATTAATGAAGAGAATCGATATTTAAATACAGCTTTAAATTTATAATTTTTCTCAATGTTTGTTTTTACTTGCCTCAAGTTCATGCTTAATGTAGAGTCAATTATCTGCAGTCCGTGGTTTCAGAAGTTCTAGTAATATTTGGAGTGCATTTTTTTACTGCTGGTACTTATTACAATAACCTTGAGCATCTTAGTTCACATGGGCAACTCCGGCAATGAAAATTTATCATCCAAGTCAGTGATGGAAACCTATGTCACGTGTGTTAAAGGTGGCATGACCAGTCATTTTGGATGATATACATAGTCTACTAATGGTTATCATCTAAGAGCAGTCAACACAAGTTACAGCATTATTTTTTTCTAAAAATTATATTTTGAAAATTTTAAGGTAATATTTTAGAAAAAAGTATATAACTACCACATTAATATATAATATAATATCCTACCCAATATGGCAACTCTGATTTTGATCACCTGTCTCAAGTGGAATCGAGGAGAGTTAGGGGTTGAAGAAACAGGGATATTGCTAGACAAGATATCATGTGAGTCCGTCAAAAAATGCCAGATTAAATAATAAAGGAATTAGTTGTAGAGGTAGTTGACTCTTTCAAAACGTATGAGCTGAGGCATATGGCTCTATGGGCAGAAATAACGGATCATTTTGCATACCATTTAATCAAGAGTTATCGAGCAGAATGAGGAGTATAAATACACATTTGAAACTAATGATTGCCCGCTCTTGAAAAACAGTGAGGATGAATTGAAGGAATACATTTCCAGACATCCACTCCTCTATAAATGACAATCCAAGTCCATTCCAATCACAGGAACTTTAGCCAGAAAAATTTAACGATGGCTTTCATACTAGTATTTTTCTCTACATTCTTTTATTGGACCTAATTCTTAGAGTTAAATAATTTTAAACCCAACTGAAAGATGAAGTTTAGAGTGCTTTCTTTGGCTTGCGATGTGCTAAATACCAACCCTCAATTAAAGATTTAGCCATGGAAATTCAGCAAAATTCACCCTCAAGTTACTTATAGAATTTTCTGTTTTGTATATTTAATAAATAAGTATATTAAAATGTAATTCCTCTTTTATTAAAGCCAAAACTTAAAATTAGTGTTAAATTTTGGATATTTTTTTGTGATGCCTGAGTTGAGCCAGATTTTCTTTCACGAATTTTTGCACACCAAACTTGGAAGTTTCAGAATCAGTACAGGAGGTGGTTCTTATCAGATGTTTCATCATCTATGTCACTTCAACTTTTACTCCCAGTGAGATAGCTTTTGGCTGAAAACATTTGCTAGGGTACTTTTATTAATTATTTCTGAATAATAATATGGAAATATTTATAATTTTCTTGAGCGGTGTAGTTCCAGAACTGTATAGAGAGAGATTTGGTAATGGAACAATTATTATGATAGAATATTATGCTGTTCCATAGCTTTATGTCATGTATGTTATTTATATTTATAGGGAGTTTTGGTGTTTTTATAGCAAAACATTGCAGGGTCATCCACGTACACGTATTGCTAGAACCTTGAGTGTCATCCTTTCCACATATTTTGTTCACTGATCACTGTAGTAGCTCCATCAAATGTGTGAGTTGAGTGTTAAATGCTGCAAAAGACAGTAATGACCAAAAAATCACACTCATATCATTGGTGATAGTTCTTGTAGGTATATCGTAAAACATTTAAATTAATGTCCTTATCACCATGGAAAAAAAATATTCTTCATGCTTTTTATGATTTCAGTAGGTACATGACTTCCATACTTATGCCATTCCCTTTCGTTAGGCACAGTAAATAATGTTTAACTCATAGTGACAAACACTTAATGCTGACTTATATAATAACTATCAGGGATGTGACCCGGCACTTTAAGGTTTGATATTCTAAGGTTTCTGGCTGCATACCCAAAAAGGTGCAGAAACAAATGCACAAAATGGATACCCCGAAACAATATTTGGCCCGAAAAGGCACTCAACCCATAGACACAATTCCTGGCACATGGCATTTTTAGTTATGGGCCTTTACCTCTCCAAGCTGAGAATCTGGAATCAGTATACTTAGGTTCGTTGAATTATCTGAATTGTGTGGCTGCTTTGAGTGGTGATTAAGTAGGGATTGGGAAAAGGCGGGTGGGCTATTGTTTCTGGAGGAGTGGTTGGAGAAGAAGGGTAATTCTTGGCATTCATTTTCATGAATACAGAAACACCTGAATTACCCATCATAGCCATGCAGTTGAAGCAATAGGCGAGGACAGGCAGATGTAGGTAAATGGATCGTTCAAAAGGCGACAGTGGAGTACAGTGTTGCCCTTCAGCAGTGCTTCATCACAGTAGTGTCACCAACAGTGTACTACTCTGTAGGCAACAGTATGTCTACAGGCACCGGCTAACTGCTGAGCGCCCATCTTCCTAGTTTCTGAAAAAAAAGCTGCCACTTTTCCTGAGGCTATACCACAAACTGTGAAGACCTCTTTGGGAAGGATCCCCCTTCCCTTCTCTCTCAGTTTCAGCAAGGCTGGCACCCAACAAGAGAACGGGTACAGAATGGTATCTAGGTGACATGAGTGGGCACGGACACTGGCATGGGCAATAAACAGAGATGGGCGAGAGACATCCAAATTTTCTGACTGCCTGCAGGTCTCTGCAGTGTACTAGTGCACATGCAACTTAAAGAGGTGTGAGGAAAGGAATGGGGAGGCAAGACTTCATTTTGTTGACAGTACAAAGTTTATTTTGTAGTAACTGGTCTGAAATATAAATTTTGGATTTACACATCATCATCCTGATGCAGATTTATTTGCGTCTTCAGCACTTCATTAAAATTGACCATTTTGTACCTCTGGTCCAAAACCTTATGGGTAATTTCATGCATCCAGTCCAGCACTTGGAAAGAGGCCTTTTCGTGCCTTTTTCACTTTTCCCAAATGGGTCATTCTGTGCCTGGCACTACATGTTAAGTTCCATGCTGGGTAACATCCCTGCTTTATACCCACTCTCCTATTTTCATGACTCCTAATTACCCTCCTCTGAAGAGTCTTCAATAAATTCATCTATGATTTATTGGTTTACTCCTTCCTTTAACATCTTTCACTCTGCTCTCACGTATTGGTTTCATCATTCGTCTTATCTAATAATGAATTTAAATGGCCAAAACAAAGAAGTGTACCCCTTCCTATTTATCCATTACTGGAGCATCCAACCCACATTCTTTGATTACTCTTTCTTTTCTAACCTATGAAGCTCCAGATAAGCAGAAAATTTCAAATGGATAGGAGGGAAGTGACAAGATTTCCCTTTGTTAGGGACTCTGATAAGTGAGACATATCGTAACTCAAAAATTGTAACCTGGTATTGTTTTCAGAAAATAAATTGCTGGCTCAACTACTGAAAAGCACAACCATGATGATATGGGGTCTCTCCAGTGAACAGAGGACTTAATAAGGAAATTCTTGTTCTATGCTCCATAGTAGTTCTCATAATATGCTTAGAAGATCTTGCTCATGGCTGCGACCATCCCTTGCTTGAGAGATTCAGCCTAATTCTCCATTATACTCATGTTAAGCTGTGTAAAAGCTTTTTAATGTTTGGAAAGCTATTGCCCTGCAACATCAGTTTTAAGCTAATCTCAGAGAAGAGCACTTGCTTTTTTCAATTCATGGTGCTGCAGCCCACCATAGCTTTGAGCCAGAGGTCTAACGTTAACTGATTCAAGATGGTCATTTTTCCAGGTGAACCACTATCTGTGCGGTATTTACATCAAAATTAGAGTTTTTGTGGCAAAAACTTCAATCATTATGGGATAATATTTATACTTCAGGGAGGTGTGGGAACACACTAAGCTGCAGGTGATATGATGTAACACACACTGACTGGGTTATATCCTGTAGCATATTTACCTCCCTCATCCCGTGACTCGAGGTACTTGATGCCACAATGTTGCACATGCATAGGCACTGGTGTAGAATGAGCTACTTCTTTCAAATAATCTCCTTATTGTCAGTAGAAGTAGAGTTAAAATGTGTGAAGACTGTGTGGAAAAGTATTATTTTTTATTGTATACAAAAAAATTAGTTAACAGCAGATCTCACTCCACAAGACTACTTAATATTTTCACTTGTCTTCTATGAACAGTTGGAGTGGATTACTTTGCCAACATTACATTTTTTACCTCATGGGTACATAGTTACACCTTACTGACATTGCATGCATAACTGTCTCAATACATGGTTGCCAACTTCCAAATGACCTATCACATTTGGCCAACATTACAATTAGTTTTATAGAATCCAAACTTAGGTCTACAACAGTTAGGTAATGAATTAGGTGTGCGTGGTGCAAAACAGAGAATATTGAATGTGTAAGCTGCTGTGGCCATATTTGTAGAGAAATTAGGAATAGAAGCTTAGATTAGAAGCTATATAGTATTAGTATAATTCACTGTAACTGATTAATGTGGGTGAAGAATGTATTCCTAACCTGTAAATAAAGTATTATTATTATTATAATCTTTACTGATGATGTATTATTGCTGTACAGCTATGGGTCATGTGTTAGAGCATCTGATCTCTAATTCTCGTATTGATTCACAGTGCTGCTAATTCATGTCCAGCCAGCCCGCGAGGAGGCCATCATGGTAGGCGGAATATTAGTGCAGATTTACAAATGGCAGCAGCATATGCTGCAGCTGTGGCATCACCATCTGGTAGTACTAGTGGAACAAACTCTACAATGACTGGAGAGGAACGAACTGATGGAAGTGGGGCTGTGCTATCCTCTTTAGCATCCCATTCCAACACTCACCAATCCCATGAGGAGCCAGGAGGTGGTGGAGGAAGCCACAAATTGTACAGAAGTGGACCAAATGGCACTGCTGTGCCGTGCCCACCTCCCCCTGCTTCTGAACCATATAGTCCACCTAAGGTAAAGATACTTCATCTTAAGCATAAATGTGTTAAAATAATTATGTGGTTAGCTGTTTTGGTTTAATTGTGATCTGGATGAAAATTTGATAAATATATCTTTTATGCTCCTTTCTCATCGTTGTTTACATGATCCACTCCTTCTATCATGTGTTTGTAGTCCACTACAACTGTCAGCTTTTCTTTGTTTTTCTCCCTCTTTGTGGCACAATTATGCACTAACAACAGCTGTGATGCCATCTTTTTTTGTCTTCCCACTGTGCTCTAAACATTTACGCCCTTGAAAAAGTGAGTGATTCATGAAAGGGTTATAAAAAAGTAACAAGTGAAAATAAACTTGCGTCCATGAGAAAATTAATATAAGAATGTAAATGGAAATTGAAGAAACCATGTAAAAATAATTTTTGAAAAGTTAATCTTCGGCATCATGCCTTTGTAATCGCTGTAAAATATTGGGAAAATTCTATTACATTTATAACATTGATATCGCCACTTGAGTAGCGCGCCTCTTTGCTAAGTGAGGTTTGGACTCTAGTCTGTTCATCAGATGCCAGAAGAATGAACTACTAGCAGCTGTCAAGAATAATCAGGCATTAGGAGAACAAGATTGACTTTTCAGGCTTGCCTAAGTAAGCTCAGGTGCATCAGAAAGTGCACTGTCAGTGCTCGCATTGTCTCGTGCATGTCAAGGAAGTGGTTAAATTACCACCCCTATTATTCAATCAAAGGCCATCGATGACAAAACATATAGTTTACTCCTGTTGTAAGGAAAATTATTTTTATGAAACTAGAAGGTATGCTTCATTCCACTTTTAATTCTGCCTCTTGGTGGAACAGTTCAAAATTTTAATCCATAGATTTCTTTTAAATAATGACAGTGATATCTGCCTTTTGCAGTAGTTTATGCTTTTCACTATGGTATTGAATGGCATGAGAGTCAATTTCAGAGAGTGGTTTCATTTTGTTGATGCTTAATTACATTTTTATTTTATAAAGATGAAACTACAAATGCCAAATTACTCCCTTCTTCCTGCTTTTAATCATTGTGGAAGTACAAATGAAAATTTTCTGCTCTTTACAAGATTATTTTGCAAAAAAAATATTATTTAATGCACGTCTATTTATGTAATTATGAGGGTTTAGTGATACCATTTATAACCTTAGAAAAGAGATCCAAGCAAAGGTGTGTAATCCAGAATTGTAATTATTAATATTAATTGAAAAACTTTCTCTTTCATCATTACTGCAATTTTATTGCTAAACTGTACTTTTTTTATTTCTAGGATGATTCCAAACCACCATATTCATATGCACAACTGATTGTGCAAGCTATTGCATCCTCTCCTGACAAGCAGTTGACACTTAGTGGAATTTATTCATATATAACAAAAAATTATCCCTACTATCGAACTGCTGACAAGGGATGGCAAGTAAGTGATGTTGTAATCAATTTAATTAGTTAAATGTGCTATTTGAAATGTTGTGTTGTGATTTCCGAGACTCATGAATTTATATTTTTTATCTTAGAATTCCATTAGGCACAACCTATCATTGAATAGATATTTCATCAAAGTACCCCGTTCTCAAGAGGAGCCTGGTAAAGGGTCATTTTGGCGAATAGATCCACAATCTGAAGCAAAACTTATTGAACAAGCCTTTAGGCGAAGGAGGCAGCGAGGGGTTCCATGCTTCAGGGCTCCCTTTGGTCTCTCTTCCAGGTACTCCTCTTATTTGTGGTTTTGAAAAAAATTCCAGTGTTATAAATTTCTGTAATAAATATATATATATATATGTATTTATATATAAATATATATAAATGTCTATAATAAATATATAACAAAGGTTTATCTAGGAAGTATATATAGGAATTATCTTACATGTAAAACCCTGTTATCAAAATCTGATACTGAGGGGGAGATAAACACATAAGTTTGATAGTTATACACTGGCAAATGAAGTAATATTGCCGTATTTAATGCTGGGCCATTGTATTATGAGGTAATTATGGCTGAGGTGTGTAGATATGAACATACAGGGAATCACTACCCATACTGGTGCCAGTGTAGCCCAGCAGTAAAATATGGCTATATCGAGTGAGATTTTGGTGAAATGCGAGTTGTCTAAGTATGGTCTCAGCAGTTATCATTTCGTCCACTCTGTACTAGTTCGGTTAAGTGATAGAATGGAATAGAAGATAATCAAATTGGAGACTACTAACTTAGATGTGGGTATTCAAAGCCTTCAACTTCATTAGAAAGGAGATGACATCAGGGGATGTGGATGGCTAAAACATGGAGTGAAGCAGAAATGTTACCTTGGATTAATAGAATGCTCTTTTTGGAGCTGTTTTGTGAGAAGAAGGCATTTGCGTATTTCCTTCAGGCTACTTCCATGTTTATGCTGCAATGGTAATTACAAAATATATTTTCATGCTCTTTATTTAAATCATGATCATTGCCATTGCAAAAATGAATCATCATTTCCAGCTTGTCACCACTTTTTAATTAACATTTTAATTAATTGACCTTTCCAACGTTCTCTCTAGTATGTGTATGACTCATACTTACAATGAGTTATTCTGTTTGCAAAAACAATTAACTTGCTGATTTACATGTAGTAAATGCCAAAATAGTAATTTCACAATAAATTATGCTGTACCTTGTCATATATGATGACTGAAAGAATAGGTTTAATGATGGGAAAATTTTATTTAAAAAACTAACAATGGGAAGTCAATGAAGAAACTGATCCCTAATCTTTGATTCATGAATTATATTAGTGCAGAGTTTTTTGAACTATCAATGGAACTCATTTTTCTTGTAACCCACCTAATATTCCAATGGTTTGTGCCTGCCTGGCTCGTGGTTGATAGGTGCACTTCTCTCGTGTGGGGTTGGTTGTGCCTGCCTCGATCCCTCTCTGTCGTCCGCTGTCTCCCGTCAGCTGCGGGGTTTTCCACCGTCGTGGTGGTTTGGCCGACCATCCTCTGGTATCCTCTGACGTCTTCCTCAATTCTCCGCCTTTTTCTTCCGCTTATCTCCTCCCTCGTTTTCTCTCGCGTCCTCCACCTGTTTATTTTTTTTCTCATCCCCTTGATTCCCCATTGTTGTTTGTTGGTGTCCTTAATTTCTCGTATCATTGTTATTTACCTTGGTTGTTGGGTTACATTCACTTGACTCGATTGAATTAGTGATAGGTTCAAAGGGTTTTAGTTTAGTGGTATCCTGGCATTTCTACCTGAAAATGCCGTTGGAATAGAAAGATACCAGCTGTGCCCAGAAATTTTTCAGCTCCAAATAGTATTGGAACAACTGGGAACTTGATATTTCTTGAAATTAGCTTCCCTAATGGCGTGTGAGTTTTTTTTTACTTGAGCAACTGTATCCAATATCCAGTTACTTGTTTAAAGAAAGTTGGCAATTTTCCATTATATTTTGTGAAAAATTACCAACTTTCATTAATTATGTCATTCCACCAGATTGTGCCTGAAACTTCTCTTTTTATCCTGTTACTTTATAATAATATTTTTTTTGTCTTTCAGGAGTGCTCCTGCTTCTCCCAGTCATGTTGGGAGTGGTAGTGGTCTCATCACACCTGAATCACTTTCTCGTGAGCCATCTCCCACTCCAGAAAATTTCTCAGAAGGACCCTCATCAAATGTCACTTCCAACAATGCCTCATCTTCTCCTGTTGGTTCGCTTAATCACTCTTCTTCTAACAATGTAAACAATGGCAATGTGAAGAATGAGGGTAAAACCAGTCAGTCAGCCCCAGGGTCACCTGGGCATTCAGGTATTACTTTTAATACTTTTTGCTTGCTGGATAAGATCATTTATATGTAGTTTTTATTTTGGCAGAGTAATAAGGATTTTTAATTGTTTCTATTTGTTCTCACTATACGTTTTAATGCAATGTGTTTATACTGGCTTAAAGCCAGTTGAGAGCAAGTTCCTCTTCAGTGAAATCTGGGTAAATAAGACAAAAACATGAAATCAAATGGACGAAAGTAAACTGCTGAGCAAGTTGAATGTGCAATTAGTAATTGTAATTAATTCCAAATGATATATCTCTGCTAGTTACACTGACTACTTCTGCACTTAGTTCAAGTAAGACTTCGCAACTGGTTAGGGCGTGAAAAAAATCATAGAATTGTCATTGAAATATTCATGCATACATCAACTTTGTCAATAAAAAATTGTGGATTTGTGTTGCATATACAGCAAATGCTATGTTGCCATAGTTTTGAATATGGCTTCAATGCTTTTCATTTTAGTTCACCAGGTGTTTTATTCTGTATTCTTTGCATTATGTGGGAATTGACTGGAGAATACCAATGCGATAATAAAGTCATTTCTTATATCCTTTTGATTTTCCAGGATTAGTTTTGACAGTATAAATTCCCTTAACCATTCCAAAGCCTGGTCCACTACATTTTCTGTGTTATATTGTCTAGTGTGGCATATGTGGGAAGTGGAACATTGAGTTGTGGCATGTATTGTGATACAAATTGCACACAGACTTGGCTGCCAGTCATACTGAATTGAAGCACTTCTGAGCTGCATCCTCATTTCATCAATGAGCATTAGATTCATCCCAGAGTTTGTCTAATTTGCATCATATATCAGCATGATAAATTCAGTAAGATGAGCAAGATGTATCATTCGAGAACATGGAGCAACTAAGATCTTCCCTTGTTCATGCATTACTCTTCTCCTAATTTCTTTCACAAGACTAGCAGGCAGGCCCTTATTACTGATTGGTGAGTCAAGCTTTGTCCACAAATATGCTGAGATGGATCGATAATGCATTTATAGTGAATGTGCACCATCACAGTCTGATGAAGGGTAGTTGTGGTAATATAATCTACCTACATTAGAACATAGGAATAGTGAGTCTACAGATGTTGAAGGTGAACAAAATTTCCTACTGACAGATCAAAAGACAGTGTAGGCAGTGTTGATAAACTTTTGGCATAATTTTTGCTTTAATCGCCCCAGTATTTTGCCCTTATGTGTAAAATGGTTCAATGAAAAGATATGGAAAACATGCATGATCTCTCTAGGTGTTAATAAAACTGGCTTAGTCGAATTAGGTTCGCTCACTAGATGACTTGTGAGCATTCCCTGATAGGTGATAGTCATTGAGTAGCCTGTACAGGAGATATTAGAAACTAATAAAACTATTGTCACCATGTACAAATAATTATAGAAGTTGGTGATAAAGTGAAGATAACTTTTTCTTTATTTCCCAATGATTTATAATTATTTCTTTATTACCAAAAGCAACCAGAATATAGGTGCTGTGTTAAAACATTTTTGCAATCATTACTTTTTCATTGTGTTCTTTAGGTGTTTCAACTTTTGGATCTGGAAGTGTGCAGGTTGTTGTAGGAAAATCACGATTAATGGTTCCTGCTCAGCAGATAACTGTAGTGACCAATGGAGTTGGTGGCGAAGTGTCACAAGAGGGTAAGCTTGCAGTGTATTTAGATTAAAATTCCTTTTCATAATCCATGTTCAGTGATTTCTTAGGATTTGGCTCCAGCTCCATTAGCATATAACTGGGCAAGATTGAGAGCACCATCTATGAGATTCACTCGATCCGTGATCCCTCACTGACATAGGGCTAGAAGGTGGGCTATCTGAACTCATCATGGGTCTCCATCCCTGTTGCTTGTGCTTTTACGTAATGATAGGGTTGGGACAAATCCTGAATTTTTTCATTTTAATCCTAAAAGGTCTTCAAAGTCCATGAATCTCAAATCCTTCTTATATTAATTATGACCATGAGGAAAAATAACTTGCACTTAAAATTCGCAGCTTTAAGTTTGGCCAAATTTAATTCCTTTGTTTAATAGGAAGTAAAATTGTGAGTGGGCATTCTAACATCATATCTCCAAGATGCAAATGGAATTTAGTATATGAAGCATGTACTAATTAATTCTGATGATGCGTGGGGTTCATATTCTCAACTTAATTTGACACATGGTTTACCATCAAATAACATTATTTTTTTTCTACAATTTAAACTTATGGTTTCAGCCCCATGAATTCTGTCTTTTGTGCCTCCTACAATGAAATACTCATTTTTTCCTGTCATTTCCTTTACCATGTGATAGTTCATTCCATTTACTTCTCCAAAACATTTCACCAACTTAAATTAATAACTTTTGATTGGTGAATTTTTTCTCAGGCACCTAGGTATCCCATTTTTATGTACCTACTTAAGGTACTTGCCGAGCAGTGATTGTTTTAATTCATGATTGCAGCTTAATACAATCACTGTGATGATTCTGTGCTGGCCAGTAAAATTTGCCTCTCACATTTTCAACTTATCAGACTACAGTATTGGTAGCTGATGCACTCTTGCATGACCACAGCTTGTTGGAGACAGATTCATTCATCCCATCTTATAGCTAAGCATATATGTTCCACAAGGAGTAGAAGTTTCTTCTCAGAGTTCAGTGTCCCATAAAACTACGTGCTCACTTGGCACGCTCCTGAAGTAAACAAGTCAGTTCCAAAATGCATGAGGCAATTATTATTACCAATGCTATTAACCTCATCTTTGCTTGTAGTGCTTGCTTTCAAATTGATTCTATATCCAATTACTATTAGTTTCTCTTATCTCCTGTGATTATGTGGGATCTGAAAGATAATGTTCTTTGTCCACTCAATTCTTAATTCTCAAACCAAACAAAAATATTTTAATTTTTTATTGTTTATATTCCAAAATTAATCATGAAATTTTAATTAAAAATTTCAACACTTTCAGAGAAATACATGGTACCGAATAATGCTGCTGCTCTGGTGACTGTCCATGAAGAAAGATCCGAATCTCCTGCATTTTCTCCAGCTCCTGTTATTGTGCAGTCAGCTTATACTAACTATAGGTAAATTTTTTTTATTGTTATTCGTCTGTGGATTTCTCACTTCATGAAAGCCATGCCTCACCCACCTTCTTTACATAAAATTGGTATGTGTATTTCCAGCTGTAGCAGTATGACAATTTCAGTTGTTACTTGGTACTTCATTTAAGTTTTAACAGGTGTAGATTGTGTTGGTTATCTAAGTTGATGTTTAATGTTTGATCTTGCTGAATATTTTATTGGTAAAGTGAAAAGCTCATAGTGTTACCCAAGGCTACAATAACATTAATTCATTAATGGGTGTCCTTGATAATGGATCTGACAAAAGTCATGAAGGATGGTGGGTTCTTTACTTAAAAGTCTTTCGTCAGCTCTTGGTGAATGTTGATTTCATTGTAATGCCAAGTAAACTTAAGTGAAATTTCCTGTGATAAAAAAACTAGCAGGGGTTATGTTCCTCAATGATGCTGCATGGCACAAATCCACATTGGAGGAAGAATTAGTCATGGAAATAAAGTTGTTTCTAAGTTGGGAAGAAAATTCTTTCTGGACCTTATTTATCCAAAATATGACACATTTTCTTTTGTGTCCTAAAGAAATGATAGTCCACATCACTAAACATTTACAACTTCTTCTCACGTACAAACAAAATACATGCAGTATAGAATCACTAGATCTTTTCCTCTCCACAGGGAGTTCTACACAGGGAAATACTTGCATTAATATTAGAGAAGGCTAATACTATCTGTGAATACTCAAATGCCTTGAATACTGGAAAGTATTCATGATTTCAAATACTTATATCGAGGGAAAACATTCAAATATCTTGAATATCACTCCAGCAATGTCACTATGTTTGGCAAGTTACAAACGAATTATATCAAATTTTCATATGCGGAACAAAACCCACGCTGAAATTCAGTTTGATTCCATTCCATTTGGTGAAAACTTTTTTCTAATTTTAGTTTTTGTTCATGAATGAATCCTTGGTTACTTAAATCTACAGTACAACTATTACAATAGAATCTCATCACTGTGCTGAAAATCCAGTCTGTGCTTTCCATGAAGCTAATTTGAAGTCAGAGTATACATGGTATCCCCTATCTCCTTGGATGCCTTCTAAAGAGAAGTGGCTTTTGTGCCATCTACATCTATATATTTTTGTCCAAATTTCAAATTTGTCCAAAGGCTCTCGTATTATAATCCCATACCATCTAAGCAGCATTCGCTTATGGCAGTCCTGGTCACTGTTAGCGACAGCATATGTAAATGTTATTGAAAATCTGTCCTCCCCTCCGAATGTTCCATTCTTGCTGGTGTGAAGTTTTCTAAGATAATGGTATTGGGGGTTATATTACCCATTCTTATTTGTGTGAATGAATGCAATACACTGTTTTAGAGTGCTCTTGGGCATGACATTCTACCCTACTTCCTTTGTGACTGGTGAGTAATCATTGGAAGATCTTGTACCATTTAGTCGATCTTTGTGCTTTAGTTTCATGCTACATATGTTGAACATGCCTAAGTGACAAGTTAAGAGAGGCACCCCATTCAAACACGTACAAGTATTCCTTCTTCCATAATGCCTTTGCGTACTACTACACAAATGTAGCAAAATACTAATCCATCAAACTTGGAAAGGAATATTTCTTTTACATATGTACTCTTGAAAAAATACCATTCAAATGGATGAGTATGTTTATGACTTCTTCAAAGTGCTTTGCCCACCTTACCTGGTGTATGTAGTCATCTATGAAGTCAATTCTAGTACTGCACAATGTGTATTTTGGTGAAGGGTGTTTTGGAACTCACAGGAGTATATTTTTATTTCAGCGGCGCATTTGTAACCCCAACAGCTCAAGGTCTTGAGCAGTTGGGTGGTTCATCTGGTGTGAAGAGACACCATGTGCAGGAAGCTGGTGGAGGGCTTGCTTCAGTGGAAAGGGGAGATGGGGGAAGTACAGAGGGGGAGCTGAAGAAACCAAAGCTGGAGAAAGAAGGGAACTATGACAGTGAAAACTGAGGCAGGTTTCGATCAATGTCTTTTGGTTGCCTTCCATCCCTGCTTAAAGGTCATCTCTTACCCACCCAGTTTAGAACGTGGCCCTCTTACTACCGTTTCCACCCACTCTTTCTTCTGCTTGTGCATTAATGTCGTCCCATGCTAGTGAGCATTGCACTTTAGAACCTAATCAGTTGTTAACTTTTGATGATTGCAAATAAGCATCTGTATTCAATAGTTGGCTGGTATGCAGAGCAGGAAAAGTGTATGTTTGTAAAAATAATAACTCATAAGTCGATACAGATCAAGGCATAGTTAAGTTCGTCAGTAATCCTAATTTGTTCCACTTGCTTCTGTTGTTTTTCTGAGCAACAAAGTGTCAGTCATTGTGTTTGATTTGTCTCATACTAGTATTTGTACCTCTCATTGAAGATAATGTAATCACAAGAATCGGTTATTTTCAAGGAACTCAGTGTTGCAATAATTTTTGCTCGCATGTTTATCACAATAATAATTTGCCTTGATCCACATAATATGCGCTGATGAAAAAAAGAAGTCATGAAATCATTTGGTTGCTTTCATTGTGCTGTACTTCATTTTTTCACATTAACATTCAAGGAATGTAAGATGTGGGAGATGGATTGGGGCTGTTTCACATTCAAGTCAACCCTTTCTCCATGCTTCCAATCTTCATATTTCTGAATGAATTGAGGTAGTTATCATTTACCGAATTAATCTTATTGTTGTACATTTGATAGCCAAAAATTAATATATAAAATGAAGATTTGAGAACCCACATTTGGGGCTGCAAATGAGCTTCTTTAGCAAACTTCATGTCTAATGCATTGAAGAATAAAAATCAAAGAAGTACAATTCTATGGTAAAATTATTAATAGGCTTGTGATTTATGTAGATTGTATTGTAATTGTTCACTACAAACCATGGGAATAAATTCTTAATCAATATATTTTCTGTCAATTGGTGCATTCAAACATGGGCTTCTGTAAAAATATATAGTTGACATGAGAAACATGTTTCTGTAGATTAAAGTTAAATACCTTCTTTGCCTATAAGAATGTCCCTTGTTTTCTGGGCGACATTCTGCATTTGAAATGGTGGTGATGTGCCAAGTACAACTGTGTGTTGTTGAATGCCTTTTGATAAAGACAATAGGTTACCTAATGCCTAATGTCTTTCTACATTGTGTTGTTGGAAAGCCTGATCAGTGAGGAAAAATAAAAAATAGGTGGCTTATCATACATAGTTAATGGCAACTTGCAGCCTTAAAGTTACATCTGGTAGTCTTTTTTATTAGGTATTACGGATGAGCTGGTCTCCAAGTTGAAATGAGAGATGATATAGCATAATGTTCCATCAAACTGAGTCTTCTCAGGATAAAATAGCCAGTAGCTCAGATGATGAATTTTATATCATTAAGGTTGATTTAAAAATAAGATCATCATTAAGGAGGGCCTTCACATTTGATTGCTTACAGATTGGTCCATTATATACATATTATATATATATAAATAAATATAAAAAAGGTCTCCCTGTAAAGTTGACTAAACTATTTGGCAGTTTTTCTGGCCATTTCACAAGTTATGTAAATAGTATGATGGTGTCTATCATCCTATAGAATAAAATGTAAATGGACGAAGTTTTAAAAAATTGCAGTTTCGTAATATTGTCAGCAGTGCTAGTCCCTATTATTTTCTTTTTATTCAGCATTACTGTTAATGTAACATCTCTTCACCTGCTTTTGAAATAATATATTTTGTGAGCTAGTTACAAGTAAAACAGATGGGGTTATATGAAGTGTAATCACATTATCATTTCTCATACACCGATAGAACATATGAGAAAATGGATAGTTCAAGAATGGAAGCTAAGTGTCAAAATGTATTAAAATTTTCAACTGTTCTAAGTTTTATTCTCCCTGTTAATTGAAACAGTACTGCCAACGTATGTAACTGTAGATCATTGTTCTCTTGCACACATTATGTTTCTGGGCATTCAAAACAAATCATGTCTGATGTCATGTGATATACTTACTCAGCAAAGTGGGAATTATGAAAAAAACTATGTGATTTGTGTGATGCATTTTAGAACAAGCATGTAAAATGCAACATTCAAAACTTATTACGTGCTGAATTGGTTGACGTGCTTCTAAATTATTATTACCCTGGAATATTTATTTAATTAACTTTTTTCTCTTACTACAATTTCTTCACATCAGTGGGGGAATGAGTAAGCATATCATGCATTTAATAATCAAAGATGGTGTATGTAGATGAGCATGATGTTTATGGCCCACTAAGAATGTGCCCAATTTTTAATGGATAATTGTTCATGTATGTGTTCTTCAAAGAAATGTCACCTGTTTGTACATGGGTGTAAAAATAATGAAATTTTCTGCTGTTACCTAATTTTACTTTTGTAAATTTTTATTTTCATATGTATACATACTTCATTATGTAACATCTAGTACTATCAGATTGAATTCTTAAAAAAAAGCTTGAATTATAAATCTTTCAACTATTTTGTTCAAAGCATGTAAGTGTAAAATCTCAGCTCATGTTCTATTTTATAGTCTTATTTGGAGGTCCATGCTGCTATAAAATAGACATGATGTTTTCTCTTTTTATAGCTAAGAATTGACCTCTAACCAGTGATTACTTTCAAGTTTCAAACATCGGATGGTTCATCTGAGAAAAATAAGACATACTTGGCTCCTGATGTTTTGAGTCAAATTATTCCTTATAATGCTCATTCGTACACATTGTTGCTTGTAAAAATGTTTGGATGATTAAAAATGAAGACCAGGGAGGTAGTCAGTATGAGTTCATTGTATATTTTCACATAATGAGAAAGTTGTTGTGTTTGTTTTAAATTGGAAAAGGACAATTGATTGTTATGTTGATTTGCCATGCTCTAAACTTTAACTCTTTCTGTGGAAATAATAATATTGATGAAAGTTGTAGAAATGTTTTTTTAATTGTTTTTTTAAATTATAGACACTAGAAATTGAGTAGCATAGGTCCATATTGAACATGAAAACAGTTTTTCCTCTGCACTTATGTCAACACCCTTATTTAAATTAATCTCTTATCCAAATTCCCCTATGAAATATTGAAAAACTTGAAGAACTAGGCTAAATAGTGAAGATATTGTAAAGTGCATAGTTGGTGTTTTAGCAGTGGTTTTTGAAAATGAGCCGAAAGTGGACACAAACAGAATTTTTTCACCCATTTTTAATTTGATTAATTTAAGTTTGTTCATTTTAATAATTCAAATCTTATAAATCCATGCACATCTTCAAACTAGATTGGAATATAATTAATTGAATCTCTTCACATGTGGTGATATAATCACAGCTCATTACAATGACCTCTAACTAACTGCATCTGCTGTTGTACATATGGATAAATAAAAAATCTGCTCTATATTCTCTCCCATGGATCTCATTCAAGTCCATAGTTTTTGAATAAATTTCAATTATGAGGTTCATTTGAGTAGCTATTTTATTAATACTGATGTCATTGCATCTTTCAGTGTCTATGTTTGCACCCAGATGGAAACAAGGGAAAAATATTATGCTTCTTTAAGAAAGATAAGTTAACACTTACGCGCCAAAGTCTCTCAAAGGGAAATGCTTTCCCTGCTATGAATAGCATGAGAATTTTCTGTCCTCCTCTCTATGGAGCTCTCTCATGGCGATGAATCACTCAGGTATGCCTTTCGCCCGTTTTGGAACCCCACTCAGTGGGACACCGTGCCCTTCCCCCAAACACACTGCTCGACCCCCCAACCCTTAGCAGCCCCTCTCTCAGCAGGAGGCCGCTGTAAGTTTGTTGAAAAACGTTCTTTTAAAATAATTCGTTGCTGTATACTTCAAAAACTTATACCTTTAAATGGATTTCTAATGTTATTAAGAGCGTTTTACAATTCTAAACAAAATTCTAGCGTTAATATTAACAAATTTAGAGTTCTATATAGAGCTCAAACTATTGAGAGTTCCACACAAGAACTCTGTTACTATCAACGCTAGAATTCCGTTTGAAATTTGCTAAGACTCAACAGAAAACAAATAATTCACTTCATAAAGTTATAAATTTTGTAGAGTGAAAAAAATAATTGCCTTGAAAAACCATTGCAAATACAATAAATTAACTGTGGATTCATGCAGTAAGGAGGGCTACTAATGATGCGGAGGGTCGAGCTCACTTGCCGAGGAAAGGGTCTGGGCTGTCCCTAAGCTGGGTCGCAAGGGTTTACTGCATACCTAGGATTATTGCTACCGTTTTGGTCACTTCCCTTCCCTTGTGTTGGCTACACCCAACATTAGGTCTAATGCATTGGTTTTTCTCTGTTGACCATAGCTGACATTCATTCGTTTGGTAAGGAAAATTTGCGTCGGCTATAGCTGATACTAGGAGCTAAAGGGTGAATAGTTCCCAGAAGTTTGGTGCTGAACACACTAAAAAATAATTAGTCATTTTGATCCTTGTTATTGTCATTGTACTTAGGTGATTTAGTGCACATTGAGTGCCAACTAGCTCTATTATTTAAATGAAGAATGGCTAGGGTCATTCTTGGTGCCAAGTTCAAAACAATTAAAATAAATTGGCCAATGCATACTTCATCTAAGAATGTGTGTTAGAAACAGAAATGGCCCTCCTTGTGGTGGTAGTACCTAACTCGATTTCTCTGGAAAGTAAGGTGTTTTGTCAAAGAATGAGAACATCAAGGAACATTGTTCCTTTCAATGTGATGATGCAATCATAAGTTAAATTGCTTTAGATTTCTTTTTTTGGCTTTTCAGGTAGTAGATTTTGGTATTTAATGTTTCTCTCACAATATAATGCAAGACAGGATTGATGCATACCTGGAAAAGTCATTGAAATACAAAAATGGCCTGGACATTTTTTTTCTAGTCAAAATTTAACTCTTTTTGATGCAGGAGCATCATGGTAGGCACTGTCTGTAGGTGTATGGATTGATGGTTTTTAGTGCCTTCCTTGAATGATGCAGTATAGCCCTTATTTGGTGTTTAGCCATAAATTAACTCTGGTTCTCTTTCTATACAATCATGCAGAAGAAGATGGGATATGTTTCTCCGCAAAATCTGTACAGGTAACTCATGTTGAGAGCCATCGACCTTATCATGGCCATGACCTAAGAATAATATGCCATCAGTAAAGAAACTGATTTTACCCTAAGCCTTCGTATCAGTGCTCCTTTTCTTGGTCAATTTTATTCCCCAGTAATAAGTTAATGTGTGGTGATCAGAATCATGTATCTACTTTAACTTACTCATTTAGAAATAGATATCTTTCCTTAGAAATTTTGACCTGAAAAATTTTGTGAAGTCCTGGAATTTCTTAATCCTTGGACTTGGCCAGCCTTTTAAGGACAATAAAAGATCCATAACTGTGCGAACCCCCTGCTATCAGATTGTCCAACTGGCTTGTTACTATCCCTACTACCTTAGCCATCATGACTTTAAATCCTTAACCTATGATAAGGACTAGAAGTATTCAAATGTTATTAGCCACAATTCTGGACATTTTTTTCAGATTTCCTCTCTGATAGTCCATAATGTTCATTGTGGATATATATTCATGAGTATGGTTTAAATTTTAATTGATTGAGTTTTTAAGTTGAATTCATTAGTTACCTCTGACCTGGAAGTGATTTCATTTCATAATGCATCATGACTTAAGATCATTACTTCCCCAAAATTGCCCTATGATACTCGCATTTTTTTCAGACGGATCCTAAAAAATTCCAGAATCGTATTGCTGTGGCAATCTACTGTCTAACATTACAGAACAATCATCAGCTTGAATCTGAGATGTGAACACCATGCATTGCACTTCTACTTGAATGGATGTAAGTTGAAAAGTATGGTGCTTATGAGTACATAGCTTTAGTAGCATATGGCAGTAGAAATTGGGGTGCACCTTACAGATGAAACATCTCCTCGAGGACCTTTCACCAGTCCAACACAATTCAACTTAAGATAAGCAGCAAAGAGAAAATTCACTTGTCATTCATTGTTTATGGTGTATGGTTTGAACAACTTTTTAAGCTGTACCCCTTTCCTATTCGTTCATTCAGTGGGAAGGTCATTCTCTTAAGTTAATACAAACAAGAATACTACAATAGTTGCATAGAATGGCCATAACATGAAAATGTGCTGGTGCATTTCAACTGTATCACCATTCCCATTAAAATAAAGAAATTGATGAGAATCTTAAGCCATACTAAACCAAGCTGAACTGCTAGCAATCATTGATTGCATCAATATATATGAAGGTGCTGCATCACATTTATCACTATGGTTAAGGGGTAAAATGTCCTATTATTGAATTGCTTGTATCAATATTGGTTTTTCAAACGTAAGATTGGTTGACATCAGCCCTCTTCCTTCCTAATGTAACACTTGGTTCTGTACTTCCTGGTAGCTCTTCCCATGCACTTTCCTTTTAGTTTGGTCTCTGTATTGATTCCTGGGTCTTCCTCTCAGAACTATTCCCAGTATTTTTCCTTCAGTTGTTTTCTTCATAAACCTGTCATGCCTCAGGATCAGACCAATGTATTTAGTTTTTCTTTTGTGTATAGTAATCCATATGGTCCTTCCCTCTTCTACTATTCTGTAAACCTCTTCATTTCTTATTTTGTTCTTCCATTTGATCTTCAGCATCCTTCAGCAATACATCTGTAGGCTTTTCATCACAAATACTTTCTTACCTGGGGCTATTCTTAACATGATGTCTTTTGTACTTACTTCCTCCATCTTATGTGATGGTACTTGTGAGATGGGTGTAAGAATTCACTTGCTCTAATTACTCTCCCCTCAGTGTGACTTCTGCATACAGCTTCTCTCTTTCAAATAGGTACTATGATTTTAGACTATCTTATTTATTTTTATGTTGCATTCTTGGAGAGCTTGGTCTAGAGCTTGACCACTGAAGATCACTCCTTGCCCATTTGAAGTTTTTCCGGCTGCCGGAACATCTTGTACCTCTCAAAATTGTCAAAGGCTTTCTCCAAGTCCACAAATGCATCATACAGTGGCTTATTCACATGCATCATTATCTCTACCATTATTCTGATGCACAGTATGGCCTCACTGGTTCCTCTGACCTTATTTAATCCAAATTGGTTTTCTGAGAGGTTTTCAACATTTTTCTATCCTTTGCCCTATTATTCACATAAATATTTTTGATGCATGTAACACTAGACTCAAGGCTCAGTGTTCCTCACATTTCTCAGTCCTTGTATTCTTAGGTAAGGGTATCATTACACTCTGGTATTCTTCTGTGTTGGTGGCTGTGTTTGATTATTTCTTACAAGTTGGCCTTGGCTTCTGAGCCTTTTGATGATTTTTCTGTTGATGTTGTCTACTTAAGGTGCTTTGTTTTTCCTAAGGTCTATTACTACACCATCACATTCGCTTCTCAGTATTAGTGGGCCTCAGTCTTCCTCGTCAACCTCACTCTCATCTTTCAAAAAGTTTTCTCCCAGTGGCCTCAGCCCTTGGTAGAGCTCTTAAGTGTGTTTCTTCTATCTATTCCCATGGTCTCACCCTCTATCAGTATATTCACATTTGTATCCCTGGTGATGTTTCTTTTCGTTTTTCTCTCTTCTGTTTCTTCACTAGCATGTATGCTGTTTCTGTGCTCCCTTGGCTGGTTCGGCTTGGACTTTGTTCATAAGCATCTTGTAGAGGGTTGCCTCACCTTTGTTTCAGGGGTTCTTGTAGTTTAATTTTTCTTCTATTAGTTTCCTAATCTCCCTTGTAATCCATGGCTTCTTTGTGTTGTTTCTTTTGATCTTCTTCTGTGATTATCCTCTTCAGCTCATTTCATTTATCTTTGGTGCCTATATCTCCTCCATTGTCTGGTTTCCTGTCACTCTGACTTGTACTTATATATGTAGTTCATTTCATTGCTAGCATTTCCCATGAGTTTATTCCTAACTCTGCTACAGTCTTTCTCCTGGGGTATGTCATTTTCCTTATCTGAATTTTCCATCTCTCTACCTCTTTTCCAATCCTATCTCTGTGATTCAGTCTCCCATTATGATTAGGTTCTCTTTCTCCTTCACTACTCCGAGGACATTTTAAATTTGCTTGTAGAGTTCTTATTTCTTTTTCCATATGGCTAGATCTCCAATTGTAGATCTGCACTATCATGGTGCCTGTTGGCTCACCTTCCAGCCTAACCATCCAAATCCTCTCACTGACTGATGGGCTTCACTCATCTGTTCCATTATTTCTTCAGTACACTCTTCTTTTACCTACACTTGTGATCTGGTCGTCTACCAAATATATCACTCAATATCAATCGCTCCAGTAGTCGTCTGCTCCCATCCACTTGATGTTGCTGACTTTCAGTATATCTACCCCCAGCCTCTCCATCTTCATATTGGTATTCATCAACTTCCTGCTCATCCCTAAAGATCTCAAATTCCTTGTAGCTATCATGCTTTTGTCTTTCCTGACTGATGTACTCTTTCCAGTAATTCCCACCCAGAGATCTTATTTGGGGGATTTCACCTGTGGAATTTTTCCTGGAAGGAATCCTATCATATGATATGTAGATCGAATTCAAGGCTGAATCTTCTGTGGAGAATAATGTGGTGGTTGCCAGTGGCCTTCCATATCACAGTACTTGGATACAGCTCATTTGAAAGCTCATGGCCCCTAAATGCCCGGAACGTTGACGAGTGGAGGGGAGGGTGCATTTGGGGGAGGAAACTTGGAGGGGAAGGCAAGCCTGCGAATGCGAGGGCGAATGGTCACTTTCTCCCAAAACCCCCAGCGAGCTCCGTTCGCAAAAATAGACTCGTCCAGGTCAAAATAGGGTTTCTGTGCACGGGCCAAGAGCTTTCAAATGAGCTATAACTGCACTCTCACCCGAAGCTGTGGCTGTTGATATCAGACCTCTTCTTGATTTGTGCCTTCGATGCCCCCTGATGAGGCTGCTACCTCTCCATAGAGGGATCAGTTTTGGTGGAGAGTAAAAGTTAGCTTTCTGTCAGGAAAATATTCCATCCCTTGATCGCAAACCAGTAACCCTCAGAGTGGGACTTGAACACACTAATACTGGGCCAAGGTGGCCCCATTTGACATATACATATGTACCATGACTTTTCAAGCAATGCTTAATACCTCTATGGTCTCAGTGAAGATTGTCAAAGGGGAAAATTTATGGAAAAATCACTGTTGCCCAGCTGTGCATGAGCTCTGGATCAACATTGCAGCTTTGTAAGTGAATAATCTTGTATAAATCCATGCCCTAATCTTCTGCAATGGTTAAGGTAATGTATAACCCATTCATTACAGTGATTTTTCCGTTAAATATCCTTTAGGTGTACAAAAAATTCATCAAGCTTCAGGACCTTAAGTGTAAGGGTTTAATTGTGAGGTCGGTGCGGAATAAATTGTATGATAGTATAACAACCTAAAGGAGCTGCTTCCATCTAGTTGATTTATGGGATGGGGCAATGAGGATAGAATGGCAATGGGTTGTAGCATTACCTCTGGTGAAGTTAACAGATCATTCAAGTGAATTAGATAAGCTTCAAATTTTGAAGGTCTGATATCACTTTTTAACACTATGGAGACAGTGCCTTAGAGTGAGTGAGCATCAATTCTCACATAGACTGCACCCAAGTTAGACTCAGTTGCTCTGTATTATAAACAGAAAGAGCTGTATGAGCTAGAATTGATCTGCACCTAGATGAACCTACTACTTGGCATCTTTAAAGCTTGTTCCAAGAGATGCTTGCATCTGGAGCTTTATTTTTCATTTTTTAGGCATACATATCTTGAAAGTGAGTGGCCAAAACTGTTTAAATTTGTTTTAATTTTTATAATATAATAATAAAAAAAATTTAAATGGTGTTTAAATTTGTCAGTGTGCAACTTAAGACCTCTGGAACTCTCCACTTTCCTTCCTATTTTTTCAAAATAGTACTGCTTAGTTTAACATTGTATTCATATATCATTTTTTATTACATGGACTTAAAATGATGGACAGTTTGTATGTCACTGAATTGGTATAGGTTTATTATAGGGATGAGTCGATTCCACTTTTTTTTCAATTCCGATTCTTTCAAATTGATTCTCGATTCTGATTCCATCGATTCTTATACCTAATAACAGGTGGGATATTGTTATATCAGTAGCATACGACTATTATTTAAATTCAAGTATTGGCTGATTTAAAATAACAAAGACAATTATGTGGCTCAAAAAGTATATTTATTAACAAATAGCAAATATATCCTCAGCTTATTGAGGTAGATAAAAAGTACAAATTGATAGCCTACACCCAAAATTACTGAGACAAATAGGTGATAAATGAAATTTGATTTGAATATTTATCCATCTGGAATTAATGGAATCGGAATCGACTTAAGGTGATCAATTCTCGATACCGATTCTAATCCTGAGAAACGGTGGAATCGAGAATCAACATTTGGATTTGACTCATCCTTCGTTAATTATTTACTTCAATAGTTCCTCAATCATTCGCTTGGTCATCCAATCCTAAGATTGGTTGGCTGTTGCCCTCCATCCTTCCCAATTTAGGGCTCGGTCTCTTACTCCCTAGTAGCCCTTCTTATGTACTTCTCTACTTATTTGGCCGATGTACTTCTTCCCACTTTGCTATGTGGTAGTGAAACATGGGTATGTCAGGATAGACATAAGAGTAGATTAAACGCCGTGGGTATGAGTTATCTGAGGAGTATTTGCAGCAAAAGTAGGATGGATAGGGTCAGGAATGAGGGGGTCATGAATGAATGTGGGTTAAATGCTCCAGTAATGGATGTGTATGAAAGGAGTGTGCTTCGTTGGTTTGGCCATGTTGAGAGAATGGATGAGAGTTGAATAACGAAACAGATATATGAGAGTAGAATGAATGGTGTGAGAGGTAGGCCGAGAAAGTTGTGGTTGAGGAAATTCTTAGGAGGAGGAATATTAGGAGTTTTAAAAACAGGAGGGCGTATATGAAACAGTGCATTGGGGTATATGAGGCAAAAGAGGTTTGAAAGGATAGGTCAGTATGGAGGAAATTATTGAAGTAGAGTTAGGTGTACAATTGTGTATTAATGAGTGAAACAATTTGATTGTACTACCCTGGAAGGGAACAGCATGATGGGTGTGTATGTATTTATTACTTGGCCTTCCTCTTGGGACTTTTACCTATATTTTACCTTCAATTACATTCTTCACAAACCCATCGTGTCCCAGGGTGTGTCCAATTAATCTAGCTCTTCTTTTTGTACAGTATTCCTTATGTTTTTTCTTCTCTTCTACTCTTCTCTTATTTAACCTTTAAATACTGGATTTATATGTCCTTTGAAGTCCCTCCCTGCCAGATTTAAATTGGCCCTTATAATGTTTTCTTGTAATGAATGAGCCAAAAATGGCACTTTCGGCAGTGAGAAGCACCAAACAGTATGCCAATATTGGCACTTTCAGCATTTAAAGGTTAATCCATTCATTTGATCTTCAGCACCCTCCTTCAACACCAGGTTATGATAACTCCTAATCTTCTCTGGTCTCTTTTTCCAATGGTCCATGTTTGTGATCCTTAGAGTGCCACACTGCATACAAATATTTTCACATATTGTTTCCTTGTCTATATTTTTCCAGAATCTTTGGTCTTTTTCAGTGATGTATTTATGCAGGGTTGCCACTGGCCTGGAGTCACAGGTAAAGCCGTGACAAATGAGAAATTAGTGTGGAAATTTCCTTTTCCAAGTAAAAATGTGATTTTTATTAGCAATGGGTTGAGTCCAAAATTTATCAAATTTCAAATGCAAAATCCTGCTTTCCCTAATTATATTTCCCAGTTCCTTATCCTTACCAATGTATAAGTAAATATTGACATATTTAAAAACATATTCAAATCCATATTTACAATTTATTGTAAAATTATGAATCCAGAGTTGCTCTAGGTTTTCCCTTTGTCTGAAACCTCATTATTTAGCTTTAAAAAAACAATTGAAATAAATATATATTTGCTGCAGAATAAAGTCTATTTTTTTCCCAGTGAGGAATAAAGAAGGACAGTTCTGTGAACTCGATTGAAAAGTTTTTACGTATTCTTGTGCATTCTTAGTTATTTTATAATGAGGTGTTTATAAATGTTTCCAGTATTTTTTTGCTAAATTACAGGCTTTTTCTGGTTAAAATGGAACATTTTTATGCGAATTACCACCATGAGTCAGTGGCTTTGGAGACGCAACTGCAGGACAGTGTCAGGATTAAGCGTAAAATGGTACGACAAAGTTTCAAACCCTGACTCCAGTTGATTTCGATCTAATGGTCATATTTTGAATGTAAATGACCTCTTGGTGATACGGAGAGAACTAACTCTTCATCCTTTCAACAATTGGTCTAGTGACTATCCATTTCCATATCTCAACACATTTTAATTTCATGCATATTTAAATTTCTTGGATGTTTAGAACCTGTAAACTTCTTAATCAATGCTTAAAAGGACCAGCTAAGTTTTCATTGCCATGGCGGCACAAAACCACAGCACAATGGAGCAACTAAAATGACATAAAGAAAATTTCACAGCTTCATGGATTCGATAAGATTTGATCAATCCTGACCACATCACTGATTTTTCTTAGGTTCTCAATTGGTTGGGAAACTTTATTCCCCCATTGCATATAAAGTGATATGTTGTGCTCCTATTCTTGTCCCTCTTCAAATTACACATTATTCAAAGAATAGATATTTTCACTCAGAAAAAATAAGATATTTGCCTCGAAAAGTCCTGGAATCACATAATCTCTGGACTATAGCAACCCTACCAGAGATCATTGTACTACCTGTTAATATCATTGTACTTCCTGTGGCTCTAATACCTTTTGGCCCCTCTTATTCATTTTTAGTGTAATCCTGTTCAAAATTATGTGAAGTCAGAGAAAACTGTGGGAGCAAGAAAAATCCCCATAGGAATGAGATTAGTACTATCTTCCCTAACATTCCTTAATATTTGGTCCACCATTGGGTATTGGTTTCACAGGTGGCGACTCATTGGTAGAAATGCCAGGGAAGAATTCTTTTTTCTGGAAATGCCAACATCATTCTGTTGTTGGGCCAAGGGAACGGTAAGCCCGCATAAATATACGTAGGTATGCCATTGGGCCAACAAATGAAATTTCATCAATCCAATGATGATATATCGTTGGCAAAGCATCATTTGTAAATATCTTCGTTGAAGAACTTTAATAGAGAGTGGTGATGGGGTTATTGAGTTTAGCGGCATAATTATTGTTTTCAGTCAAACATTTCACCCATTCTGCCTTAAGTATCTTCACACGTGTGGTAATTGCTGCATTGAATAAGAATATTAAATAATATTAAAAGAGATTGCAAGGAAAAATATGCATACAAATGAATAAAAATCTTCAGTTGCACTAAAAATACAATAAATCTCCAATACAAATCCACTCTGCCATTTTTAGCGCGCTGCCTTCAGAAAAAAATGTTTCAAAATTAATTACACCTGCTTACGGTTATTATAGTTATTTTTCGTAATCATTATATTACCACTGATGGATATAATGATCACGGGAGATTAATAAAGATTATATTTTTATGGTAATTTAGAGACTATGGCAGCGGTGATAAAATTTTCATAATCACCTAAAAGATATAGTCTTATTATAGTATTTTTTGTAGGCGAACGTATAAATAATTTATTTTATATTTGTTACTTTCCCCTTTCAAAGATTGTTTGTGTCTAATGCAGCGTTTTTAGAGATTAAAAAAAAACTTTCACTCCGCTCTGTTCGTCATGACCACCAATGGGGCTGTTGTCCGCCTTCCCCTTTTCTCTTTCCCTTCGATAGTTGACTACGCTCGTTATCTACCTTCTCCCCTCCCCTCATCCACCGCCTCGGCAACTTGTTCCCGAACTCCTTCACCTCATTAGACAACCGATACAAATGAGGGACCGCCACCAAGTCATTGCAAGTTAATGTAACTAAAGGTAATTTGGTGTGACTGGGCACTCTTCGTAGTTTTTAACGTTGCGCATGATTGAACTTTTCATTACTGACTTTAAAGTGCCTATATGTATATTTTACTATTGAACGTCTGCTAAGTGGCCAATATTTTTACAGTTGCATAGGTTTAATTTAGTCGCCTCGATTAATTTATAGCCGCATTCATATAAGATAGTTATTTTTAGTACCCAAAAGTTTATATTACGTAGGTATGCATCCCCTTTAGCGTTGTCAACACGATCACAGATTGATAACCAATATTCCCGTTCGGCAGAGCAAAGATAATTCAAACTCCACCGTAATTGCTAGAATACTATTAATAAAATGTGGTGGGGCAATACCATTTGAAGGATAATTTGCAATGTAATTATAATACCAATCTTAATATCCAAGATTTAAAGATTCAAAAAATGCGGTTGTTTCGGAAGGCGATTCTTTTCTTATGAAGGGAGTTGTCAATTGCGCAAGCAATGGATATAATCAAAACTCTTCTGCTATGTGTGAAGAGTGTTAGTGTTCTTTCAATGACGGAAATGGAGGAAATGTTATCGCATTTTTTCAAGCTGAAAATTTAATAACGATGACCAGGTCATACAGTTTATGTAATGATATTCTCCTTGTGTATATGCTTCGTATTGTTCTTCACCATAAATGATTCCTGAATTGAAAGTTTTTGTGAATTACAGATTTCAGTGGGAAATATCTAGTGTTATTTGCATGAAAATGTATTTCCGAGGTATATTTTCTCAAGAAAGGAGTGGGGTTTCAACGAGAAGCTTGATGACCCAGTTCACGAATCAAAAAGATTATTTGAAAACGGACAATTTTGAATGGTTGGATGCTTTAGCGATGAAGTTTGGCCTTAATGGCAATAAGGTGAGCATTCTATTAAGCGTGATTCAATGGTCAGCATAAGGGAATGATATTACTCAATTTATATTAAATTGCTTTCCAGGTCACCATTATCCATGAGCCCTGTGATTTTTATCAAACCCTGTTGGATAAATGTCGTTCAGCTCGTCGGCGAATTACTCTAGCGTCGTTATATTTGGGAACAGGGAGCCTCGAAAGAAAACTAGTAAGTTTCTACTGGTATTCTCAATTCTTAAATAGTTTAATAGGTAGTTATGGAGCCGATGGGTCATTATGAAAACTGCTAACTCACCCTCCTTAATACATATTCCAATTTACTCACAATTGAATCAGCACATTCCTTCCGCATTTTTTTGCTCATTTTTACTCTAATGCATTTTTTGGCCCAAAAGTGATATTCACTGTAACTATTAGCCACTGAATGCCCTTGAAGCCAGACGCAGCAATCATTCATTTTCTGGCATTGAGTATGTACTCGTGCCGATAGTAAGAAGTGTTGCTTGCATTGTTGCACATCCCTTGTCTGACATATTCAGCTCCTTAATCGACGATGTAATCTTCCCCCACCTCTTCAAGTTTGCATCCATCACTCCCATTCATGTGGAAAGTCTCTCACTATCTGATTCCTATAACTATCGGCCAATGTCCGTTCTCTTCTCATTTTCGAAAACTTTCGGAAAATTTTTCCATTTCCGAGTCGCCTAGTATTTAAAAGCTTTTAATATCCCTGAGAGTACTCTGTATGGCTTTCGGGAAACCCAACCCAAAAGTACATCTATATTTCAATTCTTCGGCCAACTCTATGATACCTTTCATGAGCACAAATTAGCAATGCTGTTGTCTTCTTTGTCTTCAATTAAGCTTGTCTTAACCCCATAGATCACTGGATTCTCCTCATTGAACTCCAGTTGGTGTAATCGGCAAGGCTCTCTCCTGGATAAAATCTTGCCTTAATGTGTACCAACAGGTTGTGAAATACATGTGCAAAAGGACTGCAGAATAGTACAGTTATGTACATCCTATTTAAACCTGTGTCTGTCAAACTGGCATGCCCCATGGATTTACTCATGGGCTCTTGCCCTTCATCATTTTCATAAATGCTTTGTCTGAGGAAACTCCCTCTGAGCAATGTTATCTTGTATGCTGATACCTCCACCCTCTCAATGGGTGCAAATATGAATGATCCCATACTGGAACCTCAAAAAGCACTATAAGTTTATGCCTTACTGGTGTCTGTAGAATAACCAGCCACTCATCCATGGAAAATCATGTCTTCTCCTCTATGTTAAATGATCAAGCCTCACCTCAAGGATATGTCTTAAGATTGACTCTCTCTACATCTGTTGTGTCCCTATGATTAAGTTTGTAGGAGTTGAAATTAGTTGTACACCGCCCTTCTCTCCACGCTCTCAACTATTCCTCTTCTGTTAAACACAATCCAAAATAAGTACTTCCCAAAAAATAGTCAAGTGCCAGCTTATATTGCAAGAGCACCCAAGTCCGCGTCGATACGGTTGGCGAGAACATGGACTCCGTCGTACTCGGACTGGGAACAAGCGGACGGACTTACAGCCAAGGACGCGGACGGACTTGGACTTCCTCACCGCCATGCATTTGACGGTCTAGGTCCGATTGGGTATGCCCGATGCAGTACTCTGCTACATGCCCAATGTAAAATCACTCTGTGCCATGCACCCTAGTGGTGGCTTGCATGGTATTTCATAGATGTGGGTGAAAAGAATGTGCAAAGAAATGCATGGAAATAATAGGGGCAAAAATATGTCAAGATTGATCATTGTGGAGGAAATTAATAGAAGAGAGCCAGCTTCCTAGACCTCTGTAATAAATCAGCTCTTTGAATTTGATTATCCAAAGAAAATCACGTAAAAGGTTTGAGAAGCTTGCAAAACACTTCCTTGAATGCTTAAAAATACACATCTCACTTTCCTAAATAACATTTCTTCAAGACTTCCTGAACATCTCGTAAGCCCCTTTTGTATCCTGTGTCCCATTGCATCCCTTTCTGCATCCTATGTGAACACTCATTTTCACCTAGGAATTTACTCAAATTTCTTCATTTCCTTGCAAAATTCAACTGGCAACCTGATGGGTTCCCATTGGGTTTGATTGGCCTTGAAGATTGCTGGAAAGTCTCCTGTCGAAACATTGGCCATTATGGAGAATCTAACCTGATGGGAAGTCCGAGAAGAATTCATTGGTATCATTTTCCGGAAAAAACGTGAAATCTTACATCACTATCCTTTTGGGAAAAAAATATTAATTCCATTGAAAAAGTAATGTACAAAATAATCACTCAGTAATCATTCTTGAATTGTATGTTGTTATTCACAGATTGACTTGATATTTAATTCATTTTTCTTAAAAGAAAAGGAGGGATAATTTCAATTTTACCATGAGCAAATGGATAACTTTGTGTTTCCTGGCACATACAGTAATTCTTACATCATGTGCCATTGTGGTAAAAATAAATTTCAGTCAATGAATCTCCTGTGATGTAGCATGTACCAACTCTTTATTGCAACTAGATTCGTCTAGGTGTGTGTGATTTACTTGGTCCTGTGTGGAAATCCATGGTAGAAATCCTGCAGTTTATGATCTGGTGTATCAGACAACATCATTACATAACTACAAGTATGATGATTTTACATCTAGTAGATTTCTTCACATTTCTTGCTAAAGTTGTATAAGGTCTTTACATATTTTCTCCTGCACATTCTGCATGGGGTGCCTTAATCATTTTGATGCAACATTGCCCATTTTTGTTATGGCTTCTCCTTGTTAGCAATGTGTAAATACATAGACATACACATTCTATTATATTTATCATGGCAAATATTTGTAATGCCCAAAATCAAACTGGGGATACTGAAATGCTTGCTGAATGAGCTTTCCAAATTTCCTCTTTATTGAAGAGGCCAGAAAGCTTTCTGCTGAGGTTCTGCTGCTCCTGTTCCCATGTGCACTACTCTTCCCATAGTGTTTGCATGTGCATATCTTCCTCATGAATGGGCACATTTATCATTAAAAAGTATTCGCAGCTTTATTCTTCTGAAGCAAATCCAAAAGAGTTTATATACATGAGGGTTGCCCAAAAAGAAATGCCCCACATTTTTTTCCTCAAAAACTATTTATTCTACAAAAATAAAATTCACTAAGACGAAAGAATGATGTTTTTTCTACTCACTCTATTACTCTCTCACTCACACTTTTCCATGTAATCTCCCTATTGACTTCCTCTGGCGATTCACTTGGGTATGTATGCCCTGTCAGTACCAGTCCAAGCTCTGGATTGGATCCAGGTTTTATTGCACTTATCACCTCTTCGTCATCCTAATTAGTGGCGTGGAGAAGTACTTGGTGTCATTTAATCAAAACGGATTAGAAAAGAAGAGAAATTACAAAGAAATACTAATTCTTTAATTTCTTTAGTTTGTGCCAGACATATTTGTGAGCCTAATATTGCATTATGTCCTCTGCCAAGTCTGCAAAAATTGTCAGAGCAGTCAGAAGTAGGATGTGGTAGCTTCATGATAACCTGATAAGGCTTTGTAGCCAATGGAGATGTGTCTCTCAATGACTGTTTCAATGAACTGGTCTCTGTTATTAGGGTATTTAAACAAAATTTGGGGAATTACTTTTTGGGCAACCCTCGTACTATACATTATGATGTATGCCTGACATGCTTTTCTATAATAATTCAGAATTACTTAATGTGCCTTGTTTATTATTATCTGTTGACTTTCCTTTACGTGAGCAAAAAAATTGTATGTTAAGTCTGGCATGAGCTGTTGGAATCAACTGTATAGAGACTAGTGATTGTTCTACTTCTTTAAATTTCTTTAATACTTCATTTTGTGTTGAGGTTGAGGCTATCAGTGAAAGACTCTCAGAATCAAGTAAGGCAGAGCAGCCTCTGAAAGTGAAAGTGCTCCTTGACTGCAACAGGGGCTCTCGAGGAAAGGAGAGTTCTCGCACATTGCTGAGTCCATTGGTGAAATTGTACCCTGGATTCTGCCAGGTAATTAATTTGTTTCATTGTAGATTAAAATGCATTACAATTAGTGCAGAGCTAAGTAATTAACATATGTGCTTTCTTACAATCCTAGGACACACGATTTTGAAATAGTTTTCTTTGAATTGACAACAAGTCAGCCTACTTCTGAAAATCTGATGTATATTTAGAAGTGAATACCCATTTTTATGTTTTTGTCAATGAAATGCATGTTATTAAAATTGCTTACCTATATCTCCCTTAAGAAATAAAATTAATTTTATTATCTATTTGTGTAAGTGATGGCTGTGAAGTGAAGTCTTAAGTGAGATACAGTCTCCAGTAGGTGCCTACAGTTAAAGGACAAATTGTACTTGACCAACTGTCTGTTAGGCTCATTAACAGTTTTGATTTGGTACTTGTAATAGATTTCTTTGTTTGTCAGGGCTTTGGCAGATGATGCAAAGACTAATGCTGGTGGAGCATTAGTATGGGTGTGATTTTTTGCTCTTGTATTCTGTGGTCCTTAAAGGATGTATGATTGTCATTGGCCACAACCACTGACCCTGATTGGGAGGTCTTAGTTCTTAGAAAAAAATATTGAAAGCTAAAATTACTAAGTATGTCTTTCACTGAATCACCTGTTAGGGCTACTATCAGGGGTGATAAAAATAGCCTGACCATTGTGATGTAAGTGCAAATTCCCATTTGGACCTTACACCTGAACGTGGTGTTCATGTAACTATTACTAAATTTAAATGTTAATATGATGTCTGTGGTCTGGCAGTTTCCATAGTTTTCATAGTTTCCATAGGTCCTTTTTTCCTCAAACCTTTGATTGGTAATTAGCTATCTGGTCAACCCAAATCTCCCTCTAGTATATCCTTTTTTGCCTCAGCATACGATCTACCCATTCATCCTATCCATCAAACTCATTCTCTTTCTTCCCCTTCCCCACTTGCCCAACATCCTTCCCTCTATCTAACTCTTGAGCTACCTATCTCCCTTCAGCCATCAACCCTGCCTATCCCGGATTTCATTCAGAAGTTGCCTATCCTCGCCCACCATCTCACGAACTTCTTAGTTAGTCTTCCTTTCCATCCACCTCACCTTCTCCATCCTTCTCCTCATCCACATCTCAAATGTCTGCAGCCTATTCTTTTCCTCTTTTCTGAGGGTCCAGGTTTCTGTCCTTTACAATGCTACTCTCCATATCAAGCTCTTCACCAGCCTCCTCCTTCTATTGCTATACACCTCCTTAGCTAGTGCTATTCTCTTCCGTATGTCTTTGCTCTTATGCCTGTTTTCCTTTAGCGTGCTACATAAGTAATTAAAATGCTCTACTTGCTCATGCTTGTGTCCTCCAACTTTAATCACAAGCCTTGCTTTCTTTGTCCTAGAGAATCTCATTACTTTTATTTTCTTATGATGTATCTTCATTCCGAATATCCCGCACTGCATTTCTAAAGCATCTACCGAAGCTTGCAGTCCTTTTGAAGATCCACTAAATGATGCCTGATCGTCCACGAATCTAACAGACTTTTTCAGTTGCCCTCCTACTTTGATTCCAATCTCAAGTTCTTCTCATGCCTGTCTTACCATTTCCTCGGCATAAATGTTAAAAAGCAATGGCGACAATGGGCACCGTTGCCTTACACTCTGACCTATAGTTACCCACCCTGATTCGCCATCAGCCACCCTCACCTGTGCCCTTAGAGTCATATATAAGTTTCGAATTAGTCTCCTGTCTCGTCAATCTATTCCAGTTTTCCTAAGTATTTCTGTTATTTTTATTTCAATTTGTTCTGTCCAAAGCTTTTTCAAAATCAATAAAGCATGTGAAAACATCCTGTTTATACTCTATATTTCTTTCTATAAGTGTTCTCATCACCACTATCGCATCCTGAGTTGACCTTCCCTTCTTGAACACAAACTGGCCATCGCCCAAGTAGTTATTGGCCTTACTCTCCAACCTTCTATTGATCATTCGAAGTAAAACTCTAGCTGTGTGTGGAATCAAACTGATTGTTCTGTAGTCCTCGCATTCTGATGCATTCTTATTTTTTGGGATAGTAATCAGGACTGTTTTCACTTATTGGATTTTGTATTTTGTATAATACTTTTGCAGTGTATTTTTCCCATCTGTGGTGATTACTTCTTAATGAGAGGGAATGCTTTCTGGAATAATTATGCATATATTGAATTTTTTAAAATGTCAGAGTGGCCAACCTCCTCAAATTCTTAAAAACTGTGGAAACTCCTTTACATCACTATCACTTCCTGGAAAAGTCAAAAAATTCTACCAAAATACATCATAATTTGAGACATTCTCCTTTATTTCCATGGTATGCAAGAATTTTTTGGTAAATTTACAAAATGGTGATCTTAGTTCCAAATAAAGCTTCTCCTATCATTCATCAAATCATGAAAGTATACCTGTAGCCTTTATTTAAACATGCATGCATTGAAGTATACTGAATAAATTCATTGCAGCAGTCATATATGCCACAACAACATGCTGCCAATCAAGGGGTATTTTAAAGATTACCTTCTGTACTTTGAAGGGAAAACTTGTGCGTAGTTACATTAATGATCCTTGTTAATATATTTCTGTTCCATATCTGTTTTAACTCAAATGGAACACCTTGCTCAGGATATTTTTTGGAAGTGGCTCATTTAATGAGAAAATAGTTTAGATAAGTCAACAGATGTGTTGGAATTCCACCATGCATCACTTCTGTGGGGAATTTACACAGACTCTTTGCTTAATTGAGTGGGTCCTGTCCAATTCACCTGGGGGTCTCAGCTCTTGCCTGAACTCAGGGATAAAGCACTGTTAATTGATATTCCACTCTACAAGTTCCCTGGTGTTCTGGTTGACATGTCCAAACACGGCAGGAGAAAGCAATATGGTTTAACCTGCTTAGAAAAGTATGATTATCTCTATTTAAAACATTGTACACCAGGTACCTGATATAAAAAATATGTTGAAATTCAGTGATGGTATTGAATGAATATTTTTTTAATGTTTCACGAATATTATTGAACTTTCTCTCACGAACATGCTTGTATGTATTTAAAAATGAGATAATGTAAGTATGTACTTTATTAAAGGTGCCTACTGTTTGCTCCTTGTTATTCTGTCGAATATAATCAAACTGTCTGGTTTGACTAGTCACTGTTTTGCTAATGAAAAAATATTCTTTCAGGTCGCTCTTTACAGAACCCCAATATTAAATGGAGTGTTAGGAAGCATAATTCCTCAGCGATGGAATGAGGTGTTTGGATTGCAGCATATGAAAATTTATCTTTTTGATGATTCCCTCATCATCAGTGGGTAAGTTCAAGCAATGTGTGGTGGAATTGAAAATTTGTTAATAATTACTTGACTGTTAAATCAAGTGGGATGACTCAATAAATATTCTTCACAGGAATTATTTCATCTCATCTCATTGCATGAACCATTGGGTTTTCTGTTATTTGGGTGTCTGCCTCAATGTTCTATGATGAGGGTGATATTTTGTCATCTAACCTCAAGTCTGAGTTGGCAATGGGTGTAGGTGTGGGAAAATTCCATCGTACACAGGGTGCGCTTCTGATTTTGTTATGGAATTTTCAAACATTCATCATCAACGTGAAGGGTCTGAAAATATAGTCTTCATTATGGACTGGTATGATGGAAACCACAGAAAATCCAGTCAAACATCTCTTATGGAAGTCTTAATCATTTAGCATTAACAATGGAGTGTTTGGCTGATTTTTCTATCACTCATTAGCAGAACCTAGATGATATTTTTAATGTGAAAACGTGTGTTAGATTTTCATTTTTTTTATTTAAAGCTGATGAAAGATAGCTTTCAACCAGGCCACCCTTCTACAGCCTATGATATCATTCGCCTGTATACCTAGATATTACTCACTCTGAAAGTTGAATTTGTGGCTCTGAGTGTTTTACTTAACATTGGCATTTATTTTGACAAATCTCATGAAAGTTACGTTGATGTTGTCAGATTAATGGTGTTATGTCCCAGAATGTGCAGAAATGTTATGAAAATATCAGTAAGTAGACTACTTAGAAACTTCAAATCCAGGTGAGGAAGGTTTTAAAAATCGAATGGTATAGCCTGAGTATTCCCTAATAATAAATGTTCAACAGAAAAGTATATTGAAGGGTTGGATACAGGAAAATTATGTCACAAATTTATTTTTCTGTGATGATTTTCCCATATTTTAGCAATTTCAATTTTAATTCTATGCTATTATGATGCATTTTAATTCACAGAAATATATTTTTCATAATCCTCTTTCAAATTTCTGCATGATGGTTAGATTTGTATGAAAAAAAAATTTTATTCAAACCACATTTTTTTCATTAAATTTCTTGGTTTGAATATTTTAAATGGATCGCACATAATTTACATGGTGAAATTTACATTTAGTGTACATTCATCTCCCTTTCTTCATAAGTTTTGTTTTATGGTGAAGCTATTTTCTTCTACTTTTTAGGGCTAATTTGAGCCATGATTACTTCACAAATCGCCAAGATCGCTACATGCTTGTTGAAGATTGCCCACAATTAGCAGACTTCTATGATGGATTAGTATCATGTGTATCAAATTTCTCATATGTCATGAAATCTTCGGAGACATCTACTGTCAAAAATTTCACTGGAGTTTCACATTCTATGTCACCTGGTAAAGAGGTATTTATATAATCACAGAGTAGTGGTATTTATCATGTGATTTGGCCACTGATTATTTTATTCATTAGTAAGAATTAAGTGCTACATCTGGCAATCACGATAATGGGTACAATCTACAGATTTATTATAGATATATATTGCTCGTTAATAGGGGAGCAGTAGATTTTTTTGGGATATTTGAATAATGAAAATGGTATGCTTGGGGCCAGCATTGTGTGATGGTTGGGATCATTTATATTGGTAGTAATTTTGGTGGATTCAACATAATAATAATAATTTTATTTGTCCAACAATTTGTAGAAAAAAATATAGGACACGTCAAAATGATACACCTGATATAACACAATGATACACCTGATATACACATGATATAACAAAAGATATAAAAAATAAAAATGTAGAAATATACAAAGATAAAACAGCTGACAAAAGAATAGATGACTATTTGCATAATGCGTCAAAATGACATACATACAAAATGATATACATATGTTACTTCTCTCAGCATTACTACAGATGTTTTACAGTTGGTTTTGGTAATGAGTTATAAGATGAAGGTTTTGGTCCCAAAACTCTAGTGTCTGCATTGAAATGGGTTTATCTCAATAAAACATATTCATGGTCAAAGTAAAGAGTGAATGGTGAGGAAGGACTTTTCCATCCTACATTTACTCATGAATGAGGATGGCATTGATGTGTTTTTAAAAATTTCATCATCATATCTCTATCTTCATCTCTTTTGTCAGGCTTTTTATGCTTTCTCTAGATTCTTTCTTCAGACCCATCAACTTTTTGATTCCTGAAATAATGGTCAATTAAGGTGTACTAATTGAATCGAATAATCGAATAATTTTAAATAATAAATTAAAACGTATTGCATATACATATTCCAGTTCCTTGCTACCGGTCCAACCAAGACGCAAATTAAAATGGTTTAAAATTCCCTTTACAGGACCGATATCATATTCTATTTCAAATAATATCCCGAGGGATGTTTTTAAAATATGTTTTTATAACAATAATACCCTGGGACGATTGTTAATGAATTCAAAAGGTATAATTGAACCTGGTTTTAAAAGTGGTGTATATAAACTTGTATGTCATGATTGGATGGGGTTCTACATTGGTCAAATGGGGAGAAGCTTCCAGTTTAGAGCCAAGGTACATCAGGCATGTTTTAAAAACTAAAAAGACTACTCATCGGCCTTCGCCCGATACATGCTGGAGTTGGGGCACCGAAGTGACTTTAAGCCTGAAATATTGTATTGTGTGGAAAAGGGATGGAAGATTGACCCATACGAACAGCGGTCAATTGTCCTTGCAAGTGAATCCAAATGGCTTCTAAATGACATCACCTTCTCCAACCCATCCCCCCTATTATGCATCACACTACCCCCCCCTCCACCCTCCACGCCTTCCACTTACACCCCTCTCCCCTAAAAATTCTGGACTATGTATACTGGCTATATAGAATTATTTGCACCTGAAGATGGCTTAACAGCCGAAACCAGTTGTCTGCCAATAAAAGTCTGTGGAAGTCACAAAGTGTGTTGTTATTAATCAAGGTGAAATTAATTGTGGTTGCCAACTTGTAGACTTCTGTTATGATAAATGCTTTCTATGGTGCATATTTAGGCAAAAGAATGCATTAATAATGAGTTTGACTGAGAGGTAATTCTTTTCCAAATGCAATAAATATGAAGTGGCAATAAATTCGTCCTTAAAGTAGCATACTTATATACAGTAGAACCTCGATCTATCGTTCTCCCATTGATCGTTTTCCCACATCTATCGTTCGCCGTCTTTGGTCCAGAATGTAGTTCCATGCTGATAACGTTAATAATTCCCGCATCCATCGTTGCCCGAAGTATCGTTTTCCCGCTTCGATCGTTTCCAAACCATGGTCCCCACATCGCAATTCCCGCATGAATTGCTTCTCAAGTCTGTGCCTCATGGGTACACTTTTCACTTGACAACAGGCTATTTCAACTTAACCAGCAAGTATAGTGATGCAATTCTCCAGCAGTCTGTTGCAAATTATCATGTCCTCATGGCCCACCCTACAGTGAGTAGTTTTCTACATTTCCACTTTTTGTTTAATTCTCTGGCTATATTCGATGACTCTGCGTCTCCTCCCCAACCAATTTTATGCACGCTTCTCACCCTCAAGGATATTTGAAACGAATAAAATTCTATGCATGGATAGGTCGGTGCGCAGGCTTGAGGATCATCCAATAACATGATAATGGACCTTGTTTATTTACTTTTATCATCCGAGACACCATTGGGATATGTAATGCTTATAAAATATTTTAAACAGTTAGTAGTCTAACGAAAAATTAGAGATGCACTAAGTATTTTCTTTAAATTTACAAATTCTCCCGCTTTTAAGAGAAATTCCTTTAAGATTCCCCTCTACTGTGAAAAGTTACCATAAAATTCTCGCATTTTCATCTCGTTTTGGCTTCCGGGAAATCTTTTCCCGCATTGATCGTTTTCCCGCATCCATCGTTTTTTTGCCCATCCCCTTGAAAAACGATAAATCGAGGTTCTACTGTAATTTCTTAAAAAGACATTGCGCTAAAATACTGTTAGTGCTGTAAGTATTTTATTTTCAAATACCTCTGCTGGTTTTGCATTTATTGAACTTATTGAATTTTTTTATTATTGTCATAGACTGACTTGTATTGAATTTTCTAGATAACATTGTAATACAATAAAACTGTCTCTGAGTGTCTTTTTTCTCTAATTTTACCATGAATTGAATACATGTGGATGCATAAGAGAAATGTAGCTTTCTCAATCACAATTTGATTTAAATCAGTTGGGCTTTGTTAATTTAGAGCAGCAAGGTAACTTGTATGGAAATACCTTTCTCAAGTAGAGCCTGTACTGCTAAAAGACTTCCATTGTTTGGTTGTGTCATAGCTCTTGCTTCTGAGCTTTTATAAGCATTCTCTCTTTCTCTTATTGTTATGATTTTTTACGCTGATGAATAAATTTGTTAGATTGGTTTTTATGCTTTTACTTGTGTTAAAACTCCATCAAGTGCATGAACTTTCTGATTGTGGGGAAACATGTGTTTAGTTATTACAGTTTTATAACCATTACAAAGCTGGAAGGGAAAATGAGCTGGCTAAGGAAGTGCGTGATGCCAATGTGGACACATGGATTTACCCATTGATTGAAGCTGGACAACTTGGTGTTCATCAGGATAGTAAAGTCACTGAATTGCTTCTCAAGTCTGTGCCTCATGGGTCCACTTTTCACTTGACAACAGGCTATTTCAACTTAACCAGCAAGTATAGTGATGCAATTCTCCAGCAGTCTGTTGCAAATTATCATGTCCTCATGGCCCACCCTACAGTGAGTAGTTTTCTACATTTCTACTTTTTGTTTAATTCTCTGGCTATATTCGATGACTCTGATCTCAAAATATTCTGAAAGTTCTATTGGGCAATTATGTGTTTGGATAAGAAACATTTTATGCTATGGACATCAGTACATAGTGTAGACAACAAAATTAGACACTAATACTCAATGCACAAGTTGCTGTGGCATGAAATTACATATGTTATTTTATTTCTCCAGGCTAATGGTTTTCTGAATGCCCGAGGAATTGCTGGATCAATACCAGCTGCATACACTCAGATTGCCCGAACATTCTTTAACAAGGTCCTTGAGGCTTGTGGTCAAAGTGGTCGAATTGGACTCTGGGAATATTGCCGCGACGGGTGGACATTCCATGCAAAAGGGTTGTGGTTTACACCTGGAACTTCCTCTCTACTTCCATCGTTAACACTAGTGGGATCACCCAATTTTGGTAAGTATGCCTTGAGAAAGCAATTTTGTTATTGCCTATGATTGAGTGTTGGAGGGAAGATATGAGCCTAGCAGACAAAACTAATTACTTGAGCATCATCATGAGATTGAACGTATCTGAGGGAAAAGTGAATGCAAATTTTGCTTTATATGCAGAAATGTCTTGTTTTTCAGGTGAAAGAATAAAATAGATGTCATTTTGCACAAGTAGAGTCTCTTTTAAATTTGCTATGATCATCTAGGAACTATCAGAAAGATTTAATTTAATGAAAAGAGAATTCTTGCATTTATTGTAAATTCCAATACAGTAGAACCTCGATCTATCGTTTTTCAAGGGGATGGGCAAAAAAAACGATGGATGCGGGAAAAGATTTCCCAGGAGCCAAAACGAGATGAAAATGCGAGAATTTTATGGTAACTTTTCACAGTAGAGGGGAATCTTAAAGGAATTTCTCTTAAAAGCGGGAGAATTTTTAAATTTAAAGAAAATACTTAGTGCATCTCTAATTTTTCGTTTTACTACTAACTGTTTAAAATATTTTATTAGCATTACATATCCCAATGGTGTCTCGGATGATAAAAGCAAATAAACAAGGTCCATTATCATGTTATTGGATGATCCTCAAGCCCGCGCACCGACCTATCCATGCATAGAAATTTATTCATTTCAAATATCCTTGAGGGTGAGAAGCGCGCCTAAAATTGGTTGGGGAGGATGTAATCTTTTTTCGCGCTTTCCATTGTGCTCCGCTGATGGAGGAGTGCTACCTGTTAAAGATGGAGTGAGCTTGACGCTACCAAGTGTACTCTTGTTTATCTGGAGCAATCGCGTAACCCACAAGGCATGGAGCAAGAGAGGTGTAGCAGGTTATTGCCATCTGGTTCAGAGAGGCAAAAGTTAGTGGGCAATCGGATTGAAATGAGGAATTCCGATATCGGCGGTTGGAGTTCGGCTTGGCATTACAAAATGAACACGAATTTCAAAAAAATAAATCATTTTGATGGGCTATGGTGCCTAAAAAACATTTCTGGCAATGCAAGCCCACATCAGACAACGGACGAGACGGAATTTAGCTCACGCTCGCAGGACTTCCACTATGACAAACTAATGGTTGAAACATCTGCGTTACCTTCAGCCGTCTTAAAACACCTATTTTGAACAGTTTCGGCTACAGGCTCAGAAATAAATACTCCAGGAAAATGAATAGACATAAATACCTACTTTAACTGGCTAAACACGGAAAAAATAGAAAACGGAAAGAGCACAGAGCACATAGGGTTTGGCTGCACTTACTAGAGACCCGAGAAGTGACCATGACGAAGGTCAGGGAGTGACTGAATTGCCGAGGTTACAAGCCATGCCCGCTGCCCTCTGGTTGGTTCCGTGAGAGTCACATGACGAGAAACCCCACCTCCCTCCCTTCCCTCAGCCACTCCCCCGTTTAAGCCCATGTGGCCCACGTCATTTGAAATAATGCACTGGTTACATACAAGAATTGGGGGACCCTGTTTTCCGCCGGGAGGGACAGGGCAGGTGGAAGACCTTTGACCCTCACGACCCTTTCCGCGGAAAGGGTCCCACCCACAGGGGCACAGTAGTGGAACGTCAGTTAATTTTGTTAAAGTTTTTAATCGGCATAAATCAACAGAACAAGTATTATATGAAGTTTGTCCGTTATTTTCTGTTACATTTGATACCAAACACCAAGGAAATCTGTTGATATTTACCGACATGGGTTATAATAGATCTCAATATGGTGCCGAGAGCGAGCGTATGACAACTACTGGTAAGATAGCATTGAGAGGATAATAGGAAGAAAGGTTAGAAGCTCATGGCGAAGGAATGCGGCCGCTAAAGAGCGAGGTAGGGACTCGATTGGGTAGGAAAGGAGGAATGCCAATTGTCCTATAGGAAGGAGTTTGGGCCATAAAGATAAGAAGGGACTCGGACGGCAAGGGCTACCCGTCCGTCCTGCGCGGCGCGTTACCTAACTCCCTCCCCCTCCTCCTTTCCCACTGCAAAAATCCCAAAATCTCACTTCGGTGTAAATTTTTAGTTTTGTCTTTTTCAAACAATGAATGCGGGAATTGCGATGTGGGGACCGTGATTTGGAAACGATCGAAGCGGGAAAACGATACTTCGGGGAACAATGGATGCGGGAATTACTAACGTTATCAGCATGGAACTACATTCGGGACCAAAGACGGGGAACGATAGATGCGGGAAAACGATCAATGCGAGAACGATAGATCGGGGTTCTACTGTAATTGAACTGTGTCACATGGTTATGAGATGGTTTGGGAACCACTGGGGGTATAGGTTACATGCAGAACTAAAAAATATCCTAGGCATTTAAGTTTGAGGTAGATTAATGAGGATGGTGAAAGGTTGGGAAAACTTTCCCTGCATACTAGATGTTTGAACTTTTATTAGGTTATCACTTTGGTCAGGAACTCCAATTCTGCAGACATTTTGATGAATGACTTTCATGACCTCAGGATTTCTGAGTGCTCAAGTTTGAAGGTAGGCTGCTTTATGTATCACTAAGGTGGGGACCATATATCTTTTAAGTGGTAACTTTTGCTGCCATTTTCTTCTGCCATCCTTGATTGTTTCCATTATTACTCTCCCTCAGTCACTCTCCCACCAGTGCAGTAATGTTAGAATAGGGTTGATAATACATCTTTCAAATGTTATTTTTTCCATTTGGAAAGAAACATTTGACAACAACACTAAATGAGTGTACTTCTAAGATCCACTTGATCTCATGATTTTTTCTTCTAAGTTAATCAGTCTCTTCATCTATGGGTCAGGTTGAGAAACATGGTACATATTTACCTGTTTACATTCATAATTACTTATCCTTCTTAACTTGCACACTCTACAGCAGTGGTCAGGTTTTTGTTAATGAAGGGTAAGAAAACTATACATATGAGTCCTTTGGATTGCATTGATGTGACTTCAATGAGTAATGTATGTATTAAGTGGCCAATACTCTGGTAACATTTAATCTGATAACTTTACATGACATCATTGATGATATATCTTCGAGTATAAGAGTCAATTCTAGTATAATTCAAGTCTTCTTTTTGGGCCAAAAAAATATCAACTAAGATCTGTGACTCAAGTATAAGTTGGGGTGAAAAACTTCTGGAACCTCTTTGTTTTGCATTGGTTATGTGATTTTTAAACAATGCTGTTTGCCTTAGATAATGCATTGATATCACAATTTGGAAGTAACAAGTGTATTTTTCAGTGGTAGGCCCTCATTCAAAACAGAGAGTAGGCCTTTCTTGCCTAATGTTCTTGATGACTCATGAGTAATGGAGATACATTTGGATTTATGCTGCTGATGCAGAAAAATTTAATCCTGAATAAGTTGCTTTATTTAGTGGTTTGACTATAAGTCAATGGTAGGTTTTATTGGGTTGCATAAAAGGAATAAAATTTTCAACCTGGAGAGAGCTAACTTTAGAGAGGAGGTATTCATAGAAGAGATGGGCTAACCCGTTCAATTTTGGGGACTTGTTCAATCTGGATCAGTCCTTTTTGGGATCCTTTCCTTCTCACTTTTTCACAGTTTCTTATTTTAAATGGTGATCATGTATTTTTATTATTATCAAATTCTTGGTGTTTAAAGAAAGTAAAAGTTAAAAAAATTTAGAAATATTTCATATACATCGTATTTAAGAAGGTTGGATGAAATAAAAGATTGATGAAGATATTACAAACTTCTTGGGTGACAATTCTGAAAACGTTTTATTTATGAACCGTAAGGAATTTACTTCATGGCAAGCTGTCAAATCTCAGGAGTGCATTTATTTATTTATCCACCATAGTTTAATCTTCTTCACTGTAGGTGGCATTGCTTCACTAATCTCCTCAGGCTCTCACACTTTCTTCTCACCTTCCAACTTAAACTCTTCTCACTTGACAACGCATTTCTAAAAAACTTTTCTTTAAGCTCTCTCCCACTCATTTCACCTCCCTGCAAATCCATTTCCACTCCTTCTCCTGTACTCTCTTTGCTGATTCCTGTTGCTGTGAAGGTTTTGCTCACTTTTATAAGCGATGGAACACCTCTCTTGAGCAGGAAGCACCATTTACATGATCATTTGTGACCTCTGGTTAGAAATCTTCCTCTGGAACACCCAACAATTTTGTAGTCTGTGCTTTTTGTGGAACTGCAAGCCCAAATCCAATAAAAGGAAAGTCAGGATCGCAGATGCATATGCTTAAGAGTAAGCTATACAAATCATGGTGAGAGAGAGTCGGGAGAAGAAATGATGTGGCCCATCTCTCCTCTTAACACTTTCATTGTTGACCCATTACCTTTAATTGGAGTAAATATATCACATGACTTTTCAACAATACCAATGCCACCAATAATGAATTATCTCCCTCCCTCCATGCTCACCAATTAAACCAACTCTATTTTTGCTACTTGATCACCTTCTTCCAAACAATTGAAAATCTGCAAGGTATGGAAATAAATGAACCTGCAATCCAAGAAATATCTGCAAGAACAACAGTATTGCAACACCTGCATCTCTGTCCCTCCTCTTCTGCTGAGAGGGATTATTTGTTGCTAATCTTTGTTTCACGATCTAACATTGCGGACACCAGAATAAATCACCCCTCTTATTAGTAACCCCCTCAAGGGATTTCATTCCTCAATAAAAATTACATGGAACTTTACATTAAATCAGAAAACCCTCCCATCCTCGAATCACTAACCCAGTCGAGGGATGTCCAGGAAAATAAATGCTAAAACAATCACATGATCAATAAAATAGCATGTTGAAACTTTGCCAACACTCAGAAATGCCCATTTACTTGATCCATTTTTCCTCAAAGTTGCTATTATCATTTTTCCATATCACAGTAATGTAATTTTCACTAGTGAAAATGGCCATTTCAAGGCTGCACACCATCCCACCCCACCACCCGTTTCACTCCACCGGTCCTTAAACTGCTTCAACCTCTTTGGCTGAGGAGGGTAAGGACACATTTTAGAGGAGAAAATAGTAGCATCCCTCTACCTGACCCTACGTGAACCTCTAAAAATGATAGCAAAATGTTATAGAGAAATCTTGAAATTGATCAGTTTCTGATATTATTTTCTCTTAAACCATGTGTCAAACATTTCCTGAATGCTCATTTATCACACTACCTTCTGGTATCAATGACATTTTCGTCACTCATGGGAGTCTCCCATGAAATATTTTTGCTGGTGTGATGGAAATTTTTTTTTCATCAATTCATTAGCTTGCCTTTATTTTTTCCTGCACAAATTTGTCTCTCTAAATTTTGAATAGTCCCAATGTGTGAAATATACTGAGAAATTAACTGTATTATGGTTTTACATTTCATCAGTTTCATTAATAATAGGGGTTTCATAGTGTGTATTATTCTTTTTTTTAGGCTATAGGTCAGTTGAGAGGGATCTGGAGACCCAGATAGCTGTAATCACTCATAATAGTGGACTTCAAAAGAGGCTGGCTGAGGAAAGAGATAGGCTGTACTCCAGAGCTCCAGAACAAGTATCAGAAGTCACTTTTTTAAATCCAGGACGTTATGTACCATTTTGGGTACGATGCTTTGTTTGGTTTTTTCGTTCTTACTTTTGATGATGGTTTAAATGATTTTGGCCAACAGTTTTTATACATATTTAAAATTTTATTGTGCTGTTTATGTTCTTCTGTGGGCATAAAAGAATTTTATTGTTACTATGTTACCATTTACTTACTTTCTGTGAGAGTGTGAAATTTTCTGGGTATTAGCATCAGGTAAAATGTTTTATAAGTACAATCATACTTATTCATGTTTTCTTTAATGGCTTTGTTGCACATGTTGATTTATATGGGTTTTCCCCTGTGTAGACCCTTTTAGGCAGTTTAAGTTCCAAGATTCAAGTTGCTTGAGTTCAGATGTTAGAATTGAATCCTCTGCTTAAAATCAACATTTTTTCTAATGAACAAAATGTGGCTTATAATTTTTGGTTTTGTATTGTTTATTTTATTGACTCTTGAATTGCACATCCATTAATTTTGTTTGGTGAATCTGTTGAAAGGTTGACAAAGTTAAATAATTTTAAGAAAATGACTGCTTTTAGTTTTCATCAGCATTATAATGAATTTAATATACAGTGTGTCAGTATTATATTTATGTAAGAATTATATTGTGAGAAAATCTAGTCCTTTTATATGAAGAAACGTGAAGCTTATTGATGGAGGACTATTTAGGCAAACTGAAGTAATACATACTTTTTCTTGGTTTAAGTACTCTTTTGACTTGGTCCACCTGTTTGATAGAAGAGTAGATACTTCTGATGAATGATTATCAAACTTCAATGTGGTGCTATTTCAATCTAATTTTAAAGTTAGCCTTTCAAAGTCTATTATCCCAGGTTATCAAAAGAATTATTGGTAAAATTATTGGTTGAAAGGCAGGAAAAGAGTCGTTGAGTCTTTCCTCAAGGATTTTTGGGCTTCCTTGCTGATGTGTGAACTCTTTATGTGCTGTATCAACTTATGCACTAAAAATATTTTGAAATTTTTTGCTGGTGTTATTATTGTATTTTTCCTTCCTCAATTTTTTATGTAATTCGGTTAGTATTGTAATTTTGAAAACATGTTTCAAAGTTTACATCTGAAGTTACTTTTGAATGCCCCGCCGATGCATTTTGATCAACATCTCAATGCCATGTAATATTTGGGTATATGTTGAGGTTATCACAAAATTTTTAATGCTGTTAACAATCAAACCTTACATGAATATCAGAAATGTACAGAAACAAAAATTAATTTGCAATAAATAATAAAATAAAGTCTGGATTCGAGGATTTGAGAATCAGGTTGTGGGGGAAGAGGGGGCTTTCGTGCTATGTTGCTGTTAACTCCTCATTGCCCGTCGTGATTTCCTTTGAAATCTAACCTTTGAATTGATCATTTTGTCGTTGTTGTACCTCTAAAGTGTTGTTGTGTAGGTGAACATTCATCGTGTCTTTATATGTACATCAGTGGAGATTTTTATAGCTGCTAGACGCATATAGTTTTATTGAAAAATTGATGCACGGCACAGTTGCTACGATGCCTTTATAACCTCTGGAGCATTTTGTACATTTTGTAATGTATTTAAGGTCAAGCAGGATTTGAAATTGAGATTTGATGTTTAGAGTCAATTAAAAAGGAGAGTAGATAAATTTTGAATTTGACCCATTACTAATAAATAATCTTTTATTTTTTATGGAGACTGGATGGACTGATCAGACAATAGGTTTTTGCCACATTCAACCCATAGAAATTATATATGGTAATTTTTTGGGTGAAAAAAATTAATGGAAATATGTAGGTACGTATAACTTTCTGTTACTGGTAAGTTTTTAAATTTAATTTTTTATTAGGCTAATGTTTTGGCTGTATTAGGATTTAACTCTATAGCAAATGCATCTTATGGCCTGAGTGATTGGTAAAGTACTGTAGTAAATGAAATTCTTTCTTGCTGGAGAATTTATTTAACTTCATCATTTACGTAAAACTGATATTTTCAGGAATTATGATAAAATAATGTTTTTTTTCGTGACTTTCTTTCTAAGTTGGGGCATTCTGTAAAATTGGATTTTCCTCAAACCCAAGTTTTTTCATTATTTATGAGCCTGATGCATAATTTTTAGGCAATAAATATAGCCACAATAGTATGCCAAGAAATGAAGTGTCAGATCTTATATTATATAACTTGAGTGTGCATAATTATGAAATTAAACATTGCCACTAGGTCTCACTAGTGGATGCCAAATGTCACAACGTTCAGTCTATGTGGAAATTTAAGCAGTGTTCAGTGCTGTCCTTTCATCAGACTTTCCAGAGATTTGCCGAACTGCTTTGGCTATCAAATTCCCCTTGCATGTAGCCATTAGCATGAATGACATTGTTTACAAATATGACTTCCCTGTTCTCCTCCCTCCATATTAAGAATAAAGTATGCATTACGATTGTCAGTTTGTAGTTTTTTATTGCAAAAGATAGATAGATGTAAAAAAAGCAGTTAATTAATTAGCATGTAATTGTTTATCATTTAGAAAATAAGGTGCATACACTAAAGGCTCCATTAGCTGTTAAGGATTGATGTGTTGTACCAGTGTCGGTATGCTATGCCTCAATTATTTAAATGAAATTTTAAAAAAAATATTATTATTACATAATTATTGATATTTCCACATATGTATTTGCAATCGGTGTGCTAGCCTTAATAATTTAGCCAGAAAAATGCCACTTATATCCTTGGCTCCTTGTAGTCAGCTGGTGGTGATGATTCACCGCTGGTGTCAGATAATTCATCTGCTTGGCGGCAGATGCAATAGATGCTCTCTGGAATTATTCTTGGAGAGTCATTTGCCTGGAGGGTATTACCTTTGCATAAAAAATTTCCTTCCCAAATTGTACAGTTTCCTAACTTCAGCCATACTGTCCAAAATTCACAAAACTGGATTAATCTTCAAAAGACTGAAATTTTCACCAATCCTGCTTGCCAGAATTTATTTGGGCATTTAATTTAACCTAGCATCACTAAATGGTCCATAAAGTTCCCATTTATGAAACAGGACCCATATTTTGGTGGAAGCAAAAGTTCTCTTTAGGCTGATGAAAGTTGTTTTCACTGCATCTTAAGCCTCTGGGCCATTTTTTAAGGCCTGCCATCAAGCTCATTATCATCCTTGGAGTTGGTCATTTTTCTCAGTCTGTTTTATGGAATAAATTATTCTCTTGTTGCTTATTAATTTTTTAACTTGAGCATCCACATCAATACTAATCTTTTCCTGGGGAGCTTCATTGGAAGCATCCTTCATTTATGCAGAACCCTGTCTTATGTTACTAATGGTCTTCATTATTCTTCTTTACAAACAATCTTCAAACTTAGATGCATCAAAGTTGTTTAAAAAATATCGTTTCTGGCCACAATTCCTGCAAATATTTTTAAATAATTTTGAAGGAGACATTCCAATGCACTAGTCATTTCAAAAGATTGCATATTTTTAAACGTATGCTTTCTAGTATTCAGACACATCGTAGAGTCTTCATTATCTAAATGATATTCCATGGCGCTAACAATTGTTTTTATAGAAGTTATTAACAGCATTTATCCCTCCAAAGTCCAATCGTTGCATCAAAATGTGATTAGTTTACCCCTACAATGCATACACCCGTCACCTACACATGTGAGTTTCCCGATCTGAATTAGACATAAATAACACGGGAATGAAGGAATCATTTTGGAGTTTTCTGCAGATTGGCTCTATTTGTTCAACCAGTTGTAAACTCTTAGCTATTAGCTCTTCTTCAAATCTTGACTGTTCAGCAATATTAAGCATTGTTTTTGTCTTAATTTTTCCTGTATTTCTTTGCATAAACATTGAAGCTGCCAGGTTCTGCATCCATGTTGCCAATTTTACCCATTTCATAATTGTTTCTTCTATCCTATAATGATAGAGCTATGAAAATTTAGTCCTTGTTCCATAATTATCTGTCCTCTGGAAGTCCTGTGACTTATGTAACCCAGTCATCATCATTACAGTTTTACACCTGTGTTTAACTTCGTGAGTTAACTCAGCTGATTTTCGCCCTTGAATAGTTATCATTTTTGCTGATAAAGCAATGCCTGATTTTATATCATTAAAAGTGAATTTATTTAGTTCTTTTTTAAATCTTGAATGTTCAGCAATATTAAGAATTGTTTTTGTCTTCATTTTTTATGCATTTCTTTGCCATTCGTCACTTGTGTATGTATTCTGTTGGTGGTTCTCCAAAATGGCTAGCCCAACTCTCTTCTAATGTTGCTTGGCAATATTCTAAAACCTTTAACATGAAACCAGCAATATATGCTGGATGCTTTTAGCTTGATTCCATTGTAGATAGTAAAAAAAAATTGATAGCAAATGCAAGCTTGAGTTGATTTAGGTTACTCCACACCTATGACAGTAATGTGATATTATAACAGAAACAACAATTGCACTTTTCCTCAGGATATTTTAACCATAATATTTTAAAAGGATAGAATCTTAATATTTTGACCAGAAAAGTGCAATTGTTGTTTCAGTTAAAATATGACAAACTTCTACGATATCTCGCCTGAATCTGTTGAAATCAAAAGTAATGTGATAGATTTTTTAAATCATGTACCTTAGATATATATAGTAATTAAAAGCCTCTACTATTGTCAATTGTTGAAACAGTAGGTTTAAAAGGCAACCATCTGGCTACACAATCACCAGCCTTTGCAAGGTCAGGATGCAATGAAATCTACAGAGCAGCTGTCTATGACTGCCACAGTTAGTCTTAAGTTACATTTTGATAAGTGAAAGGTGATCAGTTTGGGGAAAGAAGACTTTTTCATGATCATTTCCTTGAGACAGATAGATTTCAGATGTTAGCATGTTTTCGTCAAGCACTTGGTCAAGTGTGAATACGTAAGCAGTATGTACCCTATAATCCATGTGTGTGTTGCTAAAATGATGCAGCAATGTTCCTCTGCAACCGACAGGGAATTGCTGCAGCATCTTGACAGCGTCTCAAAATCTTCCAGACATTCTCTCTACAATGTAATGGAAATATTATTGCAACCTATCCTGAAATATGATTGCAACCTTCCTGCAACCCTTGATGAATAATACTCTCATCTGTGCAATATCAAATGAAAATATTTATTTCAAACTATTACATGTGTTTGACTTTTTTAGTCTCTCCACTTCCCTCTGATGCCTGCTGCTAGCATGCCTTAACCAGTCTATTGCCTTTTCCTTGATTTCCATGCATCTATAATCACTTAGAGTTGGCTTAAAGTGAAAAGCTTTTGAAATAACAGTTCTCATTTTAACATGAATGAAGTATCTCATACCAATAATGCTGGTGTGTGCTTTGATGGTGCTAAACAGACACTTCTTAGCACCACTTTAAGATTGTCCAAACTCGTTTCACCTTCCCAATCACTATCTCATTCTCGGAGGAATATTTTTCAAGTCCAAAGTACCTAGTTTTATAAGGCACTCAGAAATATAGCCTTCAGGCAATTTTTTGTTTACTTCAGATGCTAAAGAAGCATGTATAAAACAACATTTTCAGTAATTTCCGGGCTCAAACATTTCAAACTCATTTTTCTGAACTTGCTACAACATAGGAGACATCATTATTACATTGTATGGATGTCGTAAATCAACCTGGATGACACTGCAACCTCCGCAATGCTGAGCAACCTTCCTGCAACATTTTGTTTCTCCTGAGCCGGCAATTTTGTTTTCATGGTTGACTATATTTAATCCTTAAATATTACTACAGTAAATAATCAGAAAAAATGCAATGTTTCATAGGTGAAGATCAAATGTGAATATTAGCTCACATATAAGTATTAATCAGCTGGTGTTCCAGAATATCATAAAAAGTTCTTTTTTGAAGGCACGATATTTTCCAAACAAAATACATACCTTAAAAAATATTTTTGAAAGTGAATTAAATGTTTATATGACTTTTTCTTTTTAATTAATTTTACGTAAAAATGTAACATATTGATGTAATGTACAGAATTTCAGGCTTCAAATTTAAGAAAAAGAGTGTGTATTATTTAGTGATCGATACGGTATGTACTTCATATTTACTCTGCATTTCATGACTTCAGTTGTATTGAAGGACTTCAATATGCTTTCATTCTTGGTTCTAAGACTGAAAAAAGTGTGGCTCCGGTATCGTAGCCATTGATTCACCTATTTTATAGGTCACTTGTGTTTACGAAGCATTATATTTCTTCTTCTTAAGGATAGTTAGTACCTACCTACAGATTGATTCTGTTTCTCAAGTGAGGACTATGACTTTTGGAAAAACATGGCCCGAGGTAACATCATATTTATCAATCAGAAAAAAATTCAGCCTCTTAGTTAGTGAACTGCAATCTTCTGTAAAGATATAACAACAGTACTCCACCCATCAATTCAGTAGTAACAGAGGCATTACCAGCACTTCTTATGAATAGTGGTTAATCGAGACCCTTGGTGAAGTAAAAAGTGCATCTGGTCTAATTATTCCTTAAAAATAGTAAATATCTCTGTTAAATTAGCATTCTGTACTACATGTAATTTTACTCTTACTTGCTGAGAAGAAGAGCTAATGAATGGGTTAATAATATTGGTTTTAAACTATCCATTAGATCAAATAGTTCAGGAATGGGCAGTTGATGAAGGTTGGTATTGAAAAGGAGCATTTTCCATGGTCACAAGAGGGAGAGCTGGAATGGGCTTTACTGCATTAGCTGCATATCAGTGTGGATGTAAAAACCTTTTCCTTGAGATTTTTGATTTTTTTCCAGCCATTTGATAGGATTCAGATTAACTAGAATGTGAGCTATAAGCTACTCTATAAGGCTGAGGAAAATATCCAAAAATGTAAAGGTAATTTTTCCTTCATCTAATTAATCTCTCAGGATCAGGAACAATTTTTCTTTTAAAACTTGTGGATGCATTGTAGGGTGAGCAGATAAAGATACAGTTTTAGCAAATGATACCCCAAGATTAAGAATGCACCATGTATGTAATAACATGAATTCTCATCATCAGAACCAAGTTATTGTACATAATGACATCCATCAAAATATGAGTGAATGCATATGGCATGTCATCAGTTTGTGATGTTTATTAGATCTTTGGGCTAAACTTAATACAAAAGGAAAATAAGGAAACTGAACATCCTCACATAATTTCCATGGTAGTACTGGTGAAGAGTTTGAAGTACATTATATCACCAATATTAATTAATGAACTTTCAACTGAATATTACTACCCAGTCTCCATTTTCATCTTGGTATATCCTCTTGTTATCATAATTCACTTGTGTTTCTAATGCTTCAGGTTCTCTTGCTTCAATGCCGTCACTGGTGCTTTCATTAGCTGTGGATTCTGTTAAGCTTTTGATCATATCTTGGGTATTATGTATGCTGTGAACCCTATCCATCATGTCATTTTGCTTTTCTTTTCCAATCAGCTTTTGTTTTACATGATGTTGCTTTTTCTCTTTTCCTTGTAACTGTTTTGGTTTTTTGTGAGCTATTCCCTCTCCATTTGTCTGTTCTTCTTCATTGCATAAAACATATTTAAATGCTTCAATATTTTCAAAAAAAGAGATAAATCTATTTTTCAGCATACACCCTTCAATCCTGAACAATTTTCTGTATTTTTCTTGAGGATATTTTTCTTTTGCAGCTTCGAAATGAAGGCGTGATGGTTGATCTTGCTGAACTTCAATTTCTGTTTCAGCTATGGATTTACATAGCATGTCTTTTGATTCAGCACTTGCTATTTGAGATGTCAAGATCTTATTCTCTGATCCTCTTTCATGTTGCTGATGTATTTGTGCCTTATCTTCCTCCAGATACTGCTCAGCATCCCTCTCTGTCTCTATTTTGCTGGAAGCTGGACTTAAAATCAATTCTCCTGAACTCAATGTCTTTTCCTCAGCTATGGGTTCTAATTTTGTGGTGGAGGAAGTTTGTTTAAGTTCATCAGTTTCAAAATCATCATAGTTGCTTGAAGTCACAAGCTGTCCAGCATTCAGTTCCATGGTTGGTGCTGATGATTGGGCCCCTTCTTCAGCCTCATTATCATAATTTGCCATGTGACTTACCTCCGTTGAATCAATCATAGGCTGCATGGTGAGTGTGGAGTGTGGATCAAATGTGGATTCTATCTGGTCATATGCTTTTTTATCACCTGTACCCTCTGCATCTACTCCAGTGTCTTCAGACATACTTTTTGCTTCTGTTGCTAATGCTAAGTGGTCATTACTTTCTCCCTCAAATGCTGTCTTTTCATTAATTTTATCAGTTAAACTGAACTGGGTTACTAAAATTATATTTTCCTCTTCAGCTTCTTGGGGTGACTTTTGCTGACCCTGAGTAATGGTGTCATTCAGTATTGTTGATTCTTGGGTATTTATTTCATTTTCTTCAAGTTGAAGCTTTCCATTCGTTGTTGACTCTTTAACATTTGTATGCTCTGGCTCATTTTCTTTACTTTCTAAGTGGTTATTTAATTCATTCTCTGATAATATCTTTCCATTAATGTCACCCGATAAATCATGTTGGGCTACTGAGATTATATGTACTTCCACTGTTTCTTCTGGTGACTTCTCCTGATGTTGATGACTGGAGCCCTCCATTTCAGTTGATGTTTGTTCTTTTATTTCAGTTTCTTCAGTTCCTAAGGGGTAGGTTGATTCATCCTCTGACTGATTACCTTCTCCAATTTTATTAGAGTGTTTGTGCAGACTTTCCGAAATGTTAATTAACTCTTCAGTTTCTTCCTGTTCAGGTTTAGATGTTATACTTCCTCTCTTAGTAGAATTTGAAAATGATGCTTGTGTATGAATCGAGTCATTAATTTTAAATGATTCTCTACGTATTCCATTGGCAGTATTATCCGTTTCTAAAGTTTTAAGTGTGTTGAAAGTATTTTCTGGAACATCTTCATCATTTGGGGACTGAATCTCTCCTCTGTTCTCAACTTGTTCTTCCTCTTCAATTGTTAGTGAAGGGTCATCCCCCTCATCATTGCCTGTTAAGGACAAGGCCTGGTTAATTATTACATTATCTATTTGGAAAAAAAGTGGAGCATGTCTGTTCATTTGTGTTGAGTTTGAGATTTGAGTTTTCAAATATTTTTCAAGTTTATCATTCTTTCTCTGGCCATCTTCTACGTGTGGTTTCCTTGCAGTTATTTTCATTTTGGCATTCTTTTGTAATACCGGAGCTACACCTGAAAGTACAGAAATCCTCTTGTTGAAAGCCAAATCCTGTAAACATGTCATTTAATTGTGGCCTCATAGGAATATATCAGATAGTTTCATACCAGAGTGGAAGTGTGAAACTCGATCCATTTTCTGCAAGAAGTCTTTATTTTTAAATCTTTGATTTTCTTGTCTAATTTTTTCTTCATCCATTTGATGTTCAGGAACCTTTCACCAAGAAAAGCAATTTTTTCCATTGTATTTGGATAGTATCAAACTATTGATGATGATACACAACATTAATTTAGGTATATACACAGCGGTCAGCTATAAAATAGATTCCTGTTACATGCTCTTGGAAGGTTATTAAAGTTCTAGTCCTCTTAACAAACTATATGTAACCTGACTAAAACTGATTTACATAAATTCTAAAGATCCTCTCTGTCTTTTGTCTGAATATATGTCTTTGCATGAAGCCTGATTGCTTGTCTTTATGAAAATCAACCCTTTCTTAACCGTTATTTCATAGTGGAATTGGCAATTAATTCTCATACATTTATTTATCGATAAAGAAGTGGTAAATTTCATCTCTCATGAAAAGATTTCACAGTAAACTTGCTTTTTCATTTAAAAGACAGTTAATTTACCTTAGAATGGTATATTACTTCTAGTTTGTGGTCATGATGAATATCATAGCCATTATGAAGGATACTTTACCATTCTTTCAATATCTGTTATACAGTACTTGTTATCAACCAGTCATACCTTTAAAACTGGTAAACTGATGCTGAGTGGAATAAACTCCACCACGCTCTGTAAGAGTTAGGCTGTGGGTGGTGATGGGGCAGTGTGACAAGACGAAAGGTTCCAACGATAGGTTCAGACAATTAAGGGTGCTTAGGAAAAATTGCAGCATCAAGGTAAAATGCAACAATGGGTCAAAGGAATGAGTCGGCTTGCTGCTGTTTTCTTGCTAGTGTTTGCAAGCATTCCTGTGGGTTAGTCCAAAACATCAGCCATCAGGGGTGCACCCAAAGAGAGGGGTGTATAAAATAGCAAACGCCAAATGTAGATAAATCTTTACTTCTCTTCAGAGCCTCAAGCCTTTCAAAGATATAGCCTGAAAGTGAACCCATAGCTCAAGAATGGATAATACCAGCTAAAGAAAAGTCTTTCCATAGCAGATAAAGAGCATGAACTTGCATTATATTCTTTGAATATTCTTTTCTGTGCTTGACAAGACTCTGAACTGCTAATTGATTTGCTGGCTACTGGGCTTTCAATGAAGTTTTTAAAATTCTATTTGCTGCTATTCTCAGTTTTATATTTAATGAATAGCACGATTTCTTAAGACTATGTGGGACAACTAAAACTTAATGATTTAAGGTAGCTGTAATGGAGAAATATGGACAAACATTACGCATGCCCATTTAAGAGTTCTCTGAATTTCATTTGAGTGCAGAAAAGAGAGAAGATATATAGTTGATTCAGAACAAGAGATTTTATGAGTTCCCCTATACTAGTCAACAATGCTGGCAGTCCTGCAAATTATTTATCACAGAATAACTATTTGCATTCATTATTGTATAATAGATAAATGCTCACAGGATTGTTTCAGTGAATGTGGTACAGATCAATGATTTAAAAATTTTCAATATTCTAATTATGTAACTTTGTTTCCCAATTAAATATTTTTCAGCTATCACCCAAAAATTATAATTAGATGGAGAAATGGATCCAAACAGGAATTTGGGCTCAAGCATAAATTTTTCAGAAGTATTTTAAAATATTGAAAATACCTCAAGTATATATTTGAAATACAACGTACTTTTGTGGAGTGTATTTGAAGTACAAAATACTAAAAGTATTTCAATTTGATATTTCAGATACTTGTACTATTTGAAATACTGCCCAGCCTTGTTCAAGAAGTACTACTAATAATAATGATATCGCATGACGAAACACAAATTAAATAGGATACAGAAGGGGGTAAAGGGAAGAGGACAAAAGAAGGTCACATGTTTACAAGTCTAATTTACATTCCACAACACCAGCATCTATACACACATGTAGGTGCCTACTACAATGGAGCTCATGTGATGTGCCTTTACTTTTTCTACTGTGTACACAAATTATTGGAGATGATTGATTAAAATTGGTGAGAAAGTCTGCTCAGAATGTTCATAATTAATGAGTAATTTGTGACCATCAGTGGCGGTAAAGCCCCTATGTGAGTAAAAAAAGGTACAAAAATGATGGCCATGAATGGCTAGCAAGTGAACAATACATCCCCAAATTGACTGATATGTAGAATTTCACAGGGCCCAGCTGCTGAAAGGATCTCTGGGAAGGTAAGAAACTGGTGTTATGTTCCCCATATTTTTCTACTACAATATCAGGGAAATAAGTCTTACACAGGTTTACATGGATTGCAATGGGAACCCTAATCCGTCATCACACATACTCAAGGGTAATCTTTTGAAAATTATTTACATGTGTAATAGTTCAAGAAAATGTTTCCGTGCTGATAATTGAATGCCTGATTCCATCTCTATCAGGCATGAAACACTTTAAGGAAGGTCACCCAATATGGGAATGATTGGAATATTTTATCTCCCCTGAATGTTTAACAAAATAATTGATTTCATTGCATCAAAAAGACTACTGTTGTGATTGCAAGTCAGAATTACATATGCAATAAATGGTGTGCACATTTGAGAAGCTTCCATCACCATGATAAAAAAATCACGTCTCCTTGGGCATTGTTAATGCACACCTGTGCCGTCAATATACCTTGTGATTTGTGTGGTGTGAATACCAAGCTTTATGGCTTCATCATTTTTCCCTAAAAAATTGACCAGTGTTCTGTTAGAAAATGCTGCTTTGCCTGTTAAGTGTTCTTCTTTAACCGATAAATTGACTTAGCTTCCAAAACTTGTTTTACTTGTCTCCATTATCCCTGTTTATGTTGTTTTCCTCAAACTTTATTGCATTCAGTCGCTTGAAATTGTTCTCTATTCTTCTTAAATTCAATTAAAGTAAGACTCTCATGTATATTTGTATCAGGCAACATTCCCTATGCCTCACTTCTTCGGCACCCTATCACTCAGGATGCAAGAACTACCCGTAATCCCGTTTATGTGACAATGAAATAATGGTATGTAGTGGTGCCTTGAGGGCTCTACATTTTAACATTTTAACATTAAATGAAATTTTACATTACAACAAGATATGTATATACATAGATGAACAAGGGTTTTTGTCAGTTCCCACCATCAATCTCAGTAATAACAATTTTATGTAGCAGCAACCTAAACAAGACTCTAGTGTAGCAATTGGATTCTGCCACAAATGCTGCATCAGATCTTATTTGTTTAATTGTTTTTAGAATTATAAAAGTTCATAGATACCTCTACATTTTTCATAAAATGTAAAAAAATCCATGTATTATGGCTGTACTAGGTTAGTGATACATGACAACATACCATATGCTTTCTTCTTTCTGTTTTTCCATGGGCGAGAGACACATCGTTAGTAAACCATGATTGATTCTTATTCTCAGTTGAGTAGTTTTCTGTTTTCATTGGGAATCTGTAAACATCTTTGATAGATTTTGAGCAACAGTTTTTCTCCTTTATGTCATATTGTTGTTGTTTAATTCCCCTTAATTGTTTATCAATGAGTGCAAAATAATTTGGTTTGTTAGAAAAACCCAGAGGAAATCCAAAGGAAGGAACCATGTTGTTCTTATCTTCATTCTCAAAAGTTGCATCCTTGTTCTCCAGAAGTCTGTCTGAAATTACATTCTCCTTGTGGCTGGAATCTGGGCTATGTTCAAGTGATAGCTCCTTTTTAAACAAATGGGAATGTCCTTCTTCCACTTTTGAAAGAGGGTGATGAATGTTATTGAGATCTGTGTGTCTTTCTGGCCACTGCTGAGGATAAGTAAGCTCTGACATAAACTCTTTTATGCTCATAAGTTTTTCTTCCATTGCATTCCTGTTTACATAGTTTCCTAGGTAATTTTCAATAAGAGGGGGTAAAAGTAATAATCCACTAGTTTTTATTTTCTCAACTTTGTGCATAGGGTTCACTTTTTCAAAATCACTCTGAGTTTTAATATCATCTGGATATTTTCTTTTTAATAGCATCCGATTCTCAATTGAAGGTAGTTCCCCATCACCTTTTACTAATGTGGATTCTTCAACATTGCTCTCTCCGCTTGCTTTAACTAGAAGCTTCTTAGCTGCATTTGATGATACTGTTGCACACTTTCTACTTTCAACTCTTTCAGATACATTGTAATGGGCTCTAGAAGTAATTGATGATCTATTAGGGTATAGTATATTTTTCAAATGAAGCCTTTCATTAAATTGCATCCCATTTTCTCTTGTATCTCTCTCCAAGACTTTGGTTTCTCTATTGAAAAATAATGGTTCTTTGCTTTGTTTATTTTTCAGATAAAATTCTTGCCCCCGAAGGAAATCATATTCACCCTCATATTCTGTTATATCTCTGTTGCTCTGCTCAAATTCACATTCTTCCAGAAAGGAAGGATCATTAATGGAGCTTAAAAGCACATTTATTTTTCTCTCCAACTCCTCGCATGACTCATCACCACTTGAAACACTGTCACTGTCCAACTTGTCCGTTAACCATTCAGACTGCGATGGATTTATGCTTTCATTTTTGGAAATACTTTGGCAGTTAGTTACATTAATAAAAGATGAGCTAATCATACTTTCTTCAGTAATATCTCTGTTGGTAGGTGACATTGCTGAGTTTTGAGTAAAAGGTGTTTCTTTGTTAATGGAGGATGAGCAGATAAGATTTTTTTGGAAATCACTTATCTCTTCCTTTATGGATGGATATGATACTATCTCCATTTTAAGATTCTTGCAATGATCATGATAAATAGCTTCCTTGACTGATGGCATTGAAGGCAGACTGAGTCCAAATGGAAAACCATTATTATTTATCGATGAGAAGTCTTGGCTTGGCTTTTCTAGAAAACCTCTTGCTGTCTTTGAGGCTGGACTAAAATTGTCCGTTTCATTGGAAAGTAATCCATTAATATCTGCATCTTTCTTTTCCCTCATTAACGAAATTGCCGTACAATCAGGAAGTGCATTTTTGCTGGTAGTTGGGACTGTTAAATCTAGTGGCTCTAGCAGTTCATCATCACAGTGAGAAGTAGAATAGAGGCCTTGTATATTCATATGTGCAGTATTAACTTCTTGTTTTTGTGACACATCAATATTTTTTATGTTTATATCACTATCTCCTGTTGATGTAGAATTCAACAGCAAAAATGTAGTGGAGGAGTTGGAATTATCATTATTAATGTTAGACTTAAGTTCAAATTTGCTTGAGAATGTTGAATCTTGAGATTTTGTGAGACCATTTGTAGACTTATTTTCTGTCTCAATAATTGTCCTCTTTCTGCCTCTTTGCCAAAATATTTCATTTATATGGTTTGAAATTATTCTATTAATGCTAGCAATTTCAGTATCTTGTCTGATTATTCCTGGAACAGCGACAGAATGAGGTGAAAGAAGAAATCCTGGAATTCCAGGTGTCATGCTGGTGACAGGATTTTCTTTCCTTACTTTTGCTTTTGGTAATGGCGGTTTAAGGTGGTTTGATTTTGATAAATTCTTCATCTCGAAATGATGATCTTGCTGGCTCACCGCATTTGTCATGTTATCTCTGATAGATGTTGGTTTGTAGATTGATTCATTGATGGTCTTTTCCTCTGTGTTCTTTTTATCAACCTCAAGTCCATTAGAATTTCCTGGAATCATGCAATGCAGGCCATCATTTTCAAGGAATTATATGGCAATCTTAACTACATAGGAAAGTTATGCTAACTATTAATTAATGTATTTATCTACTTTACTAATTTTTTCAGCCATTGAAGTTTATGTACTTTTCAAAAGAGATTTAACTGTCTGGTTCTTGTCTGTTTGCATCCATGATTTATGGCAGAACCACATGATACTGTTTTGCCTTTTCATTCATCTTCAGTAAGTTTATAACTTCATTATATACAGTTTAAACTCAATAAAAAACCCTATGTTGCAAAAAATAACTCATTCTATTGAATTATTGCTACCCAACCAACAATCCGAAGAAGATGCTTAGACTATATTTGTTAATTTTTGTAACAGAATACAGATTTTCACCAGAAGTGGGTTGAACAAAGCCTTTTTCCTGAATGAATCCCCTATTAAGTATGGTATCCTGGTGGGTGGATAAGGAAGCTATGGTCTTTCATGTGATTTGTTTGCATGTAATTTAAAAAAAAACTACATAAGCATTTGAACTTGGTGGCTGTCAAATGAAAGTAATGCTAACTTAAAATTGTAGTTATTATGAAAGAGGAATCCACTAATGAATTCAAGAATTCAATGAACATTAGTAACAATTAATCGAACAGATTTGTTTCAAAATGATTATTCTATTACCATTTATTGGAATGGGCCTTTTATTCGATTAATTTTTAATAATTGTGCACTCCTACTTCAGCTCACATCAACTCTCCTCATGTTTAGTCTTGTTATGTGCTTTCATGTGGGCAGTATCTGAAGCAAATGGAAAGCAGTTGTGCTTTTGCACAATGAAGTGAGCTCTACAGTACAGTGACGTATTCAAGAGTATACGGACCCGCAAGCGGGTGGCATGGAGCCTGGCATGAGACATCGGACCAGCTGAATGGAAGGCATCATAGGCTGCTCTATTTGGTGGAGAGGGACAGCTAGTGAAGTCTTTTATTTCAACCAATGGAAAGCCCTCCAGCCCAGAGATAGCTCGTGATTGATGGCTATTGTCGCTAATTTGGTGCACTGAATGAGCCTAAACATCCAGCTAACAAAAGACCTCAAACGTGCAACAATAAATACCATGTTACTTACATCTCAATAGTTACTTCATTAATAATTATTATTACCATGTTACTTCATTGTTTATAAGTACAGTAGAGCACTAATTATCATCGTAAGATAATCCAATCATCAAATTGACCAATTGGTGGATTATCTGATCAGTGGATAATCCATCTATCATCCCACAAAACCCCCTCCCCTTCTTTTCCATCCTCCTCCCTTCCCACCTACTACTGCTTTTGTTAGCACTCACTGCCAGTGGCTTATAAAGCAGACCAGGGGGGGAAGGGGGGGGGGGGGGGAAAGGGGGAAATTCCCCCCCCCAAATCCAAGAGAATATTTTTTTTCCAAGGCCAATAATTTAATACTTATAAACCCAGCATCATCTATAGATGATGCGTGACGGTTGTCGGAGTTAATGTTGCCGCATGCTCTTGGTGTCCCTTCGCACGAGGCCACTCTGTGGTGCTTCCGAGTTGCGCCAATCGTAGCTGAACATTATTTCAAATGGAGGAGTTCACACAAGTAGAGGGGACTAAATTAGACGCCAATGGACACCGCGGCCGTAGCCGCCATCCACGTGAGACTACATTGTATTGCCTCATTGTAAGCAAGAAACTGACAGTGTTGGAAATCAGTGACTGCTTTGCGCTCAAAGGGTGCGTTGGTTCTACTTTGCCTACTCCTCTTCTCCCCCGAACGACTGAAGCTTAAGTTCATTTTAGTGTCGCATCAGATAGCTGAGGGTACGCGTCGGATTTGACTACGACTTCCACTTTTTTCCTGCGAACTGGCAGTTTCAGTTAATTTTGCAAGGTAAGTTCTAGTTTTATAGCCAGTTAACTGTCATAAATATTTTTGTCATAGATTTCCTTTCATAGTAATTTTTATACATACAAATACATTTTTTTTACAGCTTTTCTTGTTGCAATTTTTTTTCCAAAATTGCAATTTATTATTATTTTTGAGTGGGAAGTTTTGGTAGTAGTGATTGAAAATATGTTTTATAAGTAATTTTATTTGGTCATTATTTACTAACTGTAACATTTTCTTATATCGAGATCTCCTTGACCCCTAGATATTCTCCATCATCTATTCTCCCTGGCAGCAAGGTCGTGACCAGAAAATATTTTGGGGGGTTCATTTGGGGGAGGGGTGGATTTGGGTGGGGGGTGTTCCCTTGGAGGGGGGCTGACTCCACCCCTGATGTCAGTGAAAAAGAACATACCTTATTATTATTTATAATATTATTATTTTCAGAAGGTTCACTTTAGACTGTACCCCCAACATTGGGGGGGGATGGGGGTTGAACCTCTTGACCCCCCCCCCCCCCACTCGCTACGGCCTTTCCTGGAAGTTTCCCCCCCCCCCCCAATTTATACCTGGATCTGCCCCTGGGGCAGACAATCATAGGGCAAACAAATGGCCCCCTGAAATATTTTGCTGTTAGTTCTTGCAAGACTTTCCTTTTAGACCTATGCTTTGCTTTGTTTGAAATTACATCCTCTTTGTCACCAGAATGTGCCCTGTTCAAGCAACAGTTCCTTATAATAATACGATTGTTTATAATCATAAATATTTCTCTCATGGTATTGATATTTCTTGATATAATCACAATGATGACAACCATTGTGATTATATCAAGAAATATCAATACCTACCACTACCCAAGCAGAGTTTTGACCTCCAACCTAGGCTTTGGTAGGCCAGGGCTAATACTCAACATGCTCTTGGGCCAGAAATATCATGAGCCTTTGCCACTATCTACCTCACTTTATATCCCTTTATAGCCCCTTTGTATCGTGTCGCATTGATGTATCAGTTGAAAAGGACTTGGAGCTACTAAATTTAAAACTGACATAAATGTTAAGGCTGTTCTTGATTTCTTACTCAGCTGAAATTTGATGAAGTTGTTTTCCTATGATCTATCCATACCTCTGGGCACTTAATGTGCATTAGGCAACTATTAGCTTGGTCTATTTATGCCTTCTCATTTAACTGGGCACATTAAGTCTACCCTTCAGTACATCTTCCATGTGTTAATCTGATGAGCACAAGGGCTATTGTTCTAATGGCTAGTTTGAATTCATTTTGGCTCACATTCACTCAGCATTTCTTCACCACACTCATAATCAGTCTTTAATGATGTAGTCCACTCTCAGTTAGCATTTGATAGATCTTCATTATTTTAGGTATCTTCGAAATCGATGTGCTATTCATTCCACAAAGTCTTACTTCATGTTTCGATTGTCCATTCCTCATTACCACATACTTACTCAGAACATGCATATGGTATGAATTAGACTGGAAGATACAACTCCTTCAATTTGAAAGATATCAAAAAAGACCTTGCCTCCTTCAATGTCAGGGTTGCCACCACTTCTAGATGTCTAAGTCCTACATTCATTAGGATATTTCATTCAATTATCACTCTACCAGTAGTTGCTAGGATATGCAACGGGCTTTTAGGCCTAATGTCTTTCAAATGTCATAAGCCAAGGGCAAATCTCCAAGCTTGGTTGACACATGTATACTTAAGCATGACGTGGTGATGAAACAACCAAGCTCTCTCAGCAAGTCTGCTAAATACCTTGCTATGTGCTCTGGCTGAGGCTTGGAAGGCCAGGAAGACCTGGGGCTTCCAGCTACAATATTTGCATTGGCTTCAGCTGTCTTCAGAATAGAGAAAGTTCACTGAACATCACTTGCGTACTACTGAAGCATGTTTTGACTCCACTAAGCACTATTTCAGCCACTGCTGTAGTGTCTTTGACATTAAGAGGGGAAGAGATCGATCAGCAGGAGGCTTGGGAAGAGGCAATTGGGAATTAGGGGATAGAGCAAACCCTCAGAAAATGTCAGTCAGCCTTAAGATTTGAGAGTTGTGTTCACTCATTACTACTTTGCTGCCAAGGATATTACTTCTGAGAGTTATGACTAGAGATGGGCCATTCTGAAAATTAACGTGGTATTCTACATAATTTATCGAAGCTCCTGAAAATTAGCATAATTTTTGGTAAAATGTATTCACCTCTGTCTCCGATATTTTTCATACTGATATATTACAAACATATCATTTTAAATCAAGTCGATATACATTTAATACAATCTTAATTATTAATAAAGGCACATCTGCCCCCTTCTGTTTTACTCACTGATGTCGTATTACCAACTACTATGTAAATGAGAGTTTCCTAGATCCAGGGAGTGTGAAAAAATCTGCGGTTTGTGTAAAAGTTACATTAAAATTTGCTGTCATGAATTACCACTAAGTTTCCTCAGAGCAAGTTTTATTCGTTCATGATGCTCGTGCAGCGACTCATTTAGTATTGGAAAAAAATATGCATCTGATGAAGGTAAAATCTGAATTCCATCCAAGAAATATTGAAATCACTCCATCTATATACCATCACATCCTGGGCTAATTTGTCTTGAATGTAAAAATAAAGATTTTATATGCCATAACTATTTGAAGAGGAAGTTATCTAAAATGAAGCACTGACAAACTTTATGAGTTCCAGTTCAAATGAAACACAAAAAATGCTATTAGTGAAAAGTGTTAAAAAAGTGTGTAGAGGAATACATAAAACATGTAGTTGGACAATACTTCACCAATAAGTATGGAATCACATTAACTCCCAAATAGCCTTCCATTTAAATTGTTTTACTAAAATGACATTGGTGGATAATTTATCTTGCCTTCTGTGTTACATCCATCATGGAAGTTCATCAAAAAACCATTTTCATGTCCTTCTTTAGGTGATTCACATACATATCTGTTGTCATTATCAAAAGGACCTTGCAGGGGAGGTATGCTTGTTTCTCGAAGAAGTCCATTTCCAGTGTTCTCAGATGTTTCTAAAGAATCAACACTGGTAGTGGACTGTCTATTTGTCATCTGGAATTATTTTTGCTTCATTAAATACTTGATAAAATAAAGAGCCATAAAAATAATTTTTTTCACATGGTTAAATAAAACTCTATCTTGAGTAACTCTGTTGTATTCCATATTCTGTGTATTAATTGACAAATTTTTTCAAATACCACACAATAAAAAATTGACACTACCTTGGTTGGTCAATAAATATATTATTTTTAAGTTTTATTAAGTCACATTATTTTTAGGTATAGGTACTTGGTTCCAAGAGCTAAAACCATATCTTCGTCTTCATTTAAATGGTTAGTTTCATCAGTGATGTTGTAGCATAGGTAGTTCCAAATGGGGAAATCCTCACTAGCCAATCCATATGAAATGGATGTTACATTTAATCTGCGTAAAATATATATTTTCCCTAAAATATTTTCTTGCCAACATTTCAAGACCAAATATAGACAAAAATGGGTTTTAAAGCGAGCACAGCAAGATAAATTGCCAAACTTGAATCAATAGAAGTACAGTAGGGTGTCTTTGATTTACATCTGTTCCAATGTCTAGTCCATGATAGCAAGGGCCGTTATAAAGTTTTTCTGGGTATCAAATGACATTAATATGCTAATGTTTTCATTTATTGATAATTTAGACATAATTATCCTATCTTACATAGCCATTTTAATTTAGTAGTTTTACAATGAAGACAAAAAAGAAGGTTAGAAATGAACACCTAGATACATAATGGAATGAAAGTTGCCACATATCTGGTTCAGTTTAAAGCCTATTTGATTTGCATTGTATTCCTTCAGCACACGTCTCGGATGTAAATCAAGGGCTTACTGTAAGTAAGTATGATGCATAAAGGATGTTATACCATGCTGAACATGTCCATGGTGACAGAGCAATCAACTAAAACCCTATTCCTAAAAGATAACCTTCAAAAAAGTAAAAACTATTTCTGATACCAGTATTTATAACATGTTATTTAGTCAATTATTTGAATTGTTTTATAAGGAGATATTCTGAAATAGTTTTGTAGTGGATATTACACTAATCTTTCAACAAGTATCACTAAGTTTTTACTTTTAAACTTAAATTCCTTTCTATCATGGATTGGCAATGTCTTTTTGATTTTGCTCATCAAAGATCATAAAGTACAAAGATAAACCATAAGAAGACAAAGTTTTATTTGAACTTATGAGATTCTCCTAAGTAAAATGACAAGATAGAATATTATCTGAGAAACTAGAGCAGATGAAACCATTCACACATCTGGGGGAAGTTCAGAACAAGACTGGATTTATTACTTAGGAAATTAAACTGTATTGCCATTACGAAACATGTTCATGAGATGAAAGTAAATACAAGGAAATGAAAAAGAAGAAAGTAAAAATCATCATACAGATAGTAGCACATGTTACTCTACATATGGTTTCCACTTTCATCATAGTATGATACAGAAAGTTAGTGCTACCGAAGTATAGGTTGCTGTGTAAGAAGAATGAGTGTAGACCGTAGAGTTTTGATGCGTGGGTATGGAGAGGAATACCGTTCTTCTAATACAAAATAGAGTAGGAGAGGGAAATTGTTTTGAGGAATTCAAAGTAGGCACCAAAAGTGGATAGATGACGTACTGCTGTTAATGACATATTGGGTTACCATGGGAGAGGGTGGAGAAGAATCAGAGTTTTACCAAGTTTGAAGAGGGGATTTAGTTAAAAGACTAGAAGGATTCCATATTAGAAAACTATCATTCTTATAAGTGATGCACAAGAGGAGACCCTAAGGGGGAAAGGCGTTTCGATAGCCGAGTTGTCCATTGTCTTCTGGACAGAATGTCGTGATTTATTTGGAGCCATAATACATATGGCCAGCAGCCGGCCCTATATATTAGGGTTGGAAACGTCAGCACTCATGGAGTCTCTAACCCAGTGGACTTCCCGAATAGAACTACTGAACATATCATGCCCGGGATGCCTTAAATCTTACTTCAGGAGACCCTCACACTATAGGCAGAACTGCAGGATCATGACCAAGGATCAGAACACTATTCTTCAAAAGGCTACATAATCTGAGTAGTAATGAAGTGGCTATTCATGGTTTAACATCCTAGTGTCAACGCCATGAGAAATCAAAATCATAGTAAGCACAAATTTATGGATTCAGGATTCTTACTGAACTCATCATGAAATCCCATGTGCTCTGCCAACCACAGACGTGGTGCAAAAAATAGAGCATGTGCAGGGAAACCTGGCCCTCTAGTAACCCTATCTATTATACACTTTTATTCAGCCTCCAGCTAAAATATCCACTTTTGAGTCACATTGGGTAACACTGGTTGAGACCCATTTTCTGAGTTTACTTTCATGTCATGCCACACAAATCCGCATATCAAGACTAACTCAAGTACAGCTTTTGCTAAATTCGTACAAACCGCGGTAGATTTTCAACCCATCTTAAGTTAGCAAATAGAGTACAACTTGTGACACACCCGTTATCGCACTACCCTGGGCCGCCCACGGTGGGGAGGGGAGGCAACTGGGGCACTTTGCCCCAGGCCCTAACATTCAGGGAACCCCCCAAAAAGAAAACAAATTCGTTACATTTAAAATATATTTTTCAGGGGGAGGGTGAGGACCGCAAAGAGAACCTAAATGTCCAACCTCATTACCCTAAACTTACCGGTCGATATGTGTGGGGAAATATCAAAAATTGGACATTGCTTTCATCCTCTGCTTTTTCTTAATTCAAGAGGAAACCTCAATACAGACATCATTGTTGTTCACTATTATGCAATGATCTATGTACGAATTTTTTTGACGCCTAATTACTTCGGGGAATTTTGACCGACGCTTTTTTCCGAATTGTTTACAAACAACGCGAGGTTGTGGAAGATCCATTGTTGTGACTACACAAGAGGGTATAGATGTCATGAACATATGTATGTAGTCAGGATATATGTATGTATTCCCAAGCTGAAGTTAACATTGAAAGTTTGGTCATAAAGGAGTTCAGATAGTTTCTAAAATCCGGCTGTTTGTTTGACTGTGTTCGATTTGTTTGGACTGTGATACTACCGATACTACTATCCATGCTCAGAACGTCAATCTCACCCCAGGTGAAAATTTCAATAATTACGTATAGTTTTTTCTATAGATATGTATAGATTTTTATAGAAACTTATAGATTTCTATAGATAATGCCAAATCTTTATAGCTTTCTAGAGGAATTTTCACCTGGGATATAGTTCAATAACGGTGTCACACCACCTCCCGCACAACATTTGCGACAAATGAAAGAAAATGACGGTGGGCACAATTACAACAACAATGGGACGGTGGGCCAACGTTGATACGAGGCGCCAAATATGCAACATTCTAGTAGAATGGCTCAACTCCCTAAGCTGATGAGGAAAAAGCAGCACCATCAATGGTGAGTCGAAGTGTAAAAGATTAAATTTCACTCGACAGTGGAAAGATAATGATGCTTTGCAAATATGACTCGAACCATAGCAAATTTTTCCGTGCACCAACTCCTATCTCTCGATTTTGGACTCATCTGGCACGTTGAAGGTAAAAACGGTAGACAATATGTCAGATATTAGAGAAATTTACACTCCGGGGGTATGTAAAACAAATATCACGTTAGCTACAAGGCAGTAATCTCAACCAATATCAACTCCAATTGCTCTTTAAGTCACCTTGACAAGGTGAAAGCTAGCCTCTGAAATTCATGACCAAATCTGGCCCATCCTCTATCCTTTTCCTGCTTCCTCATTTTCCCTCTAAAACCCCTTCCATTACAAAGTTCGTGCATCTGGCTCAAGCGTTCACAATTAAGTTTCGGTAATCTCCGCCAGGTAGAGTAACCTGTGGGCGTCATCTTCGGACTTCTCTGTACCATTGAGGCTGAGCAATTTTTTTTCACATGTGCGAAAGATTCAACAGGTGGGTAAAGATATTCATTAATATCCATCTGGCATTTGGAGAAGTGGAAATTCTGGAAGTTATAAGTAATTATAATGAATTTTTAACGCTGCTGAATTTTGCAATGAAGCCAATTATCCTTTAGTCTTTGCAGGTGTGTGTATACAAGATGGGATGGGTGGATGTCTGAGTTTAGACAGCGAAGAGGCCAAAGCCAGGAGGAGAAGCGAAGAGATTGACAGGCAGTTGGGAGAATTAGCTAAACAGGAAAGCAATGTGATCAAAATTCTTCTCTTGGGTAAGATACCCTTAACGCTTCGAAAATGAATGCAATTTTTCCGTCAAAATAGGTTTTAATCCGTCTGCATTGTGGGTGATATGATAGCTCCGTGGTATTACTCGTAATTTTCGGATGGTACGATTACTTATTCACGTTTTCAGTGAAAGGGAAACATCGAGTGAGATTGGGCCTATATCCATAAAATAAACCGAATTTCATCCGCGAATGAGTGATTTTTTTCTTATTCTGTTGTACCTTGTATCAAAGACCAAAGAACCCAAATATTTAGCAGACTTAAAACTTAGACATTTTTTCTGGCTTCGCATCATAGCATTTTTATGGAACATATGAATGCTGTGATAGTTATTAGGCACCTTTCATGCCCAGGAATATTTTGAATGCTTAACTGTGATGCAGAGTTAAAATAGTATTTGTAAGGTTGGTTCAAATTGGGACGTCTTGTAAGTAATATCTTGCCAAGGAAAGAGTCGTCTTTTACTCAAGCTTTTACTATTTTTAAAACGATTGAGTGAGACTCATTGTATGTCTCATCAGTTAATATTTTTCGTTTTATCGTGACAATTATTTTTTTATTAAATATCCCAACTTGACAATTGTCCATCACTATTGGTGCAGGCTGATACTGATATATTTGTTGTAGACTTTCAAATACAAAGGAGAAATCTTGGTGGTGCAGAATGAGACATGGAACTTTTCCATTTGAAAATGTATTTAAGTTACTTATTAATTTTTATGTTGGACTGCTACAAATAAGCTCAAGCAAATCTGTTATTTACATGCATTGCCAAAATCTAATCAAAATTGGCAATTAAGTGTGAATATTTGATTGGAAAGCTGATGTAACTCAGTTATGTCTCTTAAGTGTGAGGAGCTTCTTCCTCAAGTGTATGACTTGGAATTATGAGTCATATAGTGTTACACGAATATGGCTAACCTTGGAAATAAACAGTGTAGGCATAATATTGAATACAGTTCCCTGGCCCCCATAAGCATAATGGGGAACCCTTAGAAAGATCCATGTCCTGTGGTGGTCTCCTCTTGTCATTTCAACATTGCCAAACTGACGATTAGGGTAAATTAAAAGCAACAACGTACCTCAAGTTGGAAGTTTTGGTAGCTGGCCCTTGTTGGAAATTTGATTCTCACATGTGTTGCACTATTCATCATCATGCACAGCTTCCAATGACTGGCTGGGTCTGCTTTGCATGCAAGCCTACCCATTTTCCTTTCCTTACATTTCCATTTCAGGTACCTTCCTAGACATTTTGTCAGTTTCTATTCATTTTACAAGTGGCAAAACCATTTCATCCAAAATCCCCCATCCCTCCCTGTAACTATTTCTCCTGTACTGTTTCTCTAGAGAAGCTGCTGAGAAACAGCTGTTTCTTTCATCTCTTATCCCATCCATCCTGGTTTTTTCCTGCTCTGCTTGTTATGAATTTCATCTCATGTGCCTGTACTATCAGCTCACGTCCTTACTTTTCATAGTCTATGTTTCCCAACCATTTTTTGGGATGGGGATGTAATATGTCCTGTACGTAGATAATCCCTTTCCTTCTTTGTAGCACATCTTTGCTCCATACCAAGCTCCTGACACTTCTCGGTAATGCATCTGCCTGCTTCCCCCTTTTATTAATCTATCATTTCTTCGACACTTTCTCGGTATTTGAAACTTTCTGCCATCTTTGATGGTTTTCCTGCTATTTAAGTCCAGTGGTTTGCCTCCTATGCTATCCGTGTAAGGCTATGCCCATATTACGTGCCTATTCTATGTTAGCTGAAAAAAATAACCTCTCAAAGTCAACCTTGTGGAGAAAACAAGTGGATGGTGCTTTCAGGAATAGCAGCTCATGGATTGAATCTGAATTTAGTTCCCCTCTTTTTCACATGGCTTCCCTTGTCTTTGCCTCTTTTCAGATATAAATATGTTTGCCTTGCTGTACACCATGTCTCAGTGTGCATCACCTGCTAGGACTTATTTATTCAACAATAGGATGTAAATTGGATTGTTTTGAATTCCTAGTAATTGTTCCTGTGAAAGCGAGTGTGTAGGATGTTATCGTGTCTAGGTGTACTTTGTATGGTGATAACTTCTCCTTAAAGAGATATCTTTCCTAGCATTTGGTGTGGTGGATGGTTACTCAGGTTTTCCACCGGGTCAGGTTCTCCATTTCTGCCGACGTTTCGATGAATGAGTTGTCCATCGTCCTCGGGGCTTTATCCAGTACATGCCCTGAGGACGATGGACGACGTGTTCATTGAGACGTCAGTGGAAATGGAGAACCTGACCTTGTGGAAAACCCAAGCAACCTTCCAATTACTATATGTGGTCTCTATGACTGGCTTTGATTTTGCTATTATGCCTTGTTGAAAATTCAATGAATTACCATGTATTCATATTTTTGGCCATCAGGTGCTGGAGAAAGTGGCAAAAGCACTCTGGTCAAGCAAATGAAAATAATTCACAGTGATGGGTTCACTAAAGAAGAACTACGGAGTTTTCGGCCCACAGTTTTGGATAATCTTCTATCCTCCATGAAATACGTCCTTAATGGAATGGGTTTACTTCGTATAAATCTACAATCAGCAAAAAACAAGGTGATCACTTAAATTGAAGCTCTTATTTGAGGGAAATCTGTATTCATTCATCTCTTAAGTTGGCTAATACATGACTTCTTTGTAATAATCCTAGGCCCATGCATTAACAATTTTATCCAGTACAAGTTGCTTTGACAAAGAGTTTTTTATGATTACTGAAGTTTCTGCAGCACTGCAAGCTCTGTGGCAAGATCGTGGAGTTAGGCTTGCTGTTGCTCGTGGATATGAGTATGAACTGAATGATTCTGCCATTTAGTGAGTATTTTCTACTACATACCTTTCATATTTATTAATTTTGAAAGTTATCCTTTCATGTTTCACGTTATTCATGTTTCTTTTTGTAATTTAGAATTGTTTGGGTTTTTCCCACATTCCAGCATATTAGTGACAAATGTTTCACTGGAATTCCAGTTGGCATTGATGATGCCGATGGGAGTGCCAGTAAAATGGTTGTCCACTAATAAGCTGGAGCTTGGCAAGAACCCGAACAATTGTAAATTACAACAATACCATGGAAGCCATCATAACATGTGTCTTTTTTATGACTTTATAGTTTATTTGAAAACATGGACCGTATCTGTGATGACAAGTATACACCAACCCCAACTGATGTTCTTCGAGCACGAGTAAGAACCAATGGCATAATTGAAACTCACTTCAAAATTAATGATGTCATTATAAGGTATATTTTACTGTAAAACAAATTTTTAGCACTTATGATTAGAGGGCTATTTATTAAATAACCTTCCATTGATTTTACTGCCTTCTGAAACTTATTAGTCTTATTTTATGAGCCAGGTTTTTGCTTTACTAAATGAGTCAATTTGAAGTAAATTAAGTTTCTTACCACTGGTGGGAAGTTCATTCATCCTCTTCATTTGCCCTGTGATAGTCATTTGCAACAGATATTAAAATGAATGTGCTGGTTAAAATTTAATTATTATGAATCAGGTTACTGATGTTCATGTGCATTTTATCAATGACTGTTATAAAATTTGCAGTTTTATCCTCGACAGTGTTTTCTGCTTTATTTCCAGCATGTTTGATGTCGGTGGCCAAAGGTCTCAAAGGAGGAAGTGGATATATTGTTTTGATGATGTCCGAGCAGTTTTATTTGTTGTCTCTTTAAGTGGATATGATATGACTCTTGTGGTAAGATTTTCTTTTCTTCTTACTTACTTATTCTGACAAGTCTGTGTAGTTTATTAGTGACTGGTAAATTGTAAATTTGGAAAAAGAAGTTCTAGTTGTTATGTTAAGTGGTGGAAAAATGTTTGAAGATTATTATTAAATACTATAACGTATGCCTGGGAAATAATGAAAGCATCATGAGCCATCTCATAGGATATACATATACTTATTTATATCGGTATACATTTTTTGTTGATACATGGGCATAATTTAATATTTAATACCATTAATTTCACACATTTCTGATTTGCCTGAAAATTTTCATTACTTTTCAGGAAGATTCTTCTGTCAACCGCTTGGAAGAAAGTTTAACTCTTTTTTCTCAAATTATCAACAATCGTTTCTTCCGTGAAGCCTCATTTGTCCTTTTTCTAAATAAATTTGATCTGTTTAGGGAAAAAATTCTCTATTCAGGAAGACATCTGAGGCTGTACTTTCCTGACTACAAGGGTAGGTATTTAATTAAATAAATGCAATTTTTTCAAATACTCTTAAAAAATGGGCTCCTGGTATTTACTTGCAACTTTCTGTGTCAAAGCAAACTTTTTTCTCCACAGTATAAGCCCATAATTGTGATACTGTTGAGCTATTGTGGTTGAAGTGATAGCATTCTCCTTCCATAAATTAATCATTTGCTTGCTACCTAAAATGGTTTTTCATTTACCATCAATTTTCATGCATATTTATTAAGAGTTTGCTTTCTATTGGATTGGTGAAGGAGCTGGTATTATGATTAACATGCTAATTATGTTCTCTCTGAAAGATTAACTCTAGAAGTTTTAATACATGATAGTTTCCATTTTTTTGTTGCAATTTCTGTACACCAGAAAGCATATGATTTTTATTAACCTGTGTGTTGGTATTTTAACAAAACTCCACTTGTATATTTATTTTCAAGGCTCGTAAATTTTATTACGAATCCTCCCTCACATGGAGTTCACAAAACAATTTAAAAAATTCATTTTCTTCTCTTATAATTCTTAAAGGTTTGGTTATATTGAAGAAGTACTTTTCTTATGTTTCACTCACTGTTCATTTTTGTATGCCGTGTTATTGTACACTACAAAAATACTGTAGTGGACGTTTACTTTCTTATGAGTCCATGTTGAGTTAGTATGACTTAGAAAAGTGAAAGTCGCTCTTACTCCTTAAAAATTTGCCAAATTTAGTGATTTTTATTGTTTCTTCCTCAAAGTAAATCGTTTTTGCTCAGGAAAGTTTTCTATCAAACTTGTGTATTTTGTCCTAGTTGTTGAATTGATGAAAATTAGGAAATTAATCTTGAATTTATCAAGGCACTGGATTTAATTTTTAATTGATGTGTGAACTAGACTATAGTTGAAAATCTGGTGTTTGCATATCCCTAGTTTTCTAATAATTTAAATTTCACAATTTCAACTAATTCTACATCAAATTAATTTAACTAACAAGTTTTCACAAATTACTCCAATGCATAAAAAATATCCAGCTGATGTTGCAGGTACTTGACAGTATATTTCTTAACTGTTGCTTTCATTTTCAGGTCCAGATTATGATGTCGACAGAGGAGCTCTCTTTATACAACATAAGTTTGCTGTTCGCAATCGTACGAGTTCAAAAGTACTGTATCCACATTTCACTACTGCCACTGATACTTCCAATGTGCAGGTCGTATTCCAAGTTGTCGTAGATATGGTTATCAGAGAAAACTTACGGCAAGTCACTCTGATTTGATCTCATTTTTGTGTTCATTGTCTTGAATTTTTGCTCGCTTAAGGGAACTGGTTTCTCAGAAATGCAGTTTCATATGCTCTGCATCAGCCATATATTCAAATTTTTATTTATCATCCAATTCTTTCTATTAAAGAATGTGTTTTGTCTTATTTTTATCAATGGCTATTGCTCACCCTCTCTTTGAGCAGGCATTCATTCTGTTAACCATCACAGTACCACCTTGGAAACAGTAATAGTTACCATAGAAATAGCTTAAGTTTGAAGAGGCTTTGCATTGTTTTGGTAGGCAGTGTGCTATGAGGACTTTAATGTGACTCTCAACCAGAAGTTAATTCATTTGAGTAGCCGAATCCCTTGTTGCTTTTTTGTGGATGAAATTTGGCTAATCATTTGGAATTACGCTTGAAAATTCTATGTTCGCATACTGCTCCTCCTTTGAATGATGACATTTTTCTGTCTATTGTGGTGGTTTTAACCATCTTGTTTATGCTTGTTCTGGGGTATGAAGCCCCTATGCAGTTGCAGTGCCGTAAGCAGCAATGTATGCCTTGTGATTCTGATTGTGATATATAGAAGTAACTACTCACTGTGAAAAAATCATTTAACTCAGAAATAATGTGAAAGTTGCCATATCATAATACTTTGTCCAAGGTCTCTTTCATAATGTAGGTACTATTGCCTTGAAACTAACTAAATCCCATCGAGTAATATTTGTTGTGTTTGAGGCAAATTGAGGATCTGAATCGATACCAGCATGGAACTGCATTAGAAGTTATTCTGTATGTGTTAACATGGAATTGGGAAGCCAAATTAATAGTACAAATAATATATCATGCTGAATATCCTGCCTAAAGTTTGATTGAAATTTTCTTTTTATCAGAGCCATATCCTGGTGTCATTCCTATGCAGATGGCATGCTTTCTTCGTGTATTCTTCTTTTAAAGTGTTGTTTTTGGAATACACTCTGTAATTATGCCGCATTTTATGAATTAACATTGAGGAATCAATTACCCGATGGTGAGATGATGGTATTAAATCAGTCTGTTTACAAAAAATGTTAGGATTATATGCTGTTCACCGAGATGATTTTAAAAATCATATTACTCTGTTTTAAGTTCATTTTTCTTATTTTTCATGGAGATTTGACTTTGAATTCATCTCTTTACTCAATGCTTAACATGTGTGACATTCAGAAATGTGTTTCCGGATAAAATCCTGGATACTCATTGTACAGTACTGCAATTCAATGTAGGATTAGATCGGAGTTGAACTATTTATACAAGTTACCTACAGTGAGTAGCATCAAAAACCTTAAAAGGTCCATGCTGATGTAGATTCAGGTGCCCTTTTATGAGCCTAAGGGTGTTTTAAGGATGCATTTTCACCTTTTAATATGCAAAAAAATGCTTCCTGAAGTGCCTGTTTATGTATGTTACTTTATGTAGTGGTTGCAGTTATTAGATCTCATTTGCATCAAATGCAAAAGTGTTGTTAATTAGTGTCCACATATTGTTTTGGATGTACAATTTTAGGGATATATTTAAATTAAGTCTGTGATAGCTGTGGAATTGAAATGAATTAATACAAATAATATTTTTGTAACTCTTGTGTAGATTCATTCTAAGACTGTTAAAATAATGTGATAGTTTTGTATTTTTCCTTTGAAGCAAAACAGTTATTAGACTATTTTTAATAATGCTTGTATTTAATAAAACAGGTAGAGTCATTTGTGTGTAGCTATAATATCTAGTGCTTTAATTTTTAGGAAATAGATTTACTATGTTAATGAGTAAAATGATCTAGATACAATTCTTTGAATGGATTTTGCTGTTTAGACTGGAGTATTGTGACAAATTGTGGAGAGATTTTACTGAATTATTATCTGAAATTTTATAATTTTAGTTTTTCCTTATTTCATTATTTTGGTGAGACAGATTTTATTTCTTGTTGATTCAAATGTGATAAAATTGAAAATTCTCAATTGAAAGAACATATTTTATTGTTATTGTGACCCAAAAAATATGGAATTGGAAAAAGAAGGATTAGTACCCTGATTAGCTGTGTTAAATGTTATTCTTAGGAAATTCAGTCATGATTTGTGTTAATCATGAATCTATTCATCTTTTGTAGATATGGATAGCAAAGCCTATTTTGGAAAGGTCAGAAGAAGTTATTTTTGAAAGGCTCCTAAGCTGGCATGAAGAATTTACAGATTGAATTTAATTTAAAATGTACTATAGGCACTTAAAAAGTTGAGTAGTTAATCTCTTCCTTTTTTCAGCCGATGAAAGCCTTCCTTTGACTTTTAGTCATGTCAGAGTATGAGCACACATTTTTTAAATCAATATTTCTGTGTAATGGCTGCACAAAACCATTTGTGTTTACTGCTCATGACTATGGAAAATGTTTGGAGAAAAATTTTTACAATCTAAGGTCTTAAGTTTCGTAATAGGATCTACCACTGCCGAATACCATTGATACTTCTGCTTAGCCTTGTTGTAGTATCCCACGAGGCCAATTGTAATATTGAAATATTGCATAGCCAATGCCAAACTAGGAGGTTCTGGTGTATTTTCACCCCAATTTATACTCAAGTCATGGATTTTAGTTGGTATATTTGACCTGAAAAGAAGACTTTGCCTCATGATTACATTGATATTTACTCAGAAGATGTACAGTGAGGCAAAACTATTTTTCAAAAGACTTGAAATAAAAAAATTATACTAAGAAAATTGACTTATCATAAAGAACTTTCTCTGCTGGAGCCTTGCATTTCATCATTGCATCAAATGATTTTGTATCCATTTGATTCAAAATTTCCTTTTTGTCTCTCAGTAGATCTTCTGTGGTCTGTGTACACTCCCCAAGTAAGAGACGCTATATCTAGGTTTTACTTTTAGCATTTCAATAATTTTTAATCAATTTCATTATCATTTCCTAGGGAACTCATGTAACACAATAATAATAATGTATTAATTCGCCTTCAAACATGAGGGGTTGATACAGTAGACTCATTATTACGAAGTTCATGGGACCAAAAAATCGGCGGTTCGTAATGACGTTCGTATCAACGTAGTTTTTAAATAAACATAGCAAAAAATATCCATATGCTCTTTTTGACCTGTTTAGTCTTTTGTGTGTTACAGCCGTGCTGTGAAATGATATCAGACTTGTAAATAACAATCAAATTATGTGCAAAGATATGAGATCAAACAGTCTAATTTGTAGTTAGAAAATCATGCATCACGCTATTTTTTTTTAGTAATCGTCGCAAGCCGGGAAATTAATTCAGCTGGGAGATTAATTCCACAGAAAAACTGCTCGGCTGGCTGTACAATTACTATGCGGCAAAATTAATACAGTAGAATTCCAAATTTAAGTATATCGATTTATGGAAAATTTGATTTCGCGCAAGTTAGTGCGTGGTCCCGTCCGATTCCTTAAGCAACATGGAATTATTATTTGACCTCATTATGAAATCATTATTTGACTTTACTTAAATGCGATGTTACAATTTTATGCATGGCTTTCGCGGGTTTCAGTACCCGGTGGAGGTATCGAATTGATTTTACGAAATAAAATAACAGAACTTAAAGAAATTTCAGAAAAATGGGCCAAATTCCTGCCCGTCTTTAGCAAAAATCTTCTTGATAATTCAGTACGACCGTGAAATTCAACTGTACCTAGGTAATATGTGGCATTTCAATGGTATAATCTATTATTTTACTCTCCCGTCTTTCAGCACGAAAAGTTATGGGTTCAATGTGTTTACTTATTTACGCTCGGACAGTTGCCCTGGAACCTTGACTTTGAAAGAAAAACCTGCTCAGCTGTTCCGAGTGAAGAGATAACGCTCGGTTTTGGGTCCTCCAAAAGCAGTCGTGTCATCTCACAGGTGCGCGTTGTTGAGCGGAAGTTGATACACAGTTTGGCTTTACCATTAAATAAATTGAATTGAAGAACCAAGCCAGGTCATAATAACAGCAAACTTAATGTAGTTCAAAACAAGAATGACGATTTTTAATAAATTATGATTACAATTGATGTTATCGTATGCCACCTGTGTTTTTTTACCCTTTCACGCTCGGTCCATGCAATGAAAAATTCTACCCTTGCCATGAACGCCGTGAACATGTTCCTCCACTTAGAACTCTCTCGCGACAAGGAATCGCACAGGCACCAATGCTTCTCATTGTCTCGAGCACAAGTCGGTTAGACGCCAGACAGTTTTCCTCGAACATGTGGCGGAGGCAATCACGACCCTCGTCTCAGTACCATCTCCACTCATGGCCCGTGGCCAACTGTGTATTCGCTTAACATAATTGGGATTAACGATTAAATTTAACTGAGACAGGTTTCGTTAGCTTTTCACCTTGTTTTTTATTTTTTTAATTGCCGTAACGTTTAACTTTTAATCGATAACACTTTTGCTAATGATTAAATTATTCGTTACTACCTTAATGTTACGTGCAATCCTTATGTTTCGCTTTGAATTTACCAATTTTAAACGGAACTTTATCTTTATTGATAAAAAAGTTCTTGTATAAAGAACATTCGATACAATTTATGAGCTTATATTTTTCAAGCATTCAACATGTTGTCTTAGTGAATCCACAACATAAAAAACAATGGACCATGGACACAGTCTGGCATACCACGAGATGGGGTGCCTAGTTACCCCTGGGACTTTCTTTTGCTTGCTTGTATTCCACTCAGCCGCAAAGGCGTGTTGGCTTGCTGTTTGTGCGTGGAAAAATCTACATAATTTACAAACGACTTTAGTCTGCCTCAGTTGAAAATTCTGATGCGTGTAAGCACGGTTGCGTTTGTAGCGAAAGAGAGAAATACCAAATTTTACCATTCATAATGTTGGTGGAGTTTATTTGCTATGCCTTCTCACTGATGAAATTTAAGACATGAGTAACAAATTTTGCTCATCTAAACAGAAGAACTGATGTCTTTCTCTCCAGACGAGCGAAAGAGTGTCACAATTTCATAACATTTCAATGCATACTTACGATGTGTAGGGATTTTGAGCCTAGAATTTCGGTACGCACGAAGATACTTTTTCAACGATGGAAACATGATGCTGAAACTTCACATGCGGCGTAGTCATTTCCACAAGCCCGGGCAGAGAGTTTGGCCAGGTCATTACAAAGCACTCATGACACTTCGCCGATTCAGACTCAAGTGATTCCCCTGCCGATTGCTAGTGAAAACGCTAAGCCAGCTAAGCAGCCGCTGCCTGAGGGGAAGAGGAACACATTTCGCCCACAGCACAGTCAAATTGGAAAGGGGGTTGGGAGCTAGGGATGGGAAAGGGGATTGGGTGGAGAATGGGTGGAGCCAAGGCCAGGCCGGGAAGCTGGTTGGGGAGGGAGGATTAGCCGAGAATTGTGCCGGACCCCGTTTTGGGTGAGTGACCTTCAGAGGGACAATAGAAGCATGAGATGTTGGGGAAGGGGAAAAGGAAGAAGAAAAGTCCTTATCTTTCGTTTCTTCCCTTTCACCCATCCTCGACCTCTCATGCTCTCTCAGACTCCTTTCGAAGTGCAGTAACCCAGTGGGAGTTCTGTACTCTCAACTCAGTTAAAAAGCTTATGCGAAGTATCCATTGTATATATTTTAGTTCTCAAGCCCTTGGGCTCAGTAAGTGTGGCAAAGCTTCCTGATTTATAATGCAGCGTCGTGGATAGCTGAATGAATGCTGTTATTTATGTGACAGACTTCGTTTTAAAGTATTTTTTGTTCCTGTGGGGACCGGGACTAAGGTTCGTTATTTCATAATATCGTTTCTTTGCCATACATTTAGATACCCCTATCGTTGGGACCAACAATTTGGTTCGTAAGAACAAAACCTTTGTATAAATGTTGTTTGTAATAAGGAGAGTCTACTGTACTAATTATTTTAGATACGTTTACTAGCTTCATTATCTTTGGGTTTTTTTTTGCTCTAAGTGGTGTAGCAAATACTGTATAATATGCTGAAAACATCATTACTGCTCTTAATATTAGAGTGCTATCACTTTAACTCATCAAATCTATGGCTAATGTGCCATTATTCATTGATGAATTTGGCAATGTGTGTGCTGGTTGACTAAACAAGAGGATAATGCTTTGTGGTACTTCATTATGAGCCTCAAAGGCAGTGTTACCTTATTTTTCAGTTTATCAGAAGTGTGGGCTTGCAACACCCAATCTAGTTTCAGTCACGGAATCCAAAAGAAGTAAATACCCTTATTATTATCCTTCAATATTGTGTTCTTTCCCTCCAAAATGTTAAGTTAGTGCAGATCAGAATACACAAGAACACTGTGGAGCACACAATGTGAGTGATAGGTGGTGGATGGAATAATCTGGGCTGGGGAAACATTAAGTAATTTCCTAGTAAGTAATATTTTATAGGTACTCAGGTGTGAGGGCTGAACTATTTGTAAATGTAAATAATAGTCATTCTAATTACAAGGCTTTGAACCACAAGGTTATTAAAAACTTCACATTATCCTTGTTTGATGTACCTAATTCCTGAATGTATTCACATAAAAGACATTCATGGATGTGATTATTTAAGTTCTCTCCTTCTCAAGCACAATCCAGGGCTCCCCAGCAAGGCCTCTGAACTATTTTGAAGTTCACTGAGTATAACTAGAACGGAAAGCAACTGTGCAGTTGTGACACATATTGAGCTGCCCTCTTGAGCTAACAGTAACCCGTTTTTAATGGTGTAAGTGAGAAGTGATCTATTACCAAATATGTATGGTGATAGGACATGAACCAGAATTTCATAATGCACATTTTTCCTTAATTCTCTTAGTAGGAGTAATATCATAGAGATTTGATCAAGGATATCTTCAAGCAAAACCCGACCTTAATATTAACAATGTAAGGAGGGGGGTTTTCTACAGGATTGTATAAGAAACTGCATTCAGTGTGTCTTGTAAGGAGGGTAAATGTGATAAAATTTATTTGAATCCTATATCTGGTCTGGAACTTACTTCACTAAACTCTAATGTAATTCTCCAACATCAGTGCTTTTTATACAGACTTCTCGGTAACTAAGATTTCACTTGGTTTTCAAGTTTTCAATTTTAATAATTTGATAGAAGCTAAGTGAAAAATAAAATTTTTGTAGGTATGCCTTAATTTCAATGTAGGATTGAAAATTTAGCACTCTTGATAGTATGTGGTACCTAAGTCAAAGAAATGAATTGCATATTAGTTTTTTCACGAGAAAGATGATAAACAGAAAGTAATGTTGGTTTTTGCTTTTTGTCATTATGTTTTGTAAAATTGTCCCTCTATATAATTAGAATTAATTTATTTGGCTGTGCAGTCAAGTTCATTGAACAATGGTAATCGTGGATTAAACAATCTGGATGCTGAGTGCCATCAGTTACAGGGGTCCTGCAATATAATTGGTGAATCAGGAGTTGTTAAATTTCAAGAATACTCATGGATAGAAATGGTATAAATTTGAATGGTTCTAACAAAGATCCCCTCCATTCATTTTGCTTCTTCTTATGTCTGTTCTGATTCGAAATTACCATTAGATGTAGCTTTAATAGTTGTTGTGATGATCTTATATAAATGAGGCTCTTTTTTGCTTTGTAGTGTTAAGAAGAAACTGAGGCGGCAGGATTAATTTTGTGGCCTTTATTTTATGAAATTTTTACTATATGCTGATAATATTTCAGTTAAAGTTGATAGTTTTGTAGTGGTAGGAACCATTATGGTGTATATTTGGAAATATTTTAATATTTTTTCTAAACCCTAAACTTATGAGCCTGAAATGTTATCATTTGCTGGCTTTCTTCAATATATTGAAAAGTTTTCATTACGGCAGATACTCAAAATGTAACCTCTTTTGTCATTTTTAAGATATACCTGAAGTTCATGTGCAATATTTTACTGGAGTCATCACTTATTGGCTTTATTATCGTGAATCCTCTGTTGGTGCCTTGCATGATTTTGCTTGAGTATGCAGCACTTCTTAAGAGGTGTAAATGAAGCTGTCAATAGCATGAACATTGATCCAATAGCAAGTGATAACAATGTGGAGCCAAATGATATTGAGTCATGATTTCTAGGTAAGAATGGGTGACCCAAGAGAAAAAGGGAAAAAAATTTGGATAGGAGTAATTGCATAAACAGTTGTGGATTGACCAAATATGCTTGCCCTAATGTTTTTTATGTCCATTCTCTCTATTGGCTTCTGAGCCCCCCATTATTATGAACTAACTTCTCTCTCTTCTTGTTGTTGGACTTTCCTCTTGGAAACAAAAGTTACAAGCTGGTGACCTCTACTGTATAGCGATGAGGATGCCCTTAAATGTTCTATTAATGTGTGGTGAATTCTTCTAGGGCTTCCCACTGTGTTAAATCTGCATGATGGCGAATGTTTTGATAAAGACTTCGATCATCCTCAAGGATGTAGTTAGGCCAATCTCATCTACAGCTCTGAGGATGCATATCAGTTATATGGCTTTAATACCACGAATTATATTATAATGGTCGAAAATATTAATACATGAATAATTCCAGAGATATAAGACTAATTGTAAAGTGAATGTTTGTGATGGGGAAAGATTGGAATCACTTTCAGCGCCATAGGAAGTATGTATCTTCAGCTGTGTTAATTATATGGAAAAGTCATTATGTTGAACAAATAACTGAAATTCAAACTAAAATTATCTGCTCTTGCTGTGAAAATTATTTAGTAGATTAAGAATGGGGCTAGTTTGTAGTTGAAGTGGCATTAAAGAAAGGAAAAGAAATCAAATTATATGTAAGCATTGACCTTTTTTGAAATCACATGATCATTAAAAAATTGTTTAATTTTTATTCTAAGCGTAATCAGTATATTTCAACTGCGGTATTATCTTGGATATACTCGGGGGGGGGGGGGGGGGGGGGGGGGGGGGACCTGGGAGGGGTCTGTTCCTCATCCATAGTACAGTGTAACATTCTGATTTTGAGTTATGATAGTGAGTATAGATCATGAATGTCTTAATTGAATATGTACTTGTATGATTTCTTGGGGTTTAGAAAATTTTTTGCCTTGGAGATGCTTTGTATATTATGAGGGAGCTATGTTAAAGTTTCATTGTTATCTTCTTCTATTGTCTAGCTCTAAAACTACTTCCTCTCATTATATCTCCGTGACTATCTTTCATTGATCTCCATAAGTTTTATCATTTTGTCAATCTGATCCTCATTTCTCTTTATAATAAGATTTTACTCTTTATGGTGGCAGCTATGCTTCTGTAAATATACCTACTTTGAGTACTAGTGGGGTCTGTTTAGTGAAGTGCTAATGAGGGCCAATGAATTGTACCATTTATTAATTTCTAGTGTTTAATGCATGCTTTATTTACCCCTTCACATCAACATTAGTTCCTGGTATGAATACACATTACATTTTGTTTTTGTTTGGCTCTTTACTACTTGGTTTCCGTACTTTTCAAGTATTAGCAATTTCGCCTTCATCAAGTAATAATCTAATTAGCCAGGTGGTGAAATTGCTTGTACAAGTTCAGTCATCATCACCTTATATTTATCTGTTACACAAGTTATTCAAATACTTGCCTTATTGTGTTTCTTGAATTTTTTTTGCATTAGTCTTCCAAAACTTTTTTAAGTGCCAAATGTGCCATAACTTGAGGTCGACATATGAATGAAAAATCGTTGAGTATTGATTTCCTTTTTTGGGGATTATTTTCCCCTATTTATTAAAACATTTAATCATTGAAATTTTATATTTTACTATTTTTACAAATAAGTTGGGACTTGTGCGAAGTTAGAAAGAACTAGAATTAGTAATTTTAACTGGCCCTAATTATCTAATTGGCCTGATATTTAACGAGGATTTATGAGCTTGATTTTGAAGAATTATTGTAATGTTGAAGTTTTGACAACTGCTGCTGCTTTGATAGTTTAAAAATTTAAACAGTTTGTTATGCTCCTTATTTGGTGTTCCACTTTGTTGCATAATAGAGAAAGGCTCAAGTAGATAATATGCATATGTTTAGTTTCTTCATGAATTAATCTGACATGGCATAAGGTATGCAGAATATACTTATCACGCATCATTATACGCATCACTTTGACTAACTAAATATTTCACTGCATCATTTTATGGAAAAACAACATTACATTTTTTGACATTCTGTAAGTTATTTTGAAGCATAAAGGAGAAAAGAGGGTGATGTAAAGAATAGGGAGGGTTAGCAAACGCCAAAAAATGTGCAATTCAATGTACTCCACCCAAGGTAATGTTAAACTGTTAATATATCCTTTTAAAACTTACCTATGTTAGTTTCTCTTTTAAGCAAACAATTATGTTGTTTTGTGTTCATTCAGTTTAGCATTCAAGGAAAATACAAAATTTTAAGTTGCTTCATGTTTGTACTGCAATGTTTTTTTCCATTTTGTAAAATGAGAATGGTTTTTATTGCTTTAATGGATGGATTGTAAGCACATGTCATTCCTATGTATGTATTTAATAGTGGCATTGGATGTTCATTAAAGTTTCTCTTAAGTAAAACTTGAAAGTTCATTATTTTTATTTCATCTGGCAGCAGAGGTTAGCCTGTGCTTGATGAAAACTGATCAGTTGAGATAACCTCATGCCATTGGAATATTCAGGATTGTGTATTGGTCCTGAGAAAACTAACAATTCAGAATTGAGTTGTTTTGTGTAATTTGCCATACAATCAAATGATGTATTAAAAAGATCAATATTGGAATATAGGATTAGATTTTTTCTTGGCGTGTATTGTGGTTGAAGTCTTATTTGGACTTCCACTAAGTGAGATATTTATTTGCTGACATTTTGACAGCTACCTCTGCCATCAGCAATAGCCTTGAAGGCAATGGTATGAAGGGGTCCATGGTATGTCACCACTTATTTTACTGATAAACATAGGTCGAGTACTTTTAAGACCCTAATTAATGTTAAATTGTCTTAAAAGTAATAGTATATGTAGGTGGGCTATTATCGGAAATGAAGAATCTGATGGAAAGAAATATCCTAAAAACACGAGACGTGGGAGTCATTCACACCATCACTATGAGCAAAAAAATGAAATCTCAGTGATTTCTTGTTTCTGAATTACTGCCTAGTCCATCCTTGGATACAGTGCCAAGGAATAGCCAATGGCTGAGCATATACCGTGGCGGAAATAAGTTTTAATTTGGCGATACTAAAACTTAGGAGTATGTCCATTATTCGGGTTCAGGGTGTTTTAAAATTGTTGCAGGCAGGTAGTCTTAGGATAGTGATTCAAAAACCTCCAAAGAGGGATTATATCAAGAATAGATTAAACTAAAAATGGACTAGAAAAATGTTCCTGGTGAAATTAAACTGTTAAATCTCTTTAGTTTCACCAATATAGCAGTTGCTGTAAGGTAAAGTGCTGCTTTTCCAAAGATCGTGGCTTGAAGACCCGTGGCTGGTGATTTGTTTTCATTAGTGACATTGGTATACTAAGCTCACTATGAATACTTAAATGTTCTCATCTTAAGAGCATCAAAACAAAGTTGCATTATTTTTTTATAATAAAGGTGACTCTTGATCCCTTTGGCCTCAGAGGCCTCCATCCCTTAATGTTGACCTCATTCAAAAACTCTCAATATACATAATAATTTTGAAATGATTGTTTATTGGATATGCTAAATAGCTCCTTCATATTCCCCAATTTAGATCAAGTCACAAAATATTCTAGAAACAATTAACTGTCTCTTTAGCAAATTCAGGGTTATATTAATGAACAATCTTCCGGATTTGTTCTTGGAATAGAAGTGCAGATTTAGTTATTACATCAGCAGACAACTGTGCATTAAAACTTGAATCACAAAAGGGCATCTGCCACTCCAAATGTCAATCCCATGGGAAGGTTCTTGGAACTATGAGCAGAATATAGGCCATTAAATACTGAAGTAAAACACGCTAACATTTTTTACTTTGCCTATTTCATTTATCAGCAATAACTTCTGTTAAAACAAAGTGGTTCAATGTGACATCTCTATGAGTTAATATTTTTTGAGCCAGTTGGAGCTTGCAGCAGTAATGTAGGGCAATATTTGCATCATTCCCCGAAGGAAAAAATGTGGTTCCACTCTCTTTTATGTTTTTAATTATGGCTTTTGCCTCCGGTGTGCTGTTGTTTTGCTCTTCCCCACTAGGTCATGAACTCAAAATTTTCATGGCAAGCATTACAGGTTGGTGGTATTCTTGATTTTAAATCATTCAAAATCTCCTCAGCTTTTTCACATATAAACTTACCAGACACAATAAATGTTAACTTACCTCCTACAAATGAAGGCATTTTTACAACAATTCAGACAACCAGAAAACTCCCATTGATAAATGAAGTTAGTGACTCGGAAGAAGACTGCTAAGTACAAAAGATTAGTAGTGCCACCAGGAAAGGCAGGATCTAAGGTTGCAATTGTCATCAAAGAGAGGATGATGGAACACTGAAAAATGTGGGTCGTAAAACCAAAGTAAACGTCTATTTCGATGTTCATAGCTCTCATAGAAATATAACTCCAATTCATTTAATATATGTATTTATTGCAATGCACTTCATCACTAAACTAGCATCAGATTATAGTGAATGATCATCTTCACTCGGGTATTCATAGTGGGAACTGTTTGTAGAGTGTGGATGAACTGTATATTCTCAGGAATGCTGTAAAATACCGCTAATGGTTTTGTTGCAAAAATAACTTGGTATCTTAAGGGTAATGGGGGTCAGTGTTGACTTTTTTCTTTAAAAAATTTCCAAATTTGGAGAATTGATACTTTTTCTGGCTTAAGTTGAAGTAAACCCTTCTTAATCTTGGGACATTATTCATATTAATTTTTGCAATCCTTGGATATCTTACTCCCCCCTTATGGATTGCCAACATGCTCATCCATGGCAGGAAGTGTCAAGTATCATTCAGGCTCTGAAATTTTGACGGTGTTACATGTCATGACCCTAAATTACGTAATAAAAATAAAATAAAACCTCAAATACAGCTTAAGCCATCTTTTCCACAGGATGGTGGAAGGGAGGAGTTTTTACATAAAGATGCATAAGAAAAATTTGCTCCTTTATTTGAAATTGAAATCATTAATACATAGGAATAATTGGATACATAAACACAAAAATGTAAAATGGATAGCATACATTGAGCAGAGTTGTCAAGACATTAAAAGTGCATAAAAAGGATTTATTTACCCATACATGTCAACAGCCAACTTGTATTGATTTTCAAAAACATGTGAAACAGAAAAGTGCTAGCATAAGCACAAACAGATATTTCACTACTAATGAACACATTTTAATCATTTAAACAATCTTTAAAAATTAGGAACCATTCACTGTAATGACTAAAGGGGCTTTTTGTTTCTTCATCACATATCAGAGCTTTAATTCTTTGGTGAAATTCCTGATGGCTCTGTAATTTTTCTTCAGATTAATCACTCACTGAAAAGAATAACAACAATGAATAATATGGAGAAATGAGGGAGATCATCCTCTCCACATCTAGAATTTACTAACAAGACAAGCAGTACATTAGGAGAACATAACTTTCCATTTATATGTTGTTAACAGTTGACACTTAATGCAGAATATCCAGCCCTGTTAAGATGGAACAGGGGGTCAGTCAGTATGGTGCTGTTAAAGAGTCAATGGAAAACCAGCTCATTAGAGGATTGACTGTGAAGTCTAAGGCTAAAAAGATGAGCCTAGGAAAGATTAATCTTAGAGAAAATTGGCATTTTTTTTGTTTTTCACAGGAGTTAAAATATAATTTACTTTGATAAAAGTAAATGCAATGCAAAATCTTAATGCAAATATATTTGCATAAAGATTTTGGATATCCTATAATTTTGTCTGAAAGGTATTCCTACCCACAACCCATGCTGGGGAGCATTACAAATGATGCACAGATGGAAGCAAAAACAAGGCAAACAGTTATGGTGAAAAATTCTGTCGGTCTTATTGCTTTGATATTTTTTTGCGAATACCAAAAGTGAGGGAATCAAAGACAATAAAGAAATGCCCACATAGAATATACACTAAATTTATTCATACAGCTTGGAACATGGAAGTTACAAGAATTGTAGATATGAATGATGATTGAAACATGCAAAAGGGAGGAAAGGAAAATTAATCAGAAGTATTAATAAATTTTGTTAGGAAAAGAAAATGATGATTATTATAAAAATATCAAATATTAAAGAGATAAAGTACTGACAGAGGCATGGGCACAGTATGTGCAGGCAATGAAGATAAGAGGATTGGAATTGATAGGGAGGAGTTCAGGTGGGCACAACTAATTAGTCATTGGCTTGCAGTTAATTATGATTTAAGGCAATAATGATCCACGTGAGCACAACTGAGCAAATACATTCAGCACAATTCTTGCCAGAACACCTAACAAATTGTTCCTTTGAAATGTGGACATAACCTTAATGCTTCTCACAGTAAATTAGCAATATCATTTATCCAAATGTGTTTTTGATACACCCTCTACCTTTTGCTACTCATAATTCATACTTCACACCTGTTTTCTACCCATTTCAGGCACATGTCTGAAAGAGTATATACTCACCAGGTTCATACTCCAAAAATTTAATGAAAAACATATTGAATAATTTAAGTATTATGTGCCTTCCATAAGTCTTCTCTGAGGCGATGAAACTGATGGAGATGTCTTCCAAAAGATTCATTTGCATAAAAATAGACGAAAACGGTGAACAAGGATCGGGTGTAATACAAAGTCAAGTGAATCGTGCAACTTCTCTGGCATCCCACATCATATCCAGCTCTATGTGAGACATGTTCACAGTGACACGATGTCTGCGAATGTCGTTGATTACCTCAAATAGACCTACCCGAATGATGTCTTTTCCTGTGATGAACTAAGCATAGGTAAGAAATATTGCTCCTTCAAACTTGATGCTCCATGGAAATTATGCGATGGACTGCATGCTGGAAAGATTTGCCCAGACGAGGTTTCTGTGGGGAAATTCTTCCCATCTAAAAGACCAAAAATGACTGAGTGCAAACAACGAAAAACAGACTTCATGAAATGAACTGCAAATATTGGCCATATGTGAGAACAAGGTTAATGTGCATTATGGGGTGGTCGGTAATACGAACACATCTTATGATCCTTCTATCTCATGTGGGTTATCTAGACCAATTACCAGGAAAAAAATGGGCTCACAGAAGTCTAAAAAGTTGTTACTAGCATCCTCCATTCCTAGCTCACAGCTGTTGATATTGACATTGTGGTAATTACTGTACAGTGTCTCAGTAACAAAATATGTCAAATTGATCATATGTTAAGGGTCAGGAAGTGTGATATATTCTGCCTATTGGAATGCTGGCTTCCTGAGGATGACGTGGACTTCTACAATCTACAAGGATTAAAGCTTAGTGCTATTTACTATCGTAAAACATGTAAATATGGTGGTATATTCGACTAATATCTTGGAGTACAAGACCTTCAATGTCGAGTGCTTCAGTGTTGACTTACATTTTGAAACTGTTGTTGCGTTTATTAAGAGTTATCATTTAATTGCTGTCTTTGTTTATTGATCACACAAGGGCGACTTCAATATCTTCTGTGATCAATTAGAACAAGAACTGAACTTTATGCAAAAGTATAGAGCCAATATTGTCATAGGGACTGATGTAAATATTGATATGTCGTGTATTCCAAGTGCAGAACTCAACTTCATATCTTATTTAGAAGTTTCAATCTCTTTTTGCTAACTCTCAACCTAATAGAAACTTGGCTTACTTAGATAATGTATTCACCAGACATAACATCCATGAATACTCCTTGAAAACTTTTAATCCGCTAATTTCTGATTACAGCGCTATTGCCTTTTGTGAGTTCAGTATTCCTTCAGTTGAGTAAAGTATTAAAACTGTCTTCACTCGACCAATTACCAAAAGCAGTATGATGAATTTCAAATACATATCTTCTTGCTGTAACTGACTGGGTATCTTTACTAACCTCAGAAGATGGCCAACAAAATTTCACTTTGTTCAATGATATGTTCATTTCAATATTCAATGAAGGATTACCGCAAAAACTAATTCAAATTAACCCAATGAAGAAAACAAACACCAATTAGTTTACACCTGAACTTGAACAACTACGCCACTATTTATCTCTCAGCTATCAAAATGCAAAAACTAAGCCATCTGACACTAATGTTTAACCATTAAGTGAGCTAAAAAAGGATTATCAAAAGAAAATAGTATCGAACATGGTAAAAAAGGGTTATCAAAAGAGAATAGTAGCAAATATCGAGGAGGCGGTGTTCTAACAGCTATTAAAAATAGTCATTGCTCTCATATTATTCATTCTAAGTTTGGTAACTTGGAGCAAGTAATGGTTCTATTAAAAATGCCGGTGGCAAGTCTTTTCATAGTTTTTTTACTTTCCTCCAATCTCAAAATTTATGGCATATGAAAATCAATTTTGGGAGTTAGAGCATATTTCACTCCTGTATCCGGAATCCAAGATAGTAGTAAGTGGTGACTACAATCGCCCGAATTTATGTTGGCAAAATGATGATTGCTATGCCTCTTGTTCCTTGAGTGATGGAAGCAGGGTTGTGATTGATTCAATTAATTATCTTGGACTCGTTCAGCTCAACAAATTCCCAAACTGCAATGGTAAACTTTTAGATCTGGTGTAAACAAATGCTGAAGTCACATCCATTGATGATGGCGAAATACTAGTGAATCCGGATGGTTATCATCCACCATTAAATTGTTCAATTAGGATAAAGGGCTGTGATGCTCATATCCAGCATTAGTCTAACTCATTTAAATTTAAAAAAGGTAATTATCATGGCTTAAAATGTTATCTTTCTACTATTAACTGGAATATTTTGGTAGACATGTATATTTATAGTGCTGTTCATTACTTTTACCAAATACTGTATGATGTAATTGAAATTTTTGTGCCTAAAACTAGTCATAAATGCAAATCTTTTCCTAGTTGGATCAATCCTGAGCTTCAAAAAATAATTTATGCAAAGAGAAAAGCACATTTAATGTACAAAATCTCAAACTCTCAGAGTGATTATGATTTCTTTGCCTCGGTCAGGTCAAAATGTAAAAGGATGGCAAATAATTCTTTTACTAACTTTGTTAATCAAGTCGAAGTACCTCTACCACAAAATATCAAGTCGTTTTGGATCTAGGTACATGAATACCATTTGAAAAAGTAATCGTATTCTGTCTCGCATGTCTTTGGGAACTGAGGAAGCAAGTGATGGCAAAACTTTTGTTAATCTCTTTGCTAAACACTTCTCAAATACTTATTGTAAAACAATACTTGTAGCAAAAAATGTTTAATCAATTATGATAAATGTTTCAATGTTGATAACCGTGTAATATCAATGGATAAAATTCTAAATCACAGGAATGGGTTGGATACAAATAAGGGCCCTGGACCAGATAGTCCCAGCTTGTTTTATGAAATCATGTGCCAACAACCTATGCTATCTTATTTATCTGTATTTAATTTTCAGTATATCTCTGTCAGTAGGTATATTTCCTAGAACCTGGAAAATCGCTTATGTTGTCCCAGTTTTTAAAAAAGGAAACAAGTCTGATGTTACCAATTATAGGCCTATTACCATTCAGTCATCTATTCCTAAGGTTTTTGAAAAATTGGTGTTTGACAGCATCTTTCCTCTCTTTAAAAATATAATTGTCCCTCAACAACATGGCTTCACACCCAGTCGTTCAACAACTACAAACCTGCTTGTTTATAAGAAATACATTAACAAAGCTTTCAGTGGTGGGTTACAAGTTGATGCAGTATATACCGATTTCTCCAAAGCCTTTGATAGTATTGATCATGATATTCTAATTAAAAAAACTAAGAGGCACCAGGTGTAATGGGTAAAACTTTGCTCTGGATGCAGAGTTACCTGACTGAGAGGAAGCAGATAGTCAAAGTAAAATCATTTCAGTCAACTGAATATTTAGTAGAATCAGGTGTACCCCAGGGCTCACATTTGGATCCATTTCTTTTCAACATAGTATTTATAAACGACATCAGCTCAATATTTCCTGATACTCAATTCTTATTGTTTGCTAATGACCTAAAAATACTTAGGTCAATTGATTGTGATAAAGATTGTGATATCTCACAAGACAACATCAATTCATTAAAATCCTGGTGTGATAAAAACAAAATGCAATTAAACATATCATTAAACATAAGTGCAATATATTTTCACTATTCAGAAAAAAATGTCCTATACTTTATGAATATAAGATGAAAAGTTAAATTATTCATAGAAAGACATCAATCAAGGATCTGGGAGTAATCTTTGACTCATATGTCCTTCAATGAACACACTGAGTACTCTAGGAAGAAAGCACTGAGAATGTTGGGACTAATTCCAAGGAACACTGAGGAGTTCAAAAACATTCATTCTTTTAAAATTCTGTACGGCTCATTAGTGAGACCCCATTTGGAATATGCATCTACAATATGGAATCCTAGTTATGATATACATAATAAATATATTGAGAGGGTTCATCATAAATTTCTATGCCTAATTAACTTTAGGCTTGGACATAGAGTAAACAACATTTCCTATGACAGTATTCTTAATGTTCGTGACATAAAACCTTTAGCCTTTAGACAAATTATTTCCGATTTGGTTGTCCTTTATAAAATAATTAGTGGCAAATATGATTATCCAGAACAATTGAGTCTCATACAATTCAGAGTACTAACTTATTTCACTAGGTCGAATCATGACTTTTTCCTTAACGTTCACTCAACCAACTATTCGTTATTATTATTACTAAATGTAAATGGGTTATTACCTGTAGATAGTATTAAAATAAAAATAAAAAAAATCATTAGCTAAGCACAATGCCAATGCAGAATTTATCGACTACTCGCAAAATAAAAGTAAAGCTGCCGGGTATATCATAAGGAATACAACTTCGACTATGTTACGAAAGATACCCCATTCCAACCCAATGAATTCAATAACTTATTCATAAGCTCCATTGATAATATTCTCTCTATAGTAACTAATTCCAGTGTGCACATGAAAGAAGGCCTAAGCAAATCTCCTGTGCCTGAGGAAAATTTTCAGTGGGTTACTCCATCTGAAAGAGTGAAAGTTGTTTCCAAATTTCAAGGATCAAAAAGTAAATTGTCTAGTCTCCCTAATGCTGTTGTTCAAGCCATCATTCACCAGATTTCATTATCACTGTCTGTAGTAATCCATTAATGTCTCCAGTCAGTGTATTTTCCTGATGCTTTAAAATACTCAAAGGTAATACCTATTTATAAATGAGGTGATAGATCCAAAAAATTACTGTCCCATCTCCATTATGCCTGTGATGGGCAAAATAATTGACGCTATAGGCAATGCCAAAATGCTTGCATATCTTGAAACCAAAAATTTATTGAGTAATTTTCAGTTTGGGATTACACCTGGAGAGTCTACAGAGCAAGCTGTAGAATATGTATAAAGGCAAATACTGAGTGCTTTTGAAAATAGGCAGTGCTTATCACTTTCACTGCTTGACCTCTCCTCAGCTTTTGACTATGAAGACTATACAATCCTTCTCATAAACTGCAACATTATGGCATCCAAGGCATGGAACTAAAATTCATGATCTCATATTTAAGCAATCATAAACAATTGGTGGAAGTAAATGAAAAATAAATCCAAATTTTTGTAAGTAACATATGGTATGCCCCAAGGATCTATATTTGGTCGTTTGACTTTCCTGATGATCTATGACCTTCCAAATAGCATAACTGCAGACTGTATCCTATATGCAGCTGATACTTCTTTTATGAATAATTTTGTGAACCCTGAACAGGCTTATGGAGAGCTGAAAGTTATGCAACAACCAGCAAGTGACTGGTTTTCAGCAAATAAACTACATACTAGTGAATTATGAAAGAATGCAATATCTGATAAGTAATATTAATAATTCTGGTAAAATTGAAACTTCTGTTAAACTACTAGGTTTAAATATTGATAGGAAGCTTACCTGGAATGGCCATGTGACTACTATAGGTAAAAAATTTTCAGTCATGGTTCCTTATAAGGAGACTTAAAAATTGTGTCCTGAGGAATATTTGAAGCTTGCCTACTTTGCTTTCTTTCAAAGTCACTTAACCTATGGCCTTAGGCTTTGGGGGCATGCAATGAAACCAACACTCTGCTTATGTTACAAAAAAAAGCAGTGAGGTTGATTATCAGCTCTGGCCCCCGAGATCACTGCCGTCCACTATTTTGCATGTTAAAATTGATGACAGTATTAAATCTGTACATTTTTCATTGTCTAATTTATGTAAGAAATAATTTAAACTAGTTTACACTTACATCTCATGTTCATGACACCAACACCAGGGCAAAAAATAATATTGATATTACTCAGTGCAGACTGACAAAAACCTTCAATCAGTCGGACCTTTTGATAAAATTTTTTAACCAACTACTGCATACAGCTGTAGTGACCAGCTTAGGCAGGTTTTGAAAAACAATTGAGAACTGGCAAATTTTAAACTCCTTTTACTCTTGGAGGAATTTTTGGAACTTGACTTTTCAAGGGTGAATCTGTAGGTTGTATCTAAGGGTAATGTATTTATATTTTGTGTTGCTCCACAGCATAATTATTCCAGCTGGCAGTAGTTATCATCGAAAGACTCAGGGTTAATTAACTGTCTTAATTGAAAGTTTTGATGTAGTTGTCGAGCAAGGCTCTTCATGAGCATTGCCCTTCCCTTCTTCCGTCCCCAACAGCCAAGCAAATCAGAGAAAATACGAGTTCGCTTGATTCATAAAACCACTGAGTTTGACGCACATTAATTCTAAAGGATGACTAGTGCTGGGCGCATGTACAATCAATGGAAAAAAATGCCCAAGCACCCATATATATTTATATCGGAAAATAGTGTACCCTACTCTCCTTTCGCTCCAACCCTGGGGTCAAAATAAATATCCTGAAAGAGAGCTCAGCTGCATTCCTGCAGATAGATGAAGAACCTGATAAGTGTTTTCTATCTCTAATCTTTATTAGAGATATTTATAAGAGGAGGATACGTGGAACCATCCTATGAGACACAAAAAATCATGCAGTTGGAGAGGGAGCAGAAAGCCTCATCAGCATCCCAGCCCATTTGGAGGAACTTTCATTTTTTCCTTTGGTTATCGGATGATACCCCCTGAAGGACATCGAGTACGGGGGCTAGTTGATACCTAGCCAGTACAGAAGCAAGATACAAATTGGCCGGCATTTTTGGGAAGGGGCATTGAGGAAAGGAGTTCAGAGTGTTATAACAGTCATGGACATGTAACTATCAAAACTAAAGAGAAAGAGATGGGTAATATCGTTGGAGAAGGTGAAAATGATTCAAGTAGTTGAATCAAATAAGTCTAGTAAAAGTGCTGTGGCAGAAAAGTTTGGGGTGTCATTGTCAACACTTTCAACAATTGTCGCCAACCACGCTAAAAGTGTAATGAAAGTGGAGGAGGGGGTATAATAAACATTCATTTGTATTTCACCTGACTTATTATTCACTGACTCCCTTTTTTGAGATTGTCAGTATGGATCAGAAATTAAAGAAGTGCAAAATGGAAATGCCCACCCATTCCCATATTCTTTTTCCCCACCCGGCAATCCCCACCGGAAAAATTCAACCAGCTTTCCATTTCCACTGCTTCGAAACCTCGGCTTACACTCCCCCATCACCTTTCTTTCTCACTTGTGGCGAACTTATCAAACGCTTCCCTTCCCTCCCACACTGGTCATATTTCTCCCTCAAGTGACCCTCTGTGTCCAGCTTCCCTGCTCATACCCACCCACTCTATGGGTGGGCATGAGCCACCCTCTCACACCGAAGCTCCACGTGCTGGCCCTCCAGAAGATCAGGTCCCTTCGTGTCCTCCCCCCTCCCACCCACTGAATGCTAGGTCAGGATGCGATGTCCCCAGCTAACTCTGCAGACCCACCATACCGCTCTTGGGACCTTAAAGAAGTCCTCCCCCATGGAATGGAAATCATCCTACGGAATCTGTGCACGCCAATGGGTCTAACACAGCCAAAATATTGTTTTGTGGGGATATCGTGATTCATGATAAAAGCCCCCACTCTCCAGAGTCATGTCCTCCTCCTCCGCCGACGCAGCCAGTTGAGGTAAGGGAGGAGAAAGACAAGACGTGACTATTCGGCATTAGGCCGATGATTCATTGGATGTTTATTCTTTGCGTGCATCTCTTGGCCTTGACTTCCAGCTAGATCATCCTCCCTAGTCATGTAAGATACTCCTGAGGCCATGGATCATGCAGCTGTTTTTGTGAGAGGGTCGAATGGAGTAACCCCCACAGCGAATGGGAAAGGAGGGCAAGACAGCAGATTCCGGCTTGGTGCGTGGCCTGATCTGGAGCTGCAATGCTCAGACAAAAATCTCCTTGTTTGATCGTAAGCAGAGGAAAAATGACAAGCAAAGATATCCCACTTAATGATTATTTCACAATATTAACGGGCATGTCATTTTTTGTACAAAATACATAACATGCATGCATGGCATAGAGTCCACGAGAGAATCTTTTCACTGTCTTAGCTTAATATAGGTACATATATTATGCCTGATGCGGAGCATATGATCTTCTTCTATTGAAAATATATGCCTCTAATTTCTATATCCGGTGCAAATGATCGCGCAAGTCACACACTACCTTAGTGTATGCATAAACAATATTACTGGTATCACAATACATCGCTCACGCCAGAGTTATGAGTTCTCTAGTTAAGAAATGACATAGAAAAATGCGCCATGAAGCTTCCTTGGCATACTCCAAGCTGCACGAAAATTTTGCAAAGACGCTTCTCCAACTCATTGGAAAAAATGAAAAGTTAGTTGTTAAGATATAGATTCCATGCGGCGTGGATGGAGGTTGATTCTTCCGATTTTTGGGATTTCCACTTTGAAAAGATGGAACGATGCGGCGTAAATCCTGAAAAGCGGAAGCGTCAATCTCTGACAAGTTACTTGTGTTCAACTTTATGCACCCTGTTAGCTTGAATACAGATTTGAATTAACGCTCATAAAATATAACTTCACAAATCATGCAAGTAGGTTGCGAGAGTTCGTCATAATGTAAGGAAACAAAAAAATAGCATCATCGCAATTCTCTTGAAAGGTACTCGTTCATACGAAATTTGATATTATGAAGTGCTGATTTTTCCGGAACCGTAGACTTCGTGATTTCGAATTTTTACTGTATTAGCTTTAATATATATGTAGAATATATATGAGGACCCCAGAAGTCAAGGGGTCTAAGTGACATTTTTGAAAAAAATAAGTTAGGTACAGGAATGGGATGTGAAAATATTAATCTTTTAGGTGGTAAAGGGATCCAGTTGATTTTCTTGACAGGTGCTGCTATCTGGGGTAATGCCTTTTAACTACTTAGTGGGTTGTACCAAACATTTTCAACTTTGACTTAAGTTTTCTCTAAACAATAGTTTTGTTACTTAGACCCCTTGACTTCTGGGGTCCTCATATAGCATACATAGGGGTCAATTTATGTATAGTATACTGGCAGATGACTTTTTGATTGTTGATTGCTAGCACATAGACTATAAGCAGACTGAGGGAGAACATGAGTACCTGAAAATTTACTATGAATTGAAAGCAAATTGGATCATGATGGAAAATGACACAAGAGGATGGAAATATTAGAGGAGAAAAGCTTGGAGTAAGGAGAGTACATAAAAAAACCCAGAATTTAAAGTGAAACAAGATGGGAGAATTTACAAACAGGAGCATGATCACTTACAAAAATGTAAAAGATCTTTTAGAAGATTATTATTAAGATAGAGACAAAAAAAAGGCAAATTGAAGGACATGAAGAGAACACAAAAATAAGCTACTCCAAAACACAAAAGAAACTATTTTTTTTAGAGGTATCCAGACTTTTCTGGTGGCCTGCATATCCCTAAGATTTCAAGAAGCCACTCCTGGCTTGTAATTAGGTTTCCCAGGGACTGAACCACCAGGTTTACATAAACACCATCCCCTGGGTTAGGATAATACTCTAATGGTGGGACAACAACCCACAACCCCAGGATTAGCAGGAGAGGACCTCATAGCAACCGCAGCTGTCATGATGACCATACAACTGAACAAGGAAAACAAGTTAGGAGAGGGCTGGAAAAAACCAAAGAATTGAATAACCCTGCATTTCTTGGGGTTGCTATCATGTGAGATGAAAGTTATCACAGCCTGGAGGAGAGTCATCCATGCCTCAACCAGAGTGCAGCACCTTGATAGACAGCATAAAAAATGCAGTATGAACATGGCAGAAAATGCTTCACAGCACCTATGATGTGAAGATCTTGGCAAGACAGCCACCAAAACTGCAACCCTGTTGTCTTGCAACCAACTTTCACAGAAGAAATCTAGAAAAATTCAGAGATCATCAATTCAGCTCTTTAGGGACCTACAAACAAGGAAGCCCCTGAAATTCCTCAAATATGAAGGAAAAATAGCAGGCTGGAGAAAAAAGAAAGAGCATGACTTTCATCTGCAAGGACCCGAAATGCTAAAGAGGAATGCACACATACCAAAGCTGCCTTATGAGACAGCCTCACAATGCTTGCCTCATGAAGAGTATGATTTTTTATGCAACAGTTCACACCTACCTCACTATTGAGCCATTTCCAATTGGTCTAGGGATACTATCAAAGGTGTCACCAAATAATCAGCATATTGTGTGAACAGATTGTTGCTTGCCTCAGTGTTTTTTTCAGACTTGCTCCGCACATTCACTTAATTTGTCAGGGCATCCAATATATGTCTTAATTGGTTCATACTTTTGTAAATGTTTAAATATTATTATTATTTATATTATTTTTAAAAATTTCAGTACAAAAAGCCTTTTGCCATGTTATCACTGCAAAATAATCACCCCCTTAGAAACTATCCTTGAAATGTTTCTCCTGAAATTTTTGCTGAGATTTTTATTGAGTATCTGAAGGAAAACTATAGAAATGGTAGATCTATCACAGTATTAGTCTGGTAGTTGTTGCCTTTGCTACCTTGCACACACCAAGGGCTGTACTTGCTTTGTACTCTTGCCTCGCTATTTAGGAAAATATCAGTGAGGCAAACATCAGGTGAGGCTGCCACAGACAGTGATCTCATTAGACAGGCTTGCTAAGTGGTTATTTGCCTTTAGTGTGTTCAAAAAATCTGAAGAATGCATTCAACACAAAAGCCTGGAAAAATGACTTTTGCTGAATTCACTCAAGAACATACAATTGCCAGGATGAGCTTAAAAACACCATTTAATCAGTTATAACATGAAAAAAACTCATCTACATACCTTTTTCAATTATGATTCCTGACTTGATTCCTTCGCTTTCACACAATCTTCATCATCACTGGAGGAATCATCATCAAGCACACATCTCTTTTTCTTCTTTGTTTGCTTACTAAGTAACACTTCATCACTAGGTTTAAAAGGAGAAGACGGCTTTGAGTTGTTCTTAAGTATTTTTGATGCAAGAACTTCCTCATCAGATGAGTCATCAACAATTATTTTTTTCTTTCCAGTCTGTTTAATAGAGGAGTTCTCAGAAGTTGAGAGATGTTCATCTATTAGGCTACTTTTACTGGAACGATTATTTGAATTGACAGAATTTGAAAGCAGTGAAGAGAAAACACTGTCATTTTTGTTATTCTGATGGAGCTGTTTATTGATGTGGTCCTCATCATCACTAGAGGAATCATCATGAAGCACACATCTCTTTTTCATTTTTGATTGTGTACTTTGTAATACTTCATCACTAGGTTTAAGAGAAGAAGTCGATGGCTTTGATTTGTTCTCATGTATTTTTAACGCAAGAATTTCATCATCAGATGAGTCATCAACAATCATTTTTTTCTTTCTAATCGGTTTATTAGAAGAGTTCTCAGAAGTTGATAGATGTTCATGTATTGAGCTACTTTTACTGGAATGATTATTTGGAATGACAGAATTCGAAAGCAGTGAAGAGAAAACACTGTCATTTTCATTATTCTGATAGGGCTGTTTATTGATGTGTTCTTCTTCATTACTAGAGGAATCATCATCAAGTACTTGCATTTTCTTCTTTTTCTTGTTAGCTCTGCCGGGTGACATCCAATTCGCAGTTGCAGTTACGGGTGACATTCCATTACTGCGGTTATTTGACATTGAAGAGGGATTAATTCCATCAGCCAAGCTCTTGCTATCTTGCCCTGCACTCATTTCACCATCACTGGAAGACTCATCATGAATGACAAGCCGTTTTTTCTTTCTCTGAATCAGAGTTTGCGAAGAATCTCCAAACTTATCCCCCATTAAAGAAGTATCAGCATTTGGCAAATTGTCCTTTCCACCCAACCTAAAGTAAAGATTTTACAATTAATACTTGACTTCAATGTCCAAATTGAATAAATATATGCAAATGACCACATGATCTGAATGATTTTAAGCTAATATTTGGAGATATTAAACTTGAAGGGATTTTAGCAACCCATGCCATTGTGGTATTAAGGTATTTGGGAGATCAAGTCAAAACATTTCTATACAGAAGGGAATTCATTAAATATTTTCATTCTTATCAAATATTTGAATTTTTGATTCAAAGCAAACCTAATTTTGATAGGTTATTTCAAATTTCTTACAATTTAGCAATTTTGCAAATCATGTCTTTGTCAACCTGGGCGTACAGGGATTTTTAGAGCTAACAAACTGTATTTCTTTTGCATGAAAAAATTCTATAGAATAGTCCAACAGAAACAAAAACGAGCCATAGGATATAAAATTCAATGTATGACATTTCCAAATAGTTAAAACACATCACAAAGCAATTGTTGCTAAAATAATCACTGGAGATCATGTCAATGAAGTTGTATTCCTTACATGCATTTAAAAAGATGTACACTGGTGATACCATGAATATACATTATGGATATTAATGTTTGGAATTGTTTCCTAGGCTATGTGTTGCCTAAATTTCCACATTTAGTTCACCCAGTCCAAGGCACTGCTTAGAAAAAAGTCTTTTCAGTTGAATCGTAAATGGCTATTGTTAATTGTTGTTGAGAAAGTGTGTAATTACATCCCACGTACGGAACTACATTTTTTTCTACTGAATTATGATTACTGATAAGTTAAACCGGTAAGATGTGTTTATTTACAATCTGTCGACTGTATTTACATTTGAACTGCTGTCTTTCATCACTAGGCAGCACCACAATCCAAAAAGTTGTTTTTTTACGGAATTCTAGACAACAGCTCTTGGCGACGAGTCAACAATCCATTATGTATATTCATAGGTGATACTTTCACAAACAGTTGAAAAAAATGTTGAGACTTTCTCTATCCAATGGCCGAAAGTAAGTAGAATTTAATTCTTGCAAGTTATTTTGTTATATGTCTAATATTTTCATAAAAACAAAATTTTTTAAGCAACAATTTAAAAATTTTCTCCAATTTCAACAATAGTATACTTCCTTGGTAAGCTGAGGATAGCCTAAGAATGGGATATTTTGCCTAGGCCTTCTATGGCTTATCTATAATATGGATAAAATGGAGTGGTGTCCATATGTTCGTAACATTTCACCTCAAAAACTACTGAAGGGTCAATCCTAACCAAGTGGTTTTAACCATGAGCTTGACCATATTAGGGAAAAAATTATACTTAGAGAGTTGATAGCCTTCAGGACAATACGTAAGGGATGCTAGGTTATTTATGTATAATACAACAGTTTCATATTCCTAATACCCTGGAATAACTCATGGTTCATAATTTATGTTATTACCAAAATGCAGAGTTGAAATTGAAAAAAGGGGCAGTTTTCTGAAATTTTTTAGGAGGAAGGCAGTTTTTTATATTCTTCAATTTTTCCATATATTATTCCAATAATAAGATTCCTTAAAAAAATCATTACAAATAATTTAAAAAAACTTATTTCATTGCAAGAGCTGTAGAGCGATGGTTGGGGTTCCAATGAGCTCTACCATCAGCCGAGAAATTATGTGCCCTTGAGTTTGGGAACAAATAAAAAATTAATAAGAAAACCTACAGAAAAACTATTGACATCACAAATTTTCATATTTAATTCCGCATTATTTAATGGTAAACTTATATTTTTAAAATGCATCTTTTTCATATGGGTGTTACATAAAAAAGTACTGGTTTTTGATGGTGTTCAAGCAAAGCTCTGATTTTGATAATATGTAGCTCAAACACATGTTCTTTTATAGCAACCATATTTCAGGCAGTGGTAGATTAATATGTTTTCAATGCATGTTGTAAGTTACAGTGTTGTATCTTTAACAGGAAAAAGGTTGTTATTAATGTTGTAATATGATTGCATTTCAAAACTGGGGTGTTTTACAATGTCATTCTTGGTCATGTTGCAATCCGTATGCCTCGAGCATTTCCGAGTTTGAATTGTCCAATATATAATACATAATGTCCAATATATAAATGTCAATAAGAATGTTTAATTTAAATCAATTGGTATTTAAACTGATCAAAGTGAGCAGACCTGGCAGGCAAACTGCCTCGACAGAGAGGTGCAGCGTTCCGAGTTCACCCACTCGGACCACCAGCACCTCTCACCAAGTTCCTTGATAGTTTACAGAGCTTTATCATGATACAAAACTTAATCACTGCCTGGTTACTGCTGCCTCGACACAAAGCAAGAATACATATAATTGCTGTATTTTCCGATTTTTTCACAATTTCTCGAATCTTGGAGTTCAATATTTTTAGGAAGTCCGGTAAATTTTTTCCAATTTTGCTCTGAGATTATCAATTATTGGAAATTATTTTCGTAGATAAAATTCAAGAATTCATCTTTGTATACACTGATAGTAAATTGGTCAATGTGAACAGATGGGCCGATTAGAGAAGTTAGTGACTGGGACCCTTGAGAAAAATTATTACCAACAACGGAGGGTAAGGATGTTGCCGATGGGCGGCAATGGGCGGAGGATGCTGATGAGCAAATTGATGGGTCGAATAAGGCCGATGGTCTTTTCATATTTGCTGGTCTTGGGTTTTCCTCACTGATGTCCTCACTCTCCTTCAAAGATACTTTTTTCATTGAGCAAAATAACTCACCCAGGAAATTGGCAACTCGCTGGTAAACTAGATAGTGTTTATCACCACGTTATCCTTCTCACAAAAATCATTCTGATTTTGCACTCTGAGAACGGAGCTCTCAGAGGCATCTTGAGCGTAGTACACTCCACAATACCCTGACAGAAACTGAACACTATACAGTGCAGTAGGCTAATGACAGTGATGAACCAGCGCTTTCATGAGTGATTAGTAATAACCTCTTGTGAATCATCATAAGGGTAGCTTGCAAAAGTGAATGTGAAAAGGGTAAGAATTCGATTACATTGTTACCACGGGGCCGCCATCCAGGGCAGTTTGAGCCGAGATGCCGAGGGGTAGGGTAAGGCAACACTGCACCAATTTGCTGAGGCAGTTTGGGTAATGGGACCACTCACTTTGATCAGAATTAATACTAAGTGATCTCAATTAAATGTGCTTATTGACATATTGGACAATTCAAACTTGGAAATGCTCAAGGCATACGGATTGTAACATGACCAAGAATGACATTGTAAAACACCCCAGTTTTGAAATGCAATCATATTACAACATTAATAACAACCTTTTTCCTGTTAAGGATACAACACTGTAACTTACAACATGCATTGAAAACTTATAATCTACCATTGCCTGAAACATGGTTGTCATAAACCGATACTTTTTTATGTGACACCCGTAGAAAAAAGATGCATTTCAAAAACATAAGTTTACCATTGAATAATGGAGAATTAAATATGAAAAATAATGATGTGATTAGTTTTTCTGTAGGTTTTCTTGTTATTTTTTTATATGTTCCCAAACTCATGGGCACATAATTTCTTTGCCAACTGTAGGTCCCCAATTTTCCCAAGTTCCTCTGTCTATTTAGCCTCCAAATGAATGAACTAAAGAGCCCTTTATCTTGAAATTTTGCATGTAGATACTTGATAATTATCTGCAGCAACATCTAAAAATGTAGCGGTGTCAGTCTGTCTTTCCAATTTGACCCCAATCATGTCAAAGTTATCCCACAAAAATATATGTGCAGATCATTTTTAAATACTTGCAGGCTCAATTTCTTCTACAAAATTTGATTGGAAATAATAATTGCACACGTTAAGCAGCTAATTATTATTTTTACAGTGTTAAAACTTTAATGAAAGAGCTTAGGCACCTAAACAGGCAATACCTACTAAGTATAAAACCAAGATTATAAATGGTGAGTCAGATTCCCTTTTGTGTACATAAAACAACTATAATATTTCTTAAAATGATGCAAACAAGTTTATCTTTTAATCAGTTTTTAAAATGGCAAAGTAGAGTGTAGGCTGGGGGATACAGTATGGATGCCAATCTCACTCCTTCTCAGAGACTGGATAAAGCTCGCACAATAGTATATACACTTGAAAAATGAAAGAAGAATAATTTTCAATACCTAGAATGGAACAATAAGAGAATCATTATGGATAAATATCTTACATTAAATCAGATTCATTTCCTTTCCTCACAGCTTGGAAGAAATTTTGCAAATCATCTTCCCCACTACTAGAGGAGGAATGCTTCCTGCTCTTCCTCTTCTGCCCTTTACTTTTTGATCCTGCAAATGATGAACAATAATTAATGACTGGACTTACACTTTCTAATCCTGAGGGAATATCAAAGGAAGTTTTTATGAATTCTTTAAAACCTATATTTGAAATACCACAAAATGATTGGCAGTCTGAAAATAAATGGGTATAATGAGTTTATATATGAGCTAATGCAGTCAAATTAAATGGAAATGTATGGTAGAAGATGTAAGCAAAACCTTAAAAGAAACAAGGATTTTCGCCAATTAAAAACCATCAGTTACTATGACCCAAGGGTATTTTGAGCATATAGTTTAAAAGAGGATGGAAATGAAGGCAAATTAGGAAGTTCTGAGTATTGTGGAGGAGAGAATAAAGTAGCAAAAGGAAATTAACAAGAGGCAGAGGAGTAGGTGGGTAAAACAACTATAAAAGGAAGTGAGATACTGAGGGAATGTTCTGTTGGATTGGATAGGATATTTGGGGAAGCGACTGATGGCTAAGGTCATTTATGCCATAGGGGATAAGTAAGGGAGGATCAATGAAGCAGAGACATTAAAAACATGACAAAAACTGTAATTAATACCATTTGAAGCAGCGACATCAGCTTCTGACAGCAAAGATGAAAAAGTAATATCCATTTCATTTCTGGCCGAAGATCCACCAGGCACAGGAACCTCAGCATCCTTGTTTTGCAAAATTGACTCAATAGCTTGGGCACAGGATCTTAGCACCCCTGGTTTGATTGGGGGGATACGCCAATATATTTCCTATGGGATGAAAACACGAACATAAATTTGTGATAGGTACTCTAAAGTTAAAGAATCTGAATTCTAGATCTCTCTTTTCATCAAATATCAAGTCCTGAAAGTCAAATCTGAATCCTACTTTCAATAAATTGAATTGCAGTTCCTTTTCTTTTACAGAGCATACATAAAACATTACCAAATACATATTTACACTCAACAGAAAGTATACATGCCCATAAATTTCCCTCAAACACACATCCTACAAGCTAGCTAGAAATAAAATATTGGATATTTCATAATGAAATGAATCAATTACAAAATTATTAAAATTAGAATATTGCATAAAGCTAAGTATATTATAATTTTTGCACATAAAATGGAATATCATAACTTTGGGCTAAATTGAAAAAGCAATAAATAGGAAAGAAAAAAGAAGGGAAGAAAAACAAAGTCTTCAAAACATATTTACTACAAATAAGTAATTGTTGGAAATTGTGTCAGCACAGAATAACACAAATGTGTGAGCAAACTGAACTAGAACATAACATCAATGAGGAATGCGATGATTTCTCCATCTTTCGGGTATTCGCCGCGTTGCTTGTCATGATTGACGACAGTTTCGCCCGGATTCCACCAGGCGTCTTCAGGTCGAAGTGCCGCTGTCAGCGTTTTGGCCGTGCTTATATAGCTCCTCGAGCTCCCGCGCTGTGCTGTGATTGGTCGGTTTTGGGAAAAGTCTCTTCCATGTGTTTGTCAGGTGGTATCCATCGTCCCTATTGAAATTTCCAGGCGTTTTTGCAATTTCAATTGATTCTCTTATCAGCCTGGGATAATATCTTTTTTCTTTTGCAATTATCCTAGCTTTGTTGAAAAGAATATCGTGTCCGGGTTCACTCCAAGCATGCTCGGCGACTGCTGACTGGCTAAATTTCTTATTGAGGGTCGCCCTCTTGTGCTCCTGCAGGCGGATCTTCATGGACCTGCATGTCTCGCCGATATATGATTTCCCGCATGAGCAAGGGATGCGGTATATCCCTTCATGGAGATTCGGCGGTATCTTGTCCTTTGGCCTTGGAATGATTTGGCTTATTTTGGATATGCAGTTGAATCTCGTGACAATATCCTTCTTCTTCAGGACTCTGGAGATCTTCTCGCTTGTGCCGGCGATGTATGGTATGATGGCATGAGATGCGGACTTCTCGGGTTGTCGTTCCTCCTGGTCTAGCGTCTGGTGGCGTTTTTCTATAATGGCGGCCCTTTTGAGGACCATTTCTTTCTTGTACCCATTCATCTTCAGGGATGTCACGAGGTGTTCCTTTTCCTTTGTCAAAGATTCTGCATCCGATAGTTTGTAAGCGCGATGCAGGAGAGTCGCCATCAGTGAAGCCTTCTGAGATGGATGATGGTGTGACTCGGCGTTTAGGTAGCGGTCAGTATGCGTGGCCTTCCTGTGTACTGCATGGCCGAGACTCCCATCGATCCTCTTCTTCACCATCACGTCCAAAAATGGGATTTGGTTGTTTCTCTCCGTCTCCATCGTGAATTGTATCGCTGGATGCTGTGAGTTGAGGTGCTCCAAGAAGATCTGCAATTCCTCAGGTCCATGGGGCCAAATTACAAAGGTGTCGTCCACGTATCTTAACCACAAACTGGGCTTCTTCCCGTGGGATCCAATCGCCATTTGTTCGAACCTTTCCATGTATATTTCTGCTATCACTGGGGAGAGGGGCGAGCCCATAGCCGCTCCTTCGCGTTGCTCGAAGAAACTCCCGTTCCAAAGGAAGTAGGCGCTCCGTAGGCAATACTCAATGAGTTGTGGATAATCCTCCGGTATTCCAGATGTTGTGAGCTCCTTTATGATATCTAAGGATTCCTGAATTGGAATGTTGGTGAATAAGGATGTAACATCGAAGCTCACTAAGATGTCATTGGAGGAGACGGTGATCTTCTTCAACATTTCGACGAAATGGGTGGAGTCTCTCACAAACGACGAGGTTTTTCCGACGTAAGGCTGGAGTGACTGTGCCAGGTATTTCGACAGCCGATAGGTGGGTCCGTCTATTTGGCTGACTATCGGTCTGAGAGGGACTCCTTCTTTGTGGACTTTAGGCAATCCATACAGTCTTGGTGGCTTGGCGGCCGATGGGAACAAGCGTTTCTGCTCTTCCCGTGGGATTGACGACTTCTTGATCAGTTCCCGGGTGTTCCTCTCCGTTTTTGCAGTAGGATCAGATCGTAGTTTCCTGTATGTTGAGTCTTCCAGCATCCGGGAAATCTTGCTGTCGTACTCCTCCTTCTTCATGAGGACAGTTGAGTTTCCCTTGTCCGCCGGGAGAATGACAATGTTCTTGTTCCTGCGAAGATCTGCTAAGGCTCTTCTTTCGGCTCCCGTGATGTTCGTTTTGGGTGGCCGTGAGTTTCGGAGAATACGGGCAACATCTTCTCTGACCTCATCAGCGTCTCCCTTTGGAAGCTTCCGTATGGCGTGCTCCACTTCTGTTACGATTTCTTCCTTAGGTATTTTCGTGGGTGCGATGGCGAAATTCAGTCCTTTTGACAAGACTGAGATGTCAGCTTTGGTCAGTTCTGAGTCCGTCAAGTTGATGACTGCGAGGCCCTTCTCAGGGCCATCATCCAAGCTGGTAGGATGTTGCCGATTGGATAATTTCTCAAATTTCTTTATCTGCGTCTCCCTCAAGGCTACTCCAGTGTTGCGGGATGAGTCGTGGGTTATTTTGTCGATCGTGTCCCAGTCAGTAGCGTTGAGAGTGGCACCCAGTTCCAAGTGAATGCGCAGAAGTTCTTCCGAGCACAGGTGGAGGGAGTAGCGTGTGTGTCGTACCCGTTCCCTGAGTAGTGCCTCGCTAGTTCGGCGAAGAATTCTTCTGGCCGCTCTCGTATCGATGTGATGTTTTACTTCAACACAGCAAGGTAGAGTGTTGGTGTCTCGACAGCGTTGGAGGAAGGCCAAGGAGGAGAGGAGCCTCCCCTTCTTCTTGCGCAGCTTCTCAAATCTCCGTATTTTCCTGTGTATATCCTCCCCGTAGAGGCGTACAATGTTGTCTCGTAGTTTCCCGCGACGTTTTGAATGCGATGATTTCTCCATCTTTCGGGTATTCGCCGCGTTGCTTGTCATGATTGACGACAGTTTCGCCCGGATTCCACCAGGCGTCTTCAGGTCGAAGTGCCGCTGTCAGCGTTTTGGCCGTGCTTATATAGCTCCTCGAGCTCCCGCGCTGTGCTGTGATTGGTCGGTTTTGGGAAAAGTCTCTTCCATGTGTTTGTCAGGTGGTATCCATCGTCCCTATTGAAATTTCCAGGCGTTTTTGCAATTTCAATTGATTCTCTTATCAGCCTGGGATAATATCTTTTTTCTTTTGCAATTATCCTAGCTTTGTTGAAAAGAATATCGTGTCCGGGTTCACTCCAAGCATGCTCGGCGACTGCTGACTGGCTAAATTTCTTATTGAGGGTCGCCCTCTTGTGCTCCTGCAGGCGGATCTTCATGGACCTGCATGTCTCGCCGATATATGATTTCCCGCATGAGCAAGGGATGCGGTATATCCCTTCATGGAGATTCGGCGGTATCTTGTCCTTTGGCCTTGGAATGATTTGGCTTATTTTGGATATGCAGTTGAATCTCGTGACAATATCCTTCTTCTTCAGGACTCTGGAGATCTTCTCGCTTGTGCCGGCGATGTATGGTATGATGGCATGAGATGCGGACTTCTCGGGTTGTCGTTCCTCCTGGTCTAGCGTCTGGTGGCGTTTTTCTATAATGGCGGCCCTTTTGAGGACCATTTCTTTCTTGTACCCATTCATCTTCAGGGATGTCACGAGGTGTTCCTTTTCCTTTGTCAAAGATTCTGCATCCGATAGTTTGTAAGCGCGATGCAGGAGAGTCGCCATCAGTGAAGCCTTCTGAGATGGATGATGGTGTGACTCGGCGTTTAGGTAGCGGTCAGTATGCGTGGCCTTCCTGTGTACTGCATGGCCGAGACTCCCATCGATCCTCTTCTTCACCATCACGTCCAAAAATGGGATTTGGTTGTTTCTCTCCGTCTCCATCGTGAATTGTATCGCTGGATGCTGTGAGTTGAGGTGCTCCAAGAAGATCTGCAATTCCTCAGGTCCATGGGGCCAAATTACAAAGGTGTCGTCCACGTATCTTAACCACAAACTGGGCTTCTTCCCGTGGGATCCAATCGCCATTTGTTCGAACCTTTCCATGTATATTTCTGCTATCACTGGGGAGAGGGGCGAGCCCATAGCCGCTCCTTCGCGTTGCTCGAAGAAACTCCCGTTCCAAAGGAAGTAGGCGCTCCGTAGGCAATACTCAATGAGTTGTGGATAATCCTCCGGTATTCCAGATGTTGTGAGCTCCTTTATGATATCTAAGGATTCCTGAATTGGAATGTTGGTGAATAAGGATGTAACATCGAAGCTCACTAAGATGTCATTGGAGGAGACGGTGATCTTCTTCAACATTTCGACGAAATGGGTGGAGTCTCTCACAAACGACGAGGTTTTTCCGACGTAAGGCTGGAGTGACTGTGCCAGGTATTTCGACAGCCGATAGGTGGGTCCGTCTATTTGGCTGACTATCGGTCTGAGAGGGACTCCTTCTTTGTGGACTTTAGGCAATCCATACAGTCTTGGTGGCTTGGCGGCCGATGGGAACAAGCGTTTCTGCTCTTCCCGTGGGATTGACGACTTCTTGATCAGTTCCCGGGTGTTCCTCTCCGTTTTTGCAGTAGGATCAGATCGTAGTTTCCTGTATGTTGAGTCTTCCAGCATCCGGGAAATCTTGCTGTCGTACTCCTCCTTCTTCATGAGGACAGTTGAGTTTCCCTTGTCCGCCGGGAGAATGACAATGTTCTTGTTCCTGCGAAGATCTGCTAAGGCTCTTCTTTCGGCTCCCGTGATGTTCGTTTTGGGTGGCCGTGAGTTTCGGAGAATACGGGCAACATCTTCTCTGACCTCATCAGCGTCTCCCTTTGGAAGCTTCCGTATGGCGTGCTCCACTTCTGTTACGATTTCTTCCTTAGGTATTTTCGTGGGTGCGATGGCGAAATTCAGTCCTTTTGACAAGACTGAGATGTCAGCTTTGGTCAGTTCTGAGTCCGTCAAGTTGATGACTGCGAGGCCCTTCTCAGGGCCATCATCCAAGCTGGTAGGATGTTGCCGATTGGATAATTTCTCAAATTTCTTTATCTGCGTCTCCCTCAAGGCTACTCCAGTGTTGCGGGATGAGTCGTGGGTTATTTTGTCGATCGTGTCCCAGTCAGTAGCGTTGAGAGTGGCACCCAGTTCCAAGTGAATGCGCAGAAGTTCTTCCGAGCACAGGTGGAGGGAGTAGCGTGTGTGTCGTACCCGTTCCCTGAGTAGTGCCTCGCTAGTTCGGCGAAGAATTCTTCTGGCCGCTCTCGTATCGATGTGATGTTTTACTTCAACACAGCAAGGTAGAGTGTTGGTGTCTCGACAGCGTTGGAGGAAGGCCAAGGAGGAGAGGAGCCTCCCCTTCTTCTTGCGCAGCTTCTCAAATCTCCGTATTTTCCTGTGTATATCCTCCCCGTAGAGGCGTACAATGTTGTCTCGTAGTTTCCCGCGACGTTTTGAATGCGATGATTTCTCCATCTTTCGGGTATTCGCCGCGTTGCTTGTCATGATTGACGACAGTTTCGCCCGGATTCCACCAGGCGTCTTCAGGTCGAAGTGCCGCTGTCAGCGTTTTGGCCGTGCTTATATAGCTCCTCGAGCTCCCGCGCTGTGCTGTGATTGGTCGGTTTTGGGAAAAGTCTCTTCCATGTGTTTGTCAGGTGGTATCCATCGTCCCTATTGAAATTTCCAGGCGTTTTTGCAATTTCAATTGATTCTCTTATCAGCCTGGGATAATATCTTTTTTCTTTTGCAATTATCCTAGCTTTGTTGAAAAGAATATCGTGTCCGGGTTCACTCCAAGCATGCTCGGCGACTGCTGACTGGCTAAATTTCTTATTGAGGGTCGCCCTCTTGTGCTCCTGCAGGCGGATCTTCATGGACCTGCATGTCTCGCCGATATATGATTTCCCGCATGAGCAAGGGATGCGGTATATCCCTTCATGGAGATTCGGCGGTATCTTGTCCTTTGGCCTTGGAATGATTTGGCTTATTTTGGATACGCAGTTGAATCTCGTGACAATATCCTTCTTCTTCAGGACTCTGGAGATCTTCTCGCTTGTGCCGGCGATGTATGGTATGATGGCATGAGATGCGGACTTCTCGGGTTGTCGTTCCTCCTGGTCTAGCGTCTGGTGGCGTTTTTCTATAATGGCGGCCCTTTTGAGGACCATTTCTTTCTTGTACCCATTCATCTTCAGGGATGTCACGAGGTGTTCCTTTTCCTTTGTCAAAGATTCTGCATCCGATAGTTTGTAAGCGCGATGCAGGAGAGTCGCCATCAGTGAAGCCTTCTGAGATGGATGATGGTGTGACTCGGCGTTTAGGTAGCGGTCAGTATGCGTGGCCTTCCTGTGTACTGCATGGCCGAGACTCCCATCGATCCTCTTCTTCACCATCACGTCCAAAAATGGGATTTGGTTGTTTCTCTCCGTCTCCATCGTGAATTGTATCGCTGGATGCTGTGAGTTGAGGTGCTCCAAGAAGATCTGCAATTCCTCAGGTCCATGGGGCCAAATTACAAAGGTGTCGTCCACGTATCTTAACCACAAACTGGGCTTCTTCCCGTGGGATCCAATCGCCATTTGTTCGAACCTTTCCATGTATATTTCTGCTATCACTGGGGAGAGGGGCGAGCCCATAGCCGCTCCTTCGCGTTGCTCGAAGAAACTCCCGTTCCAAAGGAAGTAGGCGCTCCGTAGGCAATACTCAATGAGTTGTGGATAATCCTCCGGTATTCCAGATGTTGTGAGCTCCTTTATGATATCTAAGGATTCCTGAATTGGAATGTTGGTGAATAAGGATGTAACATCGAAGCTCACTAAGATGTCATTGGAGGAGACGGTGATCTTCTTCAACATTTCGACGAAATGGGTGGAGTCTCTCACAAACGACGAGGTTTTTCCGACGTAAGGCTGGAGTGACTGTGCCAGGTATTTCGACAGCCGATAGGTGGGTCCGTCTATTTGGCTGACTATCGGTCTGAGAGGGACTCCTTCTTTGTGGACTTTAGGCAATCCATACAGTCTTGGTGGCTTGGCGGCCGATGGGAACAAGCGTTTCTGCTCTTCCCGTGGGATTGACGACTTCTTGATCAGTTCCCGGGTGTTCCTCTCCGTTTTTGCAGTAGGATCAGATCGTAGTTTCCTGTATGTTGAGTCTTCCAGCATCCGGGAAATCTTGCTGTCGTACTCCTCCTTCTTCATGAGGACAGTTGAGTTTCCCTTGTCCGCCGGGAGAATGACAATGTTCTTGTTCCTGCGAAGATCTGCTAAGGCTCTTCTTTCGGCTCCCGTGATGTTCGTTTTGGGTGGCCGTGAGTTTCGGAGAATACGGGCAACATCTTCTCTGACCTCATCAGCGTCTCCCTTTGGAAGCTTCCGTATGGCGTGCTCCACTTCTGTTACGATTTCTTCCTTAGGTATTTTCGTGGGTGCGATGGCGAAATTCAGTCCTTTTGACAAGACTGAGATGTCAGCTTTGGTCAGTTCTGAGTCCGTCAAGTTGATGACTGCGAGGCCCTTCTCAGGGCCATCATCCAAGCTGGTAGGATGTTGCCGATTGGATAATTTCTCAAATTTCTTTATCTGCGTCTCCCTCAAGGCTACTCCAGTGTTGCGCGATGAGTCGTGGGTTATTTTGTCGATCGTGTCCCAGTCAGTAGCGTTGAGAGTGGCACCCAGTTCCAAGTGAATGCGCAGAAGTTCTTCCGAGCACAGGTGGAGGGAGTAGCGTGTGTGTCGTACCCGTTCCCTGAGTAGTGCCTCGCTAGTTCGGCGAAGAATTCTTCTGGCCGCTCTCGTATCGATGTGATGTTTTACTTCAACACAGCAAGGTAGAGTGTTGGTGTCTCGACAGCGTTGGAGGAAGGCCAAGGAGGAGAGGAGCCTCCCCTTCTTCTTGCGCAGCTTCTCAAATCTCCGTATTTTCCTGTGTATATCCTCCCCGTAGAGGCGTACAATGTTGTCTCGTAGTTTCCCGCGACGTTTTGAATGCGATGATTTCTCCATCTTTCGGGTATTCGCCGCGTTGCTTGTCATGATTGACGACAGTCAATCAGACAGTCAGTTATTAGAATACAGTCATCAGACATGAAATTTCTTTGAGCCATGAAAGGGCGTACAAGGCTAGACAGAATAAGTAATACATTGTAGCATGTCCAGCCATGTATTTCAGGTTGGCAGCAGGCACTTTGAATTTGTCACGTGGTAGCCTTGCTGGATGGCTGGAAGGCATTTTACCGCTGTTGTCCAGGTCGGCAGTGGAATTAAGGGGGGGAGGAAGACATTTAATTATAATAATGAGAAATTTATGGTAAGTGGAAGGCATATTAACAATAACTCAAATGACACAGCTTATGCCTGGGTACTAATCGAACAATGGGGGTTGTAGCGAGGTGGGGGACTTCTATAATAACTGTGGAGGAAGTCAGATGTGTACCAGAGTGACTTCTATAATGACTGTGGATGATGTCGGACCCGTACAGTTGTTCCTTTTATACTAACTGCGGGAGAAGATGGACGCACATGGAAGGGGCAGTTGCAGTCGGGGGATCTTTGGAGAGGAGTAAACTGGGGAGATCCAGGGATAGTCATCCAACGGGGACCACCACAAGAGTGGACTGCCTCAGATAGCCAGATTCACCACTTGAGGGCACTGGAGATTCGACATTTTATGTAGGTGAGCCAACTTTTATTGTATGTATGAGGAGGGATATATTGTAAAATTTAAAATTAGAAGATGAATAGACATAAGCGTGCATACCAACAAGAGTATTCACAACTGTATATGTACAATTAAGGGAAGGTAAATATCTGGCTAGTGTTGAATTGAATTGCATGTTCCTTTTTTGTGATGAAATTGTGGTTTACCCGTGTTGTGACTGGGCAGCTGCTGTGAGAAAAAGTGTAAGGTAGAAGAAAAAAGTGGGAGAAGAAAAGAATCTTGAGATAAGGGTAAGAAAAATATTTACAACATCCATAAGAGAAGGACAAGGAGTTGAGCCGAAAACAAATAGGTTATTAGAGTACAAAAACAGGCAGAGAGAGCATATACTATGAATGCATATGAAAAAATATCCAAAGCTGGCTTTGGAGTATATGCTATTGGATAGAAGAAGTGTCTCAAGACTAGGGTGAGATGGTAAAGTGAAGCCAAAACAGGCTTCAAGTCTAAACCATGACAGAAGAAGATGAGAAAATGGAATGCCTTTAAGGATCTCATCAGGTTTTTTTAGAACAGTGCCAAGGTGCTTCCTAAAATGGAGTGTAAGTTTCCTTAAATGTATCCTTTTGGGTTAACTTGTTGGCTTTTGCAACTACTCAGATTGGAATTGAAATTTTTTCACCAGCTTCCAGTGCTTTAGAGGCTTTAGGGACACGACCACAGGATACAATATTGCTCAAGATGCAAAATGACATTAACTTTGCGATATGGAACTTTGCAACTATTTTCGCCCCACGGCCACTATTGATGTCTGTACAGACTATCTACTGCCGTAGCATACCCAAGGAAATCTGTAAATATGCAGTGAAAGTAGTTTTTAAAAATACAAATGCACTGCCAAATCAACAAAAGGTGGACCAACCTAGGCAAGGCTTTTGGCAGTACACCAACGACAAAATAGTTTATGTTGCGAGGACCTGTATCAAAGGAATTTTCTATGAAATGTAATATCTAAGTTCAATAATGGTTGATTTAACAGAAATGGCCTTACACTTATGCTACAACCAGCTTTGATTCTCACGATTTTAGGAAAGGAATAGCTTGATACTAAAAGACATATAGCAAAATATTAGTTCCCAATATATATATATAACCCTTCCTTTGAACTAAAATCTAGATGCAGTGGAAAAGCCTTTATGTTACAGTTACCCCAAGAACTGGACTGGCGGGAGAAATTCCTATTGTTACTATCAGGACAACTCATGTGAGATTTGTTAAAGGGTAGCAGTCACATGGAAGGTAGTTAACATGATGGTGTCAAGTTAAAAATACAGCCAGGAAGGGAATCAGTGCCCAGCTAGCATTTCCCAGAATATGGAAGCCTATCACAGAGAATTGGATCCTGATAACTACTGCACACAACCCACTAGGGTGGTTGTATTGCCTGGCAACAAGGGAAGTAAGGCCTCTGCTATCATCATCTCACATAATCAAGGACTACAAGAGAGGAGAAGAAGACAAAGAAGGAGAGGAGGAAAGCAGAGGTACAAATAGGAACTTGGAATATTAGGATATTAATGAGGGCTGGGAAGCTACAAAATAATAAACATGAAAAAGAGAAAGAAAAATTGATGATTTTGTGCTAAGAAAAGTAAGATGGAAGGATAGAAGGGACCATTGGAGTAATAGTAAACAGGGTAATCTGCAGAGGGGAAGCCAAGTTAATATGGGGTAGCTCTGGTACATGATGGGAAATTGGGAATGAGGGTAGCACATAGAACAATTAAGAGACCCAAAAAAATTTCATAGAGGTCCAGGTGTACAAGCCAACAATTAACCATAAGGAGGCAGACATAGATGGGGTATGTGAGCAACTAGAAGATACAATCACATATGAGTCTGGGGAGAGAAGATAAAGAGTGATGGGGGATTGGAATGTAGTTGCAGGAGAAGGGCAGATATGACATAGGTGGTTAAGGGATAAGAACAAGAAATGAACAAAGTGACAAGGTAGTTGAGTTTAGTAAAATAAATAAATTAGAGACAACAAACACTTGATTCAACATGACCTAAGACATTGGAATTCAAGGATAATGCTGGGGGATACAGGGAGATATAAAAATGAATGCAACTGAAAGAAAGAAAGACTGGTCATTAAAGGAGAAGCAAGTAATGCAAATAAATTACCTGGTTAGAGAGTCGGAAGAAAATGGGCATTGTAGTAAAGACATTCAGATGAAAAGAGCACAAGCAATTGAAGCATTAGCAGGAGCTGACAACGGGGACCACAGGTAAGGAAATTAAGAAGAAGCAGGTGAAAAGTTTAATATGGAGTATAGCATTGCATGGGGAAGAAACTTAGACTCTGAAAAACGAAGACTAACAAGGAAGTGCTTTTATGATTGGTGAAGAAAGGATAGTTCTGGAGGAGACTATGTACGTTGTTGGAGGAGATAATGAGGGAAAAGGGTTACTGAAGAACATAACAGAGGGAAAGACTTCGGGTAAGCAGGGAGCTGGAAGAAAGAGAATAGGTTTTAGGGATATGATGAAGACAGGTAGGATTCATGCTGAAATGAAGAAAAATATTGAGTGGAAAGAAAAGGCAGAGAACAAAAAAATCAAGAGAAATTTGACACCCTTCCATGTGAGTCAAACGTAACATGTTAACTACCCCTGCATATCATTTTTAACTATCCCAGCTGCTCTACCACAATGTTATTATTATTTACTATGGAATATATCATTTTAAAAAAACTTTATGAAAAAACATTTTCCCCATTAGGTATATCACTCCTCTGTGCACCATCAACAGAAAAAAACAATGTCTGGCCTTCTCTAGAATATGAGTGAGGTAGAATATGAGAGTGGAACCTAGCAGACTGTAGATACAGTGTACTTTGGGGGTACAGAAAAATGGACATACAACACCACACTAGGCAGGTTGTTGGCGGTGAACATGCTAACCCGCAGATTACCTTAATCATGATATTGATGAATGTAAATGATAGGCCAATTCAAACACCTGAATTGAGCCAAAATAGTGCCACTCAGTTTCAAACTATGTCTCCTATAAATGTTCATCAAATGGTCAGATTTCAAATGTAATAATTTTATGTGATTAGGAGGAAACAAGCTTACATTTCTATTGCTTTTGTATGTATTTACTTCTATTCCTATCTTGTAGCTAAATGGCCACTACTTTTTAACAATCCATAGCCAAATGGTATCCTTTCTTGTTTTGAGTTTCCTCAGCAAGCATCTATAATCACTCCTTAGATTAACACAAGTGTTTACAATTTGCTATATGTATATGGAAATCATTCAAAGACATTATAACTTGCCTGTTCCGCATTTGGTTCAACTATTCCAAGCATTTTAAGAACTTGATGGAAGTCTGCATTCTCCATTGCCAAAACAGCATTTTCTGCAATGGGCAAAAGTGGTACAGATTCCTCTCCTTCCTCCTCTGCTGCTTCTTCCAGGGATTCCACAAGCCACTCCAAAGCTTCAGAATATCCTATGAAACATTACATTATGCATTTAAGAGAGATAAAATATGCTTATGTAATACACTAAAATAAATTAACTAGCAATTCCGTAATGTAAGGGTGTAGGATTTCAGATCTGTCATATGTCCACCTCTTTCCACTGAAGAACATGCAACAAAGAGCAAGCATGAAGATGTGTTGATCTGTTATTTGAGGAGCATATGTAATTACAGAATCAGCCATTAATGATTATAAAAATTAAAATTGGTTATTCTGCACACTTTTGGGTTGGTCTAGTTATTGGAGAAATAATCAAGTTTATTTTCATAGTTAACCTTTAATTATTTTCCAAGCTGACTTTAATTTGCCATTTGTTTTAAAAGTAAATAAACCAATTTGTGTGTTTCAAAGAAACGGAACAAGGGTAGAATAAGAGAACACAATAATGCAATACCAACCTAAATTAATGGCATTTTTAACTACATCAGCAATGCCTGCTGAAGAGAAACTAGGCTTAGATGACTTCACTTTTCTGGTTTTATTTATGTTAGCTGATTTATTACGCTTCATGCTTTGGTGTCCATCCTCTTCCTCAGATGATGAAGATTCATCTTGGGAACTATGGTCTCCTTGGTCTTCATTTGAAATAGTAATAGATAACATCAAACAATGAATTCACTTCCCTTGTAATTTTATAAATAATACTTTTTATATAATGTGCTAATGTGAGAATATATCATTTTACAAAAAAGTTAATTAATCCAAAAAAATCATGAAAACAAGTTTAAAAATTATGAGTTTACTGCCGTGTATTTGAAAATCATGACTGTAAATAAAAATAGGACTCACCAGAACTAGAGTGGCCATCAGGGTGCTCATGAAAATTCCTCTCTGGACCACTTATACCACCATCAGGATGGTTCTTCTTAACGTACAATTCAGAACGAGAACTTACCAAGCCTAGCTCAAGCAGCTTCTCAATAATTCTATGCTTAGGACGTTTAACTGTAAGTCTGCCAGCAATCAATCCAGCAGGATCTGAAGCAATGAGAAGTTCAGTAATTAAAGCCATGGCATAAATTAAGAGGCCAATTTAGAGGCAATATGTTTATGCAAGATAGAGAGAAGGATAAAAAGTAAACTACATATTTCTAAAAAACCACCCTTTTCTGTATCTAACCCTTGAAAACACTCCGAGAACCCAACACAGATATATATGCTAAAAAAGCAAGAGGGAAAAGAGGTGAAAAGAGGAGGTCTTGAGGGGAAGAGGATGGTGTTCAGCTATTCCACAGTGGTGCAGGATGGTACCCTTTGGGGTGGCTTGAACTGCATGGACCATATCTCAGAAGTGCAGACAAATACATGAAGAGTGATGAAAAATTGGCCCTAAAGATGATTATTATTGCTGCTTGCATAGGAGGAGAGCTTCATATGTATGTCTGAGAAATGGATTCAGTGAAATATTGCTTTTGCACCCCTGGATTTTAGGTTTTTCCTTGATTAAAAACTTTCACTTGATTCTCCAACAGTTTTTGTATCCTTTAAACGCAATCCCATCCAGCAATTTACACTTTCAAATTTTGACATATCCCGTGATTTATAAAACTAGTAAGGAGCAAGGTACTGGCTGGTGCACTGAACTCGCACCAATTAATGACTGACCCCAAGTTTGAAGCCAAATATGAAGGGAATACCTCAGCTGATTGTAATGAAACAAATGTCCACACATAGTCTGTTGGACAGCTACAATTAAAATGCTTAAATTGCAGTCAAAATTCTGTCATTGGTGTGACAATGAAATTGAGCCCATTTTTGAGCCTCTAGCAGAAATTCCAAAATTTGCCAGATTACTGCATAATAAATTGTTCAACTGCAGTCAGAATTTAATACAACATTCTCTCAACCTTTGTAAGTAGTTTTTGAAAGTTTTAATTTATTAACTTTATTTGTCATAAAGCTGTTAAAACCAAAAACATTACCTTTCTCCATTCTGAAAAATAAACACCACCCTACTGTACAATTTTTCAATACACTTACGCTGGCTTTACAGCAGATGATTCACTAATACAAAAAAAATACCACAGGTTTATTACGATATTTTTGGTTCTTGAAGGGAGAAAATAAAGTGAGAAGATAACAAATTTACATATTAATGCTGAAATAACTATGGAAAAGAGGCTGAAAGTGCAGTAGCAAATTCATACATTCGATGGAGAGAACAAGAAAGTGGTAAATATATTAGGGATGGTTTGGTCCCATTTTTTTTCGGCTCTGATTAGGTTTGGTTCTCAGCTTTGGTTCTCGGATACAGTTCTTAACTTAGTAATTGCATAGCATTGATCGATTTTCCCTGGTAAGAGAAGTTTTTTTCACTTGATCATAGTGCATAATTAGAATGATGCATCAAGTTTTCTCCATCTTGTTGCATCCATGGAATCACAAAACTCGCAGCATTATGAGACACAAACTACGCAATATTCCTGAAAAATGAGAGAACCCAAATTTCTAATTCTCTTATAAAGAACAAAGAAAGAAAAGATACATGCAATAATTTAGCAGTCAGCATTGCCATTTTGAACAAATAGACTCTTGAATATTCCTACAAACATGTACTTTAAATTTTACACTTCTATATTTTACCTTTATCTGTACCATGAAATGGACAAATATCCACATTTTTTAGATACATTTTAATGTAGTATACGTTAAACGAAGAAGCACTATCATTTTTTTGCAACATTAATTCAATTCCAACATGGAAGCAGTTGGTGAAGATGGACTTTCCAGAGAGCTACATGTACAATTTATATACAAAGGCTATAGATTTGTGCCTCAGGAAATTCTGCGGGAAATATTTCAGTCATGGTTGCAATGTGATCGGTTGCAAGGAGCTCACTTTCACTTCACTTCATTAGTCCTCATCAATGGCACTTGGTTCAGAATGGTGGTAATTAACATTTTCATCATTTTTAGTATAGTATTCTGTTTCTTCTTGGATGTTGTCAGACTCCAGAAAATTTATTTTATGAGTCTTTTGCGGATGCTTTTTCATGTTTGAAATGGACTCATTAGCATCAATGGCTATCATGAAATGACAAATATTTCACTTCCCTTAAAACTTGTCGGCTGCATCTACCATGAAGTATTTCCAAACTCACAAGACATTGTGAGGAAACTCAACTGCACAAGTATGAATATGTGGGAACTAAGTATACCATAATTTTAACTATTACCAATGTCGCTTAAATATATCAATAGCAAGTCAAATGTCAATATAGCAAAGTCATATATAAGACAAATAGTCAAAATAGCAAAGCATTTAGCAGGCCAAACATGAATTGTAAATTTGCCCAACAAGCATTAGATGGTAATGTTGAGTGATTCAAATAATCCTGAAAATAATTTCTAATTTATAATTTTCCCCACGAATTTCACAGCATTGTGAACTTACAGGCAATATACCAACAACTAACCAAGTGATTTAGGAAGTTTATAAGAGGAAAAAATTTTGTAGAATGAATGAACAAAAAGCTCTAATCCAAAAATGAAATAAACATTACCTCGAGCATTCTTCAATGAGTCATACAAATGAGTCAGCTCTGCAATTTCTTCTTCAGCCCACACCTTTGCCGGTCGTCTTCCGATAGGCTGGAAAAAGTCAACATTTTAATTAAAGTCGAAGATGAGGAAGAAAATTCAAAAAGCAATAATGCATTGAAAACCTTTAGATCAAGCATTAAAATATTCATTATTACTTGGATGGTAAGAGATAAAACATATTCACAAAAATAATTACTATTAGGTCTTACCAAGCTAAGCAAACCAAGGTCCTTCATTTTCTTCTTCACAGCTTTCTTGGATTTACCTTTATCAATCATGTTACCATGTACTGCCTCTGGTAGATCTGTAAGATATGATTAAGAAGTATATTAGAGCAACTGGAGCACACAATGTAATTCATAAAACAAATGAATAATGGTCAGCATGGCTAACCTTTTTCTGGTATTCCTTTTTCTGTGAATTCTTCACATAGCCTACGAATTTCATCTTCCTGTTCTTCAGTCCAACCAATTTTGGCCTGAGCAGATCTATCAATATAATTTTTCTCTTGTTAATACAGTTACGTTATCATAGTAAAAAAATACAATTAGTAATAAACAGATCTAAGGGCTAGCATATATCTGATATGATGATGTAAACATACTTGTCTTGATAAGAACCGTAACCAACTTCAACATCATGAGCATCACGTGTGTTTTTCCAGAAAAGAAGTTCCATGAACACTTTGGGGTTGTTTTTTGCCACTTCAGTAAATTTTCTCAGAGTGAAAACGGCAAACTTTGCTAACTCCTATTAAAATAGAACATATCACAAAAATAAAAATACAACAGTTAGTGGATACATTACGATATCACTTTTCTTAACTTTCATTACATCACTATGGAAAGGATCCTGGTTCAAGTTATAATTTCTACCTCTATGCTCTAGTTCATGTATTGCAAAGAGATTTAAGGAATACTATAAGTGATGGTCTTCATAACATAGTCTTTAAATTACTGGAATAATTGATGAGGTACCTCTTAAGTAGAGTTTACAACCTAATGGTGACTTTTGAAGTGCACAATTCATTGAGATAGAAATCAAAATATAGGTTAATATAAATAAAACCATGGTTTAAAATTTTTTTTAAAGCTTCAAAAAGCTAGTTTTCTTCATCAATCTCATCTAAAACAGAATGCACAGGGCACATTTCATGAACTAAGATTACACTGCTGAGGGAGGGGATGTAGGAAAGAAAAAGGGGCTATTCCAGTCGATAGCCTGGTTTGCACTCAATATTACATGAACTAAACATTTTACACTAAATGAGGCACAGCTGCAAATTAAGCTATAGTTACATTACACCACAACAACCAAACAATAACGACTACCTAAAACACAGGGTATCAAAAAGAATGAATCAATTTCAAGCTTTTTTTTTTAATTTGTTATTTGTTATCGTTCATAATCAAGTTAATTTGTTAAAGTAACAACAAATTACCAAGTACATGATAAGTAAGGCTTCATGTTTACCATGTAATGTAACACTGTGTATCCTCCACCAGCTAGCAGTTGAGTTTAGCAGCTGTCACTTTAAAATCTTTGTCACAGCCGTTCAAAAAGTAAAGAGTTTATTCTTTGGTGGCAGGTTGTTTCTCAGACATATAAGGTTTTAACATGCTGTGGTGTGTAACTATCGAGTCATTCTTTCTGATAGAGACTATACATGAGAAATAGCTGCAGGGGCTAAATGATACCTAAAAAAATTTCAATTTGAAAATAAATAATTATTATATCACTTTTATTAAAATATGATCAACATAGGACATGATCTGGTAGCAAATGGGACTACAAGAAACTACCTGTACATAAGATAAGTTTCTTTGCTTTTAATAAAAAAGAAATTGAATTCAACTTATTTATGCCACATTCATAACAATTCAGTCTTTTTGTTAGGTACACTTCATTCACATTGTTTTATAAAGCTAGTGAAAATAGTTACTCAATAGGCAATTTCTAATTGTTACCTTGATGGACTTTTCCCTTTCTCCCATCACCAAAGATGAACTTGATCGTCTGGAAGCAGCATATCTGTATTCTTCCAAAATTTTTTGAAAGACACGAAACAAGGAAGCCTGGAAAAATAATGCTGGAAGGCTGCATTCCACCGCAATACGGTGCATTAGACGAAGAACACAATGGTTGACTTTGGGTGGGTTGGTTTTGAAGTCTCTCAAAACAAAAACACAAGGCTGTATCAAACGAGTTTTGGCAAACCTGAAAGTTTAATGAACACATAACTAAAAATGTTGAGTAATTGAACAACCTCAAACAGAAGTACAGTAACCAATTGATACAAGCTCAACTAATATACAGATTGATGAAATAACCATCACATTAAAAACCACAGTTCCACTAGTTACTGAGCACTTTTGTTTACAATGGGAAGATAAAAATCATCAAAACAAACCAAATGGATTTGTTGATAGCGTCAGATTTTTACTGACTGAAAACTCTTCCTTAGCATCTACACCAAGGCAGGATCCAATTGTTTAAGTATTACCAAAACTATTGCTCTATCTTGATTTATGGGCAATGGTTGTGATTCATTATCTGTTTATCAACATAGATAATGCAAAAGTAGAAAAACATTGAAAAAGCCTCTCAGCAATACACTCCATCTGGGGAAAACCAGAATTAGTAAGAGAATTCCAGAGTCAGCACAGTTCTAGATAATTAGTTTATTAGAGTGTTCAAAATGGAAATGGCTTGATGTAGATACAAATTACTACTGAACAAAGAATCATTATAACAGGATATTTTACAAGGTCAAAAACTGAAGTTACAGCAGCAAATTTAGAGTAGTAGCTCAGGTGCATACATCAGATATGAAAAATTCAAAATGCTCCTGATTACCTGATTATATACCTTTATGAGAACTGACAATATATAATCATTTGATTATCTCAAATGGTATGGTGAAAAATTAAGTGAAGGTACTCTGTGACATTGGGAATTATTACTAGAGATTGAAAACAGATTCAAAGATCTTTTGAGTGCCATATCAAGTTATTTTTTCATGTCCCTTACACTTTTTCATTACTTACTCCATAAGTGTACCTTGATAGTGTACAGCCAATAGTATTTTATTCTTCCAGATAAAGAAGATTACAGTAATACAAATTTTAGTCTATAGCCTATCTGTGCATTCAGAATTACCCACCTCTTCAAAAAATCATTGAATTCAAAATTTTGCTCAGCCACTGATGCACTATGGTGCAGCCCTTCCTCCTCTTCCTCATCTGTAAAGTATATTGAAAAGGATAGCCAGGTATAACAAACAAAGCTGATGAATGGCTATCAGCATTACACTAGTAATTATAAAGAAAATCTATGATATGATTTTACAGTAAAGTTACTGCAATTAATGCAGAGCAAATGGGTATGTTTATGAGTTGAAAATACAACTGAATATACCGGAATATGAGGAAAAGATCAAAGAATGTTAAAAAAGTGTCTATAGTCAACATAGGAAGACAGCGTAATGCTAAAATGAGCACACTGAGCATGTATTGAAGATAGTATTTCCTTGTGGATGAAGTCTCATAATACTCATTCATAAGAAAAATATCTGTCATCTACAATAATTCAAGGAGGGGAGATAATACAATACATTTCCAGTTTCAGCCAAATACCAAAGAGGTGAGATGTGATAGTCATTAAAGTAGGATGCAACAAAATCCTATGGAATTTTGAAGTTCATACAATTCATATGGGTTCACTTTTGTTCACACCACAGAAAATTCAAGTACAATGTAGGAACTTATCGCCTTAAATCATCGAATAAAAAGCAATTTCAAATTACTTTTCCCAAATTAAAATAAATAACTAAATGTAGAAGAAGATTTTAATTTTCCAAATACTTCCAATGCAGACACTCCTGAAAATTCAGCATTGACAGGAAAGAACTAAAAAGGTTGATAGCATTGAAGCTATAAACTTCCCAGAAGGATTTACTTAAACTTCAAAAAGCCAAAGTAAAGACTCAAGGGGAACAAAAAATAACAAAAATTTGGATGAATTCCCTTCATCTATCAAAATGTTGCTTTAGAGTAATTTGAAATGAAGAAAACCTGCATTCAATAGATACATGTCATGCATCTGGAGAATATCCACATATCTTCAACAAATTTTCATAGCCAGAGATAAAATTTGCTAGGAAAAATAGCAGCCAATCACATCCATCAAAATAAACAATAAATATTGGTCGACAACAATATTGTCTTCAGCAATAAGTGTTGCTGAATTAATGGCAATAACTACATAAGAACTGACTACAAATTATTATTTTCTTCGAAATTTGAAAAACTATGATTAAAAAAAGAGAGGCATTGCTTGGTTGAATCAGAAAAGATTTCACTCAAAAGGTGCAATAAGTTTTCAAGAGCAATTAACAAATAAAGCATTTCAGACACAAGATAATTAATTATGAGCTTAATATGCAGCCAATTTCAGTAAGCAATACGAGTAGAGGTCCAAGATTTACCTTCGCTTAGATTAACATTAGTTTCTTCTACTGGATGAGGCTCCTCCCCTGGCTCAGCACTCACAGTGTCATTAGACTCTGAAATGGGAAGAAATGAAAATTAATTTTCGGTTGAATTCTCACTTTACTGACATTAAACACTAAAAAAAAGGAATACAGTATCAGGCATTTCCTTCCCAAGCAAAGAATATATTCCAGAAGAATAAAAAAAATATTCTAATGCTATTCATTTTTTATTAATTCAAGAAATGATGAAAGTAATTACAAATACATTATTCAAGCATCATCCTTGACATTGACACACAAAGATGAAGCAGGGAGATGAACATTGGTTTCAGAGAGATTGTATTATTTTAGGTCTAAGTATGGATGTAAAGAATAGGCTGGTGAAAACTCTGATTTGGAGAGGTATTGGGCCGAGACCTAGTCATTGCAAAGGGAGATTGTACGTAGATTTGAAGTGTTTGAAATGAGGGTGTGGAGAAAGTAGGGGAGGGTGAGCTGGGTGGCAAGAAGGATGAATGAGGAGGTATTGGATAGAGTTGGCGAGGAGAGAAAGCCAGTGGCAGAGGTTCGGAGGAGGCAGAAGAAATGGATGGATTACATTTTGAAGGGAGAGAGAATGCTGTAGAAATAACAGGAAGAGAACATTGGAAAAGTGGAGACTGGACAAAGTAAGGAGAGGGAGGTAATGTGAGGAACTCAAGAGGGATCTAATGGTGGGCCATCTATAGGAACCCAAACAGAACGATGTGCCAGTAGGAGAAAAACTGTCTGAAAACCTATTAAACAGCTGACAGAACACACCAACGAAAATGTAGAGTATATAAGGGCTTTGAAGTATCATTATTAAAAATTACTGCCCAAGAGCAATGGAATGTCTCTTCATTGATATCATGAGTAATGATATGACATGTAAATTCATGTTTCATGCATGTACAATGGGATTATATGGCCAACACTTTGTTTCACATTGCACAAGATGGCCGGATGCAACAGGGCAGTGGCTTTAATTTTAGGAACTAATGGTTCCTTATGTGTTTTAGGTAGCTCCATAAACAGAGAAACTCTGTTTTGAGACTGTCCTTCTTCTGACTGTTTTCTAGAATTAAAAACTATTTTTTTTGTAGGACCAACTGTAGATACCAAGTTTCCTTTAAAAAATGAAGAAAGGCGAAATGAAAACAATGTAAGTAAATGCTTTCTATCATATTTAAAATAGCATCAGTCTTTAATAGTTCTTGAGATATTAGGGATAGAGTAAAATCAGCATTATCAAAAAGCCGCATTCGCCATTACGGAAAAATGGCTGCCGCAAGAAAATGAGTAGAGAGAACATTTTTAAAGTCAATGCATTAAATAGCCGATAAACGTGAGCGCACGAGCACAAAGAATTTGATTAAAAATTTCCATCAACCAATTTAATTTTTATTGGATGATTAGACATGGAAAAACCTACTCAAAATGGCTTCCTTATTTCTTCTATCGCTGATCTTCCTGCTTCAAAGATAGCTAAATTCTTCCAATAGCGTAAAACATTGCTTTCCAAGTTCGAAGGCGAATCTATCCTCTTGATTTTTTCAGGAAACCATAATCTAAATTTTCTTCACATTAAACTTCTATTCGTATTTCTTCAGAGATTTTGTCCTTACAGTTCAGTATTCTCGCCTCATCTTCTTCTCTTCTGCTAGCATTGATGTACAATTCCCTCCAAAAAATTCCCGAGTTGACATCGATGTTACAACACAGTCGAACCACACCCCCGCGCGGAAAAGCAATAAACGAACGGAACGGATAAAGGACCTTCCTCCTTGCAGCTGCCGAGGGAGAAGGGGGAAAATTTTGACCTGCGTAAGAATTTTTCTTAGAGGTCGTAGGTCCAGGATTTCTTAATGAGTGGGCTAGAATGAAAGGGGAATGCCTCGCTTTGGTCGCACCAAGATCTGCCTTTGACGACAACCACTAGAAGATGCGGAAAGCCCAACCTTCACATCATCCCCGCTTCGTAACTTTTTAATAATTTATTTCGTACGCGATTTCCTAAACGTTAAAATTTTTTGGAGTGCTGACGTATTTTTGTTCTCTAGAATCCCTTTTGGTTTAAAAAAAACCAATGATTATTTACATATCATGATTCATTCTATGGTAAGTTATTTAGTTTTTCGTGCATTGATTGAATTTTTAAAATATTTCCTTCGTATATTTAATAATCTCGGAATCATGTCACGCAAGTTCACGAAGCGTCTTATAGGAAGTGCATTTACGTGTTCCTATCAACTCGCATGCTAAACAGATAAACGCGTAAGAGGAATTTGAACATACTATTAACTACTAGAAAAGGCCATATTCTCATAGAGAAGAATCTATTTCCTGGACTATGATTCATTTTTTAAAATAAAAAGTAATGAATTTTGTAGTGTAACTGTCTCCATACACAATTCCTCCACAGCGTTTGGATCAATGCGACAATGCGTCTTTGATTTTTAATTTGATATTTTTTTCCCATGAATGGCTTCACAGAACCCTTTAGAAGCTATGTTTACTTCAAAGTTGGATTGAAATAAATCTAGGCCCTTTTATTCTACTATAGGAATTATTTCAAACCAACTTCCATCCGCTCAACCATGGGCCCTAGGCCAACTGGTGACATTTGGTCCGATGACATTTAAACTCAAGTTTAGTCGGTTAGATCGGTAGGACCTAGAAATTTTTAGAAACGAATAGAACCTTGTGTAAATTTGATTTCAAAGATAATTTGATACTCTAGGGTAATATTAGAATTTATATGCATATTAAATAGTTAATAAGCAAATCGAAAAAATAATTTTAAAATTCCGATGTTTTAATTTGGATTCTCTTTTGCAGATCTAGAACAACTTTATACTTCTTACTGTCTCCCGTTGAGAACCAACGACCATTTCTGCCAGTAGCAAATTAAGATCCGCACCGCACTCCGGCTAACCTCTTCAACATTTTACATTCAATAGTTTTTTACCACTACTTTGGCTTATGTGCCCAAAATTCAGCATGAATTTACGTAGAAAACGCAGAAATGACGGCAAAGGAAGCTGATGCTTTAACCTTATCCATCAAAGAGGAGACATTTTGAAGTAGGTTTATTTGGGAGGCGAAGTTGGTGTTGGGAGACAACTTGTCCAATCACCGAGGACGAAGGATCGTTATTCCAATAGCCAAAGCATGAGGTGTTTTCTTCGAAAAAAAATAGAATAGAATGTTACCTAGAGGAAAAGACATGGACTGAGAGCGCGACGTGGAATGACTATCGTTTGTTAGGAAAGGGTTTGATGGCAAAAATATAAAGGGAAAAGAATCATTTTTTAATTCGACACGATACGATTCGACCTCTCTCTGCGACGATAACAGCCTTCCCACGGCATAAAAAAGAGTAAGATTGTTTGTAATTGGGCAAAAAGAGGAAGAGGAAGCCATCACTTTCAGTAGAGGTTTATTGTGAGCTGATGGAGAATTGAAATGGATATTTGAGTCCTGTCTTTTCTCCATCTATTCTTGCAGCTTCCGATTACAAAGACGATTTTGCTACTTCGTTCGCCGACCGATGTTTCTTTTCCTCATATTTCCCCATCCTTGAGCATGCGGATGCAGGCCGGACCGGACAGACACAACGGACCCAACCAACCCCTAAAACTCCCAGAAATATTCCCTTCCAAGGTCAACATTTTCCGTCGAGGGGTGTTTCCTATCGCCAAGTGAGCTCCGAGGAAGATTCCTTTTACGTTCCGTGCGTTTATTGCTTTCCCACGCCATGGGGCGTGGTTCGGCGTTGTCACATCGACCAACTTACAAATTTTCGGCTTCGAGATGGTAAGATTTTTTGGAGAGGACTGTACATCAGCGAAATCTTTATTGGCTCAAATGACCACAGCAGTCGTTTGCCTCCCTAAATAGACCAGCTAACTTTTACTTGGATGCGGGAGAATGAAAATTTCGCGTTACAATATCGATTTCAGCGGGGATAGTAAGAGGGTAGGAATAATCCCCGAGTGGTACTCGGAGGAAAATACGACCAGGGTGAAGGAGGGCGAGAGGGGAGCCGCGGCAGTTGGGGAAGAACCCAGAGGCGAATACGGAAGACTGAAAAAATAAACGAATACAAAAGGGTGGCGGAATGGGTAAGTCCGGCACAAATTACGGTCTCGGATATGAGGGAAACTTGGATGGGACTCGGGAGTCTGAGGAGAAAACCACCGAAAAAATATAAAAAAAAAGGACTCAGGAAAAAGAAATCGCAACAAGAAGTTTCAAAGGGGCAGGAAAAGAGAAAATGAGCACGTTTATTCTCTCTGAAAATCTCACTTCTGTGCTCATTACGGGAGGGGTGTGTCATGAAAAATATCCGTCGAGTCCCGTACAACTTTTGTGGGGGAGGGATATCTTGGTTCAATTATTAAGCCTTTCTTTTTTTGGGAGTGAATGAAGAAAGTTTGAGCTCAACTGTCGGATAATTCTTCAACTACGGGACGCGAATTACTTAAAAATGCTTCTTTTCTCATGGCTTTTAAGGCGGGAAATATACACTGCCTTATGATATGTGCTACTGTTACGAGAGAAGTTAGTTAAAATACAACTGTTTTGGACAAGAATAACAGAGGAGAATGTCATTTAAATATTAAGCCGATGGTACAGAAGGTAGAAGAAAGATATAAATGAAGTTATTTAAAGGAGCCTTAAGGCTTTTAAGAACTACATGGGCAGCAAAAGAAACGCACGAAATTTTCATTCCCCAATTAATTTCTATACCTCGACTAAGGGACAGTGAAAAACTGAGCTAAGCTGTCCTCACAAATTACAGTGAAAAGGAAAGCAATGAAAATTAAAGCCGAGGGACATCCTTCGATGTATGCAACTTCACAATTACTCGAGGACGCTACGTTGCATATCTTTCAGGATGAAATAAATGGCAGTCGTTTAATGAAGGATGTCGCCAACACCATTATTTATTTCTTATCAACACCAATATTTCATCGCATAAGCATTATTTTAATCAAAAGTAACATTAAATTATACTTGAAACATCGATTTGGACGCATCTGGCAACAATCTTGGCAAAACTTTCCGTATTGTTTACCATAAACAATAAGGCCAACGAAAGTATAATCTCTTCAAAAGTCAACGATAATACTATTTTGTCGACAATTTTACTGTATTCATGACTTAAACTATTGTCTAACTAATAGATTTGTCAAGGAAAAGCCACTACAATATTGGCACACACTTCGCGCGGTAGGATTACGAGAATACAGCCTATGAACACTAACTAATAGGGACAGTTGCCATGAATGCAATCCATACACTTTAAAAGTTATACCTTGATCGCCATGAAAATTGCAATACTTACTGAAAAAAACTTGCAGTGTTGAAATTAACTATATTCCAATACAAATACATGGCGGATTTCAGGATTGCATGGAGTCCATATGGTCGAGGGCCATACTTCGAAAATAATCCGGATCTCTTCATAAAGGTTTCCCAAAATACACGGACATCGCATAAAAAAAGCATTTGAACGGTAGATTTTTTAGGAAATTACAGACGGAAAAGGAAATGGCCAAAATATTCAGCCCGCATGTTTTCATACACTTAATGATTAAGAAAGAGGAAAGTTCCCACCCATCTCACAGAATCAATCTCGAGTATGCAATTGTGGAACAAAAAATAAACAATATTAACTTAAAATTTTCATTATGGCAACGAAAATACACTTAATATTGTGACGAAGACTCTTAAATCACACAAAAGAGTTTTCTCCCTGTAAAGGCAATGGAAATTAAAATATTCTAGTAATGGTCCACTAAATAGATTTATTCTTTATGACCCAGGTTTCGTCACATAATGACATCTTCAGGAAACAAATATTATTCCACATGCGTACTATGTACAAAATCAGGGGCAGAGGAAAGAGAGAAAGGGAGGGGAGGGAGAAGGGAAAGGCATTGGAGTGTGTTGTTATGGAACGCCTTTCTCTTCTCCCTCCCCTCCCTTCCTCTCCTTCCTCTGCCCCTGATTTTGTATATAGTACGCATGTGGAATAATATGTTTCTTGAAGATGTCATTATGTTACGAAACCCCGGTCGTAAAGAATAAATGTATTTAGTGGGCCATTACTAGAATATTTTAATTTCCGATATGGAGAGGTTCCGCAAAGTCAAGCCTGAATTATTAGCTAAAGGTAATGGAATCTATTAAAGTACACAAACATTCAAAGTCTGGGTAACGGAATAAGGCAGATCTGAAAATTCATTGACATAAATTTCACAGCAGCCCACGAGTATTTAACCCTCGATGCTTTCTGTAGTTTTAAGAGCTGGGAATGGACAATTGCCTCAATTGGGGCAAACACTCAATCATGGAGGACGAAAGAGGTAGCTCATTCTTAAAAATATTTCCACTGTGCAAGAGAGATTTCCAAAAATCTGCAGGGGAGCGTCAAAATACTCCCACTAGACAACATCCTCGAATAAATTGATCCACTTACGACAATTGAAATCCAAAAGAAACGAAAATCCGGCAACCTCAATTAGTTTTCAATAGAAACGGAAAAAATGAGACAGTTCAAGGTAAAAAATTGAAACAAGAAATGTTAAAAGGCACTGGAATAAACATACTCAAAACTTATCCTCAAGGGACGCTTCCGGAAAACCAACACAAATTCTGTATACAGTACATGTAAGAAATGAATTTAGTTGATTAGTTCCTCAGTTCAGAACTTAGGTAAGTAAAAACCCTTATCTTTGTAAATGTAATCATGGTGGAAGAGAGAGAGTACTCATCGTGAGATATATTTCTTCAACAAGGAATAACGCCGTAAAACCAAAAGATCAGAATCCAAATCCTAGCAAGAATAGGTCCACTCACGACTCTTCACGCATTCCAGTACAGCGAATATCATGAAAACGTGGATAGAATTCGATGAAAAAGGAAAGAATCTCACCTTCTGCATTCGTAAACATTTTCGCCTCCCATTAGCCTCTTCACCACGAAAGCACCCCAGACCTCCATTCACGAAAGGCGTACACTACCTCGCCAACAAAGGAGGGTACGAGGGAACGAACGGACGCTCTTCCATCCTTCCCTTCGCCTCCGTACTGGAAAAATCCCTTCCAGCACGCGAGATGCGCCCACGAGAGCGCATAAACACGGCGGAAGGAACTGCGGGGTGGATAACTTTCACTCGCTCCCTCTTCCTCCCGCGGCCAAAAACCACAATCTAAAATTTGCCACGTGGGAAATCGAGGGAGAGGCCTGGGGAAAGCCTTAAGCGTTGGGGAACGGCTCCGGGAAGAGTGGAATAGCCGAGGGACAGACTATTGGGGTCGGACGACGGCAGATGGGGGCGAGACGATGAGCAGTGCTGCCAAACTAGCGACTTGGCCGCAAGACAGAAACTTTTATTCTCAGGACAAATGTTTATTTGACGGAAAAACAAGTGACTTGCAGCTTCTTTTCGTTTTAAGCCGATAGTACAACAACATCGCTACTTTAAACATAATAATGATTTTTTGTTCGCCTGGTGATGCTTGGCTAAGATGAAACAACAAAAGATTCGTCCATTTCTACTCACATTTGTGACACAGCGGAATGAAGTGGGCGTGAGAATCCCATTATTTGGCAAATTGATCACATTTAATACTTAGACTTTTCCAGAAAAGTAATTTTTTTAAAGGAGTCCGTAAAAATGCCAGCAAATGTATGCTATCATATTAGAGGAAAATTAGACAAAAAGTTTACAGAAAAAGTCTTAAAAACAGCGATATCAAAACGCTATGATAAAATTATGAATGTAGCCAATGCAACAAAAATAAATGGCATGCCCTGCAAAAATAGCAAAAAACTAGATGTACGTTTTAATAGGCTCGCCGTCCGTGAGAATTAAAATTTCTTAAAAGTTGGGCAACAATTTATACGAAGGTATTCACTAAGGCGACTTCTATCAATTTTCATCTAGCGACACACAAGTGACTTTTTACAAGACGTTTAGAGATTAAATCAGATGATGAGTTGGCAACATTGGCGATGGGGAATCCGGTCGTGTGTGGGGAAGGGGTAAGGGATGCGACCATTCGGAGGACTTGGAGAGCTCCTACGGTAGATACGGGAAGGAAGAAGGAAGCAGCGGCGAGAGAAATTGAGCGAGAGGGGGGCATCTCTCGAGCAAAGAAAGAAGAGAATGACAACGTAAACCACTGTTACAAAGTCGAGCGAAAAGCAATCTTGAGGAACTCTCGGGAGTCCGGCGATGCAACCGAGTTGTTTCCTGTGTTTCGAGTCGTGTGAAAGAAAGCGCCGTAATTCTGCGGCGACTCGTAGACGATAATTTATGAAAGATGGAAAAGAAAGATATTTAAGATATAAGGGGTTTATAAATCACCATGCTGACCTAAGTCAATCTCTATAGAATTACAGTTATAACTTGGCAACTCTATAGAATTACAGTTATAACTTGGCAACTTTCACAAGTTATTAATTAGCTGTCAATTGGCTTCATCCGTGAAGCCAGTCAGGTACGTCGTCAGGTATGCTGTTTGATCAAACAAAATGAAAACAAGAGAACAACAAAAACAACGGTGAATATTACAAAGTTATTACAGAGATTATGTCCCAATGAGAATTCATAAATTAAGCATGATAATATCAAGTTAAATCACCGATATCATTCGCCTGGGAAGAAATCCAAATTTAAATGTAAAAATAACTTTACATTACGATGAGAAGTCCAATAATTTTGGCTGCATCAAGTATTTTTATTCTTTAAAATATGTACTGTGCTATATAGAAGAAGAACAATGATGGAGCCGAAGCAAAACAGATGAATGCAAAAATTCGCACACGTAATATATCCATATAATATTTGATCCATATGATATTTATATTTACGCACGCATTCTATATGTCATTAAATCAAAACTGATGAGTAAAAAATGGTTGCGTTTGAAGCACGTGAGGAAAAAATTCAATATTTCCACCGACATAAAAAGAAGAATACATTTCGGCATAAAAATTGATACATTTAATTATCAGGGAATACTGCACTACCACTAATACTGGAACAAATGGTGATATATTTCGAAAAATTCGGTTAAATTTTATAAGTATTTACTGAAAATAAAATTAATGGTGAGCGAATCAAAACACTACAACCACAACTATATATATGGGCATTATATCTTAGTTGAGGAGGATGATGAATGGCTTTCAGAAGCCAAAATCAATGTAATCAATTTTTCTACAGATGGTCCGTTCAATTACGCTTTGATATGCTTTGAAATGAATACTGGTAAATTATTTAATAAAAATATTGCAGGATTATTTACTGGTTCTACATAAATAATGACGAACATAGGTTCGTTTTTCAATATTAATATTATGAATGCCATACACGCTCGTACGATAAACCTTTTTTCCGCCAATATTGATATACAGCTGGGTCTTTTTTTCAAAGAGAGAGGATTTAAATCACATTGAAATACCTCATTATCTGCCCACATAAAATGCAAGTAGCTAATGAATTAATTTTCAACTTTGGGGTACTGGATAACATTGCAACCACGAAACAGGTCGTTTTATTTCCCCACTATGGAGCCGGCGGGAAATCCAATATTTTAGCTCTTATAATTTATTTATTTCACCAATGCAAATCGAAGAGAAAAATCTCGGTGATATCGTCGCGGAAAATACTCATTTAATTTATTAATGGTACCTGAAAATGCCGAGATTGAAAGAGAAAATTTCAATTTATTTCCATTGAGGGATATAAGTTAAAATTTCAGAAAATGTAGAATACTTACTAAACCAAAATAACGACCTTGATCAACTTTATACGCTGTATCGAAATTCATACCATAAAAATTCAAAAAGAAAAGGTTAGTGCAGGCATGAAAAAAGATAGATCCATTCTAATAACAGCGTGGTAAAAAATATTTATGCGAGTCATAATATATTTCACTTCAATGAAAAAAAGATATTTTGAGCTTTTAAAAGTTGCCCTTGAAGTAATCTCACCCAATGGACAAGTGTAAAACATATGGTGCTAATAAAAGAGAGCTTACGCTTCACCGCATGCAACATATGGAACAGGGACACTGGAAACAGACACTTTGTACATCGGATTAATGCTTTTGGTAAACACCAATAGGACATTTTGAGCAAAAGCCTTCGCCGACCCTTATGCCGGCTTTTTCAAGCACTAAGGAATGTTTTAACCGGCAGGGGGATACATATCGGTCCCTGACTAGCGTAGTTACTGAAAGCAAGTGATTTAAATAAAATTGAAATATACTGAAAAATAAATACCAAAGTTATTCCTTTTTCTTTTTGAGAAATACATCAATTATTTGAGCCGCGAAACTCTTTATAACACTGGACACTTTCCAGAAAACCTCTTCTACTTTTACCGGAAGCGACGAAAAAAAAATATCGTTCCCCTGATTTAAAAGATCCCTGAACACCCAGGGAGAATAGGAGGGGAGGAGAAAGAGAGGGTAGTTGTGAGGCCGAGGAGAGGAGGTGAGGAGCAGGGGATGCTCCGACCACGGATGCCGGATGGCTCCCCATCACTCCCCCTTTCCTTTCAACCACCTCCTCCCGCCGACCACTCAACCCCTCTCCACCTCCCCCCTCCGTAGAACCACTGCAATGCATTACGCGCTTGATGCTCCGCGTTTCAAAGCCACAGACGCCCACCCGTCTCCTCCCGCGCCGAGCCGTTACACCACCCGCCAACTCACCCCTCCCTCAACCCCCTCTCACCCAGTCGTTAAGTGGCGTCGACAAACCCTTTCCACAAACAGGGATGCTTGCGTTTCCCACAGCAGCCAGACCTTGCCCTCTCTCTCTCTCTCTCTCCTGCCGAGCCTTTCCATCCTGCGCCCGTTATCTGCATCTCATCCCCACTCACATCACACGCACATCCACAACGTGCGCACCTTTAAATCCCTTTCACATGCCATGGAAGGGGTGCATCGATATATGGGTCCATCTGAAATACTTCCCCCATATATCGATACATATCGGCGTGTTTTGGAAGCCGCCATACCGGTATAATGGTATTATTGCATAAACCTATTTCAAATGGGCCGAATTCTCAGCATTCCTGCAACGATACAGTTTTCGGTCCATCCGCTTCCCAAACGAAAATAGCAGCACAGCCGATTTTATGAATCATGTCATCGGCCATCTTCCTCATTAAAAATATTTTTATGCTAAAAGATCATATTTAACAATGATATGAAATTAATTCATAACAATTTATTATTTCAAGCATGAGCTGTAAATTCATTTTGGTGAAAAAATTAGGATGAAAGATTGCGGCCTAAACACGTGAATTATTAACACTGGTAATTGCTTCTATCTTCCACAGCTTTGCAAAATTAGCAACTATAATAAAAACATTTCATACATCCGCAATGGAGTGAGGCATAAAGATAAAAATGCGTCATCTTTTGCCTAAGTCCCATTTGCAAAGGTTCCATCATTTTTTCATTTCACGACGAGAGATTGAGATGAGAGCACATTTCAAAATGCACCCACGGTTAACACATATATAGACCGATATCTTTTTTTAATATACGGACTGGAATATTTAAAAAACATGTTTCATACATTGCTATATTTTTATGTACCACATATCCCTTACTTTCCCCTCGCAACCAGCACGCGGATCCATTCCCCATTGGAAACTGAAATCAATGTTGTGTTGCGGGTGGGAGCCGAACGTTTCTCTCGGCAGTCACTTTAACCTCGTCCCTAGGGGATGGCTGAGGAAAAATCTCCTGGAGTGAGTGCTGACGATTCGCGGAGTGAGCGCTGACGATTCGCGGGAAGCGGACCGATGATTAATGGATCCGTATGCACGGAGAAGGCTTTCAAGAATGGGTTTTCGGCTGAGGCAGAGCCCATCGGGAGAGCACTCGGCGATGAAGGAGGATGCGACGCGACGTCGCTAAAACGATGCAGAGTGCGAAATTCGCGCAGCTTCCGGCAGTTTGCACAGCGCTTTCGGTCCAGAATGCTCTGTCCGCTTAAAGGGGCGTGGATTGGGCCATCGAAGATTTTCTTATGACAGCTTCCACCACAATGAGGTGTCATGAAAAATGATATTTGAGCATATCTCAAACTTTCCCACCTCTCCCTCGTCTATTTACATTTCAGAAGAAATAGCTGAAGAAGTCGGTTTTCAAGAAAATAGCTTTTTGCGGGATTTATCAATTCTACACACCTAACATCTTCGAAAATGTTCACCAAGACTAGAATACGAGAGATATTTACACGTGAATAAAATGGTAGATGGAAGTGTGTTAAAATCAAGAAATGCCAGTGTGATGTTTTTTAATCACAGAGGATTACGTTAGTTACATACCGATTCTGCCTTTCTGACGTTGTTTTGTGTTTTAAATTAATTCAGCTAACCAACCACGCCTCAGGCGAGATGAAAAGTATTCGAATCTCAAAAACTCAGAAAAATTTGAAAGGCATGCATAGGTTGACACATTACTTTGAGGAATGAATGTAAAAACAGAAGTGAAATAATGTTCACCATGGCCTAGGGACAGGGGACAGAATCAATTATGGCGATGATTTAACAGCCTCAGTTTGATGCGGGAAAACAATATTTCTGAATTATGCGTAGGCAGTTATTCAAAAATATAACGTCACCTCCAGAAGTTCACAGTTAAATCTGAAATTAATTATGGATGTAACTTGGAAATGAAAAAAATATAGCATCAAAAGTTATTAACTAAATCCAGAGCATGCGAAAAGAAAAATCGTGACTCGAAAGTACCTAAACACTGCATGAACAAACTCATAAGGCAGGTTTGTAGCACTGACGCAAAGAACTCTGCCGAGAGTTAGGGCGACTGAAAAAACTTCTCCCACGAGGTGCGCGCTTAGAATGACGTTAAGAGCTTTCATAAACGACGAGGCTTCTTTCCCAAGAAAGAATGAGGAACAGGTAAGCCTCCTGGTCAAATGTTCCTTCACGCACTTATCTAAGATATAGTAGGCAGGGTGTGTGCGTAAGTGTGAGGAAGAGACGAGAGTGAGGAGGTAAAAACAAGTGGGGAGATGGTTTAGAAAATTTGAAAACACTATGGAAAAAAAGAGCGTCATCATTCTGGATCGCGGCACAGGCCCGCGGAGGCACTAGAGCCGCTAAGACTCTGGACTCTGAACGTCTGGTGGTGAGCCCTAGTCAACATGCTTTTAGGCGAAGCCACTCCTTTCGTGAGAGCCATCTACTTTTGCACACGAGGCTTAGCATTTTTCCTCCCTTCCGAAAGACGACCTCTTTTTTCCTCCAGTTTTAAGTGTTTATCTCCATAAGGGATTTCGACTGCTTTAAATCTCCGCAATGCAATTCGGGGGAAAGCGTGGGAGGGGGAGGTTTCCCGGGCGGACGGCAGCGTTCCGCATTAGCATTTTCTAATTGCCTGTCCTCGTTATCGCGCCATTTAAATGCATGCGTTAACAAACTCGCCTTCCTTCATGTCGACCCTGATGTGGCGTGGTGGTTTATTTTTTTTAAAACGACGACGGAATTTTTTTCAGGCCCTTCTGATTCGACCCCAATAAAGCCATTTGTCCCCATCGGTCGCTGGTCTGAATCATCCCCTCCCCCGCCTCAACATCTCTCCAGTCCTTGCCATGAGTTCAAAAGTATATACATCACCAGGCAAACGAGCAACAACGCTCGCTTGCTCGCTCGCGAAAAGAGGATAAGTTTTATAATTTTAGTAAAATTACACTAATGTCAATTCACTTAAAGGCAGAATTGTTAAATATTTTCCACTTTAATTTTATTAGTCGGAAATTTCCACGAAATGTTATGCACTCACTAAAATTATTTTCTTGGTTGAAGAAATCATGTCTATGCCTGCGATAAGACGAAGATAAGATGAAGAGCAATAGAAGCGACAAGTAATAGCTCAATTAACTTCAAAAATTGGGAAATTGATAAAACTGGCGTTAATCTCAAAACTTCTTAAGTTACATTCGAGTTCATAATGTGTGACAAATTGTTTGGAATAACACTTAATTGTTCAGAGGTGCATTAGTGTTGTATTGCTGCTACAGTACAGCTTAGATCACGCGATTCAAGAGAACAGCAGCGTAACTCCTATACTCTTATCTTGGGAGTAAATTACTTACATCATTACATTTTTTATTTCCTTTATATATTTCATAAAAGTCGGACCGTATTTGTTCCGTCCATCAGTTGTATATTACAAGGTAATAGTCAGGAAGGCAAAGACTGGTGTTTTATCCACTTTTGAAATACAGGACAATATGTCAACCATATTTCCAGAAAAGAGGACGAGGTAGAAATACGAAGGATGGCAGGGGAGGAGAGGAAGTTTCCCTAGAAGATTAAAAACAGGCATAGCAGATAGTTTGGACAGGCAATTAGAGACAAGGGAATACTGAGGACTCATCAAAGGTTGAACTTGAGGAGAAAGGGGAAGAGGGAGAGGATGAAGAGTCATGGAGAGAAAGCTCACTGAAATGCAGAAATGGGGAAAGGAAATATACGCTTTAATAAGAAGGATAAGGAAACTAGAAATTATTGAAAAAGCCTACTCTGATTGCCAGAACACATGTTAGACAAACTCCCAGTATTTCCAGCAAACGCATATTAAAGTAAATTTGTATCAGTAGTGCACAGAGAACCCATTTACCACACTTGAGTGTGTACATCCCAAGGTAATTCCTAAGAGAAAAATAATAGCTCGATCTCACCTCGAGGTAAGTTTTACCATTAAAATAACGGATTGGTTTTGACGGAAAAATTTATCAGTGCCTGTTATCTGATGCCAGGCCTTCCAAAAAAAAAACGGAAGTCAGATTGTGTGGCCGCGCAGTCTATAGATGAATTTCTCCTCGAAAGCTATTTCCTCCAGTTAATGTGTTACAATATTGCTGAAATGAAATTATGACAAAAAATTTCAAAAAACTCTAACGGAGCGTAATATTAGACTACACATAAGCACGGAGCGATAAGGCCATTCAGTATAGAATAAAGGGAAACTATTGCATCGTACGGCACAGCCACCACTGCTCCGAGCGTACTTCCGGGTAGGGATGCAAAAGGCGCGAGAAAATGCGCGCAATTTGCGGGTAATCTTCGCCGTCGCGCTGAGCAGACGTGGACGCCACCTTGTCGGATTCGAAGCCATGGCGGGGGGGAAGAGTTAGGATTTGGGGGAAGGGATGGAGGGTTTAGGGAGCAAGGAACGAGATGGGGAGGCAAGGGGTACTACACCGGAACCGTGAAGGAGGGCTTAAATTTTCTCCCACCCCCCCAAAGACGAAAAATCCCTCCCCTTACGATTACGTTCTCCTCACTTCCACCCCCAACAACCTCTGCCCGCACCTCCTCCCTGCCACCCGCAAATCCTTTTCCCTACTTTGCGGAAACCATCCCTCCCACACCCCTCTATTTTAAACGCTGCACATACGACAGCACTCCCACGACTACCCTTTCTTTCGCCCCCCTCCCCCCCGCCCACTCCTAAACCTTGCAACTCCCGACGTCATCTGCTCCTCCGGGAGCGCGCTATCAAGAGCCCAGACAACAGCGTAAACACACTAACACACCACCACGCGAGTCTTCCACGGAATACAAACAGGAAGGGGAGACGAGGCCGTTCTCTCTTTATCCCACCTCGCCCCTCAGTAAAAAAAGAGACAAGAAAGAGCTCCCACCCCCTCGCTCCTATCTCCATCCGAATTTTCTCCCGCGTCAAATGCTTTCAGAGAGAGGGTGGGCGGCTGGGGGAGAGAAAATAATTCCCCGCGAGAAAGGGGTTGGTTGCCCACGGCTGGGGATGATGCGAGAGAGGCAGGCTTGTGCGGGTGGGTACTTAAAGCAGGGGAGGGAAGCGCCTTCTCGCGGGTGAGAATCTCAAAACTGTAAGCCGCATCTCTTCCATCTCCTTCTTTTTGCTCCTCCCACACCCTTCTTCCCGCCACGCTCAAAGGGAGAATTATGGAGGAAGAGGAGAGAGTAGTTACTGCTTAAACTCTTGACGGGGCGTAAATGTTTATCCTCCACATGGCAACTTTGTCATAACAACTTTACACTGGGTAAACTGAGGGGGAAAAAAGGCTCCGGCTCCCGACTCCCACATGCAATGTCTGCCGCTCGCTCGCTTCTGATTGGCTAAATTGCAAGAGGTTGTGTTAAATACACGCGCCCGTAATAAAAGGCGGAGGGATTAAGGATTCAAGCAATCGGTGAAATACTACCACCCAAATTGGCGCTGCCAAAACCTTCGGATTCAATGGAAAATCTCAAAGGCGCACAGCACTCTCTTTGGTCTTTTAACACGAGAATACAACTACTCTATTTCGTTGGCGTCCTCCCATGGGAACATCTCGGATTCTACGTCAAGAGCCCCAAAATGGCCGGCGAAGTTAAAGTTCTCGGTTTTTCTTCTTGATTAATTTATTCAAAACAAAGGGTTTAAGCGTAGCCTTTATTCAAACGGGCTTAAAAAGGAGGCTACAGGAAACGCCTTGAGATGAAACAGTGGATTTATTCGATGAATCAAAGAACTGATACAATGCAGACAATGCAGAATGCAGAATGCAGAACAAAAATGCAGACAAAAAGGTCAAAACAGAATAAAGGGAAAACTAGCACTTGCAATAAGGCTGGCTACTTTATTGATTTATTTTTCGTAATTTTGAGTGGTTACAAAACCATGCCAGCACTTTGAAAGAAACATAAAAGCCTCTAAGCACTCGCGCGGGCGGTAACAATTTTTTACCCTATTACGCTGTTCTCGTGAATGCTCCCAGGAAGACGAAACCCACACACAAAAGAAATTTGTTTGAGGGCTACGAAGCATCCGCGAAATACATTTCAAGAAGCTAACAAAGAACCAAGAATCACGGAGAGGAATAATAAGATTGTTCTGGAATTAAGGGTATACATAGATACTTACAAAAGAATATACAACGTACCTCCATGAGTAGCTGCCTCGACCGTTCCTTTACTTTCCTCATAATACGAAAAAGAAGCTGAGGGACCCTTACAGAACGGAGGAGTAATGAGTGGTTACCACAATTTACGGAAGCGTGAAGACAGAAGAGGGTTCACTGAAGCTTAATGTAGGAAAGTCGCATGCAGTCACATTATCAGGATAGAATTCCATATCGTTCCACATTTTTTCCCACAAGATTGCTGAAGAAATCATATTATCTGCAAGTCAGTGTACTTGCTAAGGAAATAATGGCAATCGACGCTTCTAAGATATGAGACAATAATATATTTTTGGAATTTTCAAATCATAAGAAAACAAAAGTGATGAGATTTTTTGAAGGACCAAAAACACGGTAGGTTTTAAAAGTAGGTGGGCACAAACTGAGCAGGTGAAACTATTTTACGTATTGGATAGTACGCTAGAATAGAATGGGCAAAGTGGCAAAGACACTAGAAGAAGCAAAGGATAATAGGAGGGAGCTGATGACTTCTGAAATAGGAGGGAGCTGATGACGGAGACATAGTGTAAAGAAGAATAGAATAGGTTGGTGGAAAGTTTCACATAGATAGTACGCGAAGGATGAGATTAGAAGGAATCGGAGCACGTGGTTAGAAGAGCAAATGCGGGGCAAAGAGTGGCCGAAGGACGTGAAAGAGGGATGTAGGGTAAGTTAGGATGGAAAGAATAGGCTTTATGAACGGGATGATGAGAGTTAGGACGTATGCAGAGATGAAAAGATATGTATAGAGATAGAAGTCTGCGCCTGTAAAAATCTAAAGGGGTTTGACTCACTCCCATTTGAGCGTACCTCCGCCAGATTGACTTAATAATTAAACTTTTACTTTAATAATAACATTTTTAGGTTTGCAAATGTCATTGTTAGCGGTGATAAACAGATCACTTGATGACATAAAAACATTGCCAATACATCAAAGGAAAACTATCGGCTTTTTAAATGACCAGAAATGAGGTCTTGCAATTGATAGAGGATATCTAACGTGCTTGTATTACGAGAAATCCAGATCCATCACCAAACCTGGGAATCGACAGTACTTAACTGTTACAACGTCAATTACTTGACGAGTAGTAAGTAATATACAAATGATAAAATATCAGTTAAAGAGAATACTCATACACACCGTAATGAAACGCGAAACTTTGACGCGTTGGGGCATTATGACAAACTCCTGTAAATGGGACACATTCAGAAATGAATAAGTAATACAAAATACGTTAAACATCAATTCAGTCAGCTTCACTTATCGACAATTAAGAAGTACAATACAAAAGATCGTACGGCTTACTGAGAAACATAAGGAAACACAAACTTATTTACCACTTTTGAGCAAATAAAATAAATGGCACCATAGCATCGACTTAAAGGCGAGATCGACAAAAGTTGATAACAGATTGAACGCTGCTCTGTTATAAAATCGAACTGAAGATTTGATACTAGCTTGTATTTAGACGAATAGTATGGATACACACCTTTCATTTCATTCCCGCCCTCACTTTGTGAAGATCAATGAAAACGGCGACGAAGAAATTTTTAGCAAATATGCTGAGTTAGTAAAAACTAAATTTCGAGAATTTGGCCTAGTGCTGGTGAATGACATGCCAAACGAAGCAGTTGGTAGACGTTGTTAATGACGGAGACTTTATTTTTCTTAACGAGTAAAATCACCACTCAATTTATCATCTCAGTCTTGATGGCCAACGACCAACAAGGCGTTGCCCACTATTCATGACGTTAAGAGGGAAGGCGTGCACACAAAACCCGAATAGCAAAAATGCGCCGCGAAAATCCGACCGCCAATCATCGATCAACAAGGGAGAGGCTGAAGTAGAAACGCCGACACTCCGCACGTGACAGTGATGGCTGGCTGCTGCAGGAGGAAGGCGCGATTCGCACTTCTGACGTGAAATTCTCGACTTGACGCTATTTATCAGCGAGGAACTCCGCCCATTCCTTACGTCGACGCTTCCCGCTACGCCCACCTACAACAGCCGTTGAAAAAATAGTTATTCAAATAACACAGGACGGTAAAAATATAAATACTTCTGATGAAAATTCCGCAATATTGTATTTAAGGGGAGCGCACAAATATATGGCGTCAACGGAAACTGGAGTATAAAATTTCTTGGGATTATTCGATGACACCAAGTGCTTTTCTCCATATTTTCCTTAGTGTCAAGGGAATGAGGTTGGTGTTTTTTGGAAGTCTACTGGTTCCTATCCTCAGGACTGCGGTTCAAATACTGACATTGGCAGAGATTCTTCAGTGGAATTCCGAATCCGACATCAGCGTCATATGGAGAGCACTAATTGCATCCGTCGGAAGCGACATCTGCGGACTGTTTGGCGCCCCTCGCTAGAACGCTTAAACCAACTCAGATTTTCTTTCTAAACTTACACTGCTACTACAAATACAGTTGCAATATTGCCTTACGATCTTCATTTAGGATCCTGGTCTTTCCTCTCCTGTGCATTCCTAAATCAATTTCCGCACTTGGGCCATTAACAGTACTCTTGACGAGTCATAAATGTACAAAAATGACCCTGGGATCAACAGACGGTGTAAATTAGATCAGTTTCGTTGTTGTTTCCGGTAAATGCTCGAGTTTTTTATATGAACGTGCTTGATATTAGATAAATTTCCACAAATTTCTCTGAATTTGTAGAGTTTCGAAATGCTCTCGGATAAACTCGATTTTCAGATTCATTAACCTCCAGCAATATCGTCATTTATAATAGGCCTTTTTTAAAGTGACGTGTTACAGTCTATGGTCATACTCAAGGTGTATGAACATGAACCGACGGCCACGGAACAAGAGACACCGCCGGGTCCGGGGGGTTGGGGGATGGGCAGTCGATGGAGAGGGACACAAGGACCCCTCCCACGAGTCTAGTTTAAACCCCCGGTCGCCCCATCCGGTCCCTACAGCAACCATGTCCCTTGTTCCCCCTCGACGATTACCCCCTGATCTCCCCGAACCATTTCACCAAATCGGCAACACCACAACTACCCTAGGCCATCGTGCTCCTACTACACGGCCACATGGCACCGCGCGTCCTTCCGAGGCCCAATTCGACGGATATATATATTCGCCCACCGCAACCAACCCGCTTCCGCGCACCCGGGGTCGACAGAAACGCACCAACCCGGCCATACGCCGCAAGAGGCGCAACCCTTTAACCTCCCCCATACGAATGAAAAAAAAATCCTGACTCTTCTCCAACCCTCAGTAAACCACCCACTTCTCAGGGGCAAACACACTCCCGCCCCCTTGGAACCCTCATTCAAACACTCCCGCGCATTTAAAATCTAACTCCACCCCCAGGGATTCCCCTCTTCCGCCTCTCGTTCCAACTCGGACTGTATCGTTCGCTCCGACGACCCACATCTGCAAAGCGCCCTCACCGATCATCCCACGGCTTTCCTCTTCACGTATTCTTATAAATTGCTCACGATTTTTGACACCATAGCGGAGTTACTTACGTCTTTTCCTTGTCATGGAGTAGGGGGTGGATTTGGGGCCTCGGAAAAATAATTTAATGAAGGAGCAACCTAAAAAAGGATACATATACTGTCTGTTTCAATCGTATAAAAAAGTTTTTCTTTGAAAAGGAAGGTAAAAGAGGCAAAATATGCTGGTTTACTCATTTAATGAAAAGTATCCTACGAGTGCATAAATATAATCACAATTTAGCCCGAGATCAGCGAGAACATTAACCGGAAATAATGAGGCAATTAGTAGTAGGTTGCCACGTTAAGTGATGCAAAAAAATTATCAGGTCGCAGATATTTCTAGGGTCACCCTGCCTGAGGACTGGGTAAACGGTAGCAGAACTTAAGTTTCCACCCAGCCTTTACTTATTCAGTAGGGAAATTCAGATTCAAGGTTTGTAACCATGCATTATATCGGTTTTATCTCTCAGACACTTTATCGCGAAGCAGAAACATTGAAACTACCGTTGGGGCGACTAATTCGACGTGAAACAACACAAAGTTTGTATTTCATTAGGCGGAGTGTGAAAGGGATACGATGCCAGAGAAGACACATCTTGGAGAAGCACCAATCTTAAGGTTTCAAATCTTTGGTTTTGACTGTTCGAGATCCATTCCCGCACATCAGCCCAACACTCTCACGCGCAACAAAGTCGCACTTTTCATCCGACCAAGCCTCAGCGCGACACCCGAATCTCATTCCGCCCAACTGGTTCCCATTTTTGCTCCCTTTACCACCACCATCATACATCGTCTCCTCGAGGCTTCTCGTCTCATTCTCTGCGGTATTTTGTCATCAGAAACAGTGACGCAAATTTCCTCCGGATTTCCCATAATTTTCATAGTAGTTTTACCATCGAGTTTCCCAGCGATTTGATATCCTGCGTGCTTGAAAAACAGAATTTTCTCCTAACCTTCCGAAAATAATCTTGCAATTTGCTTCCAGTCGGCATCACTGTCGATATGCACAAAATCTATGAACTTAATTCATAGAAACTCAAATCTCACAAGCCCGTGAAGAGCGGTAATCATACGCGCAAAGTAAATCAACAGATACTAGGGGAATTATGGATGATTTGCGAAGTAAATGGCAGACGGGTGCGTAGCGAAAAGGTAGATTTACTTTTGGAATGGACGGAGGGCGGATAGGAACCGGGCTATAGTAACGACGTACTCTAACCGCAAATATGATTTCAGTCTATAGTAAGCGTAATAAAAGAATTGCGGAAAAACGCGACCGATAGGCTAAGCGCAACAACCCCAAACACAGTTTTTGGCCTTATTCCATGGCGTTCTGGAATTAGAGGAGCCGGCCACACTTCATTCAAGTAGAGACCGGGGTTCCAGTGACATATCAGCCGATATACATGTTATAAACATGTCAGCTAATGCGCCAAGATTCGTACTTTAGAAGGCTGACGGGGCCGTTAACATACAATTCCGTTGTTTTACAACGTTTTCACGAATTTCACTGAAGTTCCGATCTTCATTCAGGACCTTAAAATTTCCGTAATTCCTGGGATCTATACCCACCCTTTCCCGCCGCCGAGTCCTCACTTACGGGCACGGATGACGCGGGAGAGGGAGAGATAGGAGGAAAAGCGGCGACATTTATTCCCGCATTGGTGCCTTTCTATCCGCCCGCGATCTAACTCCCCATCCCGCACCTCGCAGGGGAACCATGCCTCCCTCCCACACCCTTCAGAAAATCCCTTTTGTTCTCCGCCTCACAATGAGACCGTCGTCTCCTCCATCCCCAGCATTCCTCTCCCGTCGCCAAGAGATGTATAGATAGACAGATAGAGATGAAATCATAATTGAATCGGTTTGTTATCGAAAGGGCTTAGGGTCCGCGCCACCGTCGCGGAGCGGAGAGAAATTGAAACCGAGCTCCCAATGAGTCAGTCCGCGCCGTCCTCGTGTTTGGCTTTCAGTTCGGGCCGCACTCTTCCTGTGCCTGCGGGAGAGAGTTTGCGAAAGCGGTGAGACAATGAATTTCACACACACACATATATATCGCGATTCCCATATCTCTTCCTCATCTATCCCTTCCTCCCCCTTCACCACTTCACACCGCCACTGCCACAGCCGACTAAACCCCCCGCACATTATCTCTCTATCCGCTCCGAGCAAATATTTACGGCGACACTATTCTGCCGGAGGATGTGTTCCGAGCACCAGTTTATGTATTATTATTTGGGGGCGTCATCCACGTGAATGGTTTCGCAAACCGCGGTTATCGTCATCATTGTGATAATTTCGTCCACCGCGAGTCGAGCGAGGGGATGGATATATTCCGCGTGTTTATTCCGTCGGATACATATGACGCGGCGCCGCCTCCTCTCGCTCCGACGTTTGACACTTTAATAACAAAGCGCGGCGATGAAGCGTGAGAGCGACTCCTAGGCCATATTGAATATTTATTTTTCAGGGCACCATTGTTGGCATCGAGTCATGAGTAATTTTTGGCGAATGCAAAAAGCAATGTATTGTACGCAATAAAAAATACAGGATTACAGATAGCTACGATTCGCCTATCTTGGTAATCAGATAAAAAAATGTTGTATTAATATAAAACTCAACTACCCCGGAAAATCACCAACCTGACGCAAACTTTAATATTTGCTCCTATCACTGTAATTCCGTAATTTATAATGGCGTACATATTCAAAGAAACATGCACATTATTTGAATTATTTCACCATTAAAGGTTATTGCAATCATAAAGTGTGTCAGGAGACCATCGTTCCGAGGTAAAACAGAAGTTCGCAGCTATTGCATAGTAGTCCCACGACTTTGAGAATATCCACGCAGGTGATTTATGAAACCTGCTGAGTATTGGCATAATTCGCTTCTATAAACAAATTCTTTCTTTGAATTTTATCAGAACTGTGTGAAGTATTTTGTGCACAACGATAATTAAAAAACGCTTGGTAATTTTCCATACGCTCGTAACTGGTAACCGACATATTTCGATATTTACATAATTTCAAAGGTTATATTTGAGCGAAGGTTACCACTGATAAAATGAAGGACAGTTATTTGAATATTTAATTTTCATAAAGAGCATTTCCACCATTCACCGTCAACAATTCTTGACGCTGTGCGCCCAAATAACCAAATGCATTATGAGTGGGTCCCATGAGGCAAATAAACCGTTGTCAAAGTTTTGGAGTGAATTAGACAGCATCGGTAGCGGATTTCTCTGTACTATTCCAGTGCTCCATGTTCCACTTCAAAATAACGAGATAAACCATTCGTATGGTAAGTAAATGGTCCATCGAAAGATTTTACAAATTTGGAATTTACAGTCGTATTTGAGAATTTTTATGTATTTATAGTGTTGAGGACGCTGAACCCAGACCTTCATTCAACACACAATGACAGACCTCCAATCAGGAAAATGACCTCAATTAAAATTTGAGATAAGAGAAAGATAGACGCTATTATACGCTGCGAATTACTGCCTAACTTAATCTGCGTTCTATCTCTATAGAAAACATAAATAAAACGTACAAAAGACAAAAATTTCACAAGCCAACTTCGAGATACTTTCACCAAAGACTAAACCGCAATGCCGTACTTCTACGAACAGAATTGGAATAAATTTTGCAACTCGGGAGCGGAAATGGCTCCGTCGGTGGCCGAGCATTCACAGGTGTTTTGCATCCTCCAAGGGTCTAATTTTCCCGAGCAATGTGGAGTGGGGAAAGGTAAACGTGAGGGTGAGCGGATTTACATACTAATGAGCCTTCGATTGCGGATTCCAACCAAAGATTTCGAGACACATTCAGCCCCTCGAGAAATCAAACGTGATGCCTCTGAGATGAAGAGTTATTAAGATCACATTTGTAGGGTTTTTCAGCTACAGATTTTCAATATATTCAATTCTTAATTCACTGTTCAAAATGCACGGGATCTTAAATGAAGGACAATCATAAACTATGTTCATACGGGGAACTAAAAACTAATATAATTTATATGTAGTCTAGACTATTAGCTTCATGATGCCACGTATTAATTCACAGCATAAAAACACAAAGATACGATAAACATCCTCCCTTAGGAAGACCAAATAATAATAATAATAGATTTCCCGCATGAAAAATGGCCAGTCCTTAAAAATAGTGACTAAAGGTAGGCTGGGGTGACATTGGCAAGGTGGATAAGAAAAATGGATTTTAGGAGCAATTTTAATGACGAAAATCCACAGAAGAATACAGGGAGTAACACTTGAGGTAAATTAAAGAAGAATGATAATGAAGATGGATGGCTACGGAGAGCAAGAAAACAGTGCTACATATGTAACCATGAAGAAAAGCCTACTCCTAGCTAGCTATGGCGCAGAGATTGTGATTGTAATGAGTATATAGCAATATTAGCATATACTTAATCCAAATTTTGACCTAAAAGAAGAAATGCGTAAAAACAAATGACTGCATAAGCGTGTATTTGGAGACAAAAATTAGTCGTTTTCATCAATGGATACCATGCTATCACGGCATGAGATATTGTTAACTAAATGTAAGTTACAGTCTTATATCCTCTAAAGATCTTCCTTCCTTACGCGCTCATATAAGACGGATTGTTCAAATTGTGCTTCAACAATTTCAGTCCCCATGTAATCAATTAAAATTGTCATACTGAGGATTGAAAGAGATGAACAAGAAGGATAATATTTCCATCCATTATGATACATCGGATACGATTTACTCCAACCCCCGTCGATTTAACCATATCAGCGAAGAGATTAGCAGACAGAAGCAGTCTTCCATCACAAAAACCAATTTTCAATCCCGATGTCAGTTTTTCTCATGACATTAGATTTTATCTTGAGTCTAGCCACGCGGGAAGTTAAGCTGATAATTCATGCCACAATATTGTACATATTACATAAATGACAACATGTGCATTGAGTGGAGAATGAGGGGAAGGGATTACTTTGTAAACACCGCATTTAGTTCTCCATGAGGAACTGCTGTCAGAAAAATACGATAAAAAAGATTAGGCCAAGGGAGATCTGCCAAAATCAGCACGTACAATCTCAATCAGCTAATATTTTGCGTAACGCCATTACAACTATTATTTTGATTCAGGTTTAGTTGAAATTTGAAATTTCAGGTTTACATCTGAGTATTATCCATTAACACGTAATATTCGATCAGCAAACCGACGCAGAGTTATGTTTCCTAGATTAGTATAATTGTGATTATAATAGTATGAATTAAAGTAATTGTGAAAGGGGGCATTGTTATCCTCCTTCAAAGTGAGTTTAAGAGATGTGGAGAGTTTTGGAAAGGATAGCACCACAAACATTTCCGTCATGTTGATGAAGATTTGCCCGACTCTTCGGAGATGAAAATTTCTTTCAGTTTCCCTTGAGTGAGAGAGGAAAAGGAGAGTTCCATTAATTAATGTAATGTAATAGAAACAAAGTGGACAGCGGGCTTTCCCCTAGTAATTATGCGCGTGCATTTCATAACAGGGATTTTGAAGTTTCACCGGATAAATCTGGTCGGACACCCCAAAATGAGACGAATCCAGAGGATTTCGCGTTGAAAAAAATCTACGGAAAGGTTGGCAGAGAGCCGCGAGGAATGGATGAGCACCACACAATGGATGAGTTATCCAACTCCCCGCAATCACATGACGGCGAGAGACGCGGCTTAAGGCGGGTTGACCGCTGAAATTTGTTCCACGCTTGAGCGAGGACGTTGGGGCACTGCCTTCAACTGGGATTTATCCCCGAGTCACCGAGCAAAAGTTGAACGCTAGATCCACCCCTTTGTGACACCTCACGATCTCATTTCGGAGAGGAGGTACGTTTTGAAGGAATTTATTCTTCTCCGACAGCCCTTAATTGGTTAGAGAACGAGGCAGCTATGTCAAAATTTCAGAAAGTTTTAGTTAAAGGCAGGTAACCCTAGAGAATGTTTTGGAGATGTTCAAGTCCATGTATGGAAACATTGTTGCGCTAGAGATTGCTTATTCTTCGGATACTTTTTTAACTAATAAAAAAGTAGCAAAAAAGATCGGAAGAACAAATAGCTGGTGAAATTAAACTGCGGCGACATCCGAAGTATCTACTACTCGCAGGACATTATAAATAAGGAACCCAATGGGAGACGATAAATTTACTTAATTTTTCCAAAAAGCGAGAAATCAGTTGGCTAACAACAATGGGGAATTAGTTGCAAGAACGAATTGGGTGACCAAAAAACTTTCCAAGAAAAAAATCGTTAGAAATTTACTTTACATAAGACTCCATCACTGGAACTAACTCTCAGAATGAATTAGCTCGCATAGAATTCTTAAAGCATGGGTTTAATTGCATCAATTGTGTCCCAAGAAACATCAATAATGAGCAAAAACTACGGAAAACTTAGAATTTCCTTAAGTAATTTCTTCATCAGTAATACAATTCCACAAATAGACGAATGGGAGCATTTGAAATGTGCAGAGACTGAGCGACCCGAACATTGTTACGCGGCCGAGAGGAAGCTGGATGCTTCCTTTACCGTCAGCGATATCCAAATGGCAGAAAGAAACATCAAAGCGACATCGAATCGAGTGAGAGATGGAGGAAAAACCTGCCACAGAGACTGTGTGCATAAAAATAGACCGATCCGCCGATCGACTACACTCGCGGCGCGGATTAAGCTGGAGGTTTGCCCCGGCCGTCCGGCGCACGGGCGATAACGCGCCCGAACCCTAACAACACCGCTAACACCGAACCATGGGCTAAAGCCACACGGCAGTAAGAGGCTCCTCCTCTAATCGGAGTCCAATCAGCGACACAAAACGGGGGAACGGCAGAGGGAAGAAGATGAGCGTGGAGAGGAGAAGGAGACACACCGCGGAGAAGCGAACAAAAGCCTCGTGGTTACCCTCGCAACGAACGAAAGCTTTCGGAGGCCATCCTCCCACACAGACCACGGCACTCGGCAACCGGAGGGTGCGCGTTCCCCTTGATCCCGCCGACGTGAGGGAGAATAACAAAACCCACCCCGTCGCTCACCCCTTTGCTTCCCTATCTAAACCCACCCACGTCCCAACACGCACACCGACGCTGTCAGCTGTGCGCTTAAAACCACAGCGTAATTCCGACCTGTCCGACGTCCTCTGGAACGCCCGGGCTTATTTACATCTGTTTTGACTCGCATTGATGAGGCTGCGGCGAGAGGACGAACGCATATACGGAGGGAGAGGCCGTGCTGGGGGTTGAGGCGAATAAAGAGATGCCAGGCGTGCAACGGTCGCATTATCATCATCATCACCACCACCACGGTAGAGGGTAGGGTTTTTGGAAGTTGAGCGGCAGTGGAGGGAGGAGGGGCCAGTCAGCCAGACAAGAGAGCGATCGTCCGGGGGTGTTACGCGGGATCAAAAGTGCGCGGGCTCGAAATGATCGTCGGGAGGTGTAAAAACGGCCAGGGGTCGCAGGTGCGTCCGCCGTTACGGCCCCACACCCTCTTTCCCTTCCTGCGCCCAACCGCCTACAAACCCTGTGGACGTCCGGTGAAGGCGGAATCGTCCGAAATCAACTTTTCGGGGCGAATGGATGAAACGGTACAGCAGGGCAGAGAGGAGCAGAGGGTCGGCGGTCGTGGTTGTTTGAAAGGGTTTTTCCCGGAGCCGTCCGTGAGGGCGTGCGTATAGGGGGATGAGATTTTGCCCAATTAGAGGCCGGGGACTAATCATGCGGTCGTCGGCGCCGAAGCTTTAGGACGCATACACCCTTTTTCCAATCACCGAGAGGAAAAAAATGCACCTCCACGACCAACAGATGGCTCTGACAGAATGAGAGAGAAAAGGATAGAGGTAGGAAGAATAATAAAAACCTGAGGGCCTCATGCGTTCAAAGTTGATTCTCGGCGTCCTGAGCGAGGGAAAATCAACACTTATCAAGCGGTGCAAATGCTCGGTTCGCGGTTCATTAAACTACAACAATTTTCACGTAAAAGGGTTTCTGTTGACGCAAGGTTCGTTTCACAGGTTATCACCCTCCCGGCTCGATTACTAGAGCGAATGATATTATGAGCACGCCGCAGAGGACACGAAACTGATTTCAAACGCAGTATTTCCACATTAGGGGATCCCCTTTAAAACAAGGAAATCAAAGCTTGGCGTCAGGTTTCTTTAAATTTCAACAATTGACGAGGACAGTGAATACGGGTACCAATGGAAGCACCATTAACGTAATTTGTTATTAGGGGAAACCCACACAAAGCATTGAGATGGACGAGTGCACGAGTTCCAAAGAGACTTTTGATTCAAACAGCCAATAGGAATGGAGCACGGTTGTTGACGGATTACTGCCCTATGTCCGAACCATTTCGGCGCATACGAGTCACTAGGTCCACATGATATAATACATGCATGCACATGCAATAATTGCGGAAACATAACAAATATGGAGTTAAGGTGTTCAGATTTTTCCCGATCATAATTTAACGACGGAATAAACAACACCTAAAACCCATGCTGGCCCAAGGCGTGGGCAGACGGCCGGTCACGTGGGCAGACGGCCACAGACGGCCGGTCGTACGGGCGGCCAGTATGCGACGTATGAATGTGAAAATGTGGCAAAAAATGAAAATCGAAAAATAATACTAACTTTAATCACGTGATTCTTCCCTATACAACATTTTTCAGCGAATCGAGAACGTGACTAACGATCGCAACTCATTTCAACATAGAGTACAATGAATTCTACGGACCGATAGTTTTCTCTATTAGCATTCTTGTTAACAATTAATAGAAAGGAAATGTGGTTGAGACTGCATCACAATTACGGTTGCTCTTATATCCACTATCAGTAAGTCGGTATAATACAAATAATCCAAAAAATAATAACAATCTAAATCATAAAAATAATCCACATAAAAACCTTCCCTCGCAAATATCGAATTTGCTTGGGAACAATCTATAGATGAAACGAATGCTTGGGAACACACTATATATTAAAAATTAAATTCTCAGCAGGAAAGGAAACGAAAACGTAAACATGATCGTTCTAAAACCCTAGAGTATTCAAATTAACGTGCTGAATAACAAATAGCAATTGGTAAATAAATTATTTGCGGGCGCGGAAAAATGACCTTTTGCCCACACTTTTGAAAAGCTTTGGCCGGAACTGCCTACGAGTGCAGTGAGCCGAGATCTGCTCACACTTGCCTCCCAAAGATTTGGAGCATCAATTTCCCGGATGTGGATTGACGCCTTGGCGGCAGAGACCTAGGCAAGCAGTTTTGAGAATCAATAAAATTTTGACGTCAGGAAATAGCAACTACGAGTTCGAAAGTTGAGAAAAATAAGCGAAAAATGCCACGATTATGCATCATGCGACCGTCCATCAGCTTGGTATAGTCCCATTATCGAGGTTTACAGAGATAAAATTAACAACAGAAGCACAGACAACAAATGAATGTGATTTAAATTTTCCCTAGATAAAGATTTCCAGGGTCTTTTCATCTCAAATCAGGCAGATAGTGCAAAATCATGTCAGGTGACCATCAGTGATTTCTCTCAAAGTTACATATGTGAAAGCAGTCTCCTTGTGATGAATAAGGAGAACTTTATTTATGCTCAGGACCAAACCCATTAAAAGTTATGAACCTTTAAACATTGTTGCCTCAAGCCTCGGCGTGAAAAATGAAAAATCACATAAATGCTAATAACTATGGATCCGTAGCACATAAAGCGGTGGTTTTTATTTTATTTTAAAGATGGACACATATCTGTGCTGACGTAATAAAAATACGTCGATAATCGGAGAGAAAAATTAATCAAAGCTATTAACTCTGATAATAATGCCGAGTAAATATCCTTAATTACAACAAACAAAATTTTTAAAATTAAAATTATGACTTGTATAAATACATCTTCATATAGATGCATCAATTGCAACACTTTTCCTGCTAAGTCACGGTAGTAATTTCAAACCTATTGGCGCTATTAAGATGAGCTCTACTACGACTAATAATTAATCATTAAAGAACCATTTCATACTTAGTCCACTGATACGGATGGAAAATAAACTACTTCTATCTCACAGTCTGTATGAGAACATTACGAAAAATAGCTTTGGTCAGCTGTTAATTGATTTCCACCTTCTTTGCGGTTAGCATTCATTCCACGCAGAGATTAATTTTCATTTCGAGCTGAATAGATGCAACAAGCACGTATGATTAATGAATACCTCACTCTGATAATTCCCTCAACGATTGATTAATTTTGTAGGTGTTTAGGGAAGGTTCCAGGTGGCTGATACTCAAGCATTTTCAAAGAAACGGCGAACTGTGTTGCCATCGTTGCTGGAACCATGCACCTGCTTCGGCTGGTCAACTATCAGTCCAAGCGCCAATTTGAAACCGTCTAGTATATTTTTTCTCCTCGCTTTTACTTTCCTTCAAGTCAGTGTCTCGGATCTGCCTGAATTTCGATTCCGTATGCTACGAGCGATCATCATTCGAGCATGCAAATCCAGGCGAGCAGGATTGACAGTTGGAGTTGTTCCCTCTAAATGGACAGTTCCATCACTTAATTGATATAATTAAAATAGTTCAATGTCGCTTGGCATATATGGCATCTATGTGTTGACGATGTATCGGTAATAGCATTACATACTTTTTCATCGTCAATGTCAGATTGCAGGTGACACTCGCCCTGTTGCCATTTATGACGCTATTGAGGGGTACCAGATTTCGCTCCTGCAGTATCGGACGTAGTCGATCTGCTCCTTGATCGTTACTGGCATTTCATTCCAAAACTCCAGCTTAATTGGTCGACAAAACCTACAGGATGGAGATCGCGGATTTTGCCGAATGCTTGTCGGTCTGTCACAGGTGCACAGCTGCAGTGGCACCAGAAAGGTTACAAAAACGCTGGAATCATCCACCGATTACCCAATCTCGTCAACAAGCTTCTGCTTACCTGAACTTTCGTCACAGCCGCATTAGCAGATGAGCAGCGAATTGCCAACTTTGTCGGCCGTTAATGAGGAAAGCACCGGCTATTGCATCAGCAAAATCCTATCGGTAGTATGATCCCGCAATACTTGTAGGGGGACCTCGGCGCAGTACGGACCAATAATCAAAAATGCATCTTCAGAACTAGCCGCTTTTTTTACCTTCGCAATAATTTCATAGAATGGCAAGGCCTTGACATCCACATTGACGAGGGGATTCAGGAAAACTAGGTACCCCGATTTGGTTACACCGGATCCAATGAAAGCAGCAACGTTGTTTCCACTTTTAGGATCTACGCCGGATTTTCAGTGAACCTATTCCAGTATTTATTACCAATGGTAGGAGTTGTCAACGCGACATCTTTCACGACCGCCGCAGTATCGAACTGCTTTTTAGTACGCAAAACCACCTAAGTTGCGTGCGACAATTCCTCCGGTCTAGAACTGGAACGCAGAGAAGCAGTTCGCCTATGTTTTGACCTTTCTGACATGGTACGAAAGTCTGATGTTGGTAGACCTTTCGAAGACACTGGGGTTGACTTCGGTTTGGCGGTGTCACCTGGCAGAACGAATTGCACCTGTAAACACCCTTTCTGTAGACACCGTTCTGGCGCCGAAAGTTAGTCTTTACCCGTCAAGGACGTAGCCACCTGCACTGAAATTCGTGTAGCAGATTACGAATTTTCTGCTTGCAGGATTCCGGAATAGAATAGGGGCCTTCCAATGACCTTTAAATAGCATTTTCCAGCCGGGCTGGATCGCGAAAATGGCCTCGAACCATTTCAAAAGTCTGAGCCCTGAAGAGGCGAAGACAGCATCTGTACATAAGATTCAAATCACGTTTCATTTAGCTACATACTCACAGAATAAACCGACAAAAATAATCCTTGCCCTCATCTTTTCTAAGTAAAATCCTTTGAATTTTACCAAAAAAGAGAGAAGTAAGCGAGCAAGTCCAGGCAGTCAGGCTGGCCGCAGCGAGGGAAGGAGAAGTGTCAGCGCGTGCACAGCGACCGCGTACATTTTCCGTCGATTTTCCACAATATAATGTTCATTTATAACCCTTGTAATATTGAAAAATGACCGAAGTTTTGCTAATCGTTGGCTAAATGCTTTGTCCTATAAACCCTTAAACATCGGGACCAAATTCCGTCAGATGATATATCTTTTTAATACAAATGTAAAAGTATTCATTAAAAACAAAGATTAAATACTCATATAACAGCTAACTATTGTGATGCCATAATGAATTAAATATAAATTTTTACAACTATATTCGCACAGTTCTCACTTAGCCGATTCGATTCCATGTTTCAAAAATAAAACAGTTGAATAAAATCGAGCTCTTAAGTTGACGATCGAATTGGGGATATGCCCACGTGGTACCACTTCTCCGCTCACCTGCCACTTCGACACTGAATTAAGCGCAAATGCACGTACTTATCGACCCGTCGCATGTATGACTATGTACCAGAAACATCAGGGAATCCTACTCACCATTTCAAATTTCCTAAATAGGACTTTTATTTTTGAACTTTCGACCGCCCAAGGTGGTTCAAGGGGCCCCACTGTGCGGTATCTTACACGGCCAAGCTCACTTCTACTCGCTCTGTCGACCTGTACGAAAGTCGTTCCCATGTTCATCAAATAATGAGCACTTCCTGACCGGCGGGTATTATTTACTCCACGACAACGTCATCCTCTACACATTTTAGACCTTTGCAACAAGGAGGAAACATTCTCACGAATGAAACTAAATTTTCTGAAATTTTCATTCAGGGTCAGCAAATTGTAATAAATATAGTTTTTGCTTTAACAGTAATTAACTTTCGATGTAGAAGTGGTAAAGTTTTAATCATATTTCAATAGAAACACAAAGCCAGATAGATATACCCGTATCATTCCTATATCAAAATAAATCTCCAATGATTCGTAGTAAGAGGGCGCTATGAAAATGGATACGGGTAAGCTACCCAGCCAGGGATTTCTGTAAAATCTCAGAGGAGTGAATCGATCGCGAGGTAACGGATTCTCCTTAGATAAGCAGACGCTTTTAAAGCATGGAATTCCACTGGCATTATACGAATAACCTTCTTTTAATAAACAGGACATGATATTATACAACCACGATACCTTTCCCTTCATCCCTCATCTCCGCAATCAATAACTCTCAGATTCACCCTTGGTTCTCCTTTCATCATCTTCTGATTAAAAAGGTAACAAGAGGACAGGAGTTATGCGATCCTATGTTTCGAAATAGCAAAATAAAAATATAATAAAACCGATTAAACGTCGTACTCGACTGAGCCGAGATCAGCACATAAGCTACATTAAATTAAGCACGACAAATTAGGTAGGCATTACCAATATTTTCTGGCGAAAACCGTGGCTTAACTCCAGTTACAAAAAAGATAATAATATATAGAAAGAATTGCCAGAGGGGTAAGGGAAGAATCATTAGTGTCGCACGGCGAAATTAAGAGCCACCGATCAGCATAATTTAAAAAAGTCACTGAAACGAAAGAAAACTTTTTCTCGTTAACTGCAAGGGCAATACAAAAACCACACACTGCCTCTAAAATCTTCATAGATGAAGCTATCACCATTCACGAGCCATTTTCAAAAGGATATGGGACTAACATTCAGAAACTACCGCGTTTAGGAACTCGTTTTCAATTAAAGCATGCAAATGAACCATTCCGTATTTAGGACTCTCTTCTGCAGCATTTCCCACGATTTTCATTTTTTGCTGTTATGTAACATGTGAAACGAGATCCATTATTCTCGTTAACTACCTTGCGCTTACCCAGTTCTTAGCCCATGCACTTAGTGCTGGCGTTCCGGAAGGAATGAATTATTAAATTTTTGATCAGGGCCTCCTACATCACTCCAGCATTGAAAAATGCAGTGTAGCACAGTTAACAACGCGAAAAACTCGTTTACATTTTCCGCGAGGCACGCAGAGTTTACGCGAGATCTCCTAATATAAGAAAAAAAATGTCTACCTCGCTAAAGAAGAGAATGAATAAAATCAGCTTAAAAGCGCTCAAATTTTGGCCGATGCTACTTAGTATATATTAAGAAATGCTCCAATCGATTTAAAGCAGGTCTCAGAAGCAAATAAGATGACAAGAACCTTGAATTTTCAGCATTTCACCACAGCAACATTTCTTTGTATCAAATTTTAACAATGAATATCAATTAAGGTCAAAGCCATGATTATGCAAGCAATTGACTCATTTAAGAAGTGACGGTAATTAATAATTATAAAAACACATGCCTCTGCTAATTTACTTATCTCAACCTTCTCTGCTTAGGTATATGTCAGCAAAAAATGGGATTCTGAGTTCTGGCTGGGATAAACTTTTACCTTCTATTGAATTGAGGCAATATATAGGATAGAGATCAATTCTAGAGGAATAAAATAAATGTTAAAAAGACCCTAAGAATTTCTCGACCAGACGCCTACGGAGACAGAAAGACCTCATGCTGACTATGAGTGCCTTTAAAGCCATCGTGTTTCTCTAAAAAACCGGCCGAGACGGATAGAGAAAAAGTATGCGTCAGCTTTCGAATATCCGAACCCTGAAAAAAGACTCTCGAGGCCGGAACTTTGCCGGTGAGGGGTATTCACGGACGACACGAAAATATCCTGACGCTCGAAAAAAATTCCGATACGCAATGGATCCTGGGGCGATGGATATCAATACATCTTGCACCCTCGTACGTGAGAGAGATGGATAATTTTTACCCTTATCGCGACCGCGCGAAACTCTCCAATCGAGTAAAACACTTTTTTTAAAAAAAGATCCCGCCATCCCGCCGTTACCTACACCCCTTTACGCAAGACCCTTAACCTCCTCGGCGGATAAAGAAAAAAGAGAGCCGACTACCATCAGAGCGTGCGAGGTTCTGAGGGAAGGTCGGAGATGAGGCAATTGGAAGGGGGAGTGAATGGGGTTCAGAGTACGACGGGGGAGAACGGGAGGGAGGGGTGCTTGCGAAGGCGTCTTCAGGAAATGAGGCCCTCGCAACTCCATCAATTTATAAGTCAATCGATTCGCATGCGGAAGAGGACCGCTTCTCACCTCCGCAAAACCTCGCGCACACGACCGATCCGGACCGTCTCCTCCTCCCCGCCAAAACCTTATCCCGATCTTCCCTCGTCAATCGGCAAGTGGGAAGGAAAGGGAAGGGGGACTACTAGGTGCGTCCTCCCTTGCCTCATATCTATCCGAGCATCCATCCCGTAGTGCGTTCCCCTCCCAAAGCACTCCCCAATACACTCTTTTACCTTTCCTTAGCCTCTTTCCCCTCCGCTCTCGCACACCTCAAAGCAACCTCTTCACCTTTCTTATCTCCTACTGCCCCACAACTTTCCCGAATCCTCACGTCCCCCATCACGACCCTCCCAACACCACCCGCACCAAATCCTCCCCACCCCACCCCCTCGATGGGTAAACTCTGGGGGCCCTTGCCCCCCTCAAAATGCCAATCTCCCATCCGCTTCCATTAAAAGTTTTCATCAACTTCCTCTCTCCCTCCTCTGCTCCGCAGCTCCTCCCCCCCTTCTCTGGTGTGCGCGTCTTTATATATGTGTGTGCGTGAAAGCCCTTCCTTCCTTCAACGTTTTCGTCCCTCCAACTCTCCTCCGGAGGGGCAGAGCCTGCCTGGATTGAGGGAGTTGTGTGTGAAGGGTGGAAGAGAGAGAGAGAGAGAGGGAGAGAGAGAGGTGTTTGATTCGAGACGGTGAGTGGGAGCGACAGACCGGGATGACGACTTCCCACCTCCGACGAACACACACACAAACACACGAATTCTATTTCAATCCCTTTTCTACCTTCGCCTCCTCCCTGTGTTTCAAGAGTTGTGCCGAGCCTCCTTGTGGGGTGTGGGGGGAAGAGGGGGAGAGAAAAATAAACGAGGGGAAGAAGTACGAGAAACTCCGGCGATTGTCGGATAAGTTTGATTCGCGCGTGTGACCCTAAAGGGATCATGGTGGGGCGGACTGCGGGAGAGAGGCGTTGGGGAAAGGACTCGATATAACGACGATCCACCGACTATGGACGTCACCCTAAACGGAGGGTGCTTATAAAATAATGAAATATTTTCAGGCCCGACAAGGAGGGATTCTTCCATCTTTTGATACAACATCATCACGCGATCATGGCGAAACCACAGTTAAAATTCAGTTTTACATAGACTTGCTGCGCTTTCGTTCGTTCTAAAGTCCATTTTTATTTATCATGGATGGGCTGGTAATAGTTTTGTGAAAGGAAAATTCATAAATTTAAACTATTTTAGGTTATTAAACATGCTTAAACGGGGAGTGAAACTGCACACGAAGATGCGAAAAGAAAAAGATTCGCATATCACCAACACGGAGGCTACATTCTCTGAGATTACTTTCGTACTATCCATCATTATTTTTGCATCCAAATTAACAATGGACTTTTCGAGCGCAAATAAATCCTCAAAAATAACGGAAAATCCCCAAAAGAGGGAAAGAACGTCGAATTTCAACGAGTGTACTTATTATTCTAATATCGTATGGCCCCATAGGACATTATACAGGAGCTAAATCCATTGATGAAACGATTTATCAATACGTATACTTTTTAAAAGACTTGAGGGCTTCAGAGGAATTAATAATTTTATATGGCTCTCTCGAGCTTTTTTCGATATGCAATTAGCAGTAAACCTAGATTGGCAGCAATGGTGATAGAGAAATGAAAAATGACCATCTAGTTTCATTCCCGTGTCTCAGAAATAGGGCTTTAAGTGTGAAGTTACATGATTACGGTCAAGTGACATCGAATTGTCCAAATTATGAGCAACGTTGTGGTATGCTAAGGCAGAAAATAAATATTTAAGTAAACAATTAAAAAAAACAGGTTTTTAAAAGGGAATAAAAAGGATAAAATAATTTCCCCTTTAACAATTAATATTCATAATCCCATATACTCATTGTCCTTTAACTGGGTGTTGGTGAATTTTGAATGAAATCAAAATACTTGTAAAATTTAAAACATAAAACGTGGGGCGTATGCAATATATCCCTTACTTGTTAGTCCCTTTTAAAAACGTGTTAACATTTTTTAACTAAAATATTTATTTTTTCTTTTTAGTTTTTGGAGATAGATTTTCTAAATTTAGAACATTTTAATCTTAATTGATTGCTATAATTAGTATATTTCATTACTTACGTGCTCCTTTCTTGAAATCCTGTCCCTACTTCTCCAGTGGTCCGATTCCAGGAATAGTAATTTTTCCTAGTCTCTTTCGTATCTCCTGTTTCTTACTCAGAAGTCTAGATACTTCCCTCTATGCTTTAGTACACTTAAGACTGTACTTGAGTTTTTTTTATGAGAGGCCTTGAAGGACAGAATTAAGCTACTTTATTATTCTACTTCCCTGTTGTCTTTTATGCAGTATCGTTTTCACATTTAGCATCTTCAGAAAGTACACCTAGGCATGTGAAAGAGAAATATTTTTATGGCTTCTGTTTTCAAAACCAGGTCTGATTTTTCGTCTCCCACTATTAACTTTTGTCATCGTAGCGCTTGTTACTAGTCCACTCAATACTAGTTTTTCATAATCCGAAAAATGTTCTTTTTAGTAAACGTTATTATGTAGAAGACAAGGGAAAAGAAAAATTTTCTCATCAATCATGTTTGTTACGCAGAAGTAACCCATGGTAGAGCGTAGGGAACTAAGACGGTCATTGTTCATTTTTGCTTCTCTTCGGAAAATATTTATCGATCGTCTCACACAGAGTGAATAAGACCCCCAGACTTCCTGGCAAAACACACGTGCATGCATGAGCAGTAACCTATAAGGATACATTGTTATATGTATATGTAATAGTTTAGTGATATTAATGTTATAGTGTGATTCAGTGTTATATTTATATTATATATAATTATTGCATATTATTGCATTGCCATCCAGTTTTGAGCTATTTTCAAAATTTCAAGTCTCTAGGCCATCAGGAAGTTAGTTTTAAATCGATTACAAAATTTGTGAACCCGCCAAAGCGAGTTAATGAAAACGTGTTAACAATTATAGGGCCTTACCCATTCTTTCCAATTCTGAAGAATATCTCATTCATACAGCCATGAATATACTTCATGCATACAGCTATGGGTTTTAAAGTAGTTTACCAATGGGGAATGTCAGCCAGTAGCAGGCAATTACAAATTCATTGCGTCGTATTTATACAAATTCAAAATGCATGAAGAAGGGGAAAAATGATAAGGATAATTATAGCTAACGAAACATTCAGAGTATGGCTTATAAAACAGCGTATACTTTTTTCCACTAATAAAATTAGAGAATATCTCACAAATAACACATTCTAAAACATAAGAACGGTAACTAGAGAACATTGCTCACAAATAGTACATACATGTATCAGAAAAAATTGACAACTAGCTTAAATAAATATAAAAAATGAAGGATTCAATGAATTTGCCATTTGTTTTTAATTATTTTCGCAAATATTCCTTAAAACTCGCTCTCATGCTAATGGCTCCATCCCAAAACAGTAACACAATATTTCGATTATTTTAATTGGTCCGTACTATCTGTTAAGATCATCACGTGAGACGGAAGAAGTACAACGGACATCAAGCGGAGAGTTGCCTACGCTAAGAAGGCGTTCATCGGAAAAAGACAACTTCTGTACTCAAAGAAGCTAGGTCTTCAAACCAGAAAACAGAACGTGAAAACATTAATATGGAGCGTAGCACTCTACGGATCGGTATCATGGACCATTGGAAAAGCTGACCAGAAAAGAATAGAAGCCTTCAAAATCTGGTGCTGAAGGAGGATGCTGAAGATAAAATGGACGGACAAAATAAGAAATGAAGTGCACAGAAGAGTAGAAGAGGAAAGGACTACATGGAACACTATAAAGAAAAGAAGAAAAAGATGGATTGGACACATTCTGAGACACAATAGGTGTATGAAGAACATAATTAAGTTAAATAGAGAGAAATGTCCACAGAGTAAGACCAAGGAATAAGTTCATGGACCAAACAAAGAGAAAAGTACATGAAAGAGATACCAGGAAATGAATATGGACCATGTACCGAGATAACATGTAGATCGCTAATGAGCTACATGAGAGCGACGGGTGGCAAATTGAGCCCTTCGAAAAGGGGCAACGCAATATATACAACGGAAACACCGCACAGGTGGAAAGAGCGGAACAGAATCTACTCCCTTGCCAGTGTCTTTCATTCTTTAGCGCTCGCGACCCGGTCAAAGCGGGGAGAGAAAGAAAACAGTCGACCGTTGAAAAATTTTCAGCTCCCCGTTGGAGCGGGGGCCGCAGTGAGAACAAGGCGCCAACCCCCGGATGGCGATGAAATATTAAGGGGACCGGTAATTAAAAGAGAGAAAGGGGTTGGAAGCGCCGCTCGGACGGAGGAGGGCGAATGGGGAAGGGGGAAAAATAAGGGAGAAAGGAAAGAGAGGAGAAGTTGAAGGAAGAGGAAACATTTTCACAGCCAGCACCACTACCATCTATAAGGTGACGACGGGCGAGTTTCCCAACTATCCCGACCCAAACTCCGCAAAAAACGTTCCCGGCGGTTTACAAATTATTATCACATTTGTTAACGTTCATTCACGGTATCCACGCGGGGAAAACTCGCGATGAAAGGAAATGAGAGCGCAGGTGTTATTCATAATTAAAATAATCAGCACGAAATCGATTGAAAACTACTTGTGAGCCAGAGCGACAGACCTTTCTTCGCTCACCTTCCAATGATATGGGCGCCTAAACACTTCAAAGAACTTCGATTTTATATTTTTCTAATTAGGTCGACATCGGAAGTTCACATACTTTTAAAGTTCCCATTTCCCAGGGCGATGCTATCTGAATGACTAGGAGGGTGGTATCCGTTTGGAGACGGTATCAGTTAACAATTAATGGAGTCGAGGAGGAGTTGGGCGCTCAAATGCCGCATCTTGGGGATGGTGGTGACCCAATATTGATACTTAAAAACCAATTGAAACGGGAGGAGAGAGAAAGTTTTATGAAGGGTTACCTTCGAAGGAAGGCAGATTTCAACAACAGATATAAAGAGTCGAAATGCATGTTTACGTTCATATTACATCGATAGATAATAGTGACCCATATCTCACGACTTCGGTGACATCATATGGAAGAGGCTTAACTAATCTTAACCGGAGACGACGTCAAATTTTCTTCAAAGCAAGAGGCGATTTTATTATATATCCGCAATCGACGAGTCTACTGCTAACGTTTAATATGTGCAATGGAAGAATATAGGAATTAAAAGTCTTCCAACTCTTCTACTTTACTATCAATGTCATTCCTCCGAATGACATGGAGGGGAACCAACGACAAAAAAAGGCCTCTGATACGGGTTCTCGAGCCAAAGCCAGGGCAGGAAGACGGTAGAGAGCTGTCCTTTATCCTTCTTGCATATCAACAAGCTATGTTATAAACACGTGAATTTTACTTTACAACCTAATAAAGTCAAGCGAGGCTTGTTATATCGCTATCCGTAACAGCCACGACAAAGACGAACACAGCAAAATTTTCCCCATAATTAGAAGGAATCTAAACTAACTGGATGGTAATCGACTTTTATTCAAAGGGGTCTTGTCCCAAAACGCAGGTGACACCACTTCATCAAGAACGATAAACGGGCGCAGAAATATCTCGCCATTTCATAGAAAGTTAATTCGACAATATATTCTGAGCTTATTGGACCTGAGCTGAGGGTGAAGACATACTAAACTTCCAAAAGGGCTCCAGAGAATTACAGTATGAACGACATAGTCCGCAGCGGGTTTTAAGCCTAGAATCTTGAGGTTAGCCGGCGGGTACAAAACTCATCAGGCAAACTGGGTCGACACACTAGCTATATTTTCCTTTGTACACTTTTAGAGGATTTCCCAAAAATTTCCGGAATAACTGAGTACTTTATCTGTATAGAATGGAGTTTTAGTAAAAGAAGTTCTTCAGCCTGGTGTAAATAAGAGAAATAAATCGCTCCAGTTCTATTCCAAACCCGCGAAAAAAGAGAGTCCTCTGATTCGGGAGTACTCGTAAAATGAACATTATATGGTAAGGTGCGCACATTCCATGTGGGAATTACGATTCTGCACGGTTAAAATAGCAACGATGGTCGTAGAAACTACAACACAATTCATTAAATTCCCGATGGAGGAAACCAAAGTACGAGAGTGTGAGTGGCAGATTAAAATTTCAATATGAAGAATATACGAAAAGTATATTGGTGGGAGTAAATTATTGGACATGGATTTGCAATCGAATTCCCACTAAGAGCTGTTCGTAGTTAAAAATCCAAGGACACACAGTGTTCATTACACACGCTTATGGACAAGGGACAAGGAAGAAAAAAAAGATGGCAATAAAATGAAACTGATCGTACGAAAACACGTATATAGATTTAAAAAAAATATTTTTGGCGCGGCCCAGAGGTGAGAAGGTCACCAATTGCGAATATTAAGAGCATGTCCATGAAACATCCAAAGCAGACAGCGCTTAACGAATCTGAAATTTTCATTGAGTAATAGATCACAACCACAGAACTAAGGAGGCAAAATCAATCCTTCATTAATCTTCAAGCCTCAGCTATGAATGAGAGTGAATGAAGCGGGGAAAAAGTATGCTACCGATCGATTACTGAAGACGCTTTTCATGATCAGAGTTCGTTCATAATTGTAAGACGGTAAAAGAGTCGCATATACAATGATCAGCTCAGCATTGCTTTCCAATAAATCTCAGCCATCTCCCAAGTTATTCGCGAGCTCGTATTCCTTAAAATCTAGTGGAAACCAGTGGAAATATAAAATTTTTCTCCCTGCCCGACAAGAGGAAAAGGGAAGATTTTTGTTAAACCTCCCTAAGAACCATCAAACCACTCGCTACAAAGTAATGCAATCAATAAACACACCATATTTTTGTGATTAATAAATATGAAGTGCGTGGGATGTTCGTAAATTTTACAAAATTACATACGAATATCGAAAAAAAGCTTCCGTTTGCTCCGAACGAGCAAAACCCTACGCAGAGATGATAAATGAATAAAAGGGGTTGTCGATTCCAATTTTTTCGACTCACTTCCAGCCTTTCAAAGATCGCTTTAAAAATTGAATACTTCAGCGTGTCCATCGTCACCAGCAGATTCTAAAACTGAAAAATTCAGTACCTGGGCTCCAACCTGAATTTCAATTACGAAAATTTGGCGAGGAGACAAGAGCGATGGAGAACATTCGACGATGCATTAATAACACGAAATAGCAGGACGAGATAAAGGCCTGAGACATTTTTGGATCACAAAGCGAAGTTTGAGGTAGCACGACTTACACCGTGCATTACGAGGAAAAGGAAGACTATAAAAATCATGGCGCTTCAGTTGAGAGGATAGAGTGGAAAATTTGCCCCTTTCTCCGAGCTAAAAAACATTTTTGAATTAAAAATCATGATGAGATTAGTTAGAGCTAAACACATCACCATAAACGTATGAATGAATCAAAACCACCAAGGAGCCATATTGCCCCAACCAAGAAAATCTACTGCTCTTTACCCCAGCAAAAAATTGAATGACGCACCGATTCGCACGAAGTTTCTTCAATGATAGCCAAGTGCTTTCAAGGATATTTCTGAATGTACGAATCAAACCATTAGATATTACTTAACTTTAGGATGAAACGACCACCGTCTACAAGCTCCACTTCACTGATGCACAATTGTCCATTACTGCGAGGTGAACTGGGGAAAGGCGAGAGAAAGAGAGAAGCTCTGGGAATGGAAATGCAATCGTACGGAATTGCGGGTATTCGAATATAAAAGCTGCGTGGCAGGAAAGGGAAATCAAATTACCACCACTGAGCGAGCACCGATATCCCGGGGTTTAGGGGGAAACGGAGAGACCAGGAAAAGAAAAACAAAATAAAACATAGAGGGACGAATAGCACTTAAATATTAACTCCTCTTGGAGCAGCATCTATTGGTTGAGTTCCGCAACTGAGCATTGGGGAATTAGTATAGGTAGGTCGCGGGAGGGCTGAAGGAAAGAAGAATATCCCGAGTGTAAATCCTTTAAAGGATTTCGTTCGCTATCTATCTATCTTCCGCGCGTCCCTAAATGGATTCTCGATGGGCAAAGCTTCACTGAGCCCAGGAAGTAGGGATAGAGATAACAGATGAGAATAAATTATAATTTACTCATTAATACTTCGGAAACTGGTCGCGTTGAAATGGCTATTTCGATAATTGGATTTCCGAGAATCGCGAGAAGAATAGACCCTGGAAATGGTCGAGGAAAAGGTTACAGTTGAAGATTAGGTTAATTGAACTCTTGGGAAGATTAAGATCAACGTCAACCACAAAGAAATTCCACAAAAATACGTCATAATGAGCTTCCGTCAAACACATCAAAGTCAAACTCGCCCGTGCTTCCGGCAGTTGTCTCATCCCTGAGATCGTTTTGAGCCCTGCTCATCATTGGTCTACCCAGGGTCACACGACATGAGTTCACAAGCATTAAAGCCAGGAGCGGGATGCAAATCCGTGACCTTTGATTCATCAGGCAGAAGCATTATGCACCAGAATATCAAAGCCGGCTGCATATGCAGGTATTATCACATTCGCACCCGCATTCCTTGCGGTAATAACCCCAGGAACTGGAAGCACTCAAATCTGAATAACTACAACAGTTCTAAACGGACGAGTATGGTCCTTTCTTGCGAAAAGAATTCATTAAACATATACTTTTGGGAGTCAAAATCTCGCGTCCCAATCAGCAATTACCTCCTATTTAAACACGAATCATTTTATCAACTTATTTTATCTCCAATGTCCAGCATGACTACGCTAACATTTTCTTTACCAAAAAAGATGCCTGAAGGTGCGAATTGGTCGCCCTGTTCTCATTCATGGTGCCCTTCTCAACTAATAAACTTAGCAATAATACTTCTCGAGAGTCAAATTATTTGTATAACAATATAATAATGATATTATTTTATTTGGGCTTACCTAAACATCTTAATGATTTGTCTGCGCGCTTCGCACTTTCGATATCTATTATTGTTCTAGGGGTATCAATATGTTTGATACTAAACTGAGATAGCTCTATTAGCAATAAACAAGCCCCAGATGCTGAGGTAAAAAAAACTCATTTTCCGTTAAAGTTAAAGCCATATTTCTTGTTTTTAAGAATGAGTCCAAACCACTTCCCGAACAATTAATGCGGCGCTTTCAAAGTAAAAATAAAATAACTCACAACGATGAGCATTCCCATTCTTCGAAACTTTTTGCTTTGATAATTACTTTCGATGACGGCCACGAGCAATATTTCTGTCAGCAAGTCTCGACAGTTGGCTGGAAGAGCTAATAAAAAATCCGCCGCCCCTTAATCTGTTTAGTGCCGTTTAATATAGCTGGAAAACATGCATTACGGTACGACTACCACTAAGTTGTAAATCAGGCCTCATTTGGCGTCCCAAGTATAAAATCTGGCCGTAAAATTTTGAACATCATGGAAATTAAAGGCCGTATAACGGGAGCAGATGACGGCGAGCGCTGGAAATACGGGATTTCAAAATTATCGCGACGGAGATTTATAGCGATGAAACTCGAACAAGTTTTTGGGCCCGGAAGGAAGGAGGAGGTTCCGCGGGAGAGGGAGAAAGAAGACCCCACACTCCTCCCGACCATCCTCAGCCGCTTTCCTTTCTACCCTCCTCCCCAATCTCTTCTTTCTCCAGCACCGCCTCACACACTTTTCTTCCTCCACACGCGAAGAGAACCCTCGTACCTCTCCTCTCAGCGCACATCCCGCCCACCCACTCCAGCGCCGCAAGAGCCAACGTCTCCGCCAATTCGACCCCCATTCCGTTTCGCGGGGCTGGAGGACTTAGGACTTTTAACCCTGAGGAAGGAGGGGAAGGGCAAGACCACCGAGATATTCTCAGTGGTCCTGGGAAGGGTGAGGGTCCTTGCTCCCTACCTAGGGCTCACATTCGCTGGGCTAAGCCTTGGCTGGCGTCGGCAAAAGGTGGAAGATGACTGGATGATTTCCGGAGTAGCCTTATCGTTCTCCATCTCTCTCATGAGATGAGGTAGACTTTGTATAGTCCACAATTCAATAAGTATTTCACTTGCCGGCCAAGGATTCTACTCATTAAAATGCTTTTAATAGTCGAAAATTGGGTACGTATATGTAATAATATTGCACTTTAAACTTATGAAAGTAAACCTCGTCACCTCTCTATACCACAGCTTTTGACGTCACAAAGTTTGTGTTTAATTTTTTTTATTAATCAATTCCAAAGAGTCATACTTGAGATTACAAACAATATCGTAATCATTAACAATATTCACCGTCTTAACGAGCACAGCTCCATCGGATTCTACACAAAAAATGAAAACATTCCGCCGTTTTCCTAGGTATCAAGTTGAACTCGAATTTGGAAGGTCTTATCGAGTTTTGGTTCAAAAGAGGATTCTAATGGCACTAAAAAGTTGATATACATGTTTTCATCGTCAAACTTACATCAACATCAGAATTCACCAGCCCAAGCCTTCAGATAAGCAAAACGATCCGGATGTTTCTAATCAATAGGAAGCGTCGGACGACTATCAAATATGTATCTAAGACCTGCCATAGAAGTGATCAATCGTAAGTTTGAATACAGTAGCTTAAGTATTAGACACCCCAGTTTTAATTAATCCAATCGATAGTTATATCGCACCCAATTTAGACCTTGATTGTAAAACTAACACAATATCAATCTCCGAGGCGGGATTCGAACCCCCGACCCCTGGATAATCAGTCAACCAGTTAATAACCTAGCAACCGTATACACGGTCTAAACAATAATCTACGCAAAGAAAATAAGAATCACTCATTTTGTACAATCCGCCTGATCTCCTGAGGTCGTGAGTTAAGTTTTACCATGATACGGCGGCAAATGTTAAAAAAGCGACGGCTTCCAGCTTAACATTTTGAAACAGATAAACGTCTCTCAATAAGTTGTTACTTGGCATTTCCCGCATAATTTTCAAAGAGCCCGTAAAATACAACGTGCTAGTATTGAAAAAATAATTATTGTATCGTGATTTAAGCATCGGAGTCCACAGCAAAGTCGGAGAGGAAAGGAGTGTATGTCCCACGATCGATTTTCCTGGGGAGAGGATGTGCGGGAGAGTGGTGACCCAGAGAGCGGCAGCGGGACTTAAGAGGAATAAAACCACCCCAGACCCGCACAGGAGTTTGCGAGCAGGAAACCGACAGACGTAGGAGAGGAGAGAAAACGCACATCGATACATTAGCGAAGTGACACAGATGAATACGCTTCGAATCTCAAGGAGTTGACGCAAAATTTGTACACAAAGGAATTTGGCTGAGTTAAAAGCCGATCTTTAATCAACAATAAACAAATGCATTAAAAACGGTGAAAAAAACTTTGAAAGGTATTCTTCATATCGTGAAGACAAAAAAGACATTTTAAACAAGTGAGTAAGAAACTTTGCTCACGATCCAGCAAGAATCATGAAAACTACAGACATGTTGACGAATGACACTGCCCGGATGAAACCATAGGGATATTCCCGATTCCATAAGACCAATAACCCGATAAAATTTTCCTATTTTATTTCTCTCAGACTTTTCTGATACCGTACATGCAAAGGCTAAACGATTTAACATCTTTAAACGATAGTAGAGGTGTTTCTGTTTAATATGCATCGATGGCTAACGTCTGCCACGCACAAGCAGACGAAACAGCACTAGGACGAATAGGAAACTCACCACTGCAAATTCAAGCCAGCCCAACAATGATTAACTTCGGTTACTGAGCGGGAACCCGTGTGGATTCAACCAGAGGTGTTTTGGGGCTCGGCTAAGATTTCACTGAAAATCATTGTTTTCGTTCATCTACTTCTTTAATGACCACATACAAAATTTAAGGCTGAAAATCCTAATGGCTTTTGTGTTAGGACCTTTAAAAAAAAAGGGTGTCATGCCCATTTTTGGCACTTGCGGATTGCGCCTATTCTTGTGTACCCATGTTTGGATGTCACTATCTTCAAGATAAAAAAGCTTTCTGGCTGAAATTGGCTACACCAGATAATTTTACTCAGGATTTTATTACATGTCTTCAGAAAAATCTTGTCTTTTTTAGTTTTTGAGTTATTGGCGTTTAAATTGCGGATCTTTTCGCCGGCGAAACTACAAAAATCATTTTTCAGGAGTCCATTATCAACATAGACTCATCACTAACAGGTTATTGAGGCTAGATTCCTTATGTTTAACAACAGGATCATCATCAATAGGAAATTGGGTACTATCAAGATCTTAATTAAGAAGTTATGGCGATATAAACAGGGCTCCAGCTTAAAAAAATCCATTATTTCACCAATATTCCATTGGCAGATTCACCACGTGGGAAATTAAATATATCAATGAAACTTTTTCTATGTAATTTTACATATCTTATAATTATTTACTCCTAAATTCAGTTTGTTTCATCACTTTCTTCATGTTTCAATATTTTTCTCAAACATTTAACTTTTTTGTACTGAAGCGTGTAACTAATGGGCACTGTTCACGCAGCGTCATGTGAAAACCAATGTGAAAGAAAAAAGGAATGGCCAATACGGCCAATCTTAATCATGTATTTAAATAAACAAATGACCTAATTAATTGATTAATTGAAGAAAATGTATGCATCACAAATATAACATCCAAATATAAAAAACAGACATCGCCAAATTAAGTTAAATTTATTATAATAGGAGGTTATTTCAACCCTTTATTTTAGTTTAATTGATGAAAGCGCCTAAATTTTGTAATTCAGAAGGATCTCTCTCTGAGGTAAGTTGACAAAACATAGGTTTTGATACTTTAATCACATGTTAGTTATGTAGAGGTACCAATACCTATTTATTTAGTCAAATCCAATTTGGTGACCAAACAAAATGTATGGAATTTGGCTGAATTCACATGGAATGACTCGTGTTCCCTTCGTGGTAGACCGTTTACCGCATTCACTTAATGATCTTTTTGGAACTCATAAAATTATTAAAAAATAAATTCATTACCCCTTTCATTGTCATAAATCATGGCTCATGTCCTTCCTCAACTTCCCTCCACTCCACATAGCACCCACTCCAGTGACGGCATGACTGCATAAGGCGTCGCAGATACATCTCTTATCCCTCACTTTTACCTCCTCCAGCATACTTCAGGAACAGGAAACTTCACTCGGTCGTCAACGAAACAGCGTCCACCAAACTTAACGGCATTCCTGGCTTCGACTGCGGCGCCGGATCCGAGGAACTTCGGGGCTACGGGATTAAGCGTCAAAGTACACACTTCGCCCATTACGGAGGAGATGGGTAAAGCACTGCCAGCAAATTGACCTTGATAAATGCCTAGGAGAGGGGCATGCTGAGGTCCAGTTTCGGAATTTTCGCAAAAGATACCGCCGTATCTTTCGTCGATCCTATTTTTCTTTTCGGGTGACCATAACAGTTCCCTTTTCAAAGAAGGCAGTTAGTCGAGAGAGATAACGGGGTTCGAAGCTGGAACAATGTCATTGAATAAATTGATGAACCAAGCATGGTCAATGAGATAATCAGTCGAAAAATAAAATGTATTACAGCAGGCATCTTTATCCAAACGATCAGCGCGACTTATGAGTTTTTGAGCGTGCAACTGCTACGATCTTAACTGTAGCTAGGGAAGTACTCCCATTAATCACATTTTAATGCATGCGGTGGCACTCAGAAATGAGGAGAACACTGGGGAGAATGAACAACTTAAAACGTATTAGTACATAAGAGTCAGAAAAAAACCTCTCAAGAGAGAATGGGCTTTTCACATAAAAATGCAGAAACACCATCACTCAGTTAATTCATTAAAGGGATGAACAAAATACTGCCAGCAATAAATATAGTCGAAAATGAAAATCTCCGCGAACTTAACTATGTAAATAACTGAAAGAGAGACAAATGAAAAGAACATTGAAAACCCCAAGAAATTAGTAGGGATTGCGGAATGATCCAAGAACTCCTATCAGTTGATAACATCTAGCATTCAGGGGCATGACGTTAAGCATTTTTTTCCGGGACTAAAAACAGCTACCAAGTTTCTCCTGGAGCTTTATTGTATTGCTGAATCAATTAAAAGAGCGCTAAATACGTTCCTAACTTGTTTCTCAATAAGTTCCGACAGGGCAAGAATTAAGTGCTGTAGTTGGTACGCTTCTGAAGCCAATTACTAAGTCCAATTCATGCCACACACAGTTAGCATTACTATTAGCTTACGCTGACTTCTTCGAAGGAAAGTTTCCCAGTGAGTTTCAATTTGCATTACTTACATGATTATGGAAGGGCTTAATATTTTGAACCACTTCATTGCCCATGACATTAATGGATTAAGTACATTTTCATTGAGGACCAAGCAGCGGAAAAGATAAAACAAAAACACGAGGCGGATCAATCAATACGACTTCGGCATCTGAAGTATGTTAATGACGGCGAGATTATCACTTTTTCACGCAATTTACAACGGAGTTGTAAGAAAATTAACAACCGAGGAGAATATTTAGAATGACTACCGTAAGTTACCTGGGGAAATTTAACGGGAAGGTGATATTAACAAGGAATTACAACACAGGACTTCGTATATGCTATTTAAAATGGAAATAGCAATCTGTAAAATAGTATTCCAACTTATGATTTTCTTCCTTAAGACCTAATCATTGCGTACCTACCGATAATAAAACGTTGATGAATGTTTAACGAATTATTTAAGGCCAAATAGGAGTTAGCTTCAGTTTCCCACAAAATCGCTATCCCCCATGGATAATTGAATAGAGTCTACAGTTCTATGCAGGGGAAAATGAGGGATTTCAACTCTCCTCCCAAGAGAGCAAAGTGCTAAATAACCCAACAAACTTGAACACTCTTTCATGAGCGTATTCGATGAGGCTAAAAATAGGAAAAAGACACTGATGGATTACATTCGTAGCCCGAGTGTCAAGAATTGACTCGGAGAGTTCGAATGAAAAAAAGGATAAAGTTTCTATGCAGACCGATATTTCACTGGCCACGACCGAGGCAGGAAGAGCTCCGTGCGAGCATTTATATTTTTAGTAAATTTCGGTTTTCGTGTATCGACTGGACCAAATCGAATCTTCTCAAGGGACCGGAAGCTGGGACACTGTAGGGGGCCGAGTGGGAGGCAAGAAGTGCGAAGGAGGGTTGGGTAGGTAAGGGAGGGGAAGAAAGGGAGGCAAATGGAGAGCCATTTCCTCCAGGAAATATCCCATCTTACCCGAGGGGAAATTTTCCAAGCGGAATGGAGGTAACGAAAGAAAATTTTGCTCGGGCAAAATAACGCTCCGGGGGGAAGAAGGCCTTTTGTCCTTTTACACGATGGCGATTCAATTTCGGGAAGACGCTGCAAGGCGGGAATACTCAAGTGAAGAAAAATACAAAAGAGGGGATATTAAATTTTGTCCGGCGGGTAATGAGACTCGGGAATTATCGTATTTGAGCCGTCGTATCGGTAAGTGGAGCGGATGGCCGGGTCGGATTTCTTTCGAGTGACCTAGTTTAAAAAGAAAGGCGATTCCTTTCGTAAGGGTAAATCGTCATTTTCGGCTCCGTCCGAGCATAACGATACGAGATCACGGCAAATGTACTTAAAGCTGAGATGAAATTCGCGCGGTAACGCAGCCAGGGGATACCTCAGAGGCAAACGTGCGACCATCGCAAAATACATCACAGAATTCATACACTCACGAGCAGCCGTTCATTGCTTACTGCAATACACACCAAAATGAATGATGTTGAAATGAAATAGACATGAGACTAAAGTGGACAGATATTTAGAGTTATACTAAGAGATTAAACCATGGAAAACAGCGGGAGAAGCGGAATTGCGTTTTTGGTACTCCGATGTCCAAGGTAGTATCGCAATATCTAACATTCCTGAATCTAAATATAGCATCAATCCAGCGACATCTGCGCTCCAGATGTAATGTGCGCACGGAAATAAATGAAATGCCCGTAAAAAATGAGTGACGTTCAGGGGGTATCACATGGGACCAGTGGTAGACTATTCCGCATTGGAATACCAAGAAATAAACAAGGGCATAAACCACACGTACACCCGTCCAGCTGCATTATCATTGAAGTCTCATATAAAAGTAAAAGGTTTCCACACAAAAAACGTCTACGGATTATTTCGCACACGCGAGAAGAGTAGAGCGGACGGAAATCCACACTAATGCTCTAATGCAGAACCATCGGTCTTCACATTTCTCAAGTCCCAGGTGGGCTGAACCTTATGTTTTAATCTGGGAGATAAGGAAAAAACTCCCACGAATGACGAAACATGGCCTTCGAGAAAGTAGTACACGGCGCAAAAAAATAATAAAAAATTATCTGCACATGAGTGAGGTAGGCATTCGCTCAAATTTGCTCCTGCTCAGCCCCCTTTACACCCCGTCCCCCGAAACACATCTCTACCGCCAGCCGGCGGCACGTTTATAAAATATTTGCTTGCTCCAGCACACTCCATAACGCGGCGCAAATTTTATTAGAGCTCCCATCACCTACTTCTCTCACTTCGCGTATTATATTTACACTTATCTCTCGAAAATATGGACTCCTTCCTCTCGGAGAAAAAATTAAATCCATAAAGAGCCCACGGTAAGAGGAAGCTGCGCGCTAAGATCGTGAGGCGACGCAAATATGATTTTTATTTCAACATCTACGAAATTCACGCGATTCGAGCGTTTATCATAAGACTGGAATCAGCAGTCGGAGCGAAGCACGAGCACGGAAGCTGCAAACTGGTGCGAAGTTTAGAATGGAATTCCACGCATATTCCTTCGGCCGCGAGGGAGTTTAAAATTAAATCCTAGCGGCGACCCATTGTGATTTATATACACTTAACGAATACGAGCCATTTGCGGGGGCGTCTGCGTTCCTGGTAATATCAGGAAGAGCAGAAAAAATAGGTAAAACGAAGAATAAGCTGGAAATATTTTCATGGGAATTTAATACACTATGGACCTGGAGGACTGAATGATAACGGTGAGTGAAGAGAGGAGCATCAACACTGGCGTCTGCGAAGTGAAACGCAGGCGGATTTCCTGGTTTTCTCATAACACATGAATTCCGCTTTTCATTAAGATAAATGTCAATGGAATTTAATTGTAAAAGGAGACAAATTAAAATACAGAGGAGTAAAAAAATTACCTATAATTCACCCTCACAATTTGAACGATGGGTAACATTAGAGGAGACATCGAGCCCATATTTAGAGCAATCATGATTCAGAAAACCATAGAATAAAGAATAAAAAAGGGTATATACATTATTCTTTGATGAGATAAATATTTTTTCTCGGCAGTTTTTTTCTAATTGCATAATGAACTTGTTTATGCTTTCCGACTTATGTATACAAATTAAGATATATCAATTGTGTCGACAGTATTTTCATGCAGAAAAATGAAAAAGCCAGCTGTAATTTCTCTCAGCACTCCTCTATAGAAGAATAAATATATATCTTAGAGGTACTTAAACATCAGTATTCTTAGAGGTAATTGTTTAATCATTAATTGCTGCTCAGCTTGAAAATCCCGATAAAGCAACCTAGATGAAGCAAATAAAATTACCGCCAAGTGTAGTAGTGCCACGACAGCAAAATAATAGCATCCTCCAATAAATTACTGGCGAGTGAAATATTCCCTGATCTTTTATTCCTGATCACGATGGTGGAGGCAACCATTGAAACGTTGGCAGCGAAATACCTCACCTGGTGGAAGACCCGGGAACGCTTAACTAAAATAATAAAACGCCGGGAAAGAACGAAAGCCTAAATAAATTACAGACGAGTTTGAAATGGAGTATTTAAGGGAGTGATTAAAGATTTTTTACTCGGAGGGATACCATAATTGAAAATTAATAACCTCAGCTGAATTTTGGAGAGCATAACAATATTAAAATAAACTAGTAATAACATAGTAAAAGCCTACTCAAGAAAACTTCATCGAAGAAGAGTCTCTATTGGCAAGGAAGACAAGCGAATGGTTATATCAGCTAATCAGATGGTTTACCCGATCGTGGTGGAAGAGTCAGGAGAAAATATAAAAAAGGAAAATGGCAAAAAATTATCCGAGTATTCTCATGCGTCACCCAGTAACGGATGACGTGAGATTATTCGGAAACCTAAAGAAAGATCCGTGGAAAAGGATCACTCTGTTGAATCAAGGTGTGTGAGCGTACAATCAGTCCAAACAAACTCTCCGAGTTAATATCATCCATTAAAGCCGAAACAATTTAGAGATATTTGACCATTTATAACAATCTAGTATGAAATGAATACATTAGCTGCGGTCACGACGGTCCAATTACCAACTGATTAACTTTTTTCCTGACGTAGCTGAGAGTCGTCAAGATAAACGGATAGAACGGTTGAGGAGATAACGGAGAGAAATAGATCGAGGAGCGTGAAAATGTAAACATTCGAACTTCCTTCCCGAGGTTTTCCCGGCTTGTTTGCTCAAGACGGCTCGTAGAAGAGATGAAACTGTCAATCGGCTAAGACGCCTGCCACGGAGAAAAAGACATCACCTCTCATCCTCTTGACGTTCCAGAGGCCAGAGACGTTACCGGCGAGACGTCGTTTGAATGGACAGCTGAGGTCACTCCGAGACTGTAAAGAGGGGTGAGGGTGGAGTAACCGTGGCTTGACGAATGGTGTCCATGTGAAGTCAGGACCAGGACAGATGGAACCATCATTGCTTCATTACCACCCGCTTGACCACGGAGCCAACAACGGCGGCGATGAATGGGAAGTCAAGAGAAGAGGAGTGACTTGGGAGGGAGAGTTGGGAGGACAAGGAAGAGAGCGCTGCTGGCGAGGGTTGAGGGTACCCTTTACGGGCTTCTTAGTCAATTATTACGAGAGGAGGGCTTGGGTGGATGTAGAAATAAAGCTCAATTACTTCCTATAAAGAACGAACATACTTGCATTCGAAGGCTTCCGCAGATTCGTTGAAACTGTGGTGAAGGTGAAGCGATCTCTTCCACGTGATTCCATTTTCGTGGACGACAGTTTCTGTGTCGTTACAGTTACCTTCTTCAGGTCTGAAGTGAAGAAGTAGGAGTTCATTTCCGCCAAATAAAGGGGATTATTACGCCAATTTATTCAGGTACGCTCTCATTGGTTGTTCTGTATTTCTTGTAAAACCCCTTTTCCAAGCATTGGAGATTGTGTAACCAACTTCTCAGTTAATGGTTTCCGTCCATTTCACTATTTTGATGGCCTCTCAGATAAGTCTGGGGAAGTCTCTCTTTAGCGATAAATAGTGCGCCTCCGAAATTCGCGTCACAGCAAGGTCCACTCCAGGTGTGTTCTGCCAGAGCTGATCCAGGCTCCTACCTGTTGTTGATGTCCCTCTGATGTTCTTTCAGTCGGCGTGAGAGTGCTCTCGACGTTTGGCCGAAGTATGACTTTCCACATTCGCGCGTTTCTTTGTACACCTTCTTGGGTGTTCTCCGGGAAGCGATCCTTGGCCTAGCAGAGGAGGTTTGAAGTATTTTTGACACAACTGAATCTTGTATCAACGTTATGCTTTGCAAGTACCTTGGATATCCTCATGCCGGCTCGGTACGGTATGATGATGAAGGCAGCAGGTTTCGGTTTCCCGTCAGAGGGATCATCGGTGGTCCTGTAATGCTATCGAAATCGTTGTCCACATAATGAAACTACGCGGCAAAGATACCGAGAAACCTTAACCAAAGACTATACTTTTCAATTTCTTCAGTGAGGCATATCTTCTATCCTATTTCATCACATTCAGAAAGACCAATCCTTTTCCAATCACCCAATATTCACCCCTTCATCACCGCCTTCCGCATTCCAACCGAAGAAACATCGTAACCGTTTGCTTACCCAGTCTCTAAATTTCCTTCAACAGCTACCTTTGTAACAACAACAAAAATATTTAAGGATTCGAAAGAAATTGGTATCGTGTATTTCTAAATGTATTTTTGTCATTACTGCTTCCGTAACTAAAGGGCGTTCCATCAATGTTTTTACGGTAGCTTCTGTAAGTATTTACATATTCCGTGCATGAAAACGACCCCCAAATAAAAGAGATAAGTTTCACGAATGTTTTTTTTAAAGATATGAGCTATTTGAACTAAAATAAATGACGTTCATGACGACGCGCTGCCAATAAGCTTGGGGAAGATAACAAATCTGTTATATGGCTTACCAATTGGAAGTCTACGACGAATGATGTGCACACAGAAAAACACTAAGTACATAAATGTCCAATGTCAATATGGTATGATACGAACACAAAATTGGAACTGGCCGAACATGATCTTTAGTTATCAATTGAAAATATACAAACAGGCACTGAAAATAACAAGTGCATTTCACTGTGTAAAATGATCAGTGTAAAGAACTACTCATGTCCTGCATATTTCATATTGTTATATTAGATTACTACTCATGTGCATCCTCATTCAAACGATACAATTAAGGCCCTCCAATGAGATTAGGTGCGATCAAAAATTAAGGTATCAGTGTTCCTTCCCGTGCTTTGCACCATGGTCCAAGGATGAAACTCGCAGGTATTAACACTTTTATGTTAGTCAGAGATAATAAGGGATCGATGAATAATGACTTCTTAAAACAATTTTTCTGGTTTATTGTCGCAAATAATTATAAGATTCACCAAAGGCAAGCATAAAATAGTGTACAGAAACAAGTTTCAAGTCAATGCCGTTAAGTCACAAACGCAATGCCGGCCCAGGTACCCGCGAGTAAACACGCTTCTGCGCTCGTGTGCACGAGAGTGTTTTGCTTCCGCTCGAAGAGAAATTGGACGACGGGCGGAGGAATAAAAAGAAATATCCCGAAGAAGGACGCGGAAGTTGGAAGGGAATGTATCCCTTTAAAATTGACGCCGCCGTCTCCCCTCCACCCCCAAGAGGAGGAGCGCCCACGCCACCCCCTCCTCCCTCTGCCACCCCATACCCCCCCCTGCCACCACCACTACCCGAGAAGGAGGCCCACCCTCTCGCACTGGATGTGGCCGCGCGACCCTAGTTAAGCATGATTTACGACCTGCCACTCGGCCTCGCGATCCATATCTCACGGAATTCCTCCTCCACCGGAAAGAGTCGAGAAGGAGACGCGAACATTCGCACACACACACACACACATATATACGTGAGGGGCAAAAAATAAACAAAACTGAGGATAGAGGGATGGGGAAAGAGAAAGAGAGAAGATGGAAATGAAAAGGGGTGCAATGCCGGGGAAGGAAAGGGGTTCAACCCGCAGATGTCACTTCTTTTTTCTATCGCACTTCCCTCCCCATCTCTCCTCTTGCACGCGCTCGGCGGTGTGGGAAGAATTTAAGCAGCCGAGCGGTAATGGGCATCATGGTTGTGGGATGCGACCGCCGCTGTCTCGCGAGAAAAAATAACAATAACGGGTGACAAGTCGGAGATTGTTTATTTCCTAATGGGGAGAGAGAGGAGGAGGAGGATGTGGTCGCGGTAGGAAACGAAAGAGAAAACATGGGGCCTCGAGGGAAATAAAAATGAATCGAAGGAATGGACTGGTAGAGAGGAGAGGGAAAGGGAAAGGACGTCCGCCTTCTTGGAGATTTCTGCAGATCATTAAAAATGAAGTCGTACCGCGATACAACACCTCATACGACCAAACGAACGACCGGCCGTATCAAGTGCTGATTTGTCACCCCTCCCATTTTCTCTCCCGCGAGCGCATGATTCGACCATTAGCGAGATTTATTGTTGGTCAGATATGGATGTATGCCACCAGGTGGTCCCATCTATATTGATCCTAAGGCGACGAAGGAGCTGTCAATATGACATGTATGGGAGTAAATCACCGTAGGCTATGATTGAATGCCGCAGCAAGCACGGCAACGCAGTTCATATAAGGGATAGGAAGCAAGGATTTTTCCAATCAAGGGTTCTTTATTACCCTCGAGCATGCCGCCCATAAAACTATTTTCATGACTCATACCAGTATTTGCACACCAAAATAATATTTCTTGACATCACGAAAAAATTCCTCGTAGAATTTTTCCACTGTAATCCGAGCATTATCCAGCGAAATTATTATTAACTAGAAATTCAGAAAAAAAAGGATAATCAGTTTGATGATACGATTGAAAGCCATTTTATTCTGAAGGAAACATTTAATGTGCGTCGATATTATTAGCTAGACATAACGTCAGTGTACGTGGTCAAGGCATAATGTGATTTTTAGAAAACTATATTAGATAACTACTTCCATTTATTTTCTTTATGGCGAATACGTATGTATTCTCAATTGACGTTTACGAGGCCAATGGAAGTAGACGAAAAACTTCAAACGTATAGAAGTACCTAAAGCAAAATGACAATAATAATCACTAGATTTTGCAGAATTATTTTCAGGCCACACTTTTTAGCATCTTAACTGGTCCCATGCATTTTTGCGTTATGGAAATCTGGAGTTAAATGATTTAATACATTAATAAATATAACGGCATGAGGGTACCATAACTTAGTGTCACTAGTAATGTACGAATTAGGGAGCATAAAAATTCAAGGATTAATCTTGATTGTAAGTCTATGTTTACAAAAAAATTAATTGATAATGATCATGTTTATAATTTTAATCTGAATGTGTTATATTTTGGGGACAAAGGTGCCAAATTAGATTTTTTGGAAAACTTGGAAATAAGGGTATATCACAGGTTGTACAAGAAAAAGATGGTAAACTAAGTTGTTCCTATGAACTCACCTCTTTTGCCAGTAAGAGTTCCCCCTCCTCCTTCCACCGAATTATATTTTCAAAATACTGACCTTACTTCCTCCCAGTAAGCTTGCACATATTCAACTTACTTCCCTCCCCAACCTCTTTTCATAATTCCCCCCTCCTCTGGCTCAGGGTATAAATGTGTGAGCCTGATGGCCTCGTCGTTTAGTAACCCCTTGAAAATGACGCTATTGCGTTGAAACCGGTTGAGGATAATAAACCATGTGGATAATTACTAAGTTATTACATTCCAAACCACGGAAAATTTCCACAAAGTAAGCCCGTCGAAGATTAATTTGATTAGTGTCACTAACTCGACGTGGGATAACGCGGTCCCTATCAGGGGTCCTCGCAGGAGTACTTAGTGACCTCAGCCCGTTCATTGACGCTTGATAAACCGTCACTGACCTCCGACATAGCAGACAAAGATGTGACAAGTTCTGTCACGCTCATTAGTTAGTCATAATAGGATTAAGCACCTAAAAAGTAAGGAAAAATTCTGATAAAATACATAAATATTTGCAAAAACGTCTTCAAAAGCTTCAAAGGAGCTAATCAGCAATATACTGCCGCATTCATGAAGGCAGAAATCAACTGAAAACAGACTGGAACACACGAAATATAATCTGATGTCGCCCAAGTTAGTAGAAAAAACGCATGAAGATCGAGCTTTCAAACACATCAACGTCAATAATGCTATGCCATTGCATTCCATAATGCACCCAGTGACAAGTTGGGAGTAACACAACCAGGCCATGCTATTAACCCAATTAGTACTCCCTCATTCGAACGCAGGATGAAATCTTAATAGGTCCTTGAATGGCAATGCACGTGAATTCTCAGCTTGCACTCAAGGTTAGCAATTGAGAACGCTAATGGACGACTTTCAATACACTGCCATTCTCAGCAAAGTCGTCGAAGGTTAGGATATCTCTAAGTGGAGAGAAGGCACAATGCCCCGGAGGTTCTAGGCTGCACACTCCACCAGAAGGAATTAAGTACGCCACTGCAGAGGCACAGTTTCTGCTGGCGGCGAAAGGATGGCGAGGCCTTTAAAGACGTGGAAAGTGATTTCTGCAGAGAAAGTGTTTCACGTTTACCAGGAGACTATAGAATGATTAAAATGTTCTCCGGATTAAAATGCAAAACACCCCCAGGTAAGATAACGTCACACCAATAACGAAGAGGGGAAAAGATGACTCTTTTAAGTATGAATTAGGATCAACAAGAGAGCATTAAGAGGATAAAAAACAAAAAAGCTATTGGAATGAGTAAATGACAGCAATCGAAATCAAAATCAAGACGACGCTCACAATGTAAGTATTTCAGCGCACTTAGAACGAAGGCGAGAGGGATTCCTCGCGAAAAATACGAGAGGCGCGGCGAAGAGAAACCCTACGTCGGTATTAGCCTTCTCCAAACAAAAGGAAGAACTTTGAGCTAGAAGCACCCTCTACATAACACTCAACTGGTAATCATATTTCTGATGGCCAATAGAAGAGATTCCGCTGCCGGGATTCAAGCCTATACCCTCAGGATAGTAAGCTGTAATCCAAATTCTACGCAGCTAAAACATCAATTCGGACCCCTAAGGTGGTTCAAATCACCTGATATTTGAAATATGTCGTTTTGAACTCGAGGTCTCGGGACTAGAAACTGTTCGGGAAATTGAGGAAAGGGAACGGGAGCAGGCAGTAGGCGTTGTGGTGTGGGCGCTGAGGAGAATTTAGAATGTCGAATTGCTCGGCATGATAGTTTAGAAAACATTAGGAAGAGATTAATATGAGGCTCAGTAAATGTATGAAGCAGGAAATAAGCGACCAAGGATTTTTGAAAGCTGAGATAGAAGGACATTGGGCATTAAGAGAAGTAGGAGAATAGGCATCAGTGGGTGGGACGAAGAGAGGTAGGACTTAGAGGTAGAGAGATAGGTAGGATGTTCAAGAGAAGAATTACATCGTGTGGGAGAAATGGGGGCTGCGGCTTTAAAAGATAAAAAAGTATTCTACCGTTTAAGGTAGGTTTTGCTGAATGTCAGAGAATCTCCTCCCGGTTTTCCACACTTTCCGGGGCCTATCCATCTCCAGTATATCCTTTTCGCCTCAGCAAACGATTTACCCTTCTTCATCCTGTCCATGAAACCTATTCTCCTTCTTCCTCTTCCCCGCCTGCCCAGCATCCTTCTCTCTATGACATTCTTTAGCAACCCCACGCCCCTGATTACATCCTCCAGCCACCTACTCTGCCGATCTCGAAATTCATTAAGAAGTTTCCTTTCCTCGCCCACCATCTCAAGCACTTCCTCGTTAATCACCCTCTCTGTCCACTTCACCTTCTCCACACCCACATCTCAAGTGTCTGCAGCCGATTCTCGTCCTCCTTTCTGAGGGTCCACGTTTCTGCACCATACAATGCTACGGTCCATATCAAGCTTTTCACCAGCCTCTTCTTCACATCCTTATCCAATTTTCCCGTCATCAGCTCCCTTCTATTACTAAACGCCTCCTTAGCTAGCGCTATTCCCTTACGTATATCTTTAAGAAATTAGCAATGGTAATCTGTTCTCCATCCAAACTAACCTTAATCGAAGATCACCTCCAAAAATAAGCAGGCGTATTACGGATCGTAAAAAAGATAGTAGGATGAGGACGATAAAGGGAAGGGTGTGAAGAGGGGGCGTCGGACGGGTCATCAGGGATGAGAACCGATCCGGTCGGAAGAAAGGGTTTGAGAGGAGGCCGGGGGGAACGAGAGGTCTGTCGCTTGAAGTGCCGCGGTTTGGCGCGTGGGAGACTGATGGGGGAACGAAAGCGGGACGGGACGAAGGGAGGGTTGGCTGGTTGGTTCCTCGAGGATGGATTCCAGCGGAAGAAGAGGGCGTTGGAAGTGGTGGTGGTGAGGCAGGGCGGGTGGGAGGATGAGGAGAGTGGGCGGCATCTTGGGTGGATCGATAGCTGCTCCCTCGCAAAAGAAGGCGAAGTGTGGGATGAAGACGGACGGATGGAGGGAAGGGAGAGGCGGCGATGGAGGAGAGTAGAGGAGGCGCCGAGAAAATAGAGCAGGACATCATGAGGGTGGATGATGGAGAAATAAGTACCCAAAATTCCTTACCATTTCGGCAAAATCGGAAGGGTTAATTTAGATACATTGAAAGGGAACGGATTGCACCATTAGATTGCTGTATGGTTAATCACTCTCTAGCCGAGTAGTGATGAGTATGGTTTTTGAGGAGAGGAAATTAGGAGGATGCAATACAGGTGATGGAACGGCGAAGACAAATGAAGGCAGCGAGAGAGGCGATTCAAAACACCAGTTATGTCTCTGGTTATATAAATAGGAAAGTGATTGCTATCAAAGTATATAGCGGCAATAGAAAGATATTGCGGCAGGAAATACAAAATCGTGCAGATATGCTGTAAGAGCACAAACAGATCTAGGTAAGAATGTAAGAGAAGTACGAAGGCAGAGAAAAATGATATGATTCCTGGATGAGATGAAGGTAAAATATAAGCAAAGATGAGTAGGCAAACATTGGGAAGAAGTGCACTCAATACAAGCAGTGGTCGAGCAGAAGACAGAATTGCTGTATCCACCCAACCCTTCTTCGATCCGTGGAGTACCTCTATTAATAATAGTTCAACCTTTATTCTGCAAAGAATTTCGCCACCGAATGTTTCATTGACAACCTAATGAATTTCATTCCAGACCTCTCAAAGGTAACGCTTCGATAGACTCAAGTCGCAAAAGGAAATCCGGACCATCGTCGCGAGTGACCATTCCTGAAGGGGTCGAGGGTCAGTAGAGGAAAATAAAGCGACTTTCTCTAACGATCCCCAAAAATTCAGCGGTGAAAGGAAGCCTTAAAATAACAACGCAGCAAAATTTTTCCGCCTCAATCGTTCTGCAGAGTTATTTTCGTAAAGCTAAGCCAGCGCCAGCATTCATGCAAACGCAACAACAAACAAAACAACCAAGAGTAATAACACTGAGGGAGAAAGTAAAGACGTGGGAGGATCAAGGGGTGGGGGAGGGAACTAAGTAATGAGAGACGTGTGCGTGCGCGGGTGAAGAAAAGGAAACGTTCGCAAAAGAGGAAGAGAAGAGACAGCCGGAAAGGAAGAGATGAGGGCTAAATTAACAGAAAGACGGAGAAAATGCGAAAGAGATGAGAAATTATGAGGTAGGGCCGGATGAGGAAGGGAGCGAAATGGCGAGGGGGAGTTAGAGGAAGGAAAATGAAATTATCATCATCACAAAATGAGATGGGAATTCATTCTTCTGAGATAAAAAAGTTCAGCTACATGAGCAGACTAACGTTCAAGCAATCCAACGGGGGTACGGCAGGCGTTGAATATAAAGCAAACACGTGCAGCATTACACGCTATGTAGATTCACGTAACTACATGATAGGTAACTGGAGCAATGAGTCAAGCACAAATGAACATGCTCCATATCTGCATCTTTGAAAAGCAAAGCATAAGAGACGCTCTGTTAAAAGAGAATAATAGAGTAAAACGATCCGTGATCTACCCGTAAAAAGGCATAAATATGAGAAAAACGATCTCTGGAACAGTACAGTCAGTCACAAAGGCAGTTATTCCGATCTCTCACTGCGCGTGGAAAGAAAGATGTATAAAAATAAACCTTACGATGGAGGATTCCATAATCTTCTATTTTGAATGTGTAAACGGTTGCCGATAAGGAGGATGCAACCAACAGCTGAGGTTATTTGTGCCACTGAGGAATGGTAGGTATTAGGCTGGTAAGGAAAGCGTTTTTTGGGGAAATAGTGGAAGAGTGGAGAGAGTGGTATCAACCTAATCATAACGAAACGAACCAAATGGACCACCGACCCATCCAACAGACGGAGTAGTGAATGTCAATAGCCCTCCACATGCCAACCAATTAGGTATCGGGGTTCCATTGAAAATATATCCCATGGCTGAGATTCGAACCCAGGAGATGGATCATCAGGATTACAGCCGCTAATAGGCGAGTAGATATACAAGAGCCTGCAATTAAGGCACGAAATTTGCAATTAATGGACTACGAATGTAAAGTTATCTCATTTCAGAGAACTTATTTTCACAAAACCCACGAAAAGCTGAGCAAAATGAGCCAAAGCTTGACTGTAACAAAACAAAGACGATAAAAAATCAACGGGTTCTGGTCATCTTAGAAATGAAGCAAAAAGAAAGAGGAACGTTATAATCAGAGCTGTACACCATAACAGCGGACGGGGCTTAAAATATATTTGCACACATACACACACGAAAGTTAATACCCGTCTCCTGAGAGCCGTGGCTGTGTATTTCACGGCTCTTAGGAGATATTAACGCTCATGTAGACGTACACAATTAGTTTGTTACGAGGGAAAAAAACCACTTAAACCTGAGAGAAAGATGAGTGGAGGGTTGGGTTGGAGAGGGCGTGGGAGGCGCGGGATTAAAAGAGGTCGCGAGCACATTTGCGCGAGCTTGCAATTACAGACTCGGATGCATGGCGACGAGGCGAGTTTCGCGGCGGAAGGGAGATCGGGGGGACAAGAGAGAGAGGGAGGGTGGGAAGGTCGCATGAAAGCCCAAAAGGGGCGGAGGGGGGGATTTGGAAGGAAAACTCCAGGAGAGTGAGGGAGGGAGAGATGTCAAGAGATGTTGCATCAGGTGAAATGAAACTAGTAGCGCCTACTGGAGAGCGCAAAGATGCGGGCGGAGTGGGAGGGGACCACCGGTGGCGGCGAGCGGACGCTAGTGGGAGGAGGGGTGTATGTACCCGGCGCGGAAGGTGGAAGGGTTGAGAGGAGGAAAATCTTGTGCCCCGTGCACGTCACCGGCGTAGCCAACAACGTAACCAATAAGTATGCATTCACTCAGCCAGTAGAGTTAAGGTCGCGATGGCAACAGAAGTTGCATTGAGGAATAGTGAATGACATGTTGAACTAGCTCCTATTATTCCAAATTACCAATTATACCAAACATCAGGTACCTGAACTCTAATATATTACCAAGAGATTCTTTCTTTGACCCTCGAGTTACCATCCATTCTGCCCTCTTCTGGTTTCGTTACTAACGAAGCAATGGATATCTTTTTGACCAATATTAGAAAACCCGTATTCCTTTGTGTTTTAGAAAGCATGTTTCTGAAAATATTAACAGCTCTAAGCCATAGGCGTAGTAAAATTAATTCATAACTATATTGTATAGTAATTTGCTTGCTAAACGTGCTTTATTATACAACTCGTTAGTTACGAAGTTACAAACTGGAGCTTTACTTACACTGTATCCCTCTAGCGATGCCAGGGCCAGCCAGGATAAATTTGAATTGCTTGGAGCTGTAAGTTACACTCGTATTAACGCGCAATTACGCAGCAATTTCCATTTTAGATGACACGATCGATGGTCGGTATTGCTGGTGTGATGGTTGATGCTGAAGTCAGGGTGTGAGGACAGACGCGTAGTAGGAAACGGAATTTAGTGGACAATTAGAATAGATACCATACATACAGAGTATTTAATACTTTTTTCACAGCCATTGACACTCATCTCCACTTTTTATTACACTCGAAAACAAGCCAGTCTCCTTATTGTTTGCCTAACTCGTTTATCGTGAATATTTTTTTCCTGCCACCCTTCGATGCCAGCTTGCTTACCATGGTAAGTCGGCAATGCTCGAAACTATCATTTACGATGGCATATAAGGAGTTCACTCAGATATCTCCTTCAACGACGGTACGTACGATGGTCGGTGCGTTGGTAGCATGTACGGTACATAAGGAGAAAAATAATAACGATTCCCTCTCACTTTTTGAAATGTTATTTTTCTGAACCCACGCTCCCATTTCTAGTCCCATGTACTACTCTCTCTTCTTCTTCCAGCGTCTTCCATTTTTTCCCCTACGCGTGTCATCTCCAAAGCCCGAATTGCTCCAGTGTCCCCTTCTCATTCGAGGCCTCTCCATCCCTCTCTTCCCATCCCCCAAACAGTTCTCCCTCTCACTCGGTTGGGAGCGAGGAGCGACTACTCGCATGCAGATAGCGACTCTGTACGCATTGCGGTTACATCTTTCTCTCTCTCCCCCTTCCTCCTCTCCTCATACGCTCCCTCCATCTTTTTTCCCATATCTCCCTCATCATTCCCTCTACTACGAGAAGTTTAAGATCGTTCCCCAGGCGAGGATGAGAGAGTGGAGCCATTGGGTCACTCGGCAAGAGAGAGAGAGAGAGAGAGAGAGAGAGAGAGAGAGAGAGAGAGAGAGAGAGAGAGACGGACGTCGGGGGACGAAGACGTCACGGTCCAGTCAAGTATCGCGTCAGAACGGAGAGAAGACTTCCGCGGAGTGATGTTGCAGCTGGAGGATTTTCCGGGTTTACTTCCCCACTGATCCATTTTCGGAGATGACGACTTCGTGAACGTTACAGCTCACTTCTTCAGGCCAGACGTAAGGCTTGAAGAAGAAGACTTCTGGCCTGAAGAAGTGAGAAGGATGTCTCCAAGACTCTCGTCTCAAAAAATGGAGCAACGTTGAAGAGAGCAAAAAGAGTAATCAGGCTATTTCGTCAGATGTTTTGGTATAGGGACAGCAGTGTTTGCTATGAAACTAAAACTCAATGAATTCTGATGGAGAAAATAAAAGGAGGCAGAATAGAGGGGAAAGACTCTCGAGAAAGGCCAGGCGATTAATATGTTCGCCAGACCAATAGACGTGAAAGTTATCAGAGCATAAAGAAATCGCAGGGAACAGGGATGAGGGGAGAGTTGCAGGGACCCAATCTTGGGTTTGAATGACAAAAAATGATCGTCTAGAGTAGGGGGTAGATTAAGGAAACTAGTAAGATCGCTAAATTAAGGAAACTGGCAAGATCGCCACGAATTTGAAACATCGGGGAAAACATTCCAGTTTCGTATCGTAAGACGGCTAACGTCTTTTCCATGTGCGCAAGTTCTAACGTAAATAAAACTCACACCATCTTGTGCTCCCAATTTTCATTGCTCAACTCGGAACCCGAAATTGCGAAGAACATGCGTTCAGAGAAGAGTAATCCTGTACCACACATTTATTTTCCATAGGAAAATAAGAAATGTTTTGCGTCTATCATTTGTACTTTTTCGATATTATAAACGTGGTATAAAATTTTTGCTTCACTTTTTCATTATCCCTCAATTGAACGAGATAGAAGGAAATCCTTTCGGGCGAGTATGACACAAAAATGACAGCAAGATAGCGGAATGATTCCTCCACAATGGCGCATTATTATAATTATTACGCATTCAACCAAAAATCAAAAATCTCGCAGAGGATTACGCAAGGAAGGTTTACTGCTGTCTTCCTAAGAGGGGGAAAATGGGGTGGGATGTTAAGTAACACATTCTAAACCACAACTCAAAAACTAACCACAACTACCTTATAAAAATATCCGAATCTCCCGGACAGAAAACACACGATAATTTCATTTATTTCCATTTCAATTCGGGGTAGGAAACGGGATCGCCGTAGTTTCGTGCCGAAAACGGGATCCTAATGTGACTTCCTGACGCGGTCTAAGCGTAGAGGATGTAATTGAAACCTAACGGCCTCATTGATTCAGCCATGATTCGTTCCTTTCCGCGGTCTCCAGCGATTTCAATCGGCTAGAATTAATACCAGTTTTTATGAGAATTTATATCGGCCCATTTAAGACTTCCAGGCGCGGAAGGTTTCGTTCAGGAACTAGAATTTATATCGGTAACTTTTTCGTTCTCGCACCGGAAAAAGTACTTAACGGCGAATAGTTTGCAGTAAACCAAAGTTTACATAAGACACATGAACCACATATTGAAAGTTGATGCCGGAGTAAAAACTGTATGAGAATCACCGGAATTAAAAAAAAACGAAATTTAGTTTGAATCACAAGACAGAGCGGCATAACAAGGTTAGAAAGGACACTATAATCTTAAATGACGGTATGGAATGCTGTAATTTATTTGAGACAAAATATGAACTTTCATATTTTACCGTTAATTTAGCTGAAGAGACTGTAGCGATAACTTCTTCATACCATCTATCATAACCCCTGTTTGCAAACTCAGTCTGACTGGTATTATCAGAAGACAATTAAGGTTATGAGAGACCCAGACATAACAGATGACTAGATAACTATAAAAACTAAATCAAGAAACATTTACTACCTTGAAAATAGAACAAATTGGGTTAAGAATTAAGCACAAAATTAATATTTGTCCTTCCAAGCCATTTGAATTATAAATCCCACGGAATGCATAATATCAGTGATATACAGATGAGATTATCAGCGATGATAGTGATTCAACTATCGACACACCAAAAATGATGGTTTATTGTTTTTAAAACAAGAATTTCATCCCGAAGATAAGCAAGATATTTCCACTTCACACTATTTTAACTTTGACCTAAATGATATTCCCAACGGTTGATACCTTGACACAGTATCGAAAAAAAAATTAAAATGGTTCGAACGTAACTATGGAAAACTGAACTACATTATTATGTTGAGAATGAAAATACCTTAAGAAAATAACCGAACGCTGATTTTTAATTTATAAATTTTCACTTTAAGAGGTTTGCTTTAATGTTTACGAGTAAAAATATGGAAATAGATCTTTAATCTTACCTATCAGAGAGTTTACCTCTTCATTTAAAACCCTAAATGCCCCAGCCGTAATAACAGAACTTTGTGAATGGCCTGATCTCGTGTTAGCTCCACGAAGTAGACAATGCAATATGCAAAGTTCGTAGAAATAGCAAGAGGAAGACGCGCATCCATAAAACATCCTACTCTCCAAAATCGTTCGACATAATTGCTCGATCACGCTGTGCAGTCCCGAAAGGAATTCCGGGCGATTAAAACCTTTCGCGCTCCCGATTCGAGGGCGGCGTGGACCATCACTCAAGAGACAGCAAACGATAATTGCACGTGCTACAAAGCGAGGGGAGTGGAGTGAGAGAAGGGGCACGAATAACATACAACACGAGAGCGTCACATTCCAGACGAACATTATACGAATCTGGGGATAAAATAAGATCGAAAACCCCTTCCCAGAAACACGTCCGACGGCGAGACGGTAAATGAATGTCTCCTTGGCTCAGTCTCCGCGAGAGGAACAAAAAGAAACCTATTCAATTTCCTCCTTCAAGGCAGCCAGCGGGGTAGGTTGCCACCAGACAGTACCCGTTCCTCTTTATCTACTATTTTTCCTCCTCTCTCCACCGCCCCTCCACGAAAAGTAACGAAATACGCCGGTTCTTGCTTCAGCGGACTTACACTCACACTACACGCGGCGTAATGCACGCGCGCATCTCGGATGCAGTTGAGTCGGAGCCATTTCTATTTTTACTTCCTTTTTTTTTATTAAAGACCCATTCGCTCCGAAATGCGCATTAAAAGAAGGAGAGAGATTGGTGGGGGAGGGGTTATCTCTTCCTTTCGGGGGGGCATTAAAGAGAGACGATGGGGATTGGGAATTGGGGACGTGGGGATCATGGGAGGGAATGCGGAGGAGGGGCAGGAGAAGGAATCCGGAGATGCGCGGCCAGAAGGGAGAATGGCTGGGAAATAAGCGCAAATGACGCGAATTTCGATTGCTCCTTGAATGTTGGGTGAGGACTCGTGAAGAGAAGAAGCAATGAAGCGATATGCATCACAGTGGCCTTTTGTTTATATGCAAGATTCATGGTATGCTTTCACGGCTACTGGATTTGTACTTTCCTAATCAAAGGGTACGTATTTCAGGCTTTACATGAAGTGAATCTTGCGTGTTTTTTTTTAAGGAGTTGATATTGCATTCCGGGGTTAGCTGTTGGCATATTCAAGCGAATTTGTCCAATCACTTGTCCCTATGAAATATCCTAAACGTTCCGGTTCACTGTTACATGGTATCAAGTTGAATAAACATAAAAAAACTGTGCAAATCTCCTATACAGAAAACTGATCGCAATATTTTTATCATACGTTAAACAGGGAAAATATATATACGTTGATGTTACAGTAAAAACATTTTTGAAAGATAGTTTATACGACAAAGAGCTGAGGCGTTTAGAAGCGCTCATTATTGAATGAGGGAAGGTAATGGTGTAGAGAGAAATAAATAGGTTCTACGCACTGGTGATCAAATATCAGCCGAAGTAACGACCACATGATTTGAAGTAGAATAGCGAGATACCCTAAAAATGTAGTATCGACCATGTTTGGCGTTTTGCAACACCATACCGTCATTATTCCGAGTCGTAAATTAACTCTGTAAAATTAAGAACTGGGTCCCAAATTATGTCAAAATCATGGACTCCTAGACTTTACTATGAGCTAATAATTTCAAGTAGATACATACGTATACCCTCACATGCCCGTCACGTCCGACCCAATTCCGCCAGACAGCCCCGCCTCCTCTTGCCGGCGGCAGCTGTCCGAAATACGTTCTTACGTCGTCCAAAGGGGAAGGGGGGGGGGGTTAGTGGGTCGGGTGGCGAGGGTGTGCGCGAGTATTTAGGGTGGGTGGGTGGGAAATGACTGCCCCCCCCCTCCCGAGCAAGGGAATTCACTCGTCGCGCTCACCTCTTCCCGACGATATCGTATCCGACCGACCGCCTCCGGAAGGCGAAAACAATTTTGGAAGATCGCTTCCCGCTTTAAAACATCCGACGACTTTTATTCCTCCTCTAAGCTATCGCACTTACCGCTGTAAACGTACACATGTACCTACCATTCTCCTTGTTTGCGAAACACCTGAGATACAAGTAAAATAACGAGCATTAAATAAGATTTAGGAAAGTATAGATATTCCAATCCATCAGGAATATGGTTTTTACGATCAATGATTTGCTTTCAACATCCTCAATTACAGATCAAAGGACAATACATAACTCTCTCTACCTCAATGCTCTCAAAAGATATTCCAAGAAGTGATTGAATGTGGATTAAATGGGTCGAGTGCGTCCATGAAAATAGCGTAGCTGACAGAAATGCAGCTAATTTATAAACACGCCCAACACCGTTCGGGGAAGAAATCACAAGACCGAAGAATCCGAAACGGTGACCTTTGTTTAAATTATGCCAGGGTTAAATAATTTTTCACTTGACATTTCACTCTTAGCCAAAACAGTACCTACGCTACTATCTTTGATGGATTTAAATGGATTTTGTTATATCTAATAAAATTTTTAAAAATCAATACAAGGTTCATTCTTATTTTGAAAGCCACCATTTTCAACCAAAGCCTACGTATTTAATAGGCAGAGACAAAAGCATAATTTCGTGTACAGTTTACTTGCATTCCAGATACGTCCCCTGGATCGAAGTACTTTCAACTTCCTGCAGCAACATCCATGAAAACCTTGGCAAATAGCCAAAGCCATTTCTTAGGACAAAAGTTAAATATGAACAAACTCAAATTTTATTTATGGAGATACAAATATTTTTACGCAATTAGTTAAAATCCTCAGGGAATAAGAGAGATATTCAGACATCCGCGCAGTTTTTGGGTGTAGTGATATAATTTGAGAACATTTCATCAAAACTTAATTAGTTGTGACAAAAAACAATTAAAAAAGGACAACTTTTTTATTAACAACGCAATGTTTACCATAGAAACTCTTTTTATGATTTTATCACTCCTTATATCCACAACCTACAAAACGGTATTTCATAACGGAACAATATTTCATCGTGGGAAAACACCGCACAGCATTACACTTCATTTACTCACACATTTAAGCGCGAAATTTTTGCCATTCCACCCGCGGGTATTTTTAAGTGGAAGAGAGCATGTGCAAAGAATATAAACACCTGCAGGGACGCCAACTTTTTTTATGCCGAAGCATAAATTTTATTTCCCGGAATACGTCATGCACTCATTACCCGAGTTATTGTAATAATTCTCCTCTGGAATAGTTGAGATTAGCGAAGAGAGAAGAAAGGGCAGCCAGATTCTCGTTCCTAATGAGCAGTCACAGGTTGGGAGGCTATGCATACATGCGCACGCTCGAGAGAGGAATGGCAGGAGTGAGGATTATTACTATAATTATCATCACCTTCTCCATCATTGTAACATATTTTATAGCGCAGGGGACAACAAATTTAAAGAGACGGTACACGGTGGAGATTTCCAAGGGATAAAACAAGAGGATAGAAAAAGTTCAGGGAAAGGGAGAACCAGGAAAAGTGTTCCCGGGAACAGATAGCGGACTGAGCTGGCCTCTGCCGAGAGGTTTACAAACTAACTCGACTTTAACTCGACGCAAAACTTAGTCCGAAAGTCGGAGGAATGAGAAAATGAATCGGAGGAGGTAACGGCGGAGGATTTTTATTTTAAGTTGAGACGTCGTCCGGCGTGTCGCGTGCTCGGACTTAAAGATGAAGAAAGGACGCGGGTACCTTGAGAGACGATGATGCGCCTGCGTGGCCTCATTTCTTCTTCCTCTCTCCTGCCACTCGCTCCCACACCACTACCTCCACACAACCTACGTCCTGCCGACCAAGAGAAAAGAAACCTCTCCACAAACTTCCCCCTCCAAGGTCCCTCCCGCCCCATTGCTTCTCCACCGCCGATCTACTCCGACCAACACTACGGTGCCGCAAGGGATGGGCATCGGAGGGAAATTGGAGAACATATGGTAATGAGGACGGAATGAAAAAGGAGAGGAGATGGCATATTTGGCAAGCAAACAGAAGCAGGGAAGAAGGGGAATGGTGAATGGGGAGAGAGTTTACACAAGGAGAGGAGGGAACGTGAAGGAGGCAGCAGGGCGGGTAGCGTGGTTTAGGGGTATAGAGGCTCTCGGTGCATAAAAACATGGTTAGGATGTCGGCGGTAGGAAACGATGGAGATGGCCGGGGGAGGGGGGATGGGGGCCAGGAGAACAGAGAGTTTCGCTAAGATGGTGAGCCACCTCATGGTGAGCTGGAATCCAATAATCTGATAAGAACTTTCAACGGGCAAGTAAAACCGTTCATTAGTTTTGCCGGCGGGTTCCCCCTCAATGGGAAAGAGGACTTTTTTTTAGAGGGGGATTTTTATCGCGGCGGTCTACCAAGACGAACTCGAAGACGGCGACGCTATGGCGATATACTTGGATGATAAACCTATTCCTCTGAGCCTTGTTTATCCAGTCCGCTCATGAAAATAACATCACGGGCCGCGGCATCGGTTTCATACAAACAAAATGCTTCATTAAGCATGCCCTGTATCATGCATAGCAAGCGAAGGGTCTCCTTGAGGACGCAAAAAACTATACGAAAAAGGGCCAACTGCCGCATAGAAAAAAATTACGAGCGGGGCCTCGACAACTTGGCAGTATTTCTCCAGCAAGTCATGACGTACAGAATTAAAAAGAAGCTGTCCATGAAAACTACATTCAGAACCTCTTTCATTTACAGAAGAGCGTAGAGTGAGCTAGGATATGAGAATGACGGCTAAGTTTTGCTGTAATTACACGGTCGGAAAAGTAACTTCAGCATGATATGGGAGCCCATTTAATTAACTAAGAATTAATTAATTTAATTAATAACTTCTATGATTTGAGCCAAGCCAAGCTGACAAAAATGTACGTGACAGTGAGAAAAATATGGCTCATAACGATGTAAGGCATCAAGGGGAAACATCCCAGCGCTAGGCTACCTCGGGAAATTCAGTCCGACAGAATAATCTCTTTTTTATGGTCTTGACTATCAAGGAGTCATATTCCCATCTCGGAGAGAGCTATTCCGAACACTTTTGTAGGCTGAAAAGAATGAGTTTCTACGCATGAGCACACGAAACGTATTCGACGTATGTCGTGGATTGGCATCTGAGGGAGAGAAAAAAAAGGAATACGACCTCATAAATGTCTCGAGACCTAAGATAGGAGTGTCGCACGTGGAGGAGTAACAAATCAACCCGAGGTATGACTTTGGGGCACGGCCCCTCGTGGCCGCCATGAATATTCAATCGCTAAGAGAGCACGGGGGGCCGGTGGTGGCGACCTCCCCGTCTTTCTTCCCATCGGGGTCCGCGCTTCCACGTGCGGACGAGCGAGCCGCTTGAAAAATCGAGCGGGCTAAAGGACCTAAGGGCCATTTCTTCCTCTCTTTCCACGGTGGGAGGGTGCGCTAAATATCCGATCGCGTGCGGGTGGGCCCCGCCATTTTCGGCAACCGAACGTGACACCGGATGCTTCCCAAAAAAACGGGAGATGTTGAGCGAGAGGTCGATAGGACATGGTCGCGACAAAGTGAAACACACATCGCCGGGGTTTGATACAAATTTGACCACTTTTTTTTAGTAATATTGGCACTTCTGATGAAACGTCTCGGGCTAACTCAGGGGCAACCTTTTTCATCATATAAGCAATAACTGTCTTCAGCGTTTTCCAAACCTATTAAAACCATGGTTTCAATAGCTGGGTTCATTTTACAACTGAAGATGAGAGTAAAAAAAACAATGCTATTTCAAAAAGCTATTTACGTTGAAAGCTGTGCAGGCAAGTTATGTGAGTTGTAGTTGTGCAGCCAAGTTGTAGCACGAAGGGATTTCCTATTTCCAAATATTGCCTTCCGTTGCAAGTTTTAGCCCCGATGATACAAATGTAGCCTGGAAAAAAACATGGAAGGGGAGGAATAGGGCATTTTATACCGAGAAATACCCAAAAATCTAAAGAAGTTATGTCGCTACCTCTACATGGGCAAGAAACATTTAAAGTTTTGATTGCAATTGGAATCCGTTACCTTTTCGAGGCAAGCACCGCTAAACAGTTGTTACTAGAATAAGAAAAATTTCAAAGAATCTTTAATCGAGATTTTCGAGTAGTCGCTTCATGCCTGCACTGGGACCTTAGACTTTTCATACCGGGAGGAACGATACAGGGATGGGGAGGGAAGGTGGTAATTCGGTCGGAAGAGTATCATCCGGGGTTGAATCCTAAGAACTTTAAGCATAAGGGAACCATTCACATATAACCCATCTTAGCTATAGCACACCAAAAAAGTGAGTGAAAACCATTTGATTTCCATCGGGTGAAGAAGTCTTGATCGAAATTGTTTGCACTATTGTTGCAAGTCATCCAGAAAAAGAATTTATAGTAATGACCACCCACTGCGCCGAGAGTTACCTCGATAACGACCAAAAAGTTAATCCGGCTGACGTACGCTTTCCTTTAGAGTCACAGGGAAACGGCGAGGTAATTGACAAGCATTACGATCGACAATGAATGAGCATGATAAGCGAAGAGGAACTTCATCCCCACCCACCATCTCATTTTCTCCACGCATAACCATCGACCGTTTTCGCAGCGACATGGAACGCCCGTAAATGTCGCAATCATTAACGTCGGCTGACGTCCCGAGATTGGTCCTTAAGACAACACCTCCTCGATGGGGTATGAAAAGTAATGGGGAAGAGATAACGTCATGGCGAAATGTCTTCGGAGAGAGAGACTAGGAGAGAGAGAGAATAAGAAAAAGAGGGGAAAAAACAAACCATATATCGGGAACTTTGCCACGGAAGCTTACGCCGACAGAAAAAAGGAAAGAACATCAAGGGAGGCATCTCCCTGAAAGGGAAACTCGCAAACTAATAGAAATGACGATGATAATAACAGCAACAAGAAAGCAAAGGGGGTACAGGGGCGGGCGAAAAAAAGTAACCGGAACAATTCAAAGGGTCGTTTGGATCCATAAACGGGCAGTTAGTTACGCCCTTGGAACATGTTTCGGAAACAGTCTATGAAGCGTCCTCGAGACGATATTATTATTTTTTTTGCTTCCTGAAAGAAAACCAGAGTAGTAGACGGCCATCTTGTAAAAAAGGGGGCTGCAGACGAAAGCAAACGTTTCCGTTACTGGAGGAGTTTGTGGACGAGGAGGAGAAAAAAATAAAACGAAAGAGAAAAAAAGGGGGAGGCTGGAAGAGAAAGAGTACGGCAGGGGGTGAGGGGTCTCAGGATCGCCGCACACCGGCACACAATTTGCCACCACCCCTTCCCCTACACCCCATCACGGCCCTCCCCCTCTGCACACGTGGAGAGATAACCTGGATGGAAAGGAAGGGAGGAGATGAGGGGGAAGGGAGAGAGAGAGGGAAGAGTAAAGGGCCATAGAAACACTTCTGGGTAGGTTGGAGGACCTAGGGAAGGAGGCCCCCCTCTCCTCATTCTTCGGCATTCTCCGCGGAGGACGCTGGAGCGGGAAGGAGTGTGGCGGGGGAAACGGGGAGGATGGCCGGGAGAGTACGTAGTAAGAAGGGGAGTAAAAAAATAAAACTCCAGGAGGAGTGGGGGACGGGGGCAGCGGAAATGAAACGAGAGCGGTTGGCAGGGCGGAGGGAGAGTTTCTGGGAATTTTCTGCGGCGAGAGGGTCCGCTGTGGGGATGGCGGCGAGTGCTTTGAAACTCTTGTTTTCTTCGAGTTGCGTCAATGACTTTGCCCATTTGCCCAACCCCCCCTCTCTCTCTGTCTCCCCCTCTTTATTCACGCGCACTTATTTGTCGTTTACGACGCACATCGAGGATGATTAACCGCCCCCTCCACCAAACCGCAACCCTATCTGTTCGAATCGCATTTTTATTTCTTACCCTTAATCACCACGTGACATTTGATCGAATGAATCGACGTTCTCACGGAATATTGCCGTTTTAGCGACGAATAAATGATATTCCTTGATGCCTGATTCAGGAAACTGAATGCATACGCTGTACACGGAGAGTTTACCAATGGGATCACAAGCTGCATTCGCGCATCAATTTGGAGGACGAAGATACCACAGGGTATACATCTAGTAAGAAAAAATGTTGTGGTAACTATTCACCGTTCCTTGCTTTATGAATGTGTAAATTTGAGATGAATAGAGATGTTGATCTGCTTGAATTCGAGTTGCCATAATTTCGCCCAATTTACTGACCTTTTTTTGCTTATTTTACGGCTAAATTAAAGTTTAAGGCTAATAAAGTTGGGTAAGGTGGAAGCAGAGACCTAATTACGTTAACACTAGCAAATTATACAAAAACTATTTACTTCAATGTTCATCATATAACAAGAGTGAGTGAACATTACTCGAAGGTTAATGATCTGAATTCCTGGGGGAAAGGGGAATACAATACGAGGCATGAAGGACGTATCAATCAGGCATTAAGCGAGGTGATGTTCGAACACTTGCGGGATAAATGATATAAAGAAGACGCTGAGGAAAGGAGAACTAGTATTGAAGTGGCGACAGGGAATAAAAGTAAATGGACGAAAATGTCTTACCCCACGAGCTGTGAGATGCACTCTCTTAATCGAAGATGCGTTAAATGCATAGATTCCTCAGGGAGTTCAAATCGAATGCAGCCAGACATTCTCAATGAAGAGAGCGAGGGCGCACGCGGCAACGAAATAAGTGACAAAGCCAACGACCGTCGCTTCATTTCATGTATTTTAGGCTAGGCCTTAAAGAAATTCATATAAAGAAAAAATTGACACATGGGAATTATTCGAAACCTTAGAATATGTATCAAAAGTCCTACAAATTCCCCAGATCTCTCCACATATTTTTGGGACGTCGACGTTAGAATACGGAGAACAAGCACACTAAATGATTCTCAGGGAATAAATGAAATAAACACCGAATTCTTCCCCATTGGTACTGTTAGACCAATGGGGGAGAATTCGGTGTTTATTTTATTAATTCCCCGAGAATCATTTAGTGTGCTTGTTCTTCGTATTCTAACGTTGATGTCACGGTGTAACGGTGATGAAAAATCAGCACATGTGTTACAAATAATTTTTAAAATGTTAATTGGAACTGAAAGCGTATAGTTTAACATCCTCACAAAATTATTAAGTGTTTTAACATTGAGTACTTTAAGCGCGGAGAATATTCAAGTTCTCCGAAGTAAGCAGGCCGTAAGGTCTAAAAAATCATGACTATAAGGAAATCAGTCTTTACCACAATCATGCGTGTGCTCCAGAATTGAAAGTTCACCTTGCAAAAGACGGATACGATTAATACAAAAACACTAGCTCACAATTATTTTACTGAGTACAGTTTGAGCTACACGAACAATTATAATCTACTTTTTCTGCATGGGAAATTTAAGTGCATATATCAATCGAACACAAACTTATAGCATCCCCCTTCAAGAATAGAATCCCGGCACTAAGCACTCCGCTGCCATACATGAAGCCACCACACTTGTCACATTTCTACGTGTTCGTTTGAGAGAGCTATCTTTAAATAAAGCCTACTCTTAGCATCTTACCCGACGGACGTCAAGCTGCATATGAGGAATGCAGAGCAGACAGTCTGTAAGTCCAGAATTGACGCATTTGGCATCTATCCACGCAAAGCTAGGTAAGTCTATTGTTCTCTTTTTTATTCACAGAAGACAGCACTTTCCTCCAGTTTTCCTTCCTTTCCCTCATTTTTTCCTGTTTTTATCAAAACAATGTTTTTGAACTTACACTATATACGCTCTAAACGCCTTACATGTTACTCTTCGAATGCGAATAAAATAAAATAATCCCAGCATTCGCAGGAAATCGAACCCGTACCCGGTAGAGCCTGGGGCTTGGTGCAGCGCAAATCTATCGCCGCGAGGAGAACTCATTAAAAGACCGAGCGCAAGAAGGTGCACAGCAAGGGAACGAGAACCGATTTGCGAACGTTGAGGAGGGAGAGGGGAGGAGGGTGTGCTATGGGGGACGCGCAGGGCGAGTGGTTGGCAACCGGATGCACAACGAGGGGCGTGATTTAGCGGCAGATTTCGATCCACGCACCAGAGGTGAGAGGAGTGTGGCAGTGGGAGAAAGCAAAAAGGAAAGGAAGAAGAGGATGAGGACGTAGGGGAGGGGGTAATAGGAGAGATAAAGCCTGGTCACTGAGTGGGAAATCGGAAATTAGATGTTTGACCAAATGAGGTGAATACCATTTAATAAAAATGGTCTTTAAAAAATCAGGAAAGTAATTACATTAGGGTGATATCTCGGTTAAGGTAGGACGACATGGAAGACAAAATCAAGTAGACTTTTTACAGGCGCAAGCCCCATTCACCTTACACAACTTTTCTTAGCCTGCGCCTTGCCTCTCTCCATCCCGCCAACAATGGTTTTTCTCCTGTCCACTAGCCAATCATCCTCCCCTCCCATTCCTTTCATTCAACTTTCCCTTATCATCACGGCCATACCATCTCTTTTCGTCTAAATACCTGTTCCAAAAAATTGCCTATTTCTTGTCGCTAGGCTTATTTTCCTCTGCTGAACTATCAAAGTAATAAAAAAATTCTATTCAGTTGGTATACTCGTACTTTTTTAAGGTCACTCTTAAATTCTTTGTCAAATAATATCTGATGACTTAAAGTTTTCTCATGATTTACTTTATTTACTGATCTATAGAAAGACTTTCTGACGTAACAGCGATTCCTGTAGTCCAATGGGAAAGCGACTAACGTCTGGTTTTAGCACGGTCATATTTGTGTTCCAAGCTCTAGCTCTTTCTTTTTTCTAGCTATTCCCATGTCAATCTTTTGGACTAACACCGTGACGCGGCGGAACGAATTAGGTGTTCCTATTCGTTTACTGCATGCTCTCCATTCTCATTCACTCCCACGTCGAAAACGCTTGCTGCCTATTATAGTTCCATTTTCTAAGAGTGCACATTTTTGTACAATACAGTGCCACACCCCATATTTCGCCCTTCGTTAACCTTTTCTCCACATTTTGACCCTGTCATCGGCTGCCTCCCACAGCTAAACACTTATTTCGTGTGCGTAATTTTCCGTCTATTGTCTCTGCTTCTAGTGGAGGGCGGTAGACGGGGGTGAAATATTAAAAGGTCGTGAAGGAGGAGGATTGGAGGGAGGGTTCGGAGATGGGTGAGCGTGCGTCTGTCCTGCTGTACACTCATGGTGGCGTGAGCGTGTGTGCGAGAATATGATCGCGTCGCATGGAGGAGTCGGAGGGAGACGGCTGGAGGGGGGGAGCGTCGTCACGGTCGGAATAAAAATCCACGCGTAATCCGAAATGAAGGCGGGGAGAGACAGACAGAAATAGGGAGAGAGGGAAAGGAAAGGCCCCGGAGAAAGAGGATTGAGGGCGGGGGGATGAGGGAAATCCAGAAGAGTTGCAGCATCAGTGCGGGAAAAAATACAAAAAAGATTACCCGGGAGAGAGAGTATCATGGGAGGAGGATGGGGTGTTTGGGATCACGCCTGCATGACGCGAGCACATTTCTGCTGACATAAAAATGTGCGAGCGAAAACGATACGCACAACTAATGTGGCCTTGTCAAGCGAAAATGACATGGCATTTTGATGCCACTGCATTTTCCATTCGCATTTTTCATCGCATCAGGAGCAAATGGGACGGGTACGATTTTTACCGACATTTTTCATCGCACCATCACCGGATCTTGTAGAGATTGGGGTGGGGAGGATGGTGGGAGAAGCCAGGCCGAGTTCAATAATATTAATAGGCTTGGGTTTTAGGTACATTCGATGCTATGGCTGTATCGCATCGTCTGACCCAGGCACCGTCAAACTGCAGCTCGCGAGCCATATCGTACTCTACTGTAAAATTGAAAATGAACATTAAACTATCAGTTTATTTGATAAAATTTCGTATGAATTTAATTCACATTATGGAGAAGATGTTAACTCATTTAACAGAAATATCATCGACAATAAAACTTTAGCAATACTAGTTAAATTTTTCTCACTTGATAGCATACATAAATGGCTCTCGAATAATTTCCCGACTGTTGAGAGGGAAGAGTCAGGCTCATTCGCATCAAAATTTAGTCTACCCTTAGTTTAACCCAGGTTTTAATACTGGAAGACTAAATACTGAAGACAAACGCTTTATCTATGCCCTAGTGAAGCGGAAGTGAAGTGAAGCGACTTGTGAAGGTTTCCAGGCCGGAGCAGAATCAGATTCCAACAAGATATAGAGAAAACGGCATAAGCCTAAGTCTTCACTTCACAGAGCTACGTGTTTATATCACAACAATAGCTATTGACGATTAGGAAGAGAAATATGCATTTTGATAAGCATGTTTCACGGTGTAATACCAACAACTCGACACGAACGGGGGGAATTAAACATCAATTTAGTTCTAAGTTTCAGAAATCCTAGGGGGCGTGTTGTTACCCAATTCGAACCCTCCCGTTGAGCATACCCAAAGGAAGGGGGTAGGAGAGAGGCGGTTCAGGGGAGAGAAGAGCAGCAGTCAAGTAGTTGCCATGGCACCGGTGCAGAACCTCCTGAGGGTAGGTGCAGAGAGGGGAGGGAAAGAGGATGAAACAGGCTGAAGGGAGGAACCTACAGCAGGGGGTGAGTTGGGTACCATCCCTCTTGGCACGACATACGTGGCAATGGGTATGAAGGGCGGGCAGGCGGGCAGGTCGGAGTTTGCACGCGAGAGAAGGGGATGGTGGGCGAGAGAAACGGAAAGACGTGGGGGTGTGTGGAGAGAGGGACGAAGGAGAGAGAGAGGCCTGAGATGTGTATCCTCCGGATGCCGAGAGCAAAGCAAGAGAGGAAGGGTACGTATCATAGGGATGCAAATGAGATGCGGAGAGATGTGGAAGCGGGAAGTTGTGTGCGAGGAGCAGTAGGAGGTGGCGGAGCAGGAGGTGGTCGGGAGAAGTCGTCGGAAGACACCAATTGGATGGCACGGATAGGGTTTTTGAATGGGGGCGGGAAGAGAGAGGGAGTGGAGCAGCGGAGGGACTGGGGAAATGCCAAAGGAAGGAGGCGTGCAGTCAGGTAGTAGGGTGAGGAGGAAAGGGAGCTTATCGCGAACGGCGTGGGAGGGAGAAAAGTGCGACGAGGGCGAAGATTAAAGAAAAAAAGAAAACGCTGGGAAAGGGAAAATAAGAAGGGGGACGGAATGAGACGTGCGTAACCGCCAATGGGAAGAGGGGAGGGGGAAGGGGGAGGAGGATGCGACGACGCCGCACCTCTGCAGACGGCGTGTTCGTGTGAGTACAGTTATTTCGGCATTTCGCGATTTTCCTTAGGGGGAGAGAGACCGGGGAATCCACATCTACGTTTTACTCCAACAGCCACTGATGAGAGAGAATAGGAAAAGCTATCTGACAGGAAAGGAATGATTATCAAGGCATGTTTTCGTAGAATACGTGTCTCGACTGTTTCTAGCAGTGGTTGAGAATGATGAGTGGGATGAGAGGTTTATTTAATTTATCTGCTCGACTAAATTTTGTAAAAGATTTTCAAATATTTATCGATTCGAGAGAGAATCTATGTGCCGAGCATAGCCACAATGTAAGAAGGATGAAGCGGAATGATGAGACTTATTTAGAATAGTAGGTGCATGTACAGTGGTCTCGGAGTTACGCGATTCTTTCAAGCGGTGAGAGGCTCTGGAATCTACACCGACGTACTACATCGCACTACTCAAGAGGCTTGTTGAGGAAATAGATGTTAGTTGCGGTGAAGTACTTTTTTACAGAGTTTCGATCAGCTTCCTATGAAACCATGAATGATGAGAGGGTAGATAGATTTCTAGTATCTATCTGTAAAAAACGTAAATTTCTAAGCGAAGTCCAAGTCCTCGAGAGAGAATTTTTATGACACGCTTAACAACGATATCAAGGATGGACTGGGGCCAAAGCTATGACCATCTTCTTAAGAGTGCTTTTCAAGTTCGAGTCTCACGATTCTCCAAGGAAGAAGGAAAAGAAATGAGAATTTGTAGCTAAGCGATCTCCCGCATGCCACTTAAAAGAAATTCTGCAGGTGTAGATAGGACGCCAGTAATAAGAAGAAATGGTATAAAAGAAGTAATAGGGGAAGGGCATTGATATGCAATAAGGATTATAGTATTTTCGCAGAAATACGACCTCATTGGATCTCGTCTTAGTCGCGAATGTACGCGGTAAGAAGTATTTCTCGAATTTACCCGTTTGACTGCTAATTTATGAATGAATTCTAGATCATATTTGCTCTAGAGAGTATCTGTAGAGAGAGGCGAACGTAACCACGATGGCAAAGCTGGAGGGGGCTCATACCACCGCGATGCTCATGAGAATGTGCCTACGTCCGTACAGTTGTGTGTCAGCATCTCGCAGTTCTCCGAGAGCAAGGGGTGGTTGAGGGGGTTGAGAAGAGGCGCGGCCCGGGAATCCGGACGAGCAGTGAGTGTCGGGTGCTCCACGATGGGAGGGGAGCTTTTTTTATTTCCAAAACCTCATTTCACCGGCGATGCGTGGAAGATGAATCGCGCACGCGAAGACTCCAGTCGATCGGAACCGAGAGACGGCCCTAGTGACTTCTCTCGGCCGTGCTAAACGCGAGCGTCGAGTTTATACAACCGACAAGGTGGCGACGCTGAGACGACGGCAATAAAAAAGTTTCCTCCGAATTTCTACGAAAGCCCGTGTTGGACGGGTGAGCTGTTTAATCTACGAGTGACCACGAGAAGGTCACGACGTTTGTCTTCGTCTCGGATCTCCTCATGAAATTTAATGTTCTTAAGTACGTAAAGAAAAAAACGAGAGCCAAGGAGACTACAACATTATCAAACGACATATTCTGATATAAATTCTGTTGAAAAATGTTTAATTTTGATGATTTTGTACGTAATACTTAAGATTTTAAATGGCCATCCGATCTGGCAAGATTTTTTCCATCTATATTTAATCCGATTTTTTTTTCAGGCAAAGCCTTGCGCATAAGGAAATAGAGAACCAGTTCGAAATAATTAAAAGGTTAAATCAAGCACTCAAAAATGATTTATATAACTTTTACTCGCTCTTCTGGAAAGAAGTAATTCATAAAATTATGAAAAATGGAAGTTTACTGCTAAAAGTTTATTATTTCCTTCAACTTAATTCTACACAGAACTCAATTCCTGGAACCACATTTTCGCCAAGATATGTCATATTTTACACCTAGTCATGATAGACTCTCCCACATTTTCAACTCCCAGCAATTACTTCATAAATAAGCTTAAGATGAAAAATAAAAAAATGAGGTAATCATATGACTTACAATGAGTAACAGTAGAAACGGAAGGACATTACTCATAGAAAACCGAAGTTGGTTTCTGACGACGCATCCATAGTCTCCATGACTAGACCGGAAGCCAACTTCTACGACCTGTGATGAGTTGCACATTGACGAGAACACCAGGTGGACACCTTATATTTCAAGTAATGCAGCTGATAATATGCCAAACCTTAGCTGATGTGCATATCGTAATTTTCCAGATTTGAAACGGAGACATTCGTAACTAAATTTTCCGCAAAATTTATACATTAAGCATAAAATCTCTGCTCATGGATCAAAAGCTTTTTCTGGCGCTTGAAGAGCGAGACAAGCGAGACGAATGACTTCGACGTCGTCGAATTCGCATGGTTTGAGCCCCTAGAGTTGGCACGAGAATTCGCTTGAGTGAATATTTCTGCAATAGGAACGGACCAAGTTCGTTCGCCTCAAATTAGTCACGAACGAACGGGACGCAAACGTCGAGCCTCGAAAACCTCTCATAAATTAAAATCTGGCACGACATGTTGATTCCGCAGACGCGGAGACGAGAACGTCCTCTTCGAAGCAAGAGAGAAGAGCTTTTTGAGCTCATACGCCATTGAAAAACAGTCGTCGACGACCTTCTCAAGTGGTTCCCGGGGCCCTGGCGAAGACGTGGCGAGACTCGGCAAAGGAGGAAGGAATACACAGCGAGGGCGAGGAGGAAGAGGCGTTATGAGGAACGAGGGCGCCTCCGTTAAGCAGAAAAGATCAAAGGGGGGGGGGGCTTTTACGCAGAGGGAAACGGAAATTGCGAGATGGAGAAAAAAAAACCACGGGGCGATGAAAGACGATTGCAGCAGCGGGCGAGAGGAGAGGAATAAGCGAAGATGAGAGGGAATCGTAGAGAGGGAAGACCCTGGTAGAAACCCCTCGGGAAAGGGCGCGAAGAAAAGGAGGCTGAGACAAAACGAAAAGGGACCTTACCAACTTACGTGCCTAAACGAAATATAAAAAGAACGACCTGAGATGCCTAAAGAGAAGGCTGAAGGAAAATGAATGAAGGATAGACGGATCGACGGAGATGCAAAAGCATAAGAGCCAGGAGGAGACGCTCATTACAGGAGTGAAGACGTGACGATAAGAGGAAGGAGAGAAAAGGGTGGAAACTCGATAAATAAAAGGTATGACTAAAAAGGATGCAGGGGTATCGTTACACCTGGAGGGTGAAGGTGAGTAAGGGGAGGAGAACGCGGAGGGTTGGAGAAAGATTGCGAAGCCAGCTCGATTGGGTGGAAGAGAAGAGAATGAGGGGGGGGAATTCAGGGGTGAAAATCTCGGGAGCCCGAGAGCGAAGAAGGAGAGTAGGTAGCGGTAGCTCCGAGCGCGAATGGAAACCTAAGGCACTATGATTAGCATCGTAGAGGAAGCCTTTTGTATCGGTTTGGAAATGAGGGATTTGAGCGGCAGGCAGGCAGAGGGAGTCGTGTGAAGGGGAGGTGGGGTGAACGTGGGCAGGGGTGGTTGGCACGGAGATCTCACTGGCGAGCAGTGGGGGCGGAATACATTAAGGAGAGTGAATGGCTGGCTCAAGCGCGGGTGGATGGCAGGGGCTTCTCCCCTCCCGCCCCCCTGACAGTAGTCTCTACGGCTGAGCGAACGCCGGGGGAGGCCCAGAGATGGAAGGGTTGGGCTGGAGGCGGCGGCCGGCAGGTAGATGGGGCATTCGTGTGTGCATACGATAATGTCACGCTACCGGGAGAGATGGAAGGGTTGGAGACTGAAATTGCCCATTTGGGATGGTCATTTGGGTGGGTTTCCAGTGGCGGGGTTGGATGCTGGGTGGGGGAGAATGGGTTTCCAGAAAGGAGTAGCGAGGGGTTGACTGGGCCGGAGAGAATGAGGCTGGCGGCCATCCCTACAAACCTCACCCTGCCCCTTCTAATACTTGCCACCCCCGTCTCCACATCCACCAACCCCACCACCCGACGACTCGTTTGGGAATGGGATACCGGGTTGGGGGAAGGGTGGTCGAGAAGCAGAACGGCAGCGGGATGAGCAAGGGGAATGCCCCGGCTTTTGGTCGGTCCGACTCCTCGGAGAAGCGGAGGGCGAGCCGGAGGGAGGGAGGGAAGGAGAGGGGGTGAGAGTGAATGGCGGGAAGGGAGAGAGTAAAGGGCGTTGATTGCCAGGTTACAGGGAGAGGAAGGGTTGAAGTGGGCGTTTGAGGGGGGGGGGTTGAGATGGCCGGCGGAATGAGAGCTCTGGGGGAGGGAGGGTTTTGAATGGGATCGGGGGCCGGAATTCGGAATGGGTCACCTGGGGGCGAAGGCGAGGCGGGAGGGAAGAAGAGTGGGCGAGGGAGAATTTCCGTGCCACTCGCCGTGGCTGAATTCGGTGAGCCCATTGCCGGGAGAGCCGTGGCGGAGGCCTCGGGGGCGTAAAGAATCACTGACGAAGATGGTCGGAAAGAAGTTCCGACCTTCTCGCCTTTGACCTTGATATGGTGGGCGTGTAATGTCGGAGACAGTATCTTAACCAGTGCTATTTCTCACGGTTGATAGCGTTGGCAAACTACACTAATACGACAGAGTGCTGAATTACTTTTAAAGCCAACAAGGAGAAGTCATGAACTGCTAACAAGCAGAAGTAAATAGCTTCCTTATTTTCTTATTGTGGAACTACGACGCTAAGAGCTTAACTCGGAATAAGTTGAAATCTGTGGCACTGCCAATCTTAAAAAGGAGACTCAGCTTAAACTACATGGCGGTAATCCGTAGTGTTACGATTCCCTTTCAGATATTTCAGCTAGTGATACAATTGACAGATCTAAATGGCTTATTACATTAAACGAATACACAAGAAATAAATCGTTGAATCCAAGAGAAGGTTGCAATCCACCACAAATCACCACTCATTTGTATAAACAATATCGCGTTCAGCATAACTTCTCGGAATGAACTGAAGTTCACCCATTATCTAAAGTGCACTTGCATTGCCAAATAGAGGAATACATAAGACACTAATCTACTTTAAACGCTTAGATTAAAGGAATTCACAACGCAAGTTTAAAGAACAAGGGGTTGACCGACTGATGAGGTTCACACTTATGCTAGACCAGCATACACGAAGAAAAAAATGGAACGCTTTTGACCACAAACTTGAACCAGCTTCACTCACTCCGTAAGGTAGAATTTGGCCAATATGCGAACTAACACTTAATAATGCGCTAAAGCCAGTAAATCAACACAAACATTATACGGAGTTGTATCAAAAAATAAGGAAATAAAATTATGACGAAAAATTAAACAAAAGTATAACTGATTTTGTCCACTGAGGATAAAAGGATGATCGTTTCCTAACTACCACAGCTTTTCAATAAGTATCACGTGCGCTTAACTCCATTTTCTCCAACAAAAATGCTGATGTACGACAGGAGTGATTGAATCAACCTTCACATCCATTAGATATGCACGTAGTTAAGCCTCCGACAGAATAGAAGTTGCCCGCACACTTGCATCGTCCCCGGCTCCCAACAGAGAGTATATTGCAGCTTTCCAAATGATTTCAGTTTCGCGGGGCGGCGGCAAAAACTCTTGCATATACTTCCAAGCCCGCCTTTGTTAGCGGTTCCCCTCGGGGATTGAGACCGCATATCACTCCGCGCTTCACGCTTGAAAACCTCGGTTGGCTGGCGCGAGAGAGACGGGAAGGCGGGAGGGATCGCTTCCGTCATTTTCATGCGGATCCGATAATTTTCACCCGCCCATTCTTCGTCGGCAGATGATACACCACTGCGCGGCGTTGAGACCTTTTTGTCCGCGCGCGGAGACAAGAGAACAAATGAGCGGGGCTTAGTTTCACGGCAAACGAAGCGGCGCGTCGGAGTATCACTGCCATATCCATATCCTCAGCCACACTTCCTCCTCGGCGTAGTCGGAACTAGGTCGCCAGGCTAGTTAGGCATACGACACACCACCCGGTGGGCAGCCGTCGCTTTGTTACGGGTGTTGGACCACTGCATTTCCGGTCGTTCAGCCGGCCAGAATAGATGCCATTAATTATTGGTAATCGGACGCGAGGACATCAGCAGTCGACAAGTAAGGAAATGCTTTGGAAGAAGCGGACATTTTCGGCCAAACCCTATTGGAAGCTGCCACACATTTTAACCTTCATCTGAAATTTACACGCGACTAGGAAATTAGCATATTGACCTTTATCATTGCCATTTAAGGATGACGAAAATGCTGTCGAGAGAGCAAATAATACCTTTGCAGGTTCAAACGGACAAGCAAAACTATCTAAGATGTTTCTAAACGCTGCCTTTTGCCTTAATGAATCCATTTTCTCCATTGTTTCTTCCGAAGGTTGCCCGTAAATTATCGTATTCTTAGTGAAATATGTATCTAGATATCGGCGCCATAAAAATTCATTATAAGATGTATTTTTACAACCGAGAAGCTCAAATTTTCACGCCATCATGAGAAAAAAACAAACGATGTCTGTTCCTTAATTTAGGCAAAAAAGGGTCAAAAGAATCAATGCATTCTCGGCAAAGGAGATGCATTCTCGGTAGGAAAATTCATAGTTTACAAAATTAGAGGAATCACTCACTGCCTCAATTCGTGGATTTTCAGCCAGAAATCCAGCTTGAAAAAATACCTATTCTCTCACACTTATCCCATTCTGACCAAGGCTTGATGGTTAAACGGCATTTTAAAACGCAGAAGCTAGGTAAAATGGACTACTTGCGTTAAAATTATAGAAACCATATTTAAATCTGCCACACGTATTATTCGTGGTACAAAAGTAATGCAATTCCACTCAGAAACATGAGTTTTAAAGCACGGTAAACCACAAAAAATGAACGAGAAACGCTTCATGACGAAGCAAAGACAAATTATATATGGACTAATGAAGCAATGAGAAACTGAGTTTAAATGACTCGCGGAATAGTATTGAGATGATATACTACTACATGGGTGAAATATGATAACATTATTGAAGATTGTATGCTTTTTTAGGAATGAAAATTTTCAATGAAAAGCTGACTAGGTACTTCACACGAGAAGATTATTAACAACTGAGTAACAATGTTTCTTCCTAGATAGAGAAAATTCCGCTAATCACTGAAAATTAACCTTTTCTGGGGAATATGAATAAGGTAAATATGAACAGAGAAAATCACAGAGATAATTGAAAAAGTACAGGATTTATTCAAATATACACAAGCTATCATTGATTACAATCAATTGTATTGGATGTTGTTACCCTGATTGGGATTCGCCTCCAGCAAGCAAAGTAACTGCCGTCACCAGTCATCCGAATACAAGTTAGCTGATATGCCGAACTTGGTCAAAATACATCATTTCAATTCAGGAAAAACTAGTTCAAATAAACTACCAGGTTGACAATAGACACCAAATGTATTCAACAAGCAAACAGTAGCTAAAATCCTGATTGTCACTACCAGCAACACGGTACATAATTTTTAGCACCAAATAATATCTCTGCTCCGACCATGATAAAATTAGTAATAGAATGGTAACATTAACATTTAGCATTATTAGCAAAAATGAAATTGCCGATTCGTTCATACATTATAAAACGACTAAATTACACACAGTCGCAACTAAAGTAGATAATTTACAAAGTTCAGAGAGCGAGTTCAGATTACATAGTAAAACATCCCGACAGGCGTTTGGCGCAGTGCATATATCCACTGGAATATTGTTGAAGGTAAGAGAATAGGGTAGTCAAGCCACAAATCAGACATTTTCATTCGACGGGATTCTCACAACGGGAATTAGGAGGCGCCGGAGACTAATCCTAGAAATGGAAACAATAACAAAAAGCTCGGACGACACTGACGTGGGAAACTGTCTCGGTCGAGCTTTAAAATTGAAAAAAAAGGACGAGAGAAACGAATTCACCAATTAAATCCATAATCCCCCGCAGGACGCGAGCCAAAACAGCCGAGCCGATTGAATCACTAAACATGGCGACCACGGATTCGTCTGGCCGCCACGTCACACCGCACGCCCTCCTGACGGACGGACAGCTGGGCGGCGGACGCGGGGAAGGGGGTAGCGGGGGGCGGGGGGGCACGGACGGAATGTTTTAATTTACGGGGATCAAATATTCAGGCTCAGCGTAAGTGGGGAGAGGACAGGGGACGGGCGGAGGTCGGGGTAGGCTTCACGGAAGTCGCTCTTCGGTGACTTATCATTGGGCGGGGCCTTTAGCCAATGAATGACGACGAGAAAGGCAAGGCCTTAAATGGTAGGTACAGGACGTCTAATTACGAAGGCGGGGACGCGGACGTGGCTGACTGGGGTATTATTTCTCCGCAATCGCAACCCGGGGCCTTGCGCTATGCTCAATCGTAACACTGCCAGAGACCCTTTCACAGCAGCACGAAACTGCGCGGCAACATTAGTAGATGAAGGATCTCAGATTTTCCCGGCGTATCTGATGGATAAAGGTTTCTCGGGTCTTCCACCGGGTGAGCAGGTCCATGGGGCCCAAAGGTCATTAAGCTCTACCGAATTTCAAATCCATACGGCCTTTCACAATGTAAAAGCTCAGGTTGGTCTACGATAAAAAAGGTAACTCTTATAAACATGATATTAGCACAGATAATTATGAAAACAGAAAGACAAATCGTTGGCATTTTTGCTTTCAATTTTCTAACCATATTGGCATGTTTCAGCTGTTAGATCGTCATCAGGAATTTTACAGAAAAATGGCCTCAGGGATTAGTAGGTAAGACGAGAAGAGATACTGAAGTAAGGGCCACAAAGTTTAATTTATATCTCATGAATCGCTATCACAAAGTTAACTATGACTTAATTCGTGTCATAAAATACAGAACTAAAATTTCCCCACGGTAGGGAAAGCTATGAAAAGTCAGCAATTCAAACATCTCATCTCTCATCAATATATCTCATATCTCAATACATCAATCATCAATACATCTCATATCTCATTCTCATCAAATTCACATAGAAAAATACTCAAAATGATGCGAGATCCAAAAAACCAAGGGGTAAATTGAAAGAACGGACACGATAAAATTCAACATGGAGCGCGAAGAAAACTAGACGCGATATGGACGAAATGCGAAACTAAATAAATTGTGGAAGGACGATTTGAAATCCACAAAAATATAAAAGAGTGGACCGTGCGCACGAGTGAAACAAAAGGGCGCTCATGTGAAAAAGTCAGCGTCAGTGGAGGCACAAAAAATTGCGAGTCCGGACGGGCGAGGGCGGCGGGCGATGCGGGGGCGCGCTTTGCTTCTCTATTGTGCGCGTCAGCATTCGCCGAGTCATTATCGACAGAGCGAGGGGTCGAGGAAAAACGTTTAGCAAGGGCCACCGCCGTGCAATACGCTGCACCCTACCGTGGCCTCTCGTTCACAGCCTCGGCAACTCACACGTCTGCCTCGCCTGCACATTCGGCCAGCTCTCAAATTTACACCGTCCCCTGATTCAGTATTAGGCTGCAGTTTTTTTTTTTAACCCCACTCTCTGGTCCGAATGTCGATGTTCCGACGGCACATTTAACAGCGTTCAATTAAAATCACGCACCGAACAGCTTGCATCAGCACCATTTCTACAAAAAAAAACTGGCCGATGGATCCACCTTCCAGCGCATTTTTCTTTCGGCAGTATTTTTTCCCACCGTTATGCACCTTGAAAATTCGGAGACTGGCGGAAAGTGGGTCAAAATAAGAAAAGCTCTGAAAAAATATATATTTACCATGCTTGACGGACTCTGCTAGAATCGTCCTAAGTTTTGGTCTTTTCTAGAAATATAAAATGATACTTTATTCCAACGACCGCCACAAAAGTCAGCTTAAAATTGTATGCTCTTACGTATACAAAGGCATGTTACAACCAAGATGCTTTTACCAACCATGACGTTTGGCCAGGATTCATGAAGACTAGTGGAGCGATGTATTTACAGTTTCATATCAAATCATTACAACTCCTCTCTGTAAGCTACACCCCAGCACTTACGCTCGTTTACCAACCCATTCAGGTTAACCAGTAATTTAAGCTGTGTAAGAATCGAACAATATACTTCTCAGCCAACCATACAATTGTGAAAGAAGATAATACAAGTTGTTGGGATTCATTTAGAGCAACTCCTTCGATACAAAAAATAACATAATCAGAGCCTTCTAATTAATAAGATACATTTTTACACGGACAACAGACTTGAGTCGATCATGGCGATCCACGATTACTCTCGACAAGTTGTCAGGTAAAGTTTCACACCTTGAAGGTTAAGGTAAAAGGTCTCTCTCCTATTAAAGAGAAATAAATTAATCAAGAGGACTGGTTCTTATTAGACCAACTATTATGGCCCAGATTTTAATGCAGTCTACCTTCGAAGAAATAGTTGAATAGGTTGGATGTATTTGTTTAGTTAGAGAACCAGCCATTAAGTTTATGAATAAATACTGAAAAATAAATGGAAATAAATGTTTATAAATAAACAGATCTGTGAGCAAGAAATCACTGACCAAGCTTTCTTATACGTGTACACCGAAAGAGGCAACACTGAGGAGGATAGAAGAAAAAATACGGAGAAATCTTTCAACAAGCAATAAAATAGGAATGTTAAAATGAAAGAATAAGCCAACCAGCCGTCGATGTCAAAGCTGAAAAGGTGACCTTTAGCCCATCCAAAAACAAATTAAGGAATAATGCAAGAGCTGGATCCACTAGCAGATTAATGGTCCATTAAGAGGCGGAATTAAGTTCTCAGTCTCATCTTACATGTAAACCCCGTCCACGGTCATTAAGTAAAAAAACCGCGAAGAGGACATAAAAACCTCCCAGAATCAGAGGGGAATCTAATATAATAGTACGAACTTGATGGGAGGAGGAGATCCCAGTGCGGTGAACCACCTGAACGGCAGTGCGCAGAGAACAAACAGAAAGGAACAGCAGCGGCTATAAACCTAAGAAAGCATTAGACGGCTTGCATGGGGGCAATTAAGAGGGGAAAGGAGAGCGAGAGAGAACGGATGGTAAATAAAAGAAAATTACCAAAGAGCACGGAGATAAAGATGGAGAGACGGGAATTACATGCGAAGGATAGGATGCGGATGGTAAGCGCAGAGAAGAGAGAGGGAGGAGGTTGGATTTAGAGGAGGCGGAGGAAAACGTTCACGTCGCTGCCGTGAGACGATCGTAACTTTAACGACATTTGCAACATAAAGGCTGTCACCGAAATAATTATCGATGACGGATCCAAATTTAGGTTTACTGCAACTACATTCCCAACGAAAGACGCAAGGAGGACAAAATATTTCCAATGCCACACAATACATGAGGAATTTCTAGAGTGCTCTGCTGAGCGCTAAGGGGAAAAAATTATTATCTTTCCATAAGGTTTTTGCGTAAGGTACGTTAAAGTAATAAAGGACGTTTAAGTAATACAGATAAAAAATAAGTGCGTCACAGCTCATCTTCTTATCAATTATAACACCTGAGTATTTTACGCATTCATCATGGTTTGCCTCACATTTGTCAGTCACTTGACCAGTTTAAATGATTTACTGGTCTAAATCCTGGAACGGGACGATTTTCCGATACACTAATCATTGCATCATAGTCCAATATGCAATAATTAAAATATTTTAATTTTCCCCCAAATTGTAAATATACCTTAGGAATAACAGGGGTAATAAAGGGATCCCTCGAGGAGGCCCAACGTAATTATTTTTGGAAGATAAATAATTTTCACATCTCAACACCTGGTACTATCAGTAAGGCATTTTCTAATCCATGTATTAAGCGTCTCATATATTTCTAATTTCATCATTAATCTCTGTGATGCTATTTGCAATTGACTCGGGATTTCATAAAGCTACCGAACAGTTGCCACAGAAAGACAATATGTAATCATTTATTGATATATACGAATTTAATAATGGATGGAATTCCATTAATTTGCACATACGGAGACCTCAGAGCTCCATAGCATCATAAAAGAAGATGAGTCACTATGTGCCATTGAAATAACGCTTTCTTAATTTAATTTGGCCAATTACATTACCTCAGTGGTATTCCAGAAAAGTGATGCGATTTTGTACATTTAGATATACCTAATTTTATTTCTACACTTAGTTTCATGTTTCTCGATTCTGACTCCCGGATTCTTTTAGTTTTTCTCATGGCTGTAATTAACCCGGCAAGACGAGAATAAAAGAAGGCAATACATAAACCAATGTATCCAACTGGGTATGGGAGAATGAATATAGAAATGAAACGAATTTCAAAGTCTTTCGGGTATCCAGCCGTCACCCTCACTACGAGTCACCAGTATTTCTCACGCATAGTATGCTGCCATGCACGGCCAAAGTTTCCGTTTAGGCGTATTTACGCCTAGTTTAGCCGTCGTCCCTGGAAAAAATTAGGAGGTAAAGCCGTTTAAAATGTGTCATGCAAAAAGTGCAACCAGCGATACGACATTTGGTGCCCGAGTTGTGGCCGAAGGAGGACAGCAGCTTCTAGATTGCGAGATCTGGCATACCAACTTCCCTCCGAAAGGGCCAGGGACCGCTACCATCGGCATCTAAACGTCACCCACGGCTGCGACGGGTTTCCTATGTAATTCGTTACTGCTCGCTGGATTGCCGCGGTCACATCCAAGTTAAACTGTATTAAAGGAATTTCCCACCTTGACCTCTTTAAATTACTTCCAAAGAACCCAGAATTAATCATTACGGCTATGCATTCGTTTTTATTTATGTTTTGCCGTCTTTGATTACATGTCCAGTTGGCAGATAAGCAGTAATTTTTGTAAAAATTATTTTCGTTATGAGGTTTACTTTTCGCACACTAATAAAACTGAAAGACGAGACTTATAGAGGATAGCGCTTCGTAAATGAACGGGTATAAAAATTAGTAACGAAGGCGATTTTTAGATGATATTATATCCTTTAACAGTCGGATAGTAACAAGAATGAGCTTTAGAATGACTGTATTAGGCCCATCATTTGGTGTTCTAAATTCACTGGCAGGTTTCATTATGTCGCTTCTCACACTCATTCCTTTTTGGCCCACTATTAGACTTCCCTATACAAAGCAATCAATTTTACCATCAATAAATTTCCTTTATGGCCTTCGTACATTGCACAAATTTGCCATTACAGTACGCTTTCACCCAGAATTTCCAACTCATCCACCATACTAAACAGAAAATCCCGCAAAATACATCCTTTTTTCTCTCGCTGTCCTCCACGAGTTTCCGTCACAAGTTTAATTTTGTTTCCGTTCAACTTTCATACATCTCCGATATCCAGCCTGCCTTTTTCTGCTCCACACTCACACCGCAACAGCCTCAGGTCAACGTGGTCCGCAACGGCCAAGAATCCGAGCAATAAAATGTAACCCTCCAAATTAAAGCCTTAACTCACCTTTTCATTCAGTCATACTATACACAAACTTTCAACAGCAAGTTTACACGTATTGGGAAAACGATCCAACCAATGATGTCCTTTGATCATTAACATAAAATACTTAAAACAGGAAATAAAGAAAATTTTCCAAACATTGCAGATAAATGCACTGAAGTACAATCTGAGCTTTTCTTGATGATTTCTTATCAAATCTCGCAGAAAGATCAAGTGGCCGGTGACTCCCAAAACTCCTTAACACACCATTTCGCACGAAATGTGGACAAAGGAAAGCGCTTTACGATGTGGGGCAAGGCCGAGGACACACACGGAGCGGAGCGCGTCAGAGGTCGAGGAAAAAGGAGGTAAGTGGAGCCCAGACGGGAAGAGAGGATGATGTGAAGGAGTGGCGCGCGATATTGGAGCCTTTAATGGCGGGGAAAGAGAGAAAGAGAGAAGGCAGGCGAGAGAGGGAGGAAGACGGAGTGGAGAGGAGACGAAAGGAGGAGGGAAGAAGCGACGTGGACGGTGAGTGAGATGGAGGGAGATGTGGAGAAAGAAAGAGGAAAGGAGAGAAAGGAGCATTTGATGTTTAGCGAAAGCGACGCCTCGGATGGCTCCTCTAATGGACTCCTCTGCGCAGAGAGGAGAGGGAGTGGAGAGAGGGTAGGAGTGAGGTAGAGACATGGAGAAGCCAGAATGGAGTGATGGGAGGGGGTGGTCGCTTGGGTCTCCTCCTTGAGAGACGCGAACGCACTCTCCCAGGATGAAAGAAAGCTGGGAGGACAGTGGAGGCGGAAACAAAGAAAGGAAGAGGGAGAAAGAGCGAGAAGATAAAAGGAAGAGAAGACGACGCAAAAGGGCGAGCGAGGAGGCGGGGGAAGAGCAGCGAAGGGAGCGGAGGAGAGACGCGATTAGCGGAGACAGGCTTCGCCGACAATGACGGAGACGGAAGAAGAGGCGGTGAAAGCTCAGAGCACAAGCTCATAAACGATGGCGCGCTATGGCCGAACAACGCAGAGTCATCAACCAACTGCAATAGCGATTGATGACTCGTACATAACACAACAAACATTAACAGTAGTATTAGGGGCAAATAGATGACTATAGTATTATGTATACCTCAAGGGGGCCTGTGCAAGCCAGAGACTGATACGACAGAGACGGTACTGACATTTGGAGCCCGAGCACACCTCCAAACATAATGGTCAAAATATAACTCACTCTCAGAGTACATGAAATGCGGAGGTGAAGATTTTGCTTTACACTGGGTAGCATTTACGGTTCGTAAGAAAATGAAGTGATGCAGATTCGTATGTCTAATTCACTTACGAGGACTTATGATGCCCTTTCCTTGTAAAAATCTAGACGATTTTCACTCACTTTCATTTGAAACTACCTTAATCAGTATATAACCTAATAACTATATGCCAGATGTTTGGGCACTGCTTTTATCTTCGTACACCAACATTCAGAAGAATATGAAAACCAACAGATGCAAATCATATGAAAATTAAAGACGAGAATATAATATAAGCTTTCCGGACAATATTAGTATCCTAAACTTCTTAACGTGACGTGCTCGGGAAATGCTCTGGGTAGAATTTTCTCCGCTCTAGGGCGTCTTTCCTATATTGTAACCGGTCCAGTTTGGACGGTACATTAGGAGGCGAATTGAGCGGGGTTCGCCGAGGGCTAGAGGGAGCCTAATTAATTTTTTTCTCATTGTATTTTTGAGTGGATGTGTGCGTCGCCAATGTGTGTAGAGGCGACTTTGCGTGAGTGAGCGAGTGAATGAGTAATGTGGTGTTTCCACCCTCCCCCAATTTTGTTTCTATCCCCTGTCAAATGTGACCCCCCCCCCTCGGCCAGTGATATTAAGTGATCTCCACCGTCTTCACTCCACCCCCTCAATGAAGAGGAAGTGTTCCCCTTTCCACCCCCCTCTCCCCGACACTCAATAAAAGACGTGTGCCGGACAGAAGCATGGTTCTTCTTCTGCATATTCTTGCTGAGTGGTTACGTGAAATAAGGCGATGCAGGGTTGCTAATAGGGCTGACAGGAGAAGTCGCGAGAGGCAGGTCAATTCCCCAAGAGGACGGACAGCCAGGTGAAGGAAGGAAAATTTGAGCGGCTGGAATCGGGAGGAGAGCCACTCAAGTCTCTGCCGTCAGGGAAGCCCCCCTCCGCGATCGTGCAGCCACAGCCACAAGCCACAGTCACAAGCCACAGTCACAGCCACCATCAGGAGAACCATCGTCATCACCGGCGACATCATAAGAAAATGTGACCCGATAAGTACTGTACCCTGTCCATAAATCCCCCCCCCCCCATTTCTGGAGTGAAGGAGACGTAACTGTGAAAGAAGAGACGACGTCCGTATCATTTTTTCCGAATTTTTTAAATTTTTTCCCCTCAGAATGTCTTGTGAGTGCGTGTGTGCGTGTGGAATTTGTGAGAATTAGGAGGGACGTTTTTGATTTATTTTATTCTGTGTGAAATCTCATTTTAGGATATACTAAATATTGTTTCCGCCTGGGGAAAGTTTAAGAACGATAAGACCAGTGTTAAGAGGAAGTCTTTTTGTTTAATGTTTTTTTTTAACTTCCATCTAAAAAAAGGGATTGTGTTAATATGTATTTTCTTTTTTGTCCTTTATAATTTCAAATAAATCGTTATGCAAATTTAAATTCAAATCCCCCCAATTGTGGTCGACGTCGAAGTCGGAGGCCACAATATACCAACGAAGGGCTGAAAAAAAAGACGCGAGAAAAGATTGACCTCGTCATCACTCCACGCTGGCGGCTCCAGTGTCAAGGCGTGACCTCTCTCTGTTGACAGGTCCTCCCGCCCTTATGAGCGGGGGGTTAGGCAGCCAGTCACGGGGGAACGAAATTTTGTCGCAGCACGATTGCAGGGACGGACGCGTTCACCCGATGTTTTCTCTTTACTGCAACTCCACGCGCCTCCCCTACTTCCGGGATTCATCCCAAAGGGAACGCAATAACCGAAGCATCCCGTTCCCCAGAAATGAGTAATTGGATCGCCTGACTTATTAGTTGGTGAATGAAAACGCAAACCATCACTATCGATAACCCAAGCAATCCCACGAACGGTTTTCCGAGACTGCGACGGGCAGAGCTAACACAGAGAGTAAAAATCATTATTTTCTTCGATACTGGGGCCGATTTTAAAAACTGATTGGTGATTAAGATCGATCAATATCGTAAAATACATATACTCCAGAGCATATTTCCATGCGAAACTCATCACCAAGGTTTTATGTTCCAAATCAAATTTTCGATGTTTTCCTCCAACTCTCTATTATATAGGGCAATTGTTACTCGGAAAATACAATCTACGAAGTAAGAGACACATTAACACCGTTTCACTATTTTTTCTCCCGGGCCAGACGTGCTCCCAAACAACAATGAAATAATATCCGAATGAAATAAACCACGAACCTATTTATCGAATTGCATAGAGAATAACTAAATTCAAAATACTTCTTGAGAGACAGCCTGACGAAGCATTGATAAAAGCAAAATAATAGCCAAGATTACTGAAAACTCGGATTCCATAAATATTAACATTATCAATTATCAGCCAGCTTAAGATACCAAACGATTATGATGCTCCTCAGCAATGGTGTAGTTGTGGCCGAAGTTGCATGATTGTGCTATGCACGAGGAAGCAAAAATGAGCGTTCAGAATAGCTGGTCGATAAAATAGCAGTTGATGCACCTAGAGAAAAAATTTATAAGTACTGAATTTTATCATAAATTATATATTCTGAGATCCTCTCAATCCACAAAAAAGCATAAATCCACTATAAAGTAAGCTATAGACGCGTCAATTTCTTCAGGCTCCAACTCGGGGCTGAAAAATAAGGGGAAACACTGCCCGTTAAGACTCTATGGTAAAAATCATAGTTACAATCAATTATGATACAACACATGCCCAACTCTTTAAGTCATGAACTAGTTATGGTGAAAGTAAAACAAAATATTAAAGAAAAAAGAAAATACTTCGAGGAAGATAAGTCGTACTTGCGACTTGCATTCTCCAAGCAATAAAGACTTCATTCAGCGTTAATTTTAGAAGGAAAATTTTCCTGAAGGAATTTTCTTTCATCCAATGGACCAGTAGGTCTAAATATCTGTCTAAAGAACACTATTTTCACGAGAGTATCAATACAGGACTAGTATACTAAACTACTGGTACTATAGTTAAACCGATTTGCTGTCGTGGTGAAAACAAAACTGGGTCATAAACCAGTATTGTCCGATACAGATCATATTTTGTACCTCTTCGTTTGAAAAGTGAGTTATAAACAACGCGATGAGCATCACGGACTGCACAGGCCACCTTCATCATGCAATGGAAATGCGAAACGTGGATGTATTTTTGTTCACCAGGGGCATGAAAAATGCAACGCAACGTACGTTTGATAAGGTAAAAGGGAAGGGAGAACAAAGGCATGGAACATCATCCATAAAGTGGCAAGCTGTCAAACTGACCGCTTCGCACATTGTTAGGGAACTCATCAAAAATGCAATTACGCATATCTGAAATTTATAACTCCGCTTTTGGGGGAACAGACAGATTTCTTTAAATAATCATACGACCGAGCTCAGTAATACAAGGGTGGATGTGCCAACTGTAATTTTCAAACACGCAGTTATTTATGAAACGGAAAGCGAGAGGAACGATTTAGGCAAAAACTGACTTATGGTCCCTATTAAGCTCATATATTCATCATTGAGGCTATAGCGCACGACAAGAATTCGGCGAATAAATTTTACGAAATTAGTACTCCAGTCTTAATAATGGTGATATAAGCAATTATTAAAATAGTTAATATTTCGTAATAATTAAAAAGGCATGACGAGTGCATTTTTGCCCCCTGGATCCACTAAAATAAGCATCAAACGAAATATTTAAAACACTGAAGATTTGAATCGAAAGAAAAAAAAGCTCAATTTCCTTTAAGAGCGTGAAAAAGAGGGAAATTTTGCTAGAATGAAATAACTTTATTTCAATAAATTTCAATAATGAGAGGCGATTAGGGTTGGGAAAATGTAACTGCCATTTCAGACAAGAAAATACACTGAGAATGGAGGAAGAAACAGCCGAACATTATACTAGAATGCTGGAATTTTAAGGCCGTATCCCTCTCGTTTTCCGAGTCTGTGACCTTTGTCTACATGGCCGCATACGGCCCGCCTCGGTAAGAGTTCTCATAGTCGTCAGGCCACGGGGGAAAGGAAGATTAGGCCCAGCACATGATGGTAATTTGAAACTCGACCGCGTAAAACCGTATCATAACACCACGTTCCGGGAAGTTGGCCGCCTCATGCTACTCGGCGTCAAATTGAAACCAGGTTTCCAGAACCTGCGTACAGAGGAGCCGTTACGTTCATGAGTTTCAGGTTAAGGGGGATATGGGAGAAGCGAGCGGGACACGGAGAAGGAAAGAAAGAAAGGAGGGGATCGGGTTGGTTTGGTGGCTAGAGTGAGGTGGCTGGTGGCTGGCTAACAATACGGCCAGGGTTCAAATCCCTGAAGAGGATGATTTTTTTCAGAGGAAATCAAATCCCCACTTGAGTGTCTTGTGCACTTCAAGTACAGTACTCCGTCTGTCGGATGAGACGTTAAAGCGTGGTTCTCTTGGCGCCTTTCGTAAAGAGAAAGCTAATACCGACGCCAGTTTTCTATCCACCCTTCCTCCCTTACCTATCCCCTATGGCGCAAATGACCTTAGCTGTCGGTCACCTCCCAAAAATCCAATCGAAAGAAAGGATGATAAATTACTCCGTCATTTCATTCACTTCTATTACTCGTAATCTTGCTATCACTAATTTTTGAAAATATGACTGCACTTCTCCATAGCAAAAATATCGAAAGAATATAAGATGGATTAACATTCAAAACAAAGTAACAACTACTAAATCCCATGGAATGTATAAAACAATGTACTGATATTACTCTTAACATTTCGCTCTGGGAAATTGACATATTTGATGAGCAGGATCCTAGGCGGAAGTTATTCTCGGATTATACACGTGAAGATAATACAGTACTCAGCGTAATAGAAAAGTTTTCATGACTGAGAGGAAAATGTATCATGTTAAATTAATGTGAGCTGTTCGAAGTGTTCACGTCTTTAGACTAAATTAAATAATTTCAAACAACTTCTCTCAAGTGTAGCTCCCGGAAAAGTTCCTCGCGGAGAAGTGCACTGCAAAGAGGGGGTGAAGGGAAAGGACGGAGAGGAAAAGAGAAGCTACGAGAGGGAGAGAGAGTGAGGCAGGGGAACCAAACTACTTCGCGAAATAAGCCAGCAAGCAAGTTATCAGGTAAATGGTTCAAATCACCCAAATTACCCAAGACAGTGCGAGAAATCCAATCTTGAGGTCTCTTCCCGAGATGATTCAAAACGGGACGGCAAGTATTTGGGAGTCATCTCACTTTTCGAAGCGCATGTGTTGTCAGCAATTAGAAAGGTTCCCCACAACCAACCTTCCTCGTTCCACAGGACACTGAAAGTTCAGTAGCCCATGCCCAAAAATCGTCCACTGCACAGCGCCGAGAACTTTAGCGAGAGCTCTAAATCAGCTAGACTATTGAAAAAACGTAAGTATATGAAGATTGCCTCGAAAAATAAAAAAAAGAAAGCAAGGCTGATAAGAACGGTAAACTAACGCAAAATACAATAATAACACTGCCGTTTAGCAAGCAAGTCACCACTCAATGAAAAATGCCTTTAACATGGGCAAAAGAAGCATAGTAACATTAAAATACGACTCCCCGTAAGGTTAGTAAACTGGTTTAATTGTTCAGCAACGTCGACACGTTCTCGGGTGATAAGCCAAGCATCAAGCCAAGTAGCCGAAAACAATTGGTGAAAAAAATGACCTGGCAGAAATTTTAAAATACAACATCGATGCAAAAGATGCAACGATGAATCGAGAAAAAACTCAGTGGAGAAAGAATTCTCGCCTGAAGGAAAATATGGTAGGGATCTGGCTGGTATAATGGCCAGATTGCAGGCTTTCATCCCGAGCGATGGGTTGGAGTCCACGGGGTCTGAGATTTTACCTGAGGTATCCAGATCTCAAATCATACTGTGGAGGAGAGTACTTCAAGTGCGGCATTCCGTTCAGTGGGGGGGTGGGACGTTAAACTGAGGACTCTTTAGCGTCTCTCGTTACGAGGGTGCTAATTTGCACCTCAAGTTTCCCACTGAAAATTTCTCCGTCCTTCAATGAATCTTATTCATACCGACCAAACGACCGGCCCTCGTTGGCGAAACATAGGCACGGTACAACTGACAAAGAAGACTAGAACCCCGCCCGGGGTGAACGTGGACTCACGCCTCGAAAGTTCCCACCAAAATCGTGATCGTGGCCACGAATGACACCGAATCGATAGAACCTCCCACTTGAATTCCCTCACACACTTTCCAAAAACTGACACTGCTGGCGACGAAGCGAGTCGCAGGGACCAGCAGGGACTTGCCGGAGAAGAGGGAGCGCCAAAGGAGAGGAAAGAAGAGTGAGGCGAAGAGAGCCAGGTCGAGGTCTGAGAGAGGGGCAGATGCGGAGATAGGGCACGGCGGAAAGCGAGGAGGAAATGAAGAAATGAAAAGCGGTGAACGGTGGCGCCGAGTCGAGAGGGAGAGAGGAGGGACGGAGAGAGGATTGTTCAGTTTTGCAGGGGACATCGATAGCAAAGGATCTGCCCCGGGCAGAGAGGCAAAGTGAAGAAGAAAAGAGGAGGGGGCAGAGAACGAAACCGCCGGTCTTCCCTCCGTTCCAAGACGGGGAAGGATTCCTTCCCGGTATATTTGCAGGAGGAGGAAATTAAGGTCTAAGACGAAGAAATCGGCATGCTCCACTTCACAGATGACATTGCGATCAAAGCGAGTTGGCTGGAGCACTTGTAAGCTTCGTGGAACGCCCTGGAGAAAGTTCTCGATGCACGGAAAAGAAATCACTAGTAGATAAAACTTTTACTCATATATTATACATGAAAAAGAATTAATTAAAATTTATAAGGTTAAACTTCCTTTAAAATAGAGGATTATTTACATCAGAGCTAAGTGCATACAAATGAACACAATATTCGACAGAGATAAAATGAAGACAATTGTTTGCATAGGACGAAGTAACATAGAGCAAGTAGAGTCCTTTACGTGCCTCTGAAGTGGAACCACACAGCATGGAAGAACCATGGAGGACATCAGTTGAAGAACAGGTCAAGCAAGCAACATATCCACGATGGAGAAAAAGCCATATGTTGAAACTGGATTCAATCACAGGCTACGAGGAACAGTGCCTGAAATCACTCGATAGGAACGTGACTCTTCTGGGTTTAGGATAGAACAATCGTATGGAGTACTGAAATAAGAGGACAGAGAACTAGCATTGAAACTCGGTGAAAATGGTGGATGCTGAACATGGAGTGGATAGATAAAACTAGAAATGAGTAGGTACACACAAGGTAGAAGAGGTGAGGACCAAACGCAACACCACTCTGAAAGGAGCCGAATAAACAGGGCTTGTCCCTGGGAACACCAAATCCTAAGGTTGATAATGAAATCCGGATGTAAGACAGCATTTAATGAGAACGGCATGGAGTGCTCCAAACGGCAACAGTGATCTAATCTCCGGATTTGATTGTTAAACATGCTCCAAAAAATACACATTGAGCGGTAGAAATAGACATGGGTTTAAGATGTGTTTTACCGCACCCCAGGACTCAGTACTGGCCCCAGAACCTATTCTAGGATAAACGCAAACCAATCTTTGGATCGAGCGACTGATGATGAGGATGAAATAAAAATGACGCATGAGGGAGGACGAGAGAGAAGTATTCTCAAAGACGTGCCCGGTGTCCGGAGTGAACTTTCACCCACATCCATTCCCACAGGGCGTCTCGCGCTCGAAGGAGGAGAAACGGGAGGAGGGGATGCGACGAGAGAGAACCGTGGCGAAAGAGGAGAGATAGTTAATTTTTTTCCTCTTTAAAGGTAACCAAACGACTCATTTGGAACTCGCATGGCCCCACCTCCAACGGCATGCGAATCCCGGAAATAACAGAAGAAGGGCTCGTTCGTTCGAGTGGGAAGTGAAGGGACAGAGAGAGAGAAAGCGTTTGAAGGGCGGAGAGGAAGAAAGATGCTCGTAAAAGGAGGGAGGAGGGAAAATGAGAGGGAATGAGGCGAGAGAGCGAAGGGAGAAAGGAGGGAGTGCGGGAAGGAACGCAGGGAATGGATGAAATAGTGATCCCTCCATCTCCTTCCGCCAAACTCCAGCAACGCCAGCAGTCAGTCAGTTTGACGGAGAAGTTGTCTGCGGAGGAGAAGGCTGGGGTAGGGAAGACGGGATATATATATGTGTGTGTGTTATGCGAGCGAGCTGGAGGAGGTTGGTGGGTGGCTTCGTGAAGTAGATGGAGGCAAGGGGACGTTGATGGGCGGGGAGGGGTTGGCGTGGAGCAGTGGGGGGGGGGGGAAGGGAAAGAGAGGGGAAAGGCGGGCAGAGAACAACGTGACTGGAAAGCGGAAGGGACTCATTCAGCCTTCTTCCTCTCAGGCTGCCCGATGTCTTATTCCGGCCTTCCCTCTTTATCTCTCTGCAGTTCAGACACCATCCCTCCCTCACTCTCTCCTTCCCAGACCAACAACCTCCTTCCCTCTAGTTCGCTCACTTCACGTCAGCCCATATCCTCTTTTTGTCTCCCGAGTCGCCTCCCGATATTTTTTCCATTCAATTTCAATCTCGGGCGATTTTTTTTTCGGCGCGGTGCTTTTTTTAAAAAGGTTTTGGGAGATGAGGAGCAGGGAGGGAAGGTGAAAGAGGAGGGGTTGACGGAGGACAGGTTTGAAGCCTCAAATACGTCTCTGGGGCGCGAGCGTAAAAATATCAGCGACGTTTATTTCCTTGCGAGTGGGTGAAACGTTTGCTCAAGACTTGAGCGCGGTTGTATTTCGTCGGAAAGTGTCGCCGTCGGGTGACTGCATACGTGGTGATACATCTTCGGATTTTTAAAACTTGGAAATGTCTTGGGAAAAAGAGACTTTTAAATCGATCTTAAAAGGCCTACTTCAACGGTTAGTCCTCCACAACATATCAGTAAAAGACTATTTGACTCGCCCACACACAATCATAACTCACTAGGAAAAAAGATCAAAATTTTTAACCGTGATTTTGGAGAAAAAATAACGTACTCCATATTAATATGCAAGGAGTGCCACAGGCATGCATCAAATTCAGCTCATAAAAATTCTCCCTCAGCTCACTGTATCTATAACAGGTCATAAGCCACTATCTTCCTTCCATCAAATGACATCCCCGCAACGATTTTCAGACTAAATTTTGATCGTAAGTAAAGCCATTCAAAGTAATAAAAAATATGTACACGTTTTTTTAGTTTTACAACCTCAGTTTTTTTACGGCGAGGGCATTACCCTAGCAGTTGTTCTGGAAAAATATGTAAACAAATAAACGACAGCTAATTACACGCATTCGTTTATTTTCGATAGCGAAATAGTAAGCGGATAAGAGGGTACGGCTAGGTGCTTATAGGAACTTATCTAAATCCAAGTTAAGACTGAACCCCAGGGTTGACTGTTAACGAATGAAAGATTAGTGATTTCATGGATACATGTCTTCCAGAATAACTGGAAATACCATAAAGCATTAAATCTACAAGAAATTTTCAAACTTCCCTCTGATTTCCTTTCTCCCCCATTAATTCTCTCAGTATTGAGCATTTAGTTTAGGTTTAAATTGAGTCAACCTTCTACCATAAGCTATCTACTTAAAGTATATGTATTTATAAATAACTTGCAGCAAATTACTGACGGAAATCAGTTCCATACCGTCTATGGAGCGGAAATAACGGTGATATGAAATCCGTAGGGCTATTATTTACACAATATACCAAGGAACACTTGCATCAATGAGATATTTTGGACCTCCCTCTCCTGATCGTAAAAAAATCGGCTATTTTCGAGAGTCATAATCACCTTTCTTTGTAAATATTTGAGTAGGTACAAAAATAGTAAAATTGTAAAAAATAGTAAAATGTCGTATAAATACTACCTAAAAATGTACTGACTAACTGACCTCGTAACACGAATAACTTATGAAGTAATGTTTTTAAGAATTTTTTCCATTCCCATCACGGACGAATGTGTACTTCATAGGGCATGGCACGATTTCGTCATGGAACAGTTTCTCCCATTCACACAACAATCGAACTCTCTGTTTTCCCTACTATATCAGCCATATTGTCTAATGGCTCGATAGGGAAAAAATCACGAACTAAAGATTCAAACACTCGGTAGAAGGTTTGTATTCATGGTATATCATTTAGAATCATACGTAATAAGAAAAGAGTCAAAAGGCAAACTTAATTATAAAAGTTATTTTACTCTGTAATATTACAATCGTCACAATATTCCCTGAAAGTGAATTTTCTTTAGGGAATCCGATCCTCTGCGAACTGCTCCTTATTTTTTGCAGGAGAATTAAGACAATCATAAAATATTGTTTGAATTCTTTGATACTCAATAGCCAAATGATAATTGATGCTGAAAAAAAGTTAACGTCAGTCGCAGCCATTGGGACAACCAAACTGAATGATTCAAAGCCAAACACTGAACTTTTCACAATTCAGAATGTTTTTAGCACTCACTGCCAGGAATATCTCCCATTACTCACACATGTCTGTCTATATCCACTTCTATCCTCAGTGTTTTTAAGGCGAGGGCATTACCCTAGCAGCTGTTCTGGAAACCTCATCACGTCCCAATCGTTCACCTCACGCGTTTTCTCAAGTTACACTTTTTTAGCGACCACGTCTACGAGTTAATATTTTAAAAACATCCGTCAGCGAATCCTACATTCAGGCTCTACTTCATATCTAAAATTTACGAGCCTTGAGAGCAACCTCCGGACTCCTACGTCTTGCCACCTTCGCGTAAGAGCGTGAATTCCTTCGACTCGCCCGGTTTCATTTCGTCAGCAGCCTCCCGTTCCTACTTCACCTCGCCGCTTCACCCTTCCTCACCTTTTCTCAACCGCCACCTCTTCTTTGCAATCCAACAGTTACATTCCATTCGGTACCCTACTTCAAGCCCCTCGCCAAGGGATCCAGGCTTAGGGCAGTGCGACATTCCAAGTTCAGTATTAAAATGCGATATTATTACAATTCAAACACTAACGATGGATTCCATATAACAGTAATTAAGTTCGCACTAAAATGTAATGTGAGACATTTTCAATCACGCGATGTCATATCTCGATCCACATCGCATATTAGACAATATCGAACGATACGATAACGAGTCGTATGGTATCATAATACACAAGTCATAACATGACGTCGCACGGTAACGCGTACCTAATGATATCGCACACAGCTAAATTTCACATATTACAGTGTGATATTGTACATAAAACATTATATCACTAGATACCAAAATGGCATACAGAATACAGCAATCAATATCGTAATGAGATCTCCTCCATGTCGAATATCAAACTCGATACATACCAATATCGCTCAGTCCCACTCAAGAGGGCAGAGGAATCTCTTGAGACGGTGCCTTTAATGCCGACACCGAGAGCACACACATCGCCGCCACCCGCCCGAAAAACTCCCACTCCTCCCTCTATCCCTTCTCATCTCCGAGACCCTCACCTTAAGAGGATAAAGGCCTCTCTGCCGCGCGACCCCTCCAATCTCCCCCGTCTCCACCTGACTCACTCCCCAAAAACCTCACCGACGACCTCCTTCCACCTCCCTCCACTCACTCACCCTCGGAGGCCGGCATTCTTTAGCCGCAAGACGACGGCGCGGGTGGAGGGGGTCGAGGGCAACGGAGGGGAGGAGGCGGAGAGGAGGGGTGATGTGGGGAGGGAGGAGGGGGTTGGTGAGACCGCGGGGACTGGACGCGAATTCCGATGGCACGTCCTAATGGAATAACTGGATTCGATTCTCGATACGGACGAGGAAAAAGAGGAGGATGTTGGGGCTGGGGGACTAACGGACCGAGGTTTGAGAGGTAGGGAGACTTGGGAGAGGTTTTTTTTTTCATTTGGGAACATTCGGACGTGGGGTTCGGTGGACCAATTCGAGGAAAAATTTAAAAATTTCGAATATGTGCCCGAATTACATCCGCATGCACCTGCATTCGAGAGAACGACCATAAAACATTTGGGAAACACTCTTTCTCGTAATAAATCGTTAACAGTTATTAAAGAATTATTGCCACAACATGATAATTGAATAATATAATAATAATAATACGACAATTTCTATGCATTTATGTTTAAATAAATATCACCATATTTTTCCATCCATTCTGACATTAGACCAAAAAATCAAATACTATACATAAATAAGCAATTCGACAGCTGGTAGTAAAGCTTACGCAAGTGCTTATTCCTAATGGAAAATATAGGATCAGGGATTAAAAATGGACCACTCTCCCGCACACGAGCGGAACATAAGTACGTAGTAACGTTTTGGCAGATGATGAACCGATAGCCTCACGGGAAAGTTTTCGCAAACAATTTTCCTTTTCATTTAATTTAAGTTAACACCGATAGTTAATGCAATAAAAAACCACTGAATGTCATACTTCCAATAAAAAAATATCAGTTTAATCACTTTCGAGGAAATTGGGGTAGGCTTAGCACTAGCTCTTCAAGAGGATCCAATTGCTGTCACTCTAGTTGAAACATATTAAGCCAATTATCTTCAAGGGGAAGGCCAAGAAGCATATTACTTCACTAATGAGGTATTACTTATTTTCGCGTAAAAAGTTGAGAAATTCAGAGCTCCAAACTCAAATCCTCAATAAATATGCTCGAGAAGGCTACGGGTATATTACGAACGAAGAAACCTTTTTCACATTAATTCTTGTCGGATGGCACCATTGGACAGGCCCTCATCTCTTCCGACGATGCTAAGAACCCGAGCGCTCCTGAAGACGATGAGCCACTAGTTTAGCGATACGCTGGCAGAGATGGCGGACGTGACCTCCGCTTCAACCCTGCGAGAATTTATCTGCAAAATTTGCCGCTAAACATAGGTTCAACCTCGATAAACATTTTGGCATAAAATTACAAAAGATCTAGCGAATGTCAAGACCAACCAACAATGCAGACAATTTGATAAGAATGCGAAGACAATCACTTAAATTTAACAAAAAATATTCTTCACCCGTCAAGTTCTTTCTCTAGTTTGTGACAACTTAACCCATTATGGTCGTTTAGACCCATTCGTTCAAGCAAAGTAACTTCGTAACTGTCAACGATTAGAAAACGAAATTTTAGTATGAGCCACAAAAACTGTCTCATCAACTCACCTGAGTAATGCGCATTCGCATATAAGACTCAAATTAATGCCAAGTACTGATAGATTTATTTAGATGAAAATAACAAGAATTTTACCGCTTTACGTTACGATTTAGCTTTAAGTAAAATAGATTTCACTCACTATCCCCACCCTTACAATATTTATGGCAGAGTTTCAGGCGTAAATTAGAGGAAATATTCTATATCCATAATGGTGCAAATAAAATAACTCTATAGTAATTTCCACATACTTTTATAAAAAACCGATCACGGTTTCGAAACGTTGTGTCATTATCAATTGCTTGATTTTGATAATGGCACTACTTGTCGAAATGTTCGGTTTTTGTTAAAAAGATTGCGGAAATGACTACGGAGTTCTCTTAATCGCACCATCATTGGACCACAATACTTCATAAATGTTCAACCATTCCTTATAACGGCCTCAGCCATTTTCTGCCAAATGGTATAATAAATAAGACATAAGACGGATTGGAAAAAGAGAAACATAGAAAATGAAATCAAAAGAAAAAGACAAAACACTTCAGGCGCAAGTAATTCCGGTCCCACGAACCTCGTAGATACCACTACTTGTCACTGAGGGGTTATGTCGAAGGGAAGGCGGAGAGGCTGGAGTTTGAAGGAGAGAAGGGAAGGAGGAGAGGGTAGGGGAAGAATAGAGGGGGACAGAGGTGGGAAGAGAGAAAGACAGGAGAAAGGAAGGTGGCTGCATTCACGCGCGAAATGAACATAGTCGCCCAAGCACCTAAAAATACCAATCCCTCCCGCTAGCTACCGCATTCGCTTTTGAAGAAAAATCTTTCGCCTCTCTCTAGCAGACTACTCCTAAAATTGGAAAGGACAAAGTAGAAACTTAAGATAAAATATATCGTCGAATGATTATAACCTTAACCTGGATTAGTCAGGCGCTCGATCTCTACTTAGAAAATCGAGAGTTGTGTGAAACACTCGAACGAGATATAAGAAACGCTAAAGTTAAAAAAGGAAAAGTTGTCTCTTCGTTTATGACTAGAATCTTTAGTACAATTCATACATAAACATTGTTTATTTTCAGGAGTGCTTCTAGCTCAGCAATGCCACACACCTACAAAGAGCCATCACACGTTGTGATGGACAAAAAACTATATAGGAAGCTTAGAAAAAGTAGTCAATTCCCTTTCGAGAGAAAATGTTCTCAGAGTGATAGAGTATTGAGCGAGCAAGTTGATAATTTTATAACAATAATAACAATATCGCGTCTGCTTGATATTATTGTGACTTTATAAGACCAACCACGCAGGTCATGATGAGAAAATCCTGCGTAAATCCAATGGTGACACACGTGGCTTACTATAATTAAATAAAATGACTAACGTTCGGTGTACAGCAACATTCGTGTAAGAATTATATGAGAGAATATATTTACCGATCGATGGAAAAAGAATTTTGAAAAATCCTAAAATCAAAATAAAGAATTAATTTTCGATTCATTTCGCAGTTAAGGATAAAAAAAAGGTCAGCTCGCTCATCTATTTCCATGCTTACGGGAAATGTGCGTTGCGTGAAAGTGAGTAAAATTTTGATGACATTCCTCGAGCTATCATTTTACGATGAGCATCAAAAGGAAGCAAACGGACTCAAAATATTTAATGAGGCGGAAAACAAATTACTAGAAATTATTAGCAAGTTCCAACACCACAGAATAATGGAATACCTTGCAAATGCAGGCATACCATGCATGTTGAAGGGAACTATTGACTCGTTATAAGTAATGCATGTCAAATTGCCCAATAAGCCCAAAATCATTTTGCATCGAGCTCCAGAGCAGATGTAACCACATAAAGCAACTTCAGCTTTTACTTTATTAAAGGCCTACTCCATTAAATTGGGCACACTCGATTACCGGAATGACGATGCTTTAAAATGCAAGCAAAATAAAAAGTAACTTAACGAGGAAGGAGAAAATCAAAGAAATTAAAGGAAATGAACACGAATAGATAACGGGATAAAAGGGAATGTATACCATTAAAATGGTCATCACATTTAACCACAGGGAAAAATAAAAAGGAAAGGCGTTTACATGTCTCCTTTTTGAATGCCTAAAAGTATGGTCTCCATTTTTTACGCGGACTCATGATCTGGTCCGAGAGCTTACGCGTCCGTCAAATAATGCTAATGGGGTGAGTTGGAAAGCACGAACAACGTGAAAAAACCACGCAAGAATTAATTTAATATCTATCTGCATCAACCACATATCAATATTGTAAATTAAATGCCAACTATAACAACTCAATCAACATTTACATTCAACATTTTAAAAGCGGTAAAATGGGAATAAAGCGCGAGGCAAAGCAGCGGAGCGAATCCATAACCAAATTAAAATTTAGAAAAAAAGGGAATGGGATAAAGTAAGCCATAATTAAGTTCATCAGATTTTAAATGATCACCCCTCTGAAATACTTCAAGTCGGGCTCCGGACAAAATGCTATGATCGCTGAAAATTGAAATGAAAAAAATCCCGTGAATACGGTTTTATCAGGAGAGAGACTTGCTATAAAACATTACAAATACAATCGACGTCCCAGACCAGTAATACCTCATTTTGTACCACATATGACCACAAAATTTGGGGATTCATGACGATGCGGCAACCACACGCAATGAGCGGAGGGACTACCACTGCAAGAGCGACACGGGGAGGGGAATGGGAAAGCGAAGATAAGGAGAAAGAGAACAAGGACAGGGGAGAAAGGAATAAGAGGATATCCATTGCAATTTCCTCTCCCGGTATCCGGATTCCTCTGCGGCGGTATCCATTACAGAAAGCTTCCTGAAAGGATTCCTGTTACCTTCCACCTCCGGCATCCCTCCTCCACAGCCATCCCATTCTTCCTCGGCAATGAGGAAGTGGATATTCGAGACGCGGAGAACAGAGAGGGGGAAAAGAGTAAGCAGATTGGAGGAGAGGGAAGAAGAATACGATATAAGAGGAGGGCACGATGAGGAAAGGAGTAGAGCTGAAATGACGGCAGGACGGTGAGATTGATGTCGAAAAGCGGGTAATAATCTTAAAAGTGAGGAGAAGGAGAAACAGAGAGAAGGGGAGGCCGCAGAGGAGACGTTGAGAGACAGGAGATCAAGCTCAGGTTAATTATTCGGGAGGTTTCCGCAACCCGAGATTTTGCACAGTGAAAAATAGGTGATTAGGACGATAAGAGAAGGGCTATTTCGAGTAGGAAAAGTTGAGAGAAACCCGGCGACAGCATTGGCCTACTGCCAACGAAAGGAACTACAGTGTCTACAGTTTAACACCCCATTCAACGGACATAGAAATACACTTGATTGATCAGAGAATGTCTCAGGCATCACTTATAGAAAATAGGTAACGATCAATATGAAAAGATAAGAAGTACTAAGTAGAAGAAGAGATGTGTAAGAAAAAGGAATTGTTATTTTTCCGTATTGTAAAATTTTTTAACGGAAAATTTTTTCGTTGGATTTCGTTGGATATTTCGTTGGATTCCGGTGCATAGTGCCGAAACCATGGTCAGTAAGAAATTGAAGTGTGGAAATAGCCACGTCTTTTTTCAAACCCAAGATGTTGCACACTTAAAACTGATCTCCAAACAAGTAACACCCGAGCCGAGATCGGGTTTACTTTTTTCCATTATCCCACAAAGCAGCCCATATCGCCTTAAACATCAGGTACAGGAGCGTGAAACGAAGGACGAGCACATCTTACGATGTCTCAAGTGATGAAAATATCCACCTAGGCGGGACTTGAACCTGCCACCCTAAAGTCGCCATTGAAGACTTAAACACACCGTCACCGGGTCAGATTACTATGAAAATTATCATCGTCAAAACCGGCATGCAAACCCGGGCCTTAGGGGTGAAAAGTCAGCAGCCTAGCCACACAACCAACCAACCCTAACCACGCAAGGAAAAAGAGTCGACCTGAAAAGACGTCGAAGAGAGGAAAATATGAGAGGAGATAAAGTAGAGGAAAATAACGGTTCTGAAAAGAAGGCGGGACGAAGAGATTGATGGCGCAAAGCGGGGAATCCGTCTCAGCGCGGAGGATAAAGAATGAGAGGAAACTGGCCAACAGAAAGATTTTGAGAGAAAGTAGCTGCAAGCACTGCGTGGGGTACGGGGGAGATAGAATAAAAAAACGAGACGGGAAGTCGGTACACCGCTGTGCAGCGTTGTATGGAGGACTGGTGTGTGGGCAAAATGGATTGGCGAGGCCTCAGCGGCGTCGGAAAGGGCTCATCCGGAAGAGGTGAATGGGGTTTTGTGTTCAGCGAGCGGGAGAGAGGCGAAGGAGTAGGTAATGGGATGAAACCAAAGGACTTTGGGAATGAGGAATATTGCACGGGGTGCATCCTGGGAAGGGAGACGAAGGAGGGACGGAAGGACTGCTCGAAAACGGCAAATATGAAGGGGCGAGAGAGAAAAAGGACAGAAAAATTGGGAGGAGGAATGGATGAGAAAGAAAGAAGGGTACAAAAGATTTACGCGACCCGGGGACGAAAGGTCGCATCTTAGCTTCCATGGCCTCCTGGGGCACATTATTAATATTTATAATGGATGGCTGCGGGTTAGGACAAAAAGAGAGCACTCACAAATGACGCCACGATATTTTTAATGCGAAAATTTCATCTCCTCACCACTCACAGCTCGTGTCGCGTCTCCACATTTCATCTAGCACGGCGTCACCGTGATGGAGGTCCGGCCCTTACTCGGGATTAAAACGAAACAAAAGAGCCCTAGAACGATTAATGATAAAAGTGATTAAACGAGTACGGGCACAGCTAATAACGGGCTCGCTTTTTCTGCGAGATGACTCTCTTTACCAAGATTTTTTTCGTAAATTTCATTAAAATAAAACTCAAAATGACCCTCCAACTTCGCTCACTCAGCGCACACTCCCTGCTCTTAATCTGTTTAAAAAATTCCATTCATACACACTCCGAGAGCATGTCGCAACCTAATGGAAACTGCCGGAGATGCTATTCTGAGTTTTTACTTGGTGACTTTTCAAGAATGAAAATTTTTTTGTGAGAACAGCTCTGCATACGAGCAGCGCCATTTTCTAAAATGCGAGGCACATTTAGAGGCATGACATGTTTTCCTCGAAAAATGGCCGAGCTAACCGTTCGTAGGCATTCCTCACAAGTTAACACAGTTCTCACCTCGAGCGACGAGCAGAGTTCATTGCTCTAGGTTGACATTCCGTGTGGGTGAAAGATAACCACGTACAGGGAGGAACGTGCCATTGGAGCGAGATGCTTGTACTTTTCCTCCAAAGATATATTGCACTCTTGGTTTAAAATAGACCTACTGCACTTATGCTACGAACCATACGAGCCGATTTCTATTTATCACTTTTGAACGTGGAAGTACTGATTTTTGTTTAGCTGAATTTATCTCTTAGACCGATATGGGCTAAATCGAAATCGTTCCTTAGGCAAGGGAGGCATTTATTTTTACAGCGAATAAAAAACAACAAAATGAGAAAAATTTACGAATAGTGATTTTACAATTAATGCCATGCTTTCGCCCAATTTTAATAGGATCAAGTTTATAAGAAATGGAAGAATCCTTTGAAACATTTCATTAACCTGAGAGAAAACTATTTTTATTTGTCCTCAAAAGCTGAAAACAACGGCTACCTGGAAAAGATGCGCAACGGAAACCAACTAATAAACACATTTAGCGAAAGATAAAAACTAAATCCACACGTTAAACTAAATATACCAATATTTACACGCACGATTTTGAAGAGGTAAGTACATTCGTTCGTGTTGACGCCTATAAAGGTCCTCAAATGAAATGGGTAAAGTGATGGGGAAATGAGAGATACCTCTCTCGATTTAACAATGACATTCATCATGAACGTACCAGTACATTGTACCCGGTTTTCATACCTGAATTACGAACTGGCATGAATTAAATCTTTTAAGATATTAAAGCAGAAATGAGGTCATTAGCAGATAAACTGAAGTTGTTTATAGAATGAATTTGTGCAATTCCAGAATTTCATCAATTTCGCGTTCAGAAATCATAATAATTTAAATAAAAGAATATTTGAAAAAGTCTCGGATGAAAATGCACTCCAATCTTGGAAGGGCGGAGTACATGGAATGCTTCGTCAACGCTTTTCCATAACGTGAAAAAATTACTCATGCTATTGCTGAGTTTTTCATTCTCCGGCTTGAGGAAAATCATCAACAGTTGGAATCCTAAATAGGAACTCAGGTGACGCTAAAAATTTTTCCTCCTTAAACGTTTATACAGGTGACACGAAAGTCGAAAAGTCGTGATATCATACAAAAAACCTAGCACACAGAGCGTAAAAAAGATATGCACAAATTCATATCGTTGCTTCAGAAAAAGCAAAACTATTTGAATTATTATAAATGGTGTTAAGCTACAATAAATATTTAACTGAGAATTTATACATCGAATCTTCAGTTAGACATTCTAATTCGATGCACTGACAATGCTCTTGGCTTGTTCCTTTCAATTAAGCATTTCGCTGAGATGCTAACCTGCGCAGCGTTACCAGCTATACCGGATTCATATCATGGATGGAAAAATTCACTCCGCACTTAACTCCCGCACGCCTGGATGGCAGAAAACTTAATCAATCAAAATGTAAACTGATGATAGAATAGGTCCAAGTCACTCACACAACCCTGTTGCAATCCTCATGTAAAACGTTTAGTATATTCAGATACAACAAAATACAGCATGACCCTCCACTAACTCTCCAATATTTCATTTCAATACTAGAACATAATTTTCGTCTGGTATTCCCAACGAAGACTAATACGTGTAGTACAAAGTAGACGCTAATCAAATCACACCAAAGCTCAACATTTCACTGACGTTAACTACCTAACTCATGACTTAAATTGCAGGATTCAAATCAAACTACGATGCGTTTAGGAGAGAGAAACCATTCCAAGAAACATCGCTTTTTAATATCACTTTCTGAGAAAGTTTTCCAGAGTAATTAGTTAGTGATATCAGAGGACCGTCGACCCGATCATGTTATAGCCATGCATGGATCCATGTATTCCTCATTTAAATACAGTAACAGCCGTTAATGGTGGAACAATCGAGCAATTAATACTTAGAATAGGTTCTTAATATTCTCAGGTTTTATTTCTACAACATATTTTAATTTTTAAACAGCATAAAACTCGCTGCAGACACTTGCGCATCCAGCATGGAACTCCTTCAAATTACTCTGGGAAGTGTGATTTTTAATTTGAAAAGGTACATGAAAGGGAATGAAGAAAATCCTAGCGGTTCTCATCAGCTGAGACATAAACAGTCGGAAGGAGGTCGTAAAGCAATCGCCGACGAATTTAATTCGAATTTATCTCGCAGGGTGAGGGCGGGAGTTATACAGCTGGCCATGGTTGGCCACCGAACACTTAAAATGAGTCGAAAGTGGATTCCAAGGCGTCGGGATCTACTGAAGAGCGGAATTCCTCGCGATATTGGTCGAGTTTCTAAGGGGGGACGGGGAATGACTGGGAGAGGGGGTGGAAAGCATCAAGAGATCAAGAGAACTAGAGAGAGGGAGAGAGAGAGAGGAAGAGTAAATATACTGCGGGGGAGAGCGGGGAAAAAGAGGCGAGACCACTGAATGAATGCAGCAGGCACGTTGTCTCTGCCCGCTTGGGGTCGAGAAGAAAGAGACAAAGAACGGAGCTGGGTTCCAGGAGTATTTGGGGGAGCGGAGAAGAAAGGGAAGCAGAGAGGGAAGCAAGAGTAATCGAGCGAGACGCAAGGGGGGCGCTGGTGAAGACCAAGACCGTTGGCACACGTTCCTCTGACATTTTCTCAACAATTATGATAGATATATATTTATTGCTTTTGTACACACAGAGAATACACATATATGAATTAAAACACACGACCTTTGGTTTTACAGGAATTTTTGGGGGAGCCACGATTATTACACGATTGTAGAAAAGTGCAAAACAAATGTTAAGTAATGTTAATACGAAATACACAAATTCATGAAAAATTGGATTACTGTTCCAGTTTCAAGAATTTGCCGGGTTATAAAATTCAAAATATACAAGACAAAAAAATTGTTTTACCCAAAACATTTCTCCACAAAAATGCATCAAAAACAATTTCTGGTGCATAATTATGATAAAACGAGTAGTTGCACATTGCACAGAGGTCTCAAATCAGAAAGTAAAAACTGGCAAAAATTAACAACGTTGTCGAGTATTCTTACTGAATGTGATTCTTCCTTCAATATCTTCATCCTAACAAGAAATCCGGCTCAAAGGCACGAGATAGGAGCTGTTGGAACAACAGTCATAAGAGGGTAAGTGGCAAGAGAAAAGGAATTGCAATAAGTAGAGGACAACAATGAATGCATAAAAACTCTTGAGACACATCTAAAATTTGACGCGTATTCAAATACGCAAGAGAAATCGCAAGATAAGAACCAAGGCTGATTTTTTTGAAAAGATCGCAGCGTAAGATCAAAGGGTTATTAACATGGGGTACAAGATATTTAACTTCAGAAAATCACTTGGCTAAATTGTGGCTGCAGCCGCTTACGCATCCACATAAACGAACGAGAACACTCCTCCGATTCCTTCGGTTGGCTTATCAAATTTTTCATCTAAAATGTCCACCATCCTGAGCGGTTCAAATCCCTCGCCATAAAATTTTCACAGGATACAACATTTAGGAAAGGACTTACTGTGAGAGAAAATCTGAGAAAAATTTGTGTAACAGTACATGGGCTAAAAGATATACAGGAAAAATTCGAAGCGAAGACGAGTGGATAATGGGGAGAATTGCCGCTAAATGCAATGACGGTCGGAGAATGAAGTGGGGATGGAGGAACTGCGAAAGAGGTTGGTCGAATGGAGAAGGGGTGGTTTCCGCGCACGGGGATGGATGTTTAGAGGGACTAAGGCAGGGGAAAAGTGAGAGGGTGGGGGGGATGTCCCACAGCCTGGAACAATAATGAGCGCAACGGCCAGGGGGAGGAATGAGGGAAAAAGGGGATGAAGAAAAACCAGGTGGCGAGGGGGAGTGAACGGTACGTGCTGTTTGGAGGGAACAACACGAGGGGCAGCATGGATGTGAGTGAAATGGCCTTCTGGAATGGTCTCGCTGCCGTAACTGTTAGCGCTGGGGAGAAGGAAGAATTCGGTGGAGGACGGACAGAGGGGATTTAGCTCCTTGGAAGAGGGAAAGAGAATGGAGGGAAAAATAATTATAAATAATTGCAGAAGGGAGGGAAAGCCTTGTGGAGGGGGATATGAGAGTGCAGGAGGAGATTCCTGGCCTTTGTGCGAGAGAAAGGAGGCGAATCGGAAACAAGAGAAGGGAGCGAACGATAGAAAAGCTGAGGGAAGAAAACGAGAGGGCACGGGGAGAGAGGAACGAGAGCAGAAGACGGGGAAGGTTTGAATGGCGATACGAAGGTAAAAGAAAAGAGCCTGAAAAGATATTCTGTTGTGTAAACAAAGACGCCTTAACGACAGGAAGGGGAGAAACGAGGAGGGGACGCAATGAGAAGGAAGCCAGGAGGCAAGGAAATCTTCACTAATTAGAGTACAAGGTATCCGATGTCATGGCCGGGTGGAATAGGTGGACGGGAGGGTGGGGGTGGGGAGGGGGGAAAGACAGGGGGTGGGTGCAAAAGTGATGGCGGGGAGTGAGAGGACGCCGTGTAATGAGAACGCTGCCGGCTGACTGTTCCACTACACCAGAAAAAACCCCTTCCCTCCTCTCCCATCAAAACTCTTCTACTCGAAAAGAGCGGAATCACACGGCTAACCAACCACTCGCCTCGCCTATCCACCACTGCGATAATGACGGTGGGGTAAAGACGGCAATCACTGTTCGATGGGGCGAGAGACACAAAGAGAGTGAGTTAGGTGGAGGCTGACGGAGGAGGCGGAAGAAAACAGAGATATGTATAGAGACGTGCTGCTTCGAACAGGAGGGTGCGAGAATCAACGACTGGCGGCTTTGCAACCCGCACGGCTTACTATCATTGCTGGTCACATGCATTCAAGGGACCAAATTTTATCCACAGCTTCGAACAGGCAATCACTAACAGAGTCATTACTTCACATCAAAAAGCATAAATTTAAAATACTCCAAGCTTTTAATGATGTGTACCTTGAATTCTTAAAAACCATCACCTCATCTGTGTAACAGACTAGAGATTCCATTCTCAGAAAAACTAGAAAATAGGCAACCATCATTAACTGTGATACAGTACCTACCATCCATTCAAGCTTAATTGTTCGGTATACCTTTAATTGCAATAAACTCACGAAATAATCTAAACGAAACTTTTATACATATAATTTCTTAAAGTTGACTTGCGTTTGATAAATTAATCTGCCTGAAGCCGATTTTCCACGCTTGTAGCAGCGCAATAACTAATCCTCTGTTACGAAGCAATCGAAAAATCATGGACAAGTTCGTTCACCCGTTGGACGTAAATCAAATACACATACATACAAAATACACACAGACATACATACCAAACATGTTAATCGACATCAAACATGTTCAGTCTCCTTGTCATACTGAGACGAGACAGAAGTGTCCAACAAGCTTGAAGTATCTGCCTTCATAATTAAATTATATAAAATTTAATTTTTAAAAAATTTGATCTTCACTATCCCGAATACATCACTATGGATCAGTTTACATCGGGTGGATTACAGTAACAACGCACGAGATACAAACACCCATGTCCTAGGCAGATAATATTCTACCCAGGCGGGACTCGAACCCGCGACCCTGGGGTTAGCCCGCTAGGACTTTACCCCACCGCCACCGGGGCCGACTTCATAAATGCTTCATTACTTGACGAGAGAAGTTTGGATTGTAAAAAGGCAACTTATAGATTTTTAGCTCAATACCTCCTGTAACAGCAATCAAGGTCAAGCAACAGACACGAGCTAGGCTACGTCTCTTGGGCTATATGAACAAAACAAGTGGAAAAAGAACTTCATCAAGTGAACATAGTTGCGAGGATGGCGAAAAAAGGGAGCGACTTGGGCGAAGGCGTGGGTACTGAAAGCATACTACGACTAAAGGGAGAATCCTTAGCGTTCCATAAATTCCTTACCCACGAGTAATTACTTGCAATGGGAAGGAGGGAAGTGGGATGCCGAAAATTGCAGAGCCTCCCTCGTTCCCTCCGCTGTGCCCTTTATTACACCCTCTGTTTCCATTCAAACCTCGTATAAAGTAGAGGTTATTATCTTTCTTAACGACTTTTTTTCCCTCGATGCACAAGCGCGTGCGGATTCATGAAGAGAAGATGACGCTCTGGGTTTCTCATTATGTACCTCCTAAAAAATTTCTTACACCAAAGCAACGGTCTTAACATCAACGCATACATTTTTAGGCACTAATAAGTGAAAAACGCATCACGATGCAAAAATCGACAAACACAACAGTATTATAAACCACCGATACCTAGGATATAAACGCCTAAGTAAGCCCGTTTTAAGTAAGGCAATTATCCAGGCAGTGAATAATACATTTCATCGGTAAAATTTTAGATCAACAAACAGAATAAGTACATAGGTTAAATCAGATTCCACTTGTCGCGCGATACCCCGAATACCTCGTTTACAGCAGTACAAGTTTATGAAAAACACACTAATGCGCAAAAGAAAATCATAACCACATCATCAGGATATAGCACATGCGATGTTTGAGAGTAATCCACTTCATTTTGTTCTTTTAACTAAATGTTTCCATTAATTTGGTAATATTTAAGAAATGAAATAAATCTAAGCAGCATAACACTTTTAAATAATTTTTCAACAAATGACAGCAATTTTTTCACTATTCAATGATTAAAAATAACAGAGTAAAAAACAACTTTAAACACACCAAAAATTGCGAGAAGTGACGTTGGATTCCGAGGAAGAGGCACGGATTCGACCGAAACAAACCCAGGCAAAGCCTTCGTCGATTCTAAAACGATTACGAAGCAAGAACATCTCCACCTAATCCCATTCGGTCCATTAGAGAGCAGCTCCGAGGCTCGCGCCCGACACCACCAACCGCGCCACTGCAGCCGGAGTGCACTCGCTCCCGCGGTAATGTCATCTGCATAACACACGCCCACGAAATCCAATGCGAGACCAAGTCTCTCCTCGGGCCGCGAGGGAAGCAAGCGGGTGGAGCACCCGAGAGAAAACTCCTCGCTAAAAAGGCTTCGCGTGTTCTTTACTAAAGACGATGCCGAATCGGGTGCTCCGAGTTAGTCGGAATGCATAGGAGGAGCAACCGGAAAATTCCGCAAGAAAGAAGAAAGAATGTGAATGTTTCCACAAGTTGAGACTCAGGGGATTGAGGCGACAAAAGAACCTCTATATATGCGGATACTTCCACCTTTTCTCCCTTCGGGGTGTAGTGGTTACATTACTTCTACCGAACCTGAAGGAATGCCGCGCTCGACTAACATCGCCTGCATTACCCTGCCTATACTTCCACTGAAAACAAGTGGGAGACTAAGGCGACCCGGAGAAGTAGCGAAGTCGTAGCCCTTTATCACATAGGCGGAGTCACCTTCGTGCGAACTACGTACTTGACCCCAGCGAGCGACATCTATACGTCACACGGGAGGGAAAGGAGGTGGGCTCGCTGGAGGAAAAGGCATAGATAGGGGCATGCACGACCGCAGTGGGTAACCAAACGTAATTTGCGTGTAATACATGACATAAATTCACAGAATGACAGAAAACCAGCCAAAAATGATAGCTGAATATTTTACGAAATTTATTCCATAGGGCGATGACTTGATGACTTCCTCTAGAATTCCAAAGCAAACATACTGAAGAATTAACGAAAGACTGAAAAGTAACAGATAACGGACGATAAGTACTGAAGAAGGCAAAAAAATCAGAGTGCAGTTTTACGTCAAAATGTATAAAAATTAAAAAAAAAACTCGTAGAATCCAATGAAATTTCAAATAACAAAACGGTGAGTAATCGACATTAGTTAGCGAGATTTTCCTCATATTTTCTCGGGATTTTGTGAATCCTAGCTGTTAGTCACTCATTAAATTTATATCGGCTATCACTAATAACTGCATACATCTGATTTGTAACCGTAGTTTCCGTCCAATTGCACATTTAATACATATAATTCTCAAGTACGATAGTATTACGCCAAGCAAATTAAAAAAATGATGTTTTAACCTATTTAAACATTTGAAAAGATGTCGTATTACGCTGAATAAAAAATTGAAAAATATTTGGAAAATTAATTTATCGCCGGCGTAACTTCAATTTAAATAGAAAAATGATGATAATTCATTAAGCTCATTCGTGAAACATGACGTCCAAGTAATCGGACTGTAGACTGAAATGAAAATAAATTTGTTCATAAAAATATGAAAAAAAGGCTAAGTGAGTGGCATCATTAGAATTTTATTGAAAAATTGAGAGAAAATCCCGCGTGACGGATATTTATATAACAATAAACTTCAACCAATAAGGCCGAGGTGGACTGAACTCTCCAAAAAAGAGGATACTTTCATGATGTCAACATAAAACTGACGTTAATATTTAGATCCAAGCAGTAGCTATCGACAGAAATACTTGACGCGCAAAAATAGGAAAATCATGGCTACTCCACTTAAGAGAAATGTTCAGCAAAATATACAAAATCGGCTCGATTATAAAACAGCAAAATTGTATCACGATGCGAAACGTGCTTAGAGTGCTAGGGTGATTTAGCACTGAAAACGAAAACTTTTCGTTTACTTGATTAATAAAGCAGATGCGTTTTTCACTCGTTTAAGTTAATTTAGCCGATTAGCAGATAATGAATTGAAAGACGGTCAAATGAATTACTAATATGTGCGAGGAAATGTTCTGGCAACCGACTTTACTTCTACTTTTCTTTACGGACATTAAAAATAATATGTTCACAAATAGTTTTCAAAAAATGCTAAGCACTTCATTCACTTGCTATTATAAGCACTCGAACACTTTAAACGAGAAACCTCACCACCTGGTCCTACTTGTCAGCAAGATCTTAATTATATTGGTACGGGTTTTCGATGCGCGAAGGTGCTGGAAGGCAGTAATGTCATCACTTTTCAAGTCAGCACTTTTGATAAAATATTACACAGCAAGAAATCCGGGAGTACTCAGAGCTTCAAGACGGCCGGACAAATGGGAGTCAGCAGAGAATCAATCAAAAGACTTTGACTTAACATCGTTTAAGATAAGAACCAATTGCGTAAGAGCGCGCAAAAAATCTGTAGTTCCCACGCAACGTTTCATGGGTCATAGAATGGAGGGAAATTTGATATGGGGACACGTATGAGAAGACGCGCGCCCAGGAGGCCAAGTGCGCGTTACGGAATAGAGAGGGCGTCAGTTTTGGGGGAGGTATGTTTTGGGCTTCCCCCCTGGGGGCGAGGAGGCAGAACTTAAGGGACGCACCGGGGAGGATGTGTGTATTGCAAGACGGATAGGGTTTACCCTTGCAAGGAGGGCAAAACTTTTAAGACGCCGTTTCCCATCTCTCTCACTTCCCTCTCCGCAGAGAAACGGAAGTATGGGCCGTCCAACTCGGGGGTGAGGGGGAGCAGGTACCAGATTAGGAGTGTTAACTACCTCGAGAATATCGCTGACCACTTCGAGGAAAACACCGAAGGAGGCTAGAGCGGGGGTCCCATCGCACTTGCCTCTGTGTCCCCTTCTCTCACAAAACAACATCCCCGTTGCATGCATCCCCTTCCTGGCTTTCAAACCACGATCCCTGAGTAAAGGGTTCAGGGGGAGGCATTCTCAATTTCATGGGAGAGAGGTAATTGGTTGCTTCGAAATCAATTACAACTAAGTAACGAGGGGTCAAAATTGATTGATGATTTCAGATCCTGAACCTCATTCGAGGTGTTCGCTGAATACCTACACTTCTTGTTTTATTTCCCTAATTACATTAGTGATATGGATTATGGAAAAAAAATCACTGGATGAAAAGAACAAGATATTTTGAGAATTGTTACTAGAAGGTATTGTACTAAGTAATGAGCTTTGACGTGCAGCACCTTCCCACGGTCAAGTTTAAATATCACAATGCTGAGCAAAAAGATGATGCTCAAGTCGAAGAGCATCACCATGCCGAGTATATCGCGAAAACAATTCTGCTGAATCTCATAACATTTCTACAACCGAAAAAATTCAGATGAATAAATACTTAGCTCTATCATTTTTTGACATTTGACAAGAAAGGTCTGCTGTGTAAAGTTTTCTCCACAAAGATAGCTCATCAAGACTTCTTTTTATTTCAAAAACATTTTTCGAATCTATAAAGTATCGTAAAATGATTAAGCATGAAAGTTTTCCACAGCAATAAGGGTAAGATAATTTCTAGGCTGAAAAGACCGTTTATTAAGAATGATTATAATAAAAGTGTTACCTTTCCCTTCACTTACGGAGGCACAAAATGAATGGGAACATGCATTTCTACGAAATGAAACATTGTTTGATTATCATTATTTCAGCTGTTCCGCAATTCCAAGATTCTAATTGTTTTAACAATAAACACATGACGCACAGAAGAGAACATAATAGAAAATGGGTAACACACCGTTACAACTACGCCCGACAAAAAAACTTAGGGCCTATAGAAATCAATGGTGCATGAAATTATAAATAATTTTGTAATTATGAACAACGGAATACACTGGGATCGTATACCATGATGACTACTACGCAGAGAATTTTCGTCATCATTTGGCAACAATAATTACGCCCTTGGCTGCAGCAAAATAATAGTAACGAACGCTACATAAATCAAATAATTTTAATGCTTGAAGTATTTTCGGCATTTTACGCTAAATACTTTCATACCAATAGGGGATTTATATTCAATTTTATAAATAAAATTATTTTACACAAAATATTTTCAAAATTTAATGTACAGTCCACTTCATACATATGTTACTTCTAAACATAAATTAAATTCAAACGAGAAAATGTTCTTGTAATACTTTTATCGGCAGCATAAACATTTTCAATGAATAGCTATAATTAATGCTCACATTGAAAGTTTTTGATTTCCAAAATATTTTCACTGGGCTTCATTGACAATAAAACCGCAACAGATTTTACCATTCAAATTTTTTGTTAACATTTAGCGATAAGCTTAAAATTTGATTAATTCACCAAATGAGTCGTGATGTTTAAAATGAGAGAAGTTCTAAATAACCGCAGTGATTGATTTGGAGAAATTCAACTACATACTTGAAATGAAAACGTAAAATGATCCGGTAGACAAGATTTTTATAGACGTTTAAAAATTTTCAGAAAAAGGGTTTATTCTGCAACTGTACACAATTATTGTAATGCAACAGCCGCCTAGAATGACAAGGTATCTAAAATGAGTAATAATGATCAAAAGAAATATTGTTTCGAAAATAGGATTGCTGGAGAACCAAATGATACCTAGTTCGAATTCCGCCAAGAATATCCATACTCCCCTAGGGCTAAATTATTATTTTCTGCTGAGTTCACATGATATGTATCTCAATCGTTGAAAAACTAAAAATAAATCTATATTAATCCAAGATAAAAGGCCGGTAGCACACGCTGGATCAAACAAGCAGAAGACAACGAAAGAGGGCAGCATTTTCATTCCGTTACCCTAAAATTAAATTGAACACCGAGCCTGTGAAGTCGGAACGAGAAGCCTTAGAGTATCCTACCGAGTGGAACAACCAGACAACGGCACAAGGCTTTCAGTTACTTTCCACACCGGGCCCACGATCTAACTTAAAAATCCCCACGTAAATGCGGAGATGACACGACGGCGGCCGACACCGTCGACGCAACGGGCGGTGCACTTTCAAAGAGACTACACTGGCCTGGCGCAGTTGCACTCGCCAGTCCATTGTATTAACGGCAGACAACAGAGAGAGGGCTTTTTCATCTTCCTTGCCATCCTCCTTTAAATTTTACGCCGCACCGGCCGGTGGACAAAGGTGAAAAAAAAACAACAAAAGGAATCCGAAAACGCCACCAAGCTCTTCTCCACTCACAAAAGCAAGTTTCATTTTAATTCTTCTCACCCTTTCATATTTTTAACGCGATTTTCGTCTTTCTCCTTGGCCGAGGAGATCCTCGCACAGATGCGATGGAAACACAATCACACTCGAGGATGTTGGAGTAAACGCTTCTCGGGATACCCTCCTCTCTATCTTCAAACCTTAGCACCGCTTGGCTCCTCGGCCTCTTCCTACCCAACTCGGAACCTCGCCCCTCTCCCACCCGCCCGTGAAATGCTTCCCACCCACGACTCGGCAAAGTCGCGAGCTGCAAAGCCACTTAGTCCTCCCACTAATGGCGTGCCGTACACTTCTTCATCTAAACCGTCCCATTCTCTTCCACTCCCTCGAGAGAGAGCGCGGGAGGTCCCGATGGGTTCGTCACTCGGGTCTCCACCGCGGAGGAGGGGCAGGGGGGGAGAGGAGGAGGGAGGAGTGGCGTTAGAGGACGACGAAAGGGGAAATTTTCGTGGAGCCACTCACGCCTAATAACCCATTCCACGCACCGGCTCGTCTCGACGCCTCCGCCCGACGACCATTTACAGCGAGAAGCGACACCTTCCCCGCCTCTCGCTCTCTCACTCTATCCTCTCCTCTCAACACCTCACGCGACTTCCCAGCCTTCGCAACACCCCTTTACCCTCGACTCTTGGCATCGGTCGGGTGTGCTGCAGAGCATGTGAGGGTTGAGATAATTGTAAGCGGAATTCGTGCCATCCATTTGACATTTATCTCCAACAAAAATCGCTAAAAAAAGTCATTTTTCACATTCTATTTCGCTGTATTAATCATTGGCGGGGTTTTCAACTTAAACCAACGAAGAGTAGGACATGCCCCCTGCACTAATTTATTTGAAAAAGTCCCAAAAACGGCACAAAAGCTCATTACATTGGATAACCAACAAACAAATACCTTATAAGCATCAACAAAATATAAAAATAATCACAGAAAATGGAAAACATATTACAGAACAGAAGAACGGGGACGGAATTAGCGATGAGTAAACAGGGTAGATGGGACTAATTTGCTCACATGGTTAGTAAGGAAAGTTTTGAAATCGGAGAGGGGCGAGAAGAGGACAAGGGAGGGAAATGCGAAGAAAGGGAGTTAAAATTTTTGGAAAGCGGTAGAATAGAAAACGCTGGGATATTAAGACGAAATTTGGGCAAGTTAATAAGACAACTATTGCGTGTGGTACGAGGAAGAGCAAGAAGCTAAAAGAGAGGAAGAAGGTTATTGTTGCGGAGAGAGCCACTCCAGATGCTATGAAGGCCCTAAAAATTACTTAAGATTGCTTCATATAAAATTAAATCGGAGCGTATCAAGCGACGAGATAGGGACAAGAGAAAATAAATTGATTGTTTTGCAATCAGAGAAAACATATTTTCGATGAAAATGTACGCATAATAGCAATACAGCTTTGGCTTTTACCCCGGAGCAAGCAAGTTTATCAACGGCCATTTCGGAAATTATATCGTCTCCCATTATTTAGCCGCCTCTTCGTTGGAGCATTTTAAAAAATTTTGAGCAGTGGCACCAGTCTCTTGATGAGTAGTTAGCACTCTGTTAAAGGTATAACGCAATCTTTCAGCAGCAAAACTAATTGAAACATACTCCATATTTTAGTGGAATTAAAAAACTGTATTATAAATTTGGAGAAAAAACATTAGGATGGATTTCCGCAACGGATTTTTAAATAACACTTCAAGCTTTTTATTTTTTTTCAAACGGTCTTTCGCTAATTGTGAGAGAAGAGGCGGAAAACACTTTGGGACCGCTCTCTTTACCGCGGGAGCGACGATGAGGACGAAATGCGACGCGGGCTCGAGGAGAGCAGGCCCAATCAACACGAAGAGAGGAGGACGAAATTCCGCTCGCTCGTATTCGGCGGCTCGAACTCCCATCTCGGGTCGACTCATTTGGCACCCGCGGGCCTCTATTCCAAAACGTGGCTCAAAGGCGTGAAAATTGCCGCCATCGCAAAAGGTGAACGGCGAACAGGGGAGGAATGCGGCATTGAGCGCAGGAGGACCACCACTCGACTTGCAGGTGCATAAGCTTTAAGGGTCTTTCCCGACGTAGTTAACCTTTTCATTGAAATACCTAATGATTTCGCCACTTCGTTCGAGTCTCCTGTATGGAATAATTTTCCGTCTGCCTTTTACCGCAGATGGTTCTGAAATGACTGTGGCACGTATAAAATATGATTAGGTCGATGAATGAGCTCTTTACGCCCTGCAGACCAGAGGATATCCAATCGAGAAGACACTATCCTCTTCTCTCAACCGAACATTAACCAGGATATTTAATGCTCTTTATTCATCACCGCGTGTTTCATCCCTAAAATGGCCAGATGGTAAGAGAAAATAGTACAGATTTAGGTAGTTGGCTTTTCAAAGGAGTGAGATTATAGAGTTAAAACCATAAATGGTCGTGCGCTTACTGTTAATCTCCACGGCGATAATGCTTCCTCATCAGATTTTCTAAAGGAAAACGAGTCTGCTTGAGGCTTCTCAGTTCTACCAACAATACAATACTTCTGGTACAATAAAAACGACGGTTAAATAAGGTTTTCTTAGTTTAAAACTATAACGACAAATAACTTCAGGCCATATTGCCACAGCGTATCACATTTTCTGCCATGGTCTTTCTCAGTACTAAGTTAGACCAAATTATAGCTTCCAAATTACAACTTTAAGCCAGACGCAGTGGGTGGCTGGGCGACGTCATTAAAGGAAATCATAACGATATGACACTTATTTTCATTCAACGTAATTTTGTCATTCAATTATGAAAAGACCAATATTATTGGCCCACAAAACATCCTAAATTAACACGAGACGTAATGCAATGCTGACATGAAAATTAAGGGCGAAAAAACTCCTCCATTATCATAACACTAAATAATTTTCTCCCGAAAAAAATCCCAGCCACATTGCGTGACCTCGTTCTCAGGAAGGGGTAGATTTCTGAGCAGGAAGATAAGGTCCAAAAAATTAGGTCATTAACACACGTTTTAAATAAGCAAGAACCAATGCTAAGCCCACGATCATGAAAGTGCACACACATTATTTTTGGAGAGCCAATTTTCACTCATCACAAGCTATTTTATTTCTAAACTGATTGTCAGCAATGGGCAGCTTAAGTTAATTCAGAAAATACGAAAAAATAACGGAAAAGATATTGGGCCAAGGATTGTGATGAATCACTCAGACGTGGCAATCGAAAATAACTAGCGTTTTTGTAGAGAACCCAGAAGGCTTTGTACAGCTGGCTCCTCGGCACAGGGTGGGATAACTGGATAATTGGGTCAAAGTTGAAAATGAGTACAAAAGAGAGGGATTAACCAGAATCGGAATTGACCAATTCAACAAGGAAAGCTCTGTGGTGTTTTCAGTTGAATGCCTTACCTAACAGACCGAAAACTGCCGAGAAAGAATTCAGCGAACAACCGAAACAGACAATTTACGATACCTTGTTGAAAAATAGAAATAAACTCGGAAAGAGAAGCATATATCTCGAAAAGCGATTTTAGAGGAATAGCCATGGGCACAGAAAAAATTATTTCGCGAATTCCGATCCGCGTGAAAATTAACGCTAATTAAAAGAACATCTGCGAATTAACCTTTTCGGTCCTGAAAATTATCTGCCTCTTAATAATTTTTTATCGATGGTTATACAAACATACGGGCCTGATAAAAGTCATGCATAGAGAGTGCATACAATTATTCGAAGCAATTGTTGAAATATTGAATGTCTGAAAGTGTGGTTGTAAGGAGTATATAGTTTAATTAGGACGGATACTTCGGTTTTCATAATATTATGAAATACACCTTTTTCAGCGGTTTAATGAATACGCATTGATCTTAAAGTCAAAGGAAAATTGTTCTTAGAGATGAATTTGATATTTCTTCACACAAATTTCAAAGAAATTAATAAATTATTAATAGTTAAAATTGTAAAGTAAATTTTAACCATTTTATTATAATTATGATTCTCATAGTCTGGATCCAAGTTTTATTCGTCAAAGTGAAACTTTTGAATTTTTCAGAAGCAATTCAGTAATTTGTACATCCTCAATGGACTTTTCATCGATATTTTCACTGCAGCCTGCCTCGTATTCCTCGTTACTTGATAAATCACCCAAAACATCCACATTGCTTTCCTCCATTGTATTCTACATTGCAAGTGGACAACCCTAAAAGAAGCATCACTAGTAAGGTACACCCGAATTCCACATTTGAGTACACTGATTCATTGAAAGATGACAAGTTATGAATCACAGCTCATAATGGCAAATAGACATTTCCAGTAGTTCACAGAAAACATGCCATCGAATTTAAGTGATACGTAATTAGCCAAAATACTGCTCACTCACCTTCCATAACCTTTTCACCTTCATGTTGATGTTTGAAAAGTAGATATAAAAGGCTTCGTTCCCCTAAGAGTGGCAATTTCTTGGTGGGAAATTGTGAAGAAGATATGTTAACAGATGGGTATACCAGGACAATATTCGACTCCAAACAGCTACGCTCCGAGGAACACGCAAACCGCATGTTCACATGTGAGGACAGGAGGACCGAAGAGGTGACAGAGCTGAACATTACCACTACTGGCAGAGCATTTAGAGCAGCATCATATAAACGCAAACTAAAAAAATTAAATATTACAATATAATTAATTATTGGAATATCAGTAGCAGCGGTAGTACTGGACATAAAATTCAGGAATGCTACAGATCGGAGACCATGAAATTCTAAGAAATTTCCAGGTTTTTCATACCAAAATATAATCTTTCCCAAGTAAAAATATCCGTTCTTTGATGAGAAAATATTTTAGAGATGGCGCAATAACTGGAGATAAATGGTGTACTACGGGGGAAATAAGTGAGTCAACAACGTTTCAATGCGGTGTGACGCTAGTTTTCTAAAGACCGGATGAGTTCTCAAGTCTTTCATTTCGACGTTAGGATGATATCGGAGAGCACTTTTCTAATGCAAGTTACCAGGTACTCTTGCCGTTACGCTGCTGACATAGCTTCCGATCAGTACGAAGTGTCACCAGAATATGGGAAATATCCACGTCACAATTGGGGACAACATCTCACTTGAATCATTTACCCTTAATGTAGATTAACTCACCATAGGAAACTCGGAAAATCACCTGAAATCATTTTATGCATTCGAAGTCTCTTCCGAGAAATCCACGAAACGCTATGCACGGGGAACGGGAATCATTTTTTTTTGCCAGGGATTAACTCGCACGCCTTCCATTTATAACGTTTGTACAAATGCTGGCTTGCAGGGTTCTCTGGTACAAGTGGTCCCACAGTGCCAGAAAATTGATTTCAGGTGACACGGCCGCCATTTGAATTGGCGCACAAGTGGATGAAACCGAAAATGAGTTTCTTTTCACTTCCCAAAGCCCGCGGGACGCATTCAGAAACGCGAATTCGGAATTCGTATATCTGACCCCGCTGGCTCCGTCGCCTTTACCAACAGAAAAGAACTGATCTGCAGTAGGGAAAAATATGGCTACGGGTGAGGGGCAAGGCTGTGTCAAATCGGTGCGTAGACGGACAGGGAGATATTGAGGCCTTATAGCGGTAAAAAATGAATTGCGCAAAAAATACGCGCAAGAAAAATTCATTTCGCCGAACCATTCTTTCCTTCCTTTACATAAATGGGAGAGAGAATATGTAAATATTTACTCCAGGCGATGGAAGCGATTTTGGAGCCCGAAGCCTCCCATTGAGTTCTCGCAAAACTACGACACTTTTTTCCGTCACCTACCATGCTCCTCGCGTAGAATTTTTCCATCCGAGCCGAAAGGCACTGTCGCGTTCGTCGTAAGTTGACAGATTGGCACAGCAGGTGACTGCGAAGATTCTCCTTTCCCTTCCAGTCGTCCTCCTTACCCTCTCTCACGACTCATGATGTTAGTCTCACGTCCTTATGAATATACGTACAGAATATAAATATTTATACCTACATGAGAAGAATTGGATTGGATATTTGGGGAGGCGACTGACAGCTAAGGTCATTTGCGCCATAGGGGACAGGTAAGGGAGGAAGGGTGGATAGAAACCCGGCGTCGCCATTTGCTCTTAACGAAAGGCGCCAAGGGGACCACGGTTCAACATCTAATCCGACAGACGGAGTACTGCACTTGAAGAGCCCTCCACAAAACACTCAAGTAGGGATTGGTTTCCACTGAAAAACATCCTCATCTGCAGGGCTTTGAACCCTGGCCGTCCGTATTGTTATCCAGAACATGAGAAGAATACGACATTTTTATGACATGGAGGGAAACAGACTGGATAGGGATCTAAAGACAAAAGTTAATGGCCGACATGCTGATTGCCAGTTATGGGTAAGAGCCTTTAAACGAAAATTTAGAGCGGGTAACTGACGTAGGCACAAACCTAAAAATCAAACCAATTATGTAGGTATTTTCCGACATCGTCTTCAGGGCGTTGATATCAACGAAATGAAAGAAGTTGAGAAGACCTTGCAACGCAGGAAACTGAAGCATTTACCCGGGGAGGAATTCGTTGCTATTTTATCCGAGCCAATAAAGGGGAAGATTACCAAATGACGAATTGTAGGCGTACACAAAACGCACAAAGTATGTAAAATCCACAGTCAGTAGAAAAAAGAAAAATTGGACGGTTATCCAAGGTGGTTCTTCGACGTACCGCCAGATTCCTCTTCAGTTTCAATGTTTTAATAGATACACAAACCTAATCTAGATAGCAGGTGTTCGTGCTTTTCATCGGTATTAACGGATTATTTCGATTAAAATACACCCTACTGGGATGCAAAATTGGAGTGCCTGTGCTTGATTTCCAGTCTAGCAGAAATCTCTACTAAAGTCAGCGTACACAACCTTTACCGCAAAAGTTATCTTCGCCGATTATGAGCATTTCCTATCCCTTACCTTATTTTTGCGAACTAAAACACTGGAAAGCTTTTTAGAAACAAGCACCCACGCATATTCAACTACTATTTATTTTTTTGAATACGCATAAATAAATCTTGAGCTTTTCTAAATCTTCATCTTCAGCTTTTTCCGAAAGTTCATCTGCTCTGCACAGCGGCCGCGGTCGATTCCGTCGTTGTTTAGCTTAGCGGGACGAAAATAAGAATCAAAAATAAAAATAAACAAATTCATAACAAAATGAATGGGTTTTGGAGAGGAAAGCGGTGCCATTCGATCCCATAAAACGAAGGGATTTCGGTGAGGGCGGTAGAAAAAAAATGCGCGCGGATATATGAACGTATGCATAAAAATATAGCCTTGGAAACGGCGAAACGATGGGACGTGGAATGGAGGCGGAGGTGTAAAAGGACGCTCTCCTGTTCAGATGGACGAGCTGCACGTGCAAAATTGATGAGAGACAAAAAAGTAGGGCGAAATTACGCGGGATCGAGGAGATGAAAAAAAATGGAATTTTTGGAAAGAGAAAAATGATGAATGCAACTGAATATTTGAGGAAGGGGGTTTTGCGAGGCGTTGGTATAGAATCCACCTACCGAGTGTGACGGGCCAGAAGTTACTCCGAAATGTGTCGCTGCGAATGTGTCACGTAGTCCCGGCAAATCCATTTCAAATAACGGCAACTTCAGCCCGTATGCAAAAGTGCGATTTAGGGGCTCCGATAAAATTAAGGGACGACCGACTTGTGGTCTCACGGCCACAAAGCTGATTGCTTTTTCCAGCGAAAGCACTGCGGGAGCGGTACCAAGCCATTAGAAGGAATTCTTTTAAAATGCAGATAACTGCAATACGCACTGGGAAGTGAAATAATCAGCGGCTCGGAATGACCAGAAGGTATGAATATTGTGTTACCCAGCTTTTCACGTTATGCGTTTCATGCGAGTATTTTCGAAGGCCCTTCTTCATCAGATATTATTTATAGTTCTGACTCATTTTTCAGGTAAAACTAAGTAATATTCGGATGGCTTACAAATGAGCACATCGGGTATGGAATTCGCTTCCATATAGCAAATATAAATAGAAGGTGATGGTTTCGTACGGATGCCTCCACACGAGACTCTTTCCGCTTTGGATGCAAAAAGGACGAATAACCACTTAGTCTGTTTCCAAACTAAAAATTGGAATAAGAAATGAACTTCCGCTCATCATGATACGATTTGATCGATTATAAATTTGAACTCACACAAAAATGCTTCGCTTTCCTTAAAATATCCGTTGAAGAAAACGGAAACGACGGAAAACGGTCACGAATCAATCGGCAAGTCCAACAAGAAAAATGGAGAAAAACTTACTTTTTAATTTTTATTATGATTATTGATTGAAATTTGTTGTTATGTTGATTGGTAGAGTAATTGATAGGTACACGTTGGATGGACTCATTCTTGTTACACTCCTTTGAGAAGTGATATAGAACCATAACTGACAGAATTAGGTATCAATTTCCCTTGAATCCTACTTATTATCAGCTATTTATGTTTTGTCTCATTTTACGTGATCCAAAAATCTATTTCTATTTACACACTTTTCCTAGCTGTTCCTCCAATTTCGTCATCCACATGACCTAACATCTCAATAGCTTCGGATATGAAAATATTAAAGCTAAAACTACAAAATACAAGAACAAGGAAAACTAATAATTGTAATGTAGGTAACGTGAATATAAGGCCAGCTTCCTCAATTATGTATTGGAATCCCACATGATTAATTTTATGTACATTGAGCCTAAAGGAACACAAGCCTAACAATTACAAGAATATACTAATTTCTGAACGCCTCTTAATAGTTTCCTAACTTGCTGAATAGGCTTAAATTCTTGGATATGAATTTCTACTGAGGCAATGATACTATTGGGATAATATGAGTTAATGTAGCAGATAATTTTTTGCGGAGGCTTCCGTAAAAATCAGGAAAGTTTATGAGGGATACATTCACAAATGTCTGCAAGATTATAGATATTATCAACATATGAATCTTATCTTTGGCTCCAGTTTTGTATTGAAAACAACAAAAAATACTTAAATCCATCACCTCGGTCATACACTTTCATTCCGCTAAAATAACCATGCATAGAACTAGTAATTGTCCTTTGGTCCAGTTGAATCCAGGAGTTTTAGAGTCAGTCAGTTAGATCGACCATTTCAGTCAAAAGCATAAAGAAGATACGATATAGGTCCAAACAGAATGGGGACATGGAAATTTAGCCTCGTCGAGTTCATATGTGTGACACACAATGCGAGCATCACACAGTGAATGGGATGGCGACGGAAACAACTTCACGTTTGAAACCAGAAACGACGCGTCGCCGAGATCAATGGAGACTCCCATGAAGAGGCACTGAAGCTCTCCTCCCACAGAGCGATGAATAAGATATGATGAACTTTTTCTTAAAGCATTACCCAACTAAACAAACCGAAAGGATCACTTGACTGTAAGTGGAATCCATACATTGCTAGAGTTTTCAGAGCGTTTGAAACCGCTAATAGCGTACGAACAACATGAAATGTGTATGGGGAGATTTAAAGAGAAGTATGGTGGAGGAAGCCAGCCACGAGCATAATAATGAAAAACCAATCGAATATGAGGTAGGCACGTACTTATTAACTGAGATGATCCCGACTTCATCGCAAAATAGACGAGACCCCATTTAGCGTATTCTACTTACAATATCAAATAATGCTAATTAAGATAATTGACACATGGAAAGCTAACGACATGCATAAATGAGAGAAATTGAAGATGAAAAAAAAATTGCCCACACTTGAATCTGAGCTCCCTACGAATCTAGGGTGAGAACTAAACCCAATGCAATCTATAATGCGAAGATAAGTTAAAAAGGTACATGGGAACGGATTGGAGTGACGCTTAACCCATTTCTTATTAAGCTCTCAGCACCCAAATGAAACCGATTTCATCTTATAAGAAGTTAGGTGGACGGAATAGATCGTATATAAGGGATTGATTAAAAATCATTGAAGGAGTAGGCAAAAGAATAAATAAGGAAACTAGAGTATTCCGAAAGAATTCATGTCAGTTTTTGAACCTCGACCAGAGAGTCAGGGAGTTCCGTAAGATAGTAATAGAGAGTCTGCAATTCCGATGGATATGCAGACAGCAAGAAGAAAAACCATTGCAAAATATAAACCCGTTAAAGACGAAAGCTAAGCGTAAAATTGCTCTTTGCTGCACGCTGCCGAAAAAAGGAAGGTTCGCTGGTTATTACCGCCACCGACGGCGAACCACTCCGAAAACCTCTAGATCCTTGAAAATGAAACACGAAAGGTTCCGAGAATTAGGACTGTAGGGGGTGAGGAGTGACGCGCCCGCGAGAAAAAAAAGCACGTGAGGTGGGATCATAGTGATGAGACACGAAGGGGATGAGGACGGTACGGATATCAAGCAGCCAATGGGCGGTTGCGGAGCGCACCTCAATAGCATGGGCGGAGAGAGAGAGAGGGGGAGAGCGACAGAGAGCAACGGATGAAGGAGAGGAGATAGTGACAGAGATGATAGACCAGCGGGCTTGGGAATCCTTTATGGTGAAGAGGAGCTGGGGATTATCGCTCCGGCAAGAGAGATAGGCGGGCACGTAAGGGGAGGTGGGGATGATTTGAATACGCGGTTGCATCCTCCTCCTATAGTTCACTGGCTTCACGTGGGCCCACGTCAAAGCATTTTTCGCATACACATATTCACAGACATACATACAATTTATAAAAATATAAAGTACACAGCACACATACTCGCAAATACATACAAAATCGTAAAAGGGGAAGAGATGAAGGATTTCCCGATTTATAGATCAATCTGAAGCAAATTGCGAATGAATCTCTCAGGGAGAAGGAAATCATGCGAAAAGGAATGACAGAAGTGGAAGTAGAGAAGGGAAGTTGAGGAAAGGGAAGTAGCGAAAGGAGATAGCGGATGAGAGTAGCACCTCCTAAATTCTACCCAATTCTCTTCTCTTCCTCTAAGCTTCCTCTCGCAACATTAACAACGTATTATGTGGATTCATGTGTACCATCCACTCCCTTCCCCATAGTAAAGCATAAAAAAATCAAGAGTGCGTTGCTTTTGGGGATGTGGGAGGAAGAATGGGCTTGGACGCTAGGCTCTCAAACGAGCGCCCGGTTCAGTACAGCATACTATATCACACACGGGTAGAATGACATTTTTTCACAATGGAATACTTTTTAAATTCGATATCTCATTCTAAATTCTTCTACTACTAATACAAAAAAAAGCGAGGGAAATATTTTAAGTTATTTATTTTAATTAAACTACAGTGCGCGCCCTCCACGAGGACGCCAGGAAAACGCTTTAATGCATTAGATCTTCACTCGTAACGTAAAAACATAAAAAGAAAGGGTTTGAGACTATGAAATTGACAAAAGATATGTTAAGTAATATTTAAATATATAATATATATATATATAAATACTTTGTGTATTTATTTAGACATGCAAACTATTCATCAGCAGTTTCTAACCGAGGACGCAAGTACCCTGGTGAGTTCGTATGTGGTGGTTTTGCGGTACGCGAACATTACCGAATAATAGGCTAGTTTGAAATATCAGAAATAATATTAATACTGAAAGCTGTTCTGACCTAATGGATTCGATTTTGGGCGATAAGTTACTACAGCGTACGAAAATCAAAAGAAATTGGGAGCCACTTGCATCTTATATTCATGCAAACACACACATGTACTTCTATATACTGACCTGCGCACGATATACACGTTCCGACCGCATCAAAATTGTGGATGATGAGGACGGTGCTCATGATGACGGACGGGTGGCGAAAGGGGGTTGCAGCGAGGGAGGAAGCCGGGGAGAGCGATAGGGGAAAGGGAATTGAGGGCGATAGAGGTTGTGGGGGCAGGATCAAAGGGGCCTCCGACCTTTCCCAAGCCTCCCCCGCCCGCCCCCGGAGCCAGCCCATCACCTTCCCAAATCGCCACCGCTCACAACACGGAGCCTCCTCCCCGATGAAACAAACAGGTGGCCGAGGTTGCTGCCGCAGCGCCGCCTCTCCCGCCTATCAGACCGCCCCCCAGACCCAAGGCCGCAATTTCTCGGCCCGTTCGCAATTCCTTTACGCACAGGTAACCGCACCACCATATACATATACATAAACGTGCGCGCATTGAGTCGCACACTGACGCATCAATACATACGCATGCATATGGACGTACGAAAGCCCACGAGCGTGCTAAAACGTTCCCGATTCGAGCTCGCGTGAGCGAGGAAAATCCGCTCCGTTATTACGATTGCAGTCGCCTCGGGTCGCATAGATTAAAGACGAATATATTCGAATATAGATGCGTAAATATGGGTGGTACCTCAACGATAAGCACTATAACGGAATATGGGAGCGATTCAAATATAAAATCGGTGAAATATGTGTTTCAATATTGCATTTAATGTGTTAGATGGTTATTTTTGGAGGCGTCCAAAACCTGAAGTCATTAACGACACAGGATGGTTGCGTATTTTGTAGATGGATATACGCAAGTGTGAGTAGAGGAACCATGGAGAGAAACCCTGGGTCGGAATTAGCAAGCTCCAATCGATAGGCGCCCAGAAGTCCTTGGTTCAACGTCCCACCCGACTGACGTAGGAGAGAAAATGATCTCCACGACTCCCCAAAGTTGGAGTCGCGTTTCCATCAAATAATGTCCACCAATACTTGTTTTCGAACCTGGGACCTAGAGATAGTAAGCCTGTACTCTAGCGACTACACCTACTCGGTCTCATATACACTCTTTGCCAATCATCGAGGCAGATGTAAACAATCTCGTATTGGCTAGTACCGTCAAGTGGTGGATGATATAACCTATTCCCTTGAACAATGACTTATATGAAGTACATCCTCTCATCCTTGGTGGACCGCAGTGTACAGCTCCTATTGGCCCACAAAGAGTGGCCACGATAATTAAAAACTCTAAGCGGTAAGGCTGTGGTTCTGTTACTCACCTTCCCTCGAAGTAAACCTTTTTACAATTATTAGTTATTGAATGATCTGATGCTTTCCCGGCGTATCTTGTAAAGTTAAGTTTTTCGGGTTTCACTGGGTTACGCGCTCCATATCTGCCAAAATGTCACGCATGTCTCGCACTTCACCATCAGGGCTCCGAATAACAGGGCTCTGGCTGGATTACCATTAAGTTCTAGACGAAAAAACAATCTTTACAAACACTCATTCCATGACGATTCGTCGCAATGCCATGATAATTTATCTAATTACAATACCAACTCAAGTCAATTTACGACACCAAATAATTCACTAAAACATTAATTGACCGATTCCACGCGAATTTCAAGTATGGTGGGTCATTTTAAACAAAAGAAGGCTTAATTCCTAGCGCTGAGACGCGATCTGATATTTTAGTTTCTCCACGGTTTTGCAGGTTTGTCCAGATTGGTCGACATTTACGGAGACCATTAAATGAAAACGCTCGCGACCGGGAAAAGTTCGAACTTCCAGGAAAAAAGGGGGACAGGAAGGGAACGCCTACAGAAAGACGCGGGGACGAGGGAGAGCGTTCGATGATTTTTCATTTTTTATCCGTAACTCTCGAGGACTTTCATCCATTGAAACAAGGACACTTCCCAATATTTCGCTCTTGAGAGACAATTTTTTTTCAAAAACCATTCACAACTGCTGGGTGAGTTTTTAAATCAATTACAGGAAAGAATGCGAATCGGTCCTCAGCAAACTAAATATTCACTGGAGCAAAAAAGTCGGAAAAATAGAGCCGCAGTAATATACGCCTAAGAGTAAAAGCAGAGCAGAGAAAGAGTATTAATCCCTCGCTCGTTGTAGAGACCAAAATACCCTAAATAGAGGCCCTTTCACGAATTTAGGTAGGGGTAATCAAACGAGGACAATAGTGTGCTCATAAGGAAGGTTTTCCATTTCACTGGTAACGAAGACTATTATTTCGTCCGAAAAAATGACAATCTCCGCCATCCATGATTCCACCATGCTTCGATAGTTTCAAAATACCAAAAAAGTAAACATTGCGAATGATTTCCAGCAGCAGCTATTCTTTTACTTGGCCATGAACAACCTCATGCAGTAGAAGGGAATCTGAGAATTGAATATCTCATTAAGTTATATAAATACTAAAGGTAGGAACCAAGTCTGCTAAAGTGAAAAACAGTAAGTCTGTACACTTGTCCCAATAATTATTCCTTCATACAAAAGAAATTCTCGCGGTAATCTGGCTGCATTCGTTGGTTCTTGGAGTATTCTGAGGCAGGAAAAATAGAAAGTAACATTTTGATGCACCTATAAATATTTCTTAGGCACCAATTACGATTCTACGACAGCAGATCATTTCTCATAGATTCTTATATTGCAAACGGCCTTCATATTTTTTTCCAAGTTGTGCAGCTAATATACAAACCAACTTCTCACTCATCTACAAACATTCAAAACCAGTGGTTCCCAGTCAGGTGAACTCGCTTGGTGGTTTAGAAGATGATCAATACGGAGAAAATCGGTGGTAGTAAGCAAACCATGTACCGATACCGCAACGCGTCGCATGGAGTCCAACCGTTAGTACTCACGACTTGAATGGGTTTTAAAGGTTTTACACCAGGAAAAGGTTGGAAAATGCTGTTCTCGATAGTAAGATACCAGTCATGTTTTATTAACAGATCAGTGTAATCATTTATTTAGAAAAATGATAGCTTGATTTTCAATGAGTTGAATTATGTCATTATTTTACAAACGTTTAATTCATTCAGAGTACATAACTGAGTTTGGAAAAATAAGGTCAATTAACAGCATACCTTAAAGGATATATGATGAGGATGTGCCATAGAAATACAATTTCATCCACCAAGCGAGCTTAAAAAAATTTCGGTTACGCTTTTACAATTCTCCAGTTTCGTTCTCAGTTCTACGAATTTCCAGTGACTTTAATATTCGGAGAGAAATATCAAGAATTTTTACCCAATTGTCAAGGAACATATTCCATTAAAATTTGATTTTATCCAGACCGCACTCGATGCATCGTTAGTGACGACAAATGGGCAGAACTCCAGTCATCAAATCGCAAGTACGTAGAAAAACGAACGGATAAGGTTTCACCAAAGACCCAAGAAGATATAATCGCAGAAAATGAGCCCGCTTAGGTCCATTCCGTGAAAAGGAATTTGAGGCGATCGACAGATTTCCAAAAATCGAGTTGGAATCAGCATGCGGATCGCAAAAACAATTTCCGACGCGACATTCTGCGAAGCCGACCCAATTGAACCCGTGAATGGGATATGATCGCCCCTGCTCATCCTCGCAGCTAGACAAAAACGCGCGCACCAGAATCAGCGTGGCGTTACAACGCACCATTCAAACGATCGTGCTCACCTCGTGCCGACCGCGCATTGAACCTCCGCAAGCCTCCCAGGTGGGTCCGGGCTTTGTTCCCGAGGCCCGAAAAGAGAACAAAAAAACAAAGATGAACCTCGTGATTGCATCCCGAGTCGTGCTCACGAAACGCGCACCGAAAATCGATACAAATGCCACCCTCTGCCACCCCTATCCTGTTGTTCCTGATCACACCACTAGCTTCCAACGCTAGTTGCGTTGATCCAACCGTGATGCTGTGGACGTTGAACATGTTGAATATAATGGAACACACTTTTACAACATTTGAAATTCAACACGACTAGGAAACATAATCTTCCGATCAAGGCCTGAAAACAATTTAGTGGATTGAAAATCTGGTCGAGATTATGAATGCATATTTTGAAAAGCTCTCTCCACGGAGTCACTCATTGTCTGCCTCGCGAGTCCAAACAGCATCGGAGTAAAGTTGGCTAACTCAATAACGAAACATTTAATTTATTTTTATTCACAAATTAACGATTCCCGATACAAGTAAATAATGGAGAAATAATAATGAGAGAGAAATCAAGAATTAACAAGGAGCAGCTGATATAATGTCCAATCCTAGAGAATGAAGGGGGCAGTTCTTACCATCGGAAGTTTAGAATGTGTCGTAATGAAACAAATCTGGGGACAGAACATTGAAGGGTGAAAGCCACAAGGAGGTCATAAAAATTATGGAGAGACGACGCAAAGTAAGAAGAACAAGATGAGGATTAACGAGGGAAATGCTGAAGACCAAAAGAATTGGGAGGCAACGGGTGGTGAAGGCCAAACGTCACTTTGAACATAAATGACCACGAAAGTAAGGGTGAGTCTACAAAGCATCTAAATTAATCAGTCTGATATTCAATACGCAGCTATTTTATTTATTTAAGTAATTGCTCACATACAGCATTTTTGTCAGTTTACAGTGTCGCAGTAACAATAAACACGTAATGTAGACGTAGACAAACAAACAAAACAAAGAGTACATGATAAAATAATGCAAACAAACCAATAAAGCAAAGGTGGAAAGGGAGGAAAGAGGGAGTGGTTTAGTTATTTCCCGAGAAATGGGACATGGAAAGATTGATGAATGAGTTGGAAGAGAGCAAAAAGGGATCAATTATATCAGGCAGAGAATTGAGAAGTGAGGAGAAGCGGTAGTGAAGGGAACGCTTGATAAGGGATAGTCTAGGGATAGGCATATGGAGTAATGAGTGCGTACGTGTGGATCGACAAGGAACTCGGAAATTAATGGAGGAAAGCAATTCAGGACAATCAATATTTGAGTTCAGAATGTTGTAAATAAATTTTAAATCGGTTTTGATTCTTTCATTGCAGGGATTGGGGATGGATAGAGAAGATAAGATCGAATCAGTAGGCATGTTGTGTAAGTGGGAAACTCTGTATTTTACTATTTTAGCAAAGAAACTAGTTACGCTGTTAAGAGTGGCGAGATTAGTTGGAGCAGCGATCGACCATATGTGTGAGCAATATACTGTGAGTGGAAGAACAAATGCTCTAAAGTATGATTGTAGGGATTGGGGGTTAGTGATTTCCGTGAAGCGGTAAAGGAGACCTAAGAGGGACATGGCTTTGCTTTTAATCAATTGAATATGGTCCAAGTAGGTTAGTTTATTATCTGTTAAAATACCCAGATCCTTCACTGAAGAAACACGATTAAGAAGATCAGAATTAATGGCATAATTAAAATTAAGAGGATTTTTTTTGAGAGAGATGGAAATAGTATTGCTATGTTGTTGTGTTATATTTTTTTAATACCACAAACACCAACACCTCTGATTTGAGTCTCATTATATTTAGGAATGCTATATGTTCCAGGCTTTAAAGAAAGTCTTTTTAGGAGGGAGCGTGCCCATATATAGAGATATACGGCGCACGTATACATTGAAGTTCGGGGTTGAATGGAGTTCCGTGTGCAGCGTCAAGCGGAGTGATACGTATTAAATCTTTGTAGTGTTCGTCTGCCAGGGATGTAAAATAGTGGAGGAATATTTTGTGTCTGTTAATGCATATACCTCCTTCTCGTTTGTGTTTCTTTCTATCAATCCTCCCTCACACCCACATCCCGAACGCCTTCAGTCTATTCTAGTCTAATTTTCCCATAGTCCACGATTAAAGCCAACTTAACGCTACACTCCACATAAACTCGTCTTAGGATCCCTGCACAGGGTCCTCGTCCTCAGCACTCTTTTCCCAGTGGAGGTTGCAGAGCAATAAATTAACCCAACATTCCTATTTGCTACACGTTTGTTTGAAAGGGTTGCATGCGTGGATGGGCGTAAGACGAGGTTCAAAGCAAGCAGCGACGTTTATAACTCCATACGATATCGAATCGGTTTCATTTATTAATTCCAAATGCGGGGTTTGATTAACGAGTCGACGAAGCACCGGGCCCGTTTCGTGGCTGGCTAGACCAGATGAGGGGAGAGCGTGCCTGACGACGAATAGCTCAGTCATTGCGGACTTGAATGTAAAATGATGAATAGGAATCCCGCTGGCACGGCTATAATCGCTCCATCTGGTCCGGCGAAATTTTGTGTCCATAGCGCCCATCAGTCATTTCGAATGTTCGTTCCCTATTGAGAAGGGAATATCCCAGATGAAATCTCTTCTGAACAAGTGAATCAATTACATATCTTTTACTTTTAAATGGAACTACTAAATGGTTAATTAATTGCAAAACAATAACAAATTTAGTTTTCTGATTTTGTGATTTCTAGCTTAGAAAATATCATCTGGAATGAATAAAAAACACATTTTACTAGACATATTCCTAAGAAGGAAATGATAATCGGAAGGAACCCAAAAAGTTCCGTTTGACCAAACAATCAGCAGTTTTACTCTGCAGATAAATAAAATAATAATTCACATATGGTACAAACGAGAGTTGTATCCATTATAAAACAAATTGATCTCTAACTATGAGTCCGTTTTCAAGTATGAAGTAAATGGAAATAATAGTATGGTCGGACAGTAAACGGCAAAAAGGCAAAAACAGGTAATAAAAATATAAAGTTCGTACAGAACAATAATTAATATATGAAAGCACTGAGTTAGACATACCCTTAATGTATGACCCACTATACTAAGGCATGAAATCATACCAATTCTGGAGCAAAATAAGTCAGTCATCAAGTAAGTAGAGACCATAGCGCAATAAGCATTTGCTCATGTTGAGTAAAATTTATATTCTACCCTCAAATCAGTCAACATTGAGATATTAAATTTCATTAATTTATGTGCCACAAGCGGTATCAAGATATGAGTTAAATAACTAACATTACCCAGAGTTAAAACACCTTCTCCTTACCACCGTTTGCACCTTAAAAGAGCTTCAGCGCTGCGAGGTTTGTCTCGAGCTTTACATTCATACTTTTCCGAGATAAAATTATTTTGTGCCAGTAAAGAAGAGGGAATAAGAACGAACAAATTGCGCATGAATAGCACGAATCACGCTGCAAAAAATAAAACATTGCGTCCACGCCTTTCTCAGGAACACATAGAGGACAATCCGAGCACCTTCGGCGGCGTTGACAAAGCGAGTCTCTGGTGATTTCAAGCCCTCGACAACTCTCTCGGAATGCAACAAAATAAAAACAGCCCGTCATCGTTAAAAAAACGAGTTCCACAGACATGTAGGGAACTGGACGAAGGGGGTGCGAGTGCGGGAGGTGGACAAGTACTTACTCACTCAACTTTATTCTTTTACATAAAGCCGACAAAATTATGCTCTTGAATCAACCGACCGCTGTTTTAATGCATATGCCTATGTGCTCGCACTTTACAGTGACATGGCTGGACAGCGGGTGAGTGTGGCAGAACAGAGGACAGACACAAAGGCAGGTCTTTTCATGATGACAAGAGGGGGGTGGGAGAAGGAAGGGAGAGCTCTTGGGAATCGAGCGAAAAGAGGAATAACTACAGCGTGGAACGCCAAGGAAGAAGAGGGGCGGGAGTAGGACTCGGTTACGTTATAAATGCATTTTTTTTCTACTGCGAGGCTTAAACGATACAAAAGGCTGCGGTCGGCTGCCACAGGGAAGATTACTTATTGACGTCATTTTTTTCAAGGACGAATCTCCAGCAAATGAGCGGCCGGAAAACTCAAAGAGATCATCATCTTTTTTCACGTGGCCAGAAAGGCAAGAGGTCAAAAGGAATCAGCATAAGTTTCGGTTTTGATGTGGGCACCGACCTATGTAGCATGAGATTTTAAAGTCCCGAACGGTGGATTTACGTCAGCATTATTATCATAAGTAGATCGGTCAACTACGATGCTCCACTCGTTTCGGCCCAACGCTAAGTTGAATGGGTCTCGATGGATCTTTCGTTCATCGTCATTGCCTCCTTTTATCTGGTTGTCGTACCTATCTATCCCTCGATAAAACTCGCAAGACTTTCCCTCTAACTTGGCCTTCCATTATACTATTAACGGGTGCAATGTTTCTTAGGGCTAGCCAATAGATATTCTTACTCGGAGTGCACATTCGCATCTTCTATTCTTTCGTACATTTCCACGTTTCAAAAGTTATCCATCCCTTTGATTTCCAATCCTCCCTTCTAATAGGTTTTCCCAAATGCTCCTGTCTCAGATTCGCAAAGCGCAACAATGAGTGTCACTACGAACTGTTCCTTACAAGGGAGAATGTTTTCTCCAAAAATATTTACCGATTGATTCCGACTTACTTTTATTCCTCCCCATGATTAGAGCCATCGCGTAGATGGCCTTCGAATAGCTACCGAAAGCGAGTGTGTGGACCCTTTGCTATAAGTCTAAAAGTTACGGATTACTACATGTTAATCAGAACGGAAGAGAGAAGATATCCACCCGAAATTCATTTATCAATAGATTCCCTTGATAACCTTTTATGTCTCGCCGTGCAATTCTCACGACATAGATTTTTATTGAATCTCGCCGAGAATACTTGCTAAATAGAGCGGAGAGTATTGACTAAACGGAATCACTTATTGGAATACAGAGAACTTGAAAAATTAGGTCTTTGAAGGGAAGATAACGAGGAATCTAATCAGCTTACAGGCATTACTTCACTGAAACTATTAATTATAAATTTGTTTTACGTATCCCGTATAAAAACAAGTGTGGGAAAAGAGGTTTTAAAATGGCCACGAACTAACAGTTGCATCCAATAATTCTTGGGAATTATTTACAATCGCCACTGAAAAAAACACTGAGCCCAAAATTAGATAACCCGCCTATTGAAAATCGTTTCATTAATATGATTATAAATAATAATTGACAAACCTACATGTAAAGTAAATTTCAATAACACTTCTTTTAGTGGAGAAGGAGGAGGTAAATTCTCAGGAGATCTTGCCTTAAATCGGCATTCCCATCTATAATTCCACTTATTTTAGGCAAAAACGCTTAGCTTTTCTTAAAAATGTTGACTCAGGTCAATGATCAATGAAGTAAGAAATCACTGTAAAATACTAAGTCATTATCAAAGGCATCGCCCAGCAACGAGCCACTAAATGTACATTTGCCATTAAATAAATAGCCTAGGGACGGAGAATGACTGAATGAATTACTTAAGAAAAAAACACTGAGCCCAAAATTAGATAACCCGCCTACTGAAAATCGTTTCATTAATATGATTATAAATAATAATTGACAAACCTACATGTAAAGTAAATTTAAAAAAATATTATATCTCCTAAGGTCTGAGGAATATGATCTTCAACTTCGAGGAATCTCCAGCTAACCTACAACCTTATTTACAACGGAAAACATTGAGTACAAGAAATCTATATGCAGTCATAGATGATGACTTTAAGTGTGGGTTTCATCACGCGGCTACAGATTCCTTCCAGCCAATAATGATTTTTTCCGTAAAAAATTCGATCCCTTCGTATTTTGACTAACACCATTGATTGAAGAAAAGCACAGGGAAATGCAACTTCAAAAGTCATTAGCCGACGGAAAGCTTGAGAATGCCGCAACATTCAATGGCCAACACCTTTCGAATATTCGGTGCCTCAAACCTTTAACACAATATTACATTTGTTATGCCGTGGAATGCTCTGTAAAATATGAAAGCGTACTCACATTGCAGCTACATTAGGAATGAAGAGGGTTAACAGAGTTAAAAGATAAACAAATTTGCCTAATTTAATTGGCATTGGGAAACTCCATTGTAATTTCTTGCAGCGGAACAATGTGAGGGGCGAATCAAAGGCAAACTTCTGCACATCATCGCTATACGACGTTCTTTAACCACATTGACATAATAACAAAGATGCTTGGTTAAACTATACATTTTTGGAAAGGAATGGCAATATTATACAACTTTAGCATTATTAAAAAATATAATGTAGTCTCCACTAATTCACCAAATAACCCCTTACTAATTTAATACACACCGATTTATAAAAATTTCAGTTCGCCCACGACGGCTGGCTCGTGTTCTAGGATAACTTCAACATCATATATAAGGAAATAAAGACTGATAGGTAGCAGTTTAAAAGTCCAAGTAACTGTTGTGCGACATTGATCCCTATAAAAATCCTAAGATTTCCGAAGTACCTTAATAGAGAGAGAGCATAGATAAATCGAAAGAGTTCCAAACTAAAGTGAGCAAAGTAAAATGATAACCCCGGTTTTTTGGGACAACTCAAACGTTTTTATGGCTAGGTAAATGTTCGGGAGCTCACGCGGGCTTAAAGAGGAGTTAAATAAAAAAAAAACAACTCGCTTCTTCCTAGACGGTCCACTTTGGCCATTGTTTCCACTGCATTTTCGGCCGCATGAAGACGGCACTCGGGGAAAAAACTCGAGAGGAGGTCGCCCGGAGGAGTTTTCCTCGGTCCTCAAATATGGCTCGGGGGCCTTTTTTTACTCGCGGGTGGAAAAAATACAATGAAATAAAAAATAAAAAATGAAACATGATAAAATGAAATCCCTCGTCTTACACTCGGGCAAATATGGCACTAAGCCGGAGAGAGGGAGGAAGAGAGAGGGAGAGAGAGGGAGAGAGAGAGAGAGAGAGAGAGAGAGAGAGGAAGAAGACCTTCGACGTCCAAGCCGAAAGAGGGAGGGCAGGAAGGAACTCTCAGCTTTAAGCCGGCGTAAAAAGGAGAGGCGATGGAAGGATGGCGGTGGAGAAAGACGCAAAGGCCTCCTACTTCCCATCACACACACACACAAACGGAGGGGGGCGCGGACGTGAAGCGACGGCGAGGGGCTGGAATTGGGGGTGGGAGGGGGGGGGAGAGTGCTGGATTGGAGGTAGGGGTGGCCGAGGAAAAATTCCATCCCTTCGTGAAAAATCAACGTTGGGACGACGACGTCGCAATCACGGGTCGCCAGTCAACTGTTTGCGCTCTCCCACCGTCCGATGACACCTTTCCGAGAGGAACTTTCTCAGCATTTCGTCCATCCCAACCCTCTCCCCCCACCTCCCCGCACCAAGTCCCCACACACCTCTCTCATCTCACATCCCAGTCCTTTTTCTCCACGAGATCCGAGAAGAAAAAAAGGCGGAGGTGAGGGAAATTCCAGTGACCCCAGAAAAAGGAGAAAGACCTGGTGTGAGGAGGAGGGGGAAAATATGAAAGAAAAGCAGGCGAAAGATTCGAGGCGAGGGGCGCAATTGAGGGGGAAGGAGGTAAGGGGGAGATGTAGGTGGGTAGGGTGCCGAGGACATTTCCCAGGGCGGCGGTCGGTGGCCAATCCTTCCTCAGCTGGGCGGCGTACACAGCGCTATCGGCGTCGGCTTTCAGTTTTATTCCTCAAAATTCACTCAAATCAATGCAAGTTAAAAAGGAATCACCCGATTTAGAGAGACACGAATGTGTCAACTTCACAGTGAAACATCTTTTGGACTGAGTATCGACTCGAGAGACCCGAGATCGACCCTTGTAGGCGGTGATTTTAAAAAAATTACAATTTTCAACTCAAGTATAGTTATTACTTCGAGGTTAAATATCTATAACTTATAGAGGTTCGGCGATGAGATGAATCAAGGATCGGACGACACTCATCTTTGAAACGAATAATTAGCAAACGCCTTTAATCTCAGCACGGATGTTATGGAGAGTGAAAGCAGCACCGTTGCGACCAATCGATTACAACATACAATGTGGCCAACTTAGGTAATATATATTACATTTTGGTAAACATGAAAACCTCAGGCCGAATAGCAACATTCCTCAAAACGTGTAGGGAGCTTTGAAATGAACGAATTAATAATAAAAGATTGTTGTCTGGAGAGAAGGAATCCATTAAAACGGAAAGGGCTGTCCTAGACGTGATCATTTGCTTACACTATTACGTGAGAGAGAGTAATTTGAGGTAGCGCGCAAAGACCACGTCACTTCATGGCGGACGAGCAATACATCCAAGCTGCAACAAATGAATGTACGTGCCGAAGAGGAGGCCGGCGGCTTACGACAATGGCCAGCGGTGGCGGCACCCACCTTCAGTGAGGAGGGGGAAGAGGGACAGGAAAGAGGGAGATGAGTACACTTAGTAAATCAAGGGTAGTACCCTGAGGACTGGGCTACGGGAAGCACATTCACCATAATTCACTCCCGTTCGTTTCCTTTGTTCGCTGCTATACATTGTTCCTCTTCCTCTCGGCTAGGCATCCGAAAGTCTTACATCTACATGACCCTACAAGTCACCTCAAGGGTAAAAGGCAGAGTATGATTCCCAGCTAGACATACACATTGTTAATCACAATCTCGTATTCGCTATGCCATTCGCTACTTAATAAATCTTTTGCGAAGTAACGTTATGAGTATGGAGATTTGACATGTAATACAGCGACTAATTACCATTTTACTCAAGCGGTGCGGGCACTGTGCTTATACATAGAGACCATAGGACGGACAAAGGTGAAATATATCGAGAGAGTTTGGGATAAGGCGAGACCAGACTGATGCTGTAGCGAGAATACACTCGGGCGCAGGCCATGTTTCGAAGACGCAACAAGGCTATATCAGAGGGAGTATCTCATGCGGACCTTGACCGGTCGAAAGCTATAATACGCCGTCCAGGGCGGTCTTGAGGGGATCAGAGGAGGCTTAAAGTCAGATCTACATCTACATTATACCCAGCGAGCTGCCACAAGGGCGCGGGGCATCGGGGTCTTAGGTCACCAGCCGTGAAAATGGTGGAAAAATTAAAAGGAGAGATACGTACGGTTGAGTAGGTTTTTCCCTTCTTTCGAGTTTTTGCAGAGAGGGAAAACGAGGGTGACGAATGAAAACGAAAACCCGAGTTTCCTCCACATTTTACCCAACATACTTTTAGCCATTTTTTGGCCAATACATTTAATTGTTATACGTGTAGTTGCTTAATGCTACGAATACAAGAACGCGATGTAAACATTTGCAAGGCTTACAGCTAATCACAGATTATTAGACGACAACTATTCCGTGGTCTCGCAACACTATTATCGTCCTATCGTAGCGCAAATACGATGGAATGTTTAATAGATTACATTTGGCGAGAATTCAATCATAACACATGAAAGGTGCTGAGAACCGTCGACATGCAGCCGGTGCTATGGATATTCGTGGGACATGACTTCGGTATTTATCTCATTTCATCGTTATGTCTCCGATCTCATTGCAAGAGTCAGCATAGGTTGATGTGCTTCGAGGCCATTTGATAGATACAAACAGGCACTAGGATTTACGATGCAAGTAGGAGTTCGAATGAAAATAAATGATACCGAAATGGATAATGAAACATTTCATGTAAGGTCAAAAATGAAATGGCAAATGCAATGTAGCCGTCGTAAATCACACATGAAGAGGTTCGGAAAAAATATCCTGCGTAAAATATCAAAGTAATTCTCCTATTGTTGATTTCACCTACAAGACATAAATACCCCTGCTCGATGTTCCTATTTAAAGCTCATGCAACAATCGCAAAGAAATGATGAAATATATGATGATATAATAGATGAAATTATGAAAAAATGGACGACAGAGAGTCGAAAACATAATTTTTAGGCAAAATCGAAACTTTGAGAAAAAATACAATTAGAATCAAAACTTCAATCCTTCAGCCATCAAATTGTGAAAATTTAAACCTTTATCTTGACCGCAAGCATTTAAAAAATGGAGTAAGACGTCCATGCAACGAATGCAATGACAATAATGGAAGTAAAAGTTTGCGAACTTACGGGGAAATGAATAATCTTCAGGCCTTGGAAATTTTAAAGATTGTTTCGTGGTTGAACTGATATCAGCATTCAGGAACGGCACACTACCTTGAACATCAAAGCAGAATTAAAAAAAAGCGGAAAATAAGGCGCTGCCACAATTAGAAGGAGAGGTGATATGGGGAACGAGGGCATCCATTATGAATAAATTAAATTCTCAAATAATCATCAATTTAAAAAATCTTGACGGTATGCACTACCTTGAAAAATGATATATTTTTCATGTCATGCACAGTTTCCAGATAGCACCTACCTAGTGTCTACATAATTCAATTGGTACAATTCAAGGTGTGAGTCTTGCCCGGTCTCTATAATCACTTTTTCACTTTCTGCGCTGGTTTTTGCTAGCAATTTAATAGGCTTGACCGATCACCTTAGACATTTACTCTAAGATTAAGTGCATGCAGCCATAAAAATGGACGAGTAAGAGCATAAAAATGGACGAGTAAGAGGACGGTCGCTGCCCATCCGGCCACGCAGGCCTAACCTGTGCGTGTCTTGCGTGCCATGGTTTCGCCTCTCGTGAGGCACGGTGGTGATAAGAAACTTGGCATAATGTAGGTACTTGGAAACTTGGCTTGGAAAGGGAATATCATCATAAAAGTTATCAAAATATGCATATGAATTCCTACGTTTTACAACATAATATTTGGAGGCTTATTAATTCTGTTGGGAGACATAAATGCAGAAGCTACATAATACAAACAATCAACAAAATGTGCTTTGGTGAGGGATTCACAGGCTTAACACGCAACAAAAATGGCGGAGTAAATGAAAATCGCTCTCATAAATACCATGATAGTTGGGAAAATAAAGACCTACACTGCATAGATTTTAATGAATGGAGAAGATATTTCAATGGTAAAATTATCAAAATCGTTCTTTTTTAACAAAAAAACGCTGACAAACTATGGAGATCGCACACTGAAAAATTAACGTTTCGACGCTCCGAAAAGGAATGCACGCAATAAGATCATCAGTGTTTCGATTCGGCGTCGAAAAGCATATCAGAAAAACAACAGGAAAACAAACCATACATCGCGTGTCTTCCGAACAATTTTATGGTCATAAGCGAAATAAATAACGCCTCCTCCCTTGCACGAACGGGAATTTTGGTGAATGCATGCGGTTTACTCACGGTTTTACCGGGAGTGAAAATAACAAGAATATGTATGGCTCGTGTTAGCTGCTGACTTCCTAAACTAACAATATCTCACGCATTGCCCAAAGTTTTTACGTGATAGTTTTTTTTTCTAAACAAAAGGTCACGGAATATGCTTGGCTAAGGATGACTTGGAGAAATTCATTTCTAAAACTTCAACGGCTTGTGTTTCCAGAGGACAAATGTAGGTCGATTCTTGGTGTATACCGGCCCTCCAGAAGGAAACACTAGACCATAAAATGCTACGTTCGACTATGTTGACGTGATGAATATTGAGCGGTTGGTTTGCTCGTAAGATAAAAAACTATTGAAATACCAATTAGAACGAGTAACTGCACTTATTTTTTCCACTTCCAACAGACCTCTGCGGTGACTTCTAGTTGCGTTCCGTGGATATGAAAAATTCACTTCCGCTTGTTCATTCCTTCTCACTATTCGCTTCGTAAGTATTCCCGCTGAAGCTCAAGCTTGTTCAGAGCCGCTGGATAGCATTATTCCTTACCGTTAAAGGAGTGAGACAAGGACTAGCAATTATATCAGAGCGGGAGATGGTGATTTATTTAAGATGTGGGCAACGCTTGGCGCAATGAAATGGAGCGCAAAAATTAAGCTATCACACTTGCGAACAGAGCTCGAACGGAGGCTTCAAATTCTATCAATTCAGCAAATATTTGCGCTGCCAGAGAGGGAAATAAACTCTGGGAACTCGCTGGCAGGAAGTATTGGAACGAAGTTTACTCTCCAAAGGGCCTGGGCAGAGAAAAATCATGCTTAAGCAATTAACTGAGAGGAGGAGGAGAAGGAAAGAAGAACAAACAGGCAGACCGGATGAAGACGGATTGTGTAAAAGGTAGGTATTTACAAGCGTCCGCCTTCAAGGAAAAAAACCTCATGAGAATTAGGCCGGACTATAAAAGGACCGTCTCGCTTTGCGCCAAAGTTATGGGAAGGCGGATCAAGCACCGAATTAAATAACGAGAGGAAAGCAGCAGCAGAAAAAAATACGCGACACCCTAAGTGAAAACTGAAGCCGGAGAGTGAGGACAGAGAGGAAACAATTGAACTCGAGAGAAGTGAAATTCGACCTCCCTTCCCTCAGCCTCTCTCTCTCTCATTGCCTCACCGCCCCCGTCCTGACCTCCTTATCTTCCCTCCGCATCTCTCTCCACTCCCCTCTACCAACCTTCCCCTCTGAACGAACCGCCGGACAGTCGTAAAAAACGACCGCTTGCGTGGAAAACAAAGGCACTTGCTCCCTCAATCCCTAGCTAAAACACCACCGACGAAAACGTCCGTGTTTGGACGAACATTAGGACGACAGTACGCACGCAAATCATACTGAATATTTTCAGAAAAACCGATTTCCCCGAGAGACACGAAGCGGACGCTTAGTGTTGCGTTCTTCCGTCTGGGAGGTAATGCTATGAAGGATTAAGTCGGGTATGATTGAGTATAAAGATTAGTTGCGACATTGCCAAAGCAGATTCTAGTGGGTAGGATTACAGCAGTGGCTAGACAACTGCTCCGCACGCCAACCCAAGAGCCAAGAGTTGAATACTGACGGTGGGGATTATTTTTTATCGGAAAAGAGTTTGTTGCTATGAGGGGACTTGAAGTACAACATTCAGTCAGTCGGGTGATACCTTACGCCATGGTCCCCGATCCGTCTCACTGCGAGAGTATGCATAAGCGGACGGAGGGCTTATTTCCTTTCTTCTACAATAACTAATAACTTTTCGGTCGGAGAGCTCAATTCGCATTCGAGGCAGGGTATGAGTAATAGTAAATTTTTGTTCATCACTGTTAAAAATCAATCATATCCCGAAAAGCTCAGTTTCTATCTTAAATATACCCGACACACGAAGAGAACACACTTGCGACGCACCACTCTTACCCAATCACGAGCGCCATAATAGTAGCCGGGATGGTTAGAGAAATAAGACTTGGTCCCTTTACTGTTCTCTGATTACCGCAGAGCGGAGAACGAAAACTACGGAGAGAAGACTCTACATTCATGCGCTCATAATGATGCGTAAAGGAGGACTCTCCTTCCTTCTGGAGCCTATCTCGTTCCAAACGAACGAGTTTGAGGAAGTAGAGCGAAATCTGAGGCACAAGGGAAGCTGCTTCTTTTTCGTTATTTTTCGAGCAGAGAACAACCAACAAGTAAGGAGACGAGGAACACCTTAACTTGAGGAAGAAAAACCACTACTTCGAGAGATCTAAACTCACCCCTTGACAAAAGAAATCACAGTGAATCTAATAAACACCAGAAAATTCACACAAAAACTTCAGTCAAAACTACCTCGCGACAGCTCTTTCACCCGAACCTCGGATAAAAAAAACACCCGTCGTGACGAACAACAAATGTGAGCGACGAGATAGGGAGAACACACAAGTACTGTTGTTCCTGTCATAATGGGACCAAATGAAAGCGAGAAAATATACAAAACATTCGAAACCTACCAGGAGGTGTATATAGAACTATTTCCCGATGGAGAAGCAACTGTCTCAATTTTGAAAGGGATCATCCCGTCAGTGATATCAGGATGCAAAACGGAGGCCTTTCTTGACATTGTACAGGAGCGCACGTGGAAAACACAATTTCGAGCGAATATTGACGGGAAACAAAAATAATGCTTACAAGAGCATTTTATTCAATCTACCCTTGGAATTTAACAATAGGAAGGCATATCGGGGGAAAAATGTAGCGCAGAGGAAATATGTACATTGAATGTTTTTCATTTGGTTATTGGAACGCACACAAATAATGTTTCCCTAAACCAAATTTATATCCAGTTCATATTTAGCTCGATTTAATTTGTCATTCAATGAACTTGAACCCCTTAAGGATAAATAACTAATATTATTACCATCGATTCTTAGTTTTACAGTATCCATTTTCCATGCTATCTAGTCCGTGGAGAATCGAGTAATTTTTCGTCCTTTCTTTGAAGAGGTTTGTAGCCTCGGTTTATTTCAATGAACCGCCTATTTTTCATTCAAGGCGTTTCAACATAATCTCCAATCAATAAGTAATATTCCCCTTTAACGTTTGTCTCCTATATGCGGTTCGCTCCATGTGCATGGTCTTAAGCACTCTACATCTGATTCAAAATGCTAGACGGTTATAACCAGGGATTTGATTAGCAGAGCCAACCGTTTCAAATCACATTTCTCCGAAAGATGAAAGAGGAAAAGAAACTTCATCTACGTAAAAAACACCAAATATGCAAGTGTACTCTTTGTTTCATAAGAGAGGAATGTATATCATAAATATCGAGCATTCCAGATTCAAATTTCATCACCCTGTTAAGGTTCGCTGAAAAAAAAGTGGGATTCCGCACGTGATTTCCGCAACCAAGAAAGTTTCACAAATCCGATTAGATCTCGTTTTTACCTTTATTAATCACATACGATTCGAATCGATTTTTGGATTCGACTTTTTAGCGAATCGATTCACGAAGATTGTTGCGAATTTATTTCATCAAATTAATTCACTCGTTGAATCGCTCGTCTCTAAATTACACCGTATACAAACTTATCTTTAATTTATCAGTTTGTATCCGCACATCTAATGCCTTAAATTAGCGGTAAAGGTGAACAATGAAAGAAGAGGGTAACGAGATGACGATGGAGACGGAGGTTAAACGTGAGCCAGGAGTCGGAGGGGCCATTACCGTTGAGATAGAGAAGGTCATAGAGCTACGCGGAAAGGTCGAGAGGGTATTAATCCCCATTTGAGGGAAGCTCGCGGCCTATTCCCCAGTTACCGACCGGTGGGACCGCCAAGTGCAGGCAGGAACACATCCCATCCCATCTTCCGATTCCTGATCTCCGCGGGAAAGCGGCCGGACCCTCTTGTACGGCGGCAGTCTCTCGAGGGAGATGGCGGTCAGTACCTCTGGTGGGTGGGTAGAGCATGTACATCATCGATGTCATCGGGTGCAAAAGCGAATTTCGTCCCAGATGGATTTACCACTCCAAAGGGCCACCGGAGAGGGTCCGTGCTGGTGGGGTCAAATGAAAGGCCCTTGGCCTCGCGGGGGATGCTGCTCATAGGGGGTGAACGTGACAAGGCAAGGGCAACACAGTCAGAATTAGGGCATTTGGAATGAGGTAGTCGACAACTGACATCATTTGCGGTATTAAGGTCTGAAATGGATGGATCATTTAGAGAATGACGGAAAAATGGAGAAAAAGATTTTGATATCCTACCCTCAACAAAAGGCGCCCAGGGGTTCAGTAGGAGACATCGCCAGGAAGTAACCAAGTAGAGATCGGCTCCAATAAAAAAGTCTCCTCTACTGTGACGATTTGAACCGGCACATTTGAAATGGGAAGTTGGGAATATCTGAAATACTAAATACTTTAATATTGAATATTATTGTTGATTTGGAAAACAAAGATCCCTCTTGTAAACAAAAGTGGCATTTGCATGCACTGTACGAATACAATTACTCCGATATAGTCAGGAAGAGGAATCAACGGCACCAAAGTCAATGCTACCCAACGCCAACTTAGGTGAAGACCTTCATACGTCTAACTTTAACTATATAGTCGTAATTCAAGAAAATTAAATCGCCGAGTCTGATGAAAAACTCTAGCAATGGACCAAGCAACTTTCGGACAATACCTTCATGTGAAAAAAACAACAGCTCACATACTCTTCGTTGGACTCTCAATTCTCAGCTCAAATTTCAAGTTTAAGTTTCAAGATAGTACCTATGCAGTATATTATTATACATTAGTATGAAGTTTCAAGTTTAAGTACTGGTATATCAATAATATTCACTACTTCTGATCAGCTAATCAATTATTTCCAGGATTAAAATAGAAATAAGAACACGATTTTCCAAATATTTCAACAAACAAATCTAAATTTAGAGGGAAGAATAAGGGAGACACAAGATATAAATTTTAACCTTGACAAATTAAACCTATTTAGGACAACCTGATGAATAATACACAAAAAACCTTAGTAATTTTTCGGAGATTGAGAATGATTAAGAGTTTTGAGCTTAAGTAAAACCAGATTAGACCAAGATAACTTTCTTAGGGCAAACAAATTCCTGGGGTCTGTAAAATTTTTTTCTTCAGAGAAATGTAGATGGTGAGGATTTTTTTATCAAAGGCAGATATAATATCATCAAAACATTAAAAGTAAGAAAAATATAGCCGGTGGACGTTTAGAAAATGTGACTTTAAAATATCTAATTGAAAAAACTGCACGATACAAATTTGAGTTCAAACATCACATATGTTTTCCTTATTTTAGCCCAATGAGTTCAAAGAACGAACAAGATATCTAAGACACGGAATCAAGGCGAACAATGCGTAATCGTTTGAAACACTTCCACTGGTACTTAAATAGAGAAAAAAAAATACTGACTTGTATCAAACTGAGTAAATCTACGGAAATATCTTTTGACAGATTCATTGTATAACATAAAAATGTTCACTTCAAGGACTAGAGGCCTCCGATTCCAAAACTGTGACCAATTACATCATCATGAAAAGTAAAACGACAGATATAAACAAAGTCATTCATACACTGGCAGAAATGTCGATAACCGACGAAAGAGCGCCTCATTTTTTCGAACATTCGATAATTTTCGCACATGGTGCGTAACGATGAAAAGAGAAAAAAATATCAGACGCTCCATAAATGATGTCCATACAGCGGAAACGGGCTGCAAAAATGTTTACTCACGGCCGAAATTGTTTATGGCTGCGAATTGGTTTCGCGAATTGGGACGGGCAGCGACAGAGGGAGCTGCGTTAATCCCCAGAATAAAACAGACTGGGCATAAATCAACCACAAACCAAATACTGAGAGAGGAAGGTTTCAGAGAGTGCACGATTTCGGTCGCCAATATCCCCTGGCACACAAAAAGCTTCCAAATACTGTTATCACAACTTACCGTCGAAGTGAGAGCATTACGTTTCGGCTCATTTCGAAACTGCGACATATCCTAAAGCTCTACTGGAGTTTGAGTAGCAATTAAACGAAACAATTTTCGTGATGGAAAAATGAGCCTCATAAGTTTTATATCGCTCAAGTTTTGGAGTGCACGAGAGACCTGACGAATTATGTCAGGCGGCAGAAAGTTCATCAATCCTCCAGCGTTTTCATTTCCTGGAGAAATGCCCTGATAAAACTCACTCACAAAAAAGAACAGGTAAAACAGACCATTTTACTCAGATCCTTAACCTTAAAAAAAGGGTTCGGTAAAGAGGTAAATTTTTTTCGGGCAATTGCAATGAGTGCACCCAATTGATACGTTCAGCGCAATTGGATTGACAAACTATTCACCTCCTTACACGAGATCGAGAATGGAAAAAGAAATACGAAGAATATCTTCCACTCAGTCGGCGGTTAATTTTCGAATGGCATCCAGTCTCTTGCAAAGCGACCCGGAAAATAAACTTATCAAAGCAGAAATTGGCGATTGCACGCCTTGCTGGAGCAGTGTCGGCTTTAGGAGTAGAGCAGAAAATAACCATTTCCAATAATCCCAGTCTGGATTTTCCTCGCGCCGTCGATATAGATTGATGAAAGGAGACGGAGGCAGGTGGAGACAGAGGGAAAGAGAAAGAGTTTGAGACAGACGAGTCAAAAGGGGAAAAATGAGTAGGGAAAATTGCGGGGAAGGAATGAGGGCATCACGAGGAATACGAGTCTCATAATGGCGATGAGGGAACGGCTTATTCCGCGGCGACTCAACGAGCCGGAGACGATAAATCGAGAAGTACAACGGCCTCTGGGGTGCTACTGGGGAATTAAAAAACACGCTACGAATGAGTCCGTAGCTAGACGAAGAGGAGAGGGATATCAAGTTAGGATGGATGGACGTGTGAAGAAGAGGAGTGAGACGGCGTGGATATGCGACAAACCTGCCGGCGTGGATATGCGAATGCGCGGTCGATTTGAATGGGCAACTCCCCGGCGACGATACTTCCTCGGCTCTATCGATAATGGGAATGAGGGAACGGGGAAGCGTGAATGGATCTTGCGGAGTCCTGCGGTCAACGGGTGAAGAGACCACAGGAGGCTCTCCGTCCATTTTATTTATTTTTCCCTAGAAGATGCAGCCTTGTATTCTAAATATATATGTGCAATAGTAACCTTGAATTTCCTGAGAAAATCATCATTTTAAATGCATGCCATCATTTGCATCTCAACTCAGCCACAGGGGTGATTAGTTTCTTCAAGAACACCTCTAGTTAACTACAAGGGAAAATGGACGTTACAAGATTGGTCACCGAGCATGTCAGACACACTGTTTCAGTAAATTTGAATTCCATGAGTGATAACGAGCGGAGGAATACCTATCCGATCGTGTACTGCAGTGTGCGTCCGCCTTGGACGTCTAATTGTAAGGGACTACTATATGCCCCTTCATGTATACCTCCACTCACGATATCGCCACAGCAGACATTGGCCCGCCTTGGCACGGGGAACGTGTGATCAAACACTTTCACTATATTCTGTTAATAGCACAAGTTTCCCAAAAATGGTTAAGTTCTATCTTCATTATATTCAACGCTTCGAAAGTATCCTGACTCTATCAAGAATAAGGACTCAATTCGCACGGTTTCCATCAATGTAAATGCCCGGATATCGGATCAGCTGTTAACAGAATTAACTAGCAGTTTTTAATAAATTTTAAACAGATATAAAAATCAATTTTGGGCTCATAATTTATAATTAAATGTTTACGACAAAAGGCATGACTAAGACGTACTCTTTAACGCTAACTACACTGTTAATGCTAAAAGACAAGTGAAGGGTCAAATCCCTAAAACTACGAAAATTTTACAGAATAAAAATTTGAAAATTTATCTTTTAAGTTAGTATTTTGGTATTAATTATTAATTACAAGATCGTATACTACTAAAGAAGCACTTATAAACGCATTCGTAGTCATGAGGTCGATTACAGTTATTTTCACAAGTTAACAAAATCATTGCCATATACTAAGGTAATTAGTGATCGATATAATTACAAAAAAAAGGGAATGTTATCTACATTTCAACCACGGGGGTACATTCACGACTCAAATAATTCATTCTGCCTAAAAAATATGCATATCAATTAATTATAATTAACATTTCCACCTAAATTAGACGCTGAAATTAGAAAGGTTTCCCGCGGGAAAAGATTAGTACATACAATGAAGCGCCGTCTGTTATCGCATCATTCAGAACGCTTTTCCCTCTTGCGGCCTGATAACTTAGTGCTGATATATTTGTGTACCTCAAATAACTTCATTATGCGAAATACGTCCTATGGTTTGAAGTAATGAAATTATTGATCACTACTGAAATCGGATAATCTTGTCCTCTAAAAGTCTAATGTTAGATTTCGATAGGCTATCAATAAATAACTAGCATTTCCTAAATAATATGAACTTGCTTTGGCTAAAGGCATGCGTAATGTATTAAAATGTACTTGAACGAGACTAGCAAAAATATACAATTGCGAAAACACAACGCCTACAATAACAGACTATACTGGGGTTACGTTCAATGACCGATGGTTAAAATTTGCTTGAAATGAGAAGAAAATCCTTTAATAGTCAAATGAAATGAGAAAACACTTAACTGACCCATGAAAAGAGGATTTTAAGGCATTCCTAGAATGATAACCAATTTCCTGAACGATCAGATGAGAGGGTACATCAAACTCCTCTTTCTTATCTCCATCCTGACAGAAAAATGAAAAATCTAAACACCGAGAACGACAAACCTCGATTGAGGATAGAGAATAGGCTAGAACACGGAAGGAAAGAGAATAGACGCACGGGGGGGTAAGAATAAACTAACCGCGTAAACGCTCATTCGAAAAGGAGAGATGTCCCGCAGAAGAAATGATATCCTCCGCTTTTGCACGACACAATTCCCTTCCGCCACTCGAACCATTCGATTCACCACGAAAAAATCTCATCACTTCCCATTCCGGAGAGAAAAATAAAAGGATCCCAGGAATCCTCGGAAATCCTCAAGGTCGGAAAACCCGCGAAACTAAGGCGTTTGCGAAAAAGAGCACATAGAGGGAGGGTAAAGGTAAGAGGCTCATGGAGATGGTACTTTCAGCTACATCCACGTTATATTCTTCGAGCCGCCAAAAGCGCGTAGGGCAGAGGGTGCCACCGACCATTACCGTGTTTCCTCATTGAGACTTAACCGTTTTAAACAAAAGTCATAATGCAGCATTAAATTATATGGTTGTTTTACTGGGGTTTGAATGGGAATCGTGGGACAGAAAAAGAGGTACACAATTCATTTCGACGAAGGGACCATCTCACTATTTTTCGAGGTTTTGTGCGGGCATAATATGTGGCGAGGGGGCCTAATAATATTTTCAGAGACAGCATCAGGTCTACGGTACTTTTATAGGGGTTACCATCGTCGGAAATGGTCACTGTATGGTGATTTGAGAAATAAAGGATACATGACATCGCTTTATCAAACTAGGGAAAAATATACATGAAGCAATACACAAAGGAGACGGGCGCTTTCATGGACTCATTCTCCAGCAATAGAAATCATATTTCGATGGATTCTACCAACAAATACTATCCTGTACCCTTGAAGACCTTTCTTTACATGCACACAGAGGTGACAAGCTTCTTCATGAGCGTGGGGGGGGGGGGAATTCTATCACCCAAGTTCCATACGACCTATCCGGCCAAGACACAATATACCTTGAGACGAACCCTCCTCATTGTTTCGATGGGTGGTTATAGAGAACTGGCGTCCAATACCGAGGTTAAGGATTTGGATCTCGGTAGTGGTAGATATTCTCAAGAGGGATCCTGATTCCTACTTGGGTGGAGTGGGAAGGGCACCTCAAGAATAGTAATCTGGATTCCGAAGGGACGATGGACTGTGGTCTCTTGCCGCCTTTCGCACATGTCGGGCTTCTATCCACACTCCATTCTCATTGACTCCTGTCCTAACCGATCTTTCCACATGTCCTAATGGACTTCCTATAGAAATCATGATACCAGTGGGAAATGTGATTTGGTGGGGAGATATGAGAGCCATGAAATATTTTTTGCGAATGAACTAAAACACTTGAATTCAAAGAGAAAAAAGAATCTGAAACTAAACCTGAGGGCCAACTGATTTCTTATTACTTTAGTCCCGGGAGCTTATTCCGATATTTTCTAAGATTTTCAAACTTCTATAAGGTCTCGTTTTAGCTATTTTTTGCATCTCTTTTATTGATAAGGGGCATTTGGATAGAAATGGGTGTTATAGGGAGGAAAATACGTGAAAGTGGAGGAGGCATTATGAGAAGAGGCGGTGAACGGAACTCGGAACAACCAAACCCTCTTATATTGCCAGATGGGAGCATCCCGCCACCGATATTATTCCCTTGGATGGACTGCACTTTACAAGGGTCTCAAGACGCGTTTCCAGAACCCCTTAACAAGCGCAGCGTCGTCTCACTCCGATGCCTCTCCAAGACACCCTCTCTGCCATTTCTTCACCCGATAACCTTGCTTGCTCTCCCGTTCTCCCCTTTCCGTCTAATACTCAGCCACCTCTTCCTACCCCCACGGTAAACCTTCCCCTTTCCACTTCTCGCCATGCGCACAATATCCTTGTGCCCCCACTCACAGTCCCACGGTCACCCTTGCACCTTGGATATATCCCAAAAGCACGACTGCGTTTTCTCAAAAGGAAAAGAAAACCCATGCGAATCCATCCCCAGTTATACCCTACGCCCGTGCGTTTAGGCGCCCAATTAGAGACGCCGTTGGTGGAATAAAATCCATTTTCGTTCCCTTGAGCGCCTTGTTGAACGAGCGCAACCTGCGGGTTAACCCACGAAAGCAATACTTGCCTTTTCTAGGAGTTCGCCACTTAATCACGTCGCTGTTCGTACGCCGGAAGTTTTAAAGCACTGAAGCATAACTCAGAATTACACTTCAAACGGAATTATTGAGTCAGCGTGAGCTTTAGTGCAAGAGTTGGATAATAAGCGTGGATTCACATTAACTATTCAAGGGAAATGTGGTTTCAGATGCGAGTCGAGCTAAAACTCAACCTTATAAAAGGAAAAAAAGCAAATGATATGAGTGTATTTTCCAAAAATATTAATTAAACGATAAACAAAAAATTCGACAACATTGCTTTGAAAATTACCGCAAAACCACTAATAGTTCCCAGTAAATAGAGTTAAGGTAGCGCTGAGGTACGTCACTTTCACGCACATGTGATAATGTTCACAGCGAGAGCACACACAATCCATCGCAAACTGGAACCGGCGATCTTTCTTACCATAATAACATGTCATTGACCGAGGTACCTGAAGGAAAAAACACCATAACCCTCGTTCATTTACACGTAGATTCAGATAATTTTGAATAGTTTTTAGACGGATATAGAGGGAGATTTTTCCTAGGTCGGAAGTTGAAAACAATAACATAAATATTTATACTGAGCGAGAGTTAAATGGTCCAAATGCACGGTAAGGCAAATCACAAAAAAAATTTGAACTGAACTAACTATCCGCGAGTTAATTTGGAGATACGATCGATGACTTTAGACGAAGAAATCTAAGAATCCATCGCAGCTCACCCACGAAGCGTTTGCCTCACGTTGAAGAGGCGCGACTAGTTCGCGAGGATTAAGGGAACTGAGAATCAGAACGGACTCGAAAAATGCAGCGTGAGGCTCGCGAGAGATTTTAGCGCGTAACCGACTGGAAGAAGCGATAAAGGGGAAAAGGAAGGGGGAGGGGAGACGGGGGAAGAGAAGCAGCGGATAGAGAGAGAGAGGGAAGAAACGTTAAATTAAGGGGTAGGAAAAAGGGTGCGTGAAAAAGTGAAGAAAGGGTAGGGCTGTACGGGAAGAGTCAAGTCAGGACAGATTAAAAGATAATGACGTAGATCGAGGGCTGGCGGGAAGAAGGGGAGCGTGCGAGATAAGCAGGGAAGGCAATGAATGAAAACGAACAGAAAAGATAAGTGAAAGATCCCTAAGGCTCGAGAAGGTGGGGAAGAAGGTGAGGGAGAGAGATATTATTTAGGGAAACAAAGGAGAGAAAGGAAAAGCTTCATGAATGAAAATGTCGAAGCTGAAACGGAACGGTAGAGAAAAGGATACACGAGGCAGGTCATAAAATTTTCAAAGAAGAAATTCATACTTAAGGGGTAAGAAACATGGAAGAATGGCGAGCCGGTGGCTAGAATTATTTTTAATTAAATCAAAATGACTAAATAACTTTTTCACAGTAATTAATTCTCAGACGACTGGTTTCATGGCATAGGTGGCATCTTCAGGTATATATTTTCAGTCTGGTACTGAATATATCTATAATGAAAAGACAGTATAATTTGGAAAGGGGGGAAGGAGGGCAAAAAGGGAGGGGTAGAAGGAAGATGAAGGGTAGGAATAGGCCAAATGATGGTGAGGAGGGGGTGGTGGGAGGGGAGGAAAGTTGTTGAATGGAGGAGCGCGAGAATTATATTTTCTAAAAACAAGTCTCACATGATTTTTAGAGGCTCATTAAAATAAATCGTCAATACGCTCAACTACAAACTCACTTTAACAATGATGATAATTTTCAAACAATGCTTGTGCACCTCAACTACGGCAAAAAAATCAACTCAAAGACATATTCCATAATGAGCAAAGAGCTTCATAATGTGCGAGACAAATTTACCACTAAGATGCATTAATTTAAGCAAACTGTAGGAGTATTTTAAGACTTAATGGCTCGAGAGAGAAATTGCATTTTTAAAGCTTGGGTTACTGAGATTTTTTCACTAAGAGCTGCAACATTTGACTCGGATTTAAGATGAATAGGCAAAAATAAACACATTAAAGTTAGGAGGATAAAGAGGATCCGACGAGTATGTCCGTGATGGCCTTTTTTTTAGAAAATTCCAAAGCAACTGGCGCCAAGATAATGACGTCATGAATCAACGCGACGCCTAAAATTTCCGGCAAACATTAGACCTGCAGCACGCATTAACCCAGTTGTTTAAAAGATGAACAGCTCTAATAATCACGAGCAAGACAAGATTACGAGAGCACCAGTCAATCATGTAGTGTTCAAGGGAAAGGCGTCGATAGAGAAACATTTGAAAATAAACCAATAATCTTTCAATCAAAATACATTAACTGTTATTATGACATCAAATATGGATTAATATATGCCCCAAACTACATGAATCATCCTTTACATCGAAGTATACTGTTGTTAATATGGAGAGAAAGCTCTATTGGAACCAACCTTTGGCCGTGATTTTACGCCATTTCTTTCTGTTCCAGCGAAATACAATGTGAGTACTCTACAAAGTCACAAATAATGCCAGATAATGTGGTCTTCTACTAATAAGGCCCAAACGCGTACCTTTCCTTAGCATATTTTCAACTACCCAATAAATAAGACCTTGGTGATCTTACACGCTCGATGTGACAACTCCCACCAATTCACTTCATAGCACAATAATCTACACTCAACGCACAATAACGGATTAAAAAGCGTGGATATGCGAAAAGACATTATTCATCGACAACAAGGATTTAACCTAGGAATTCTCCTCTGCGCTGAGCAATGAATTCGCGTACATAAAAAAATTAATCTGCGGTGAATAAGGCAATTCTTTACACGTATGGGAAGTTCACTTTTTGGGAAACTAATGAACAGATAAAAAGATGCCAAAAATATTAATAAAAATACTGAAATGATTGATTACTATAAAAACATATGCTAAATTAATTTGAATGTTCCTTTTAAATCTATACCAGTAATGGGTAGGGCATAATTAAAGCCATCTAATCCGTAATGAGGCGAAAAAAGTAATTATATGTAGCAACTGGGTTTTGACTCCCGAGTTTGAATATCACATTTCACCATCAAAACCTGACAAAACCATATATTTCATCGCCATGCAGCATAACAAATATGACATGCACGCCTCAATTTCCGAGTGATAACAGTCTTCATCGAAGTTTATACAACGGCAGAAAAAAAGATGACTCGAAATCAAAAGCTTTAAGTCAAATTCATTTTTACTTGACATTTGGGATTTGATGCGGAACGTGTGGATGGCCTTTTTATGCTCACATTATACTCATGCACGATGCCGTTGGCCCACATCAACTGAAATGAATCTCCCAGGGAAATGAGATAATGGCACACGTGGCGCCTGTATACGGTATCTATCAATAAATGAAAGCAGAATCTAAATTTTATCCCGCCATGTTTTCCTGTATCCGATTTGTTGTGAGGTAATCTACACTCATGGTTTCAGCTGAAAATAAAGGCAACATGAATTCATACTGATAATGAGTCCATGTTTCCAATCGAAATGCAAGCGAAAACAATAGTTAGATTATTGTAAATACTAATGCTAGAAAAAAATATTCAAAATACGTAGTTCCAACATCTCTGCAATGATAAAAATACGTTTTTGAATGAAGACATAAAGCAAGGCAGACAGGTCAATTATAATACCGAGATTCAACGAAGGTAGGCACTATTCGCATGAGACATGTCGGTATAACTAACGAACCCAATGATTACACTGCCAAGCGTTCTCTTGGACGAAATACACACGGATTGAATTCGTAACGTGAACGCCAAACATAATCAAAAATCGATCATAAGAAAACCGATTAACCTTATCCCCATTCCATTCGATTGGACAAGAGATTTCGATGATGAGCATCGGGATTTCTTTCAACTTTCCAGATTTAATAAAATCCAGCGTCTGTATCAAGATCTCCAGCTCTGTCTGCTTTGCGTCGGGGGCAATCGGAGGGAGAGATGTGGCTTGATCGAGATAAAAGAAGAGGGGATGGAAGAGAAAATGATGGGAAAACCGTGGGTATATGAAGGGAGAACTGGAATGCATGGAGTGGGCGGCACAAAAAAGACACACCCAGGGGGAGTGGGCGAACGAGTGAAGGAGTGTGTGGGGGGTGGAATGGGAAGGAAGGGGAAGGAGGAAGCGAGGGGAGGCGCGAACGAGTCTGGCGGCGCCGGATGCACGCGAGTGAATTAACCCCATTCCGAACCAATTTTTGAAGCCTACCGAGGGGGAAAATTTATACTTCTCCTGGGGCACTTCCCCCTGCGGGCTGGTGGGGTGAGTGGGGGGAGAGAGCCGATGATTTATGAAAGCCGGGAGAGGAGTAGTGGGGGGGTGGTGAGACGCGACTAAGGAATGGAAGGAGATGGCACGGCGAAACAGGACTTAACGGCGGGGTGGGTGCTCGCGGAGGTGGTGGCAGCTTAGAGAGGACAGAAGGTGGGGAGACTGCAATGCTAGGGAGTAGGAGGCGTGGGAGGGCGGAGGATTTGGACCGAAAGAACCGCGAGATGGTGGGGGAGCGTTAGATGGAGGAGTGGATATGAAAATTTGACGTCGTATTAAAACAGTGCGGAACGAAAATAAATTGCTCGAGAAGGTGGTGGTAGGTGGAGGCTGGGAGGAATGCGGAGCGTCTCCATTTTTAAGACTTATTGCGTTTCTTCGCTCCTGATGCGGACAGAATCAAAACTGAAAATAAAAAAAAGACAGCGGACGCAAAAGAGGAAAGTGCAAAGACCGAGAAGTCGAGCACGGAAGATGAGGAGTCGGGGAGGCGAAAGATGGGAATGCCGGCTTCCTCCCCCGGGAGAGGCGGCGGCGATGGATTCAGACCGGCGGCGAGATTAGATAAGACATTCGGCGAGAATAATAGATAACACGCATCCCGTGAGGAATTAAATAGGAGATGCCGTCCATTTGCGAGTTTTAATGCTCCGGGGGAGCAGTGGCTGCTGGTTGCAGTAGGGAAGGAATTCAATGAAAATCGACGCGAGTCCTCGAACAAAACTTCCACAGCACGGAAGCACGCATTTAATTAAATTAGATATTTCAATAAAAATGGCCAAGTTTAATTTTCGGACATCCGGGAATCCGCCGGGGTTTGAAATGAAACAACAGGAATCCAATTATGTGGATCAATTAATCCTTATGACGGCTTTATTACCGTCCCGAAAGGTTAGAGTTTCATTAGGTAGCCGATGACTGAAGAAGAGAGAACGAATGCATGAGAAATTAAGCTCGGCAATCCTTTCAGTAACAGTAGTCGCGAGAAGAAACGGCGATTAGGGATTCGGAGGAAGCATGTAGGTAAAAAAATCCATCGTGCTGGCTAAATCAAAATCTTCGTCCAATAAACGCCCACTACCCTGGTCGAAATAATCCCAACGAAAGTAATTTTACTCATTTATTTTATTTTTTCTTCTAATTCAGGCGTTGGCTCATTTGTGGAGGCGATTAATATCCAATCTACGGGAGAATGGTCACGCTCACGTTTAATATGCATGAGGGGTAGGAATCTTTTTTCAGCGAGCCATGGCTAGATGCTGCGGGACATTAAAGCCACGAAAACAAGCCGCCGTACGACTAAACTCGCCTCCGCGTGATTTTTTTCACCCACTTCACGGAGCCCTAAAAGACAATTGCAATTAAAACTTGGAGGGGTTAATGGATTATGCTAAGTCAAATGGTTAGATTGCGGAGGAGGAGGCACGGGAAGTAGGGCAGCACAGAACACAGCGGTCGCCCCAATTGGGGCAAAAGAACTTGCGCAGCATTCGTGTTCTCATTAGTCGCGTAGGTGGCGAGGAAAAAAACACGGGAAGAGGGATTAAAACTTGAAGATTAAGCGAGGGAACGCAGTTCATTAAAGGGGCGGAGGGAGGGCAGTTAAACGAAGTCACGGAGAGCTATACCTACGAGCAAGAGGAAAGGATTGGGCCATTTCCCCGGGAGGTTTGTCGTTAATAATCCAATTGGCAATGGGGAGGATAAGTAAATAGTAAATAAAAGTACCAATTGTATAAACTTGGTGGATATTGTCTGAAGAATCTCTAAAATCTTTACCTGGTAAAAAAGAGCATGCAATACGCAGTGGAAAGGTGGCTGGTTATCATTAGGGAGGAGGAGTCTGACATCTGAGGTCGTTTGCGCCATAATGGAAAAGTTGGTAAGTGACAGAATTCCCTCAGGGTGTAGGGTGGAGAGAAACCTGGAGTAGTAATTAGGATGCTTTTAACGAGAGGCCCCAGGGATTTGGGCTGCACAGAAAAATATCATCCACCAGCGGGATTCATGCCCGGACCCTCAGGATGGAAAGCCAGTTCGCTATACTTGATCCCGATTACGTAACGAAATTCACATATAAGAGTGTTAGAAGCTCTAAAACCCTTACCATGAATATTTACCGAGCACTACTTCGATCATACTTAATTTGATAAAGCTTGATGAGGAACCACGACATCACAGATAGTTTTCCATTATTTATTTTGGTAACATCAATATTATTGACTCAGTAATCAGTCCTTCACTTTCAAGGAAACATTTGTTTTCGGTGCTCCAACAGTTTAGGTTACACCTTACCCACACTCAACGCGGGATTTGACCTCTCGAGTGAAGGTCAGACCAGCACGTTTTCAATCAAGCAAACGCAGCACGCTTTAACTACGAAAACTTTGTAATGACAGCCATTGATCTTCCTCAACTCGATCCAATTCTAACGAAAATTATGGCTTTCCTACCTCATTTAACTTTTGCTTAGGACAAAGAAAATCAAGTCATTATTCTTTGTTGAAGAAGCTTATCATTCTCATTCCCAGACGCATTTCTACTACCAAATGGATAATCATGTGTTAGTGCTAAACAAGCGTAACTATTCACTTGATTTATTCAGTAAATCATCGTCAAAATACATTAATTAAACATACAAAGTCATTTTACGTACATCTGATGGAAACAAAAAAAAAGAGAGATGGACAGCCGAACTGATGAGTACAAAAATTCAATAAGTACAAAATTTCACTCAATCAGTATCAAAGATAAAGGAACTTATCGCTCCCTACGCCATTAGTGATGACGACAGAAACAGCGTAACACAACGATAATATCTACATACGTTAAAATATGGTTAACAAATAACACTTCCCCTCTTCATTTACCAATTCACTCCCCATTCACGCTTGGGGTCCAACACCTCCTACCACACCCCTCTTGGGCGGTTCCCAGGAGAGTATGAAGATATTTTAAAATATCGAAGTGTGAAGATGGAATTAAAGCAGATATATCACTTGTATCAAGAGTGACGCTGTTGAAGATTTCAAGCTAAAAGTAAGTTATAAAAATACCGTATCTACCTCCCAAAAACACTTTCAAGCGAAGACTGAGCATCGGGCTGAACTCATACGATCTTTCTGAACAAACTAGGGTGAAGGCTTAACGTGACCGCAGATAATTGTGATGGCCAGGGCATAAAGTTAGCGAGCGGGACTGACTGTCTGGCCATGGCCGTAACTCACGGAGCCGAAAGGCGCGGCAGCACCACTTTCGATCTCGGCCTTAGTGCAGCGGCGGCACCCTGAATGGCTTCTCGTCCTTTTTACGCCGTCAATCATTCACAGAGTCTCAAGTAACCGTTAAAAAATATAGCGGGGATGCAGGAGAAAGAAAAGAGACGATGCTTTAGGGGCAGTGGTCGTCAAGAAAAAGAATCCCATAAAATTCGTTTCCTTCTGAAGCCTTATGCGGCGATAAAACAAAAAAGGGCGATTAAAATGAAAAGAGCTGTACACGGGAACGATCCGAGGGGAAGAAAAGGCCAGACGGAAGTATAGCGGAGGAAACTAGACGGGGAATTGGGTGAGGGAAGTCTTGTAAGAAAGAACACGAAAATGAATAGGAACACAAAGTGTTACACCGCTGATTGGAGGACTAGGTTGGGAATGTACACTCTAAAGTCTGCACGCCAGGCATAAAGTACTAGATAAATTCTGATCAGGCGACTATCAGAACGACACCCAGGATAATACTTAAACTGCATACCAACACGATAACTGTAAGAGGAGGCACAATAAAGAGCCCACAAACTGAAGGTACAAAAATTATTTTCTCCACGCAGCGTTACTGACTATAACATAAACAGACCAAGACAGAGACACTACGTTAAACTGCAATTCACTTTCGTCCTCTCCGCTGTTTATTTCCTTTACTTCATTTCTTCACTTTTACTAGGTAGGTTTCCTAGTACCGTTTGCCGCACCATTCAAGCGGATTGCGTGGCTTTAGGTAGATATCAGTAGATGATTGGGAACCGCAGTTTCCATAATCTCAGCAAGTGGGAACCATTGGGAATTAAGGCCAGGAAATCGAAATCCCGCGAGTCTTGGTTTATTCCCAGGAAATGTATCAGTAAATAGCATTTGTATTAATGATCTCGACTTCTGAAAATAACTAAATTTATTAAGTTTCATGAACACTAATGAACAGAATCAAGAAAACAATGGATCGCCAGCCAAGAGCTCACAATGAGTCAAGCCATTTAATTCCTTTTGAAGCCTTATGCGTCTGCTGTATAACTGCTGTATCAGCCAGCATCAATTGGTTATGTCAGCATTAGATGGATATTGTATGAACTTTAATCATCTGAGTTCACCTTGCATTACTGATTTTCATGATGAGTGAATAGTAAATGTAATAAGTAAATAAATAAAAATGGCAATTAAAAAATTCCCGAAATAGCTATATCAATCAATTTTCACTGGTAATCATTAATACTAACCATAGCAGTAGTTATTAATATAAAAAAGGCAGTAATGAGGACCACTATGGCATGCAAATAAGAAGCACGCAGCTTTGAAATCGGGTAAAGACGCTTCCAAAGTTGATAAAAAAGTAATACGAGTCAAAACTTCGAACATAGTTGGAGCAGAATTACATGAATACACTGCCTCATTCCCAGGATTTCCCAACTTCCAAAATATACAACATTGTCAAATAATTACAATGGTCACGCAGATGAATCTATCGTGAGAGGTAAAGATATTTATTTTAGACCTCGATAAAATAGACAAAAGTTAAATAAACAAAACGACAGTCTCCAAAATATTGCCAAATTATTTTAAACAATGCAAATATTTAGCAATTACAAAGATACATCCATAGAATGCTGCGTGATTTTTAGTCCATCAGACCACAAAAAAAATTCCACCTCTGAGAAACAAAAACAAATTCCATGAGGAAAAATGCGACTGTTAACAATTAATTGGCGCGATTGGTACATTTATGAGTTTTAAAATATTCACATGTCGTTAATAAAATGCAAAAATATTATCGTACACAAAAGATTGAAAAAAAACAGAAGATTCTTCGTCAGCGGCGTAATGTGAGTGTTAGCATAAAAAGTTGTCACACTGGCATATGAATAATTGCATACCATTTCGGAGATTTTTGTTTTGTGTAATTTGTTCCTGTCTTTGAAAATCAAAAAGGACTAGAATTAATGAACTGCTTGCATGATAATAGAAATATTTTTACAATGGGCTGGATGCAATTAAATTCTCTCAAATGTTGGAGGCTAGTTTAATTCATGGGAGATTTTGACGACAGTCAATAATGGTCCTTATCCGCCAGTACATTCTTACGATTAAATACAATGATCAAAGCCATGATGAGAACTCAGACCAAAAACAACTCCGACCTTGCATTAATGAAAGGCTAATATCAAAGAGGTAAAATGTTGGTTTATCAATATTTCCATCCACTTCTAAAGCTCTGAAGTCGTTGAACGACATCTTTTCCCGAATAAGCTTATTCTTATGCATTTATAAGGAGCAGAATCCACACTTGCCATAACATAATGAAATTAATTTGCATTACTGTTACCTAGTAAGATCAAATGCTCGTTCGCACAATTTTTCAAGCTACTTATCCTAATAGAAGTCTTGCCTGAAATATACTCCATTCTACATTAATTTACTGAATACTTTTTAATCGGATAAAGGAATGTATCACTTTTCTGCAATTTCTATTTTCTAAATGGCCCTAAATACGGAAAAAGTACAAAATTTAGCGCCTTGTAGCAAGGAAATTTCCAACAGTTACATCACATTATCCGAATGAGGTTTATGGAACCCGTTTTTTAAAAATAGCTTTCTCCAACTATTGCGAAGGCGGGATCGTCAAATCACTCATTATCACATAGCTATTATTAAATACAGATGAACACCATTCTAAAAATCTCTCTGTGGCGTGCCAAAATATTGTCCATGGAAGCGAAATAAGAGGGTAGCATTGGGATGAGCACGACTACTAACGAAGCCTACAAGCTGATTACGCACGTTGATATTTTCGAACCGGATGAGAAAAATATCAAATCCATAGATACAGAGCACATAGAAGAACGTGAAGAAATAGACTCCTTAGATTCTTACTCTGGACTCCATTCGCGTATTTATCTGCGTTATTCCATTAAGTGCAGGAAACGTTAAGTGTGCCACTTCGATCGTGAAATTGGACACTTAGCTATTGATCCTTCCTCGCTTTTCGGCAAGAGAGTCTTAAATACTGACGTCACTCTTCTCTCCACGCACCTTCCACTCCATAAAGTCCCACTTACCTCCAAATCACCCATCCACCCTTAATGGCACACGTTACCACAACTGTCAGCCGCTTAACATAATAAATGTTCCTTCAATCTAAAAAAATCTAAGCCTCTAAAAGACGGCTTAAAAACTTCGAGCGCAGCAAGAACAAGCGAAAGCGGCAGGCAGTCGGATTGACTCATCCGGACGACTTAATTCTAGCAGGGTAAAGGGATAGGGAAGATCATGCTCGTCGGAGCACCAGGCGAGATAAATCCAGCGGAGAAAAAGTGAAAGGGTAGGGCAACGGGGCTTATGTCCGCTGTACCAAGGTCTAGCGCCTTGGAGGGAAGAAAAGAGCGATATCTAAAGGACAGGCAAGGGATTTGAAGTAAGAGCGAGCGTAGGGCTGGAAAGAGGAAACAAGCCGAGGCCGCGGGGAGGCTGTAAAAAGACGCGCGGCAGTAAAAAGGGGATAGATGGGAGGAAAAGGACGGAGGAGGAGGACGCGATAGAGATGTGGGAAGAAGAATAGGATAGCAGAGGAAAATTTAAACGGGAGAGAGGGAGAGTGAGGTTCATCCCAATTGTCTCTCCCGATATTTGACTGTCTAACCTTCTCTACCTCACGGATGGGGAGGCGAGATGAACATGACCGTTTGGAGTGACCTCAAGGGTATCATTTTCAAGGGGAAGAGTCGGAGGGAGAGAGTAGAGAATTGGCGAACACGCGGCTCCAGTGATGCGGACGAAAAGTCAGCCGAGGGAAAGCGAAAGGTACAAAGGGATGAAAATTAACCATATAGTAATATTATCAAAAAATATTCACTGCCATTTTTTTTTAAGTATAGCAGTATTAGCAAAGCAGAAACCCGCAGTAGTATTTCTTCATGACGATTAATCCCAAACCTCATCAGAAAGCTCTGCGTATAACAATCTTGAAAGGTGATTATCGGAAATGAAGTGAGATAGCATTGATTGCTTGTCTGAGAGCTGTGCATAATTAAAATTCAGTTTTTTTTTCACATTCATATATTTTATTTCTCCCGACGATGGTCAAGCCTACATAATTAGCATTAATGATCCTGTTTCAGCCATAGGAAAGTAATACATATCACATGCAAACTATTTCAGGAAGAGCAGTCAACTTCAGACCCAAGTCTACAGTCACTACTAAGGAACACGTACATATATCCTTGTCCAAGAGGAAAAACACGTTAACATTTATCTGAAGCAAGAGTTTGCTGAAAAGATGGGACATGAAAAACGAATAGGCAGAGTAGATATACATTTAGTACCCAAAAATGGGGTTATTTGGCACCTAAAGGGGATATTTTAAATCAAAGTAAAAAAAATGTTCCCCGCCTCCCGCGGGATACTGCTATACTCCTCACAAGTATATATGCTCTGTATTAAAAGTTACTTCAATTGTGCATCACTATTAAAATAATAAATGACATTTTAACCAAATGGGAAAATAATAATCGCTTACAGTATTTAAGTAACACCTCAAATACAGTTAACTCCAGACTAACATATTTTACGACGCAATGCAACGTCCTTTTCCATTCTAAAACACTCCGGTAAAAATGCTAAGTGAATCCCATTCTACAAGAAATAAGGTAAGAAATATGCGAAGTTAGGGCGTAATTAACTTTCTACTCTTACAATGGTGCATAGGCTAAGAGTGTATTGAGGATTTATTCTAAAGAATGTACTCAGTTTTTGGCATGTTTTCAGGGCTCTCACGCACTCATTTTGTACTTACGGCAAATTATTGCGATTACTGCGGGCACTTTATTTATCACCCAACACTTACACAATAAAATTAACTTCTGGGAAAGAAGAAAGGAATGTGGGAAAGTCTATTTTTCTGCATTCAGATATTTCGTTTGTGAAGGGTAATAACCCCCATTTCGTAGCCTCCACTCCCGACTGGAGATAGGGAAATGCAAGGGTTCGAATAGTGGTGGACGGGGGCCAGAAACGTGAACCGGGTCAAAGGAAACCGAACGCCCGACGCCAAAACCTGGAGATTCGCTGAAATAACAAGTGAGTGGTGGCCGGAACCATAGGGATGGGGGAAGGGATGGGTGGGGGAGGGGGAAGGTTATGCCAGCGAACGATGTGAAGTTAACTCCTAAAGCCTTCATAAACCCAATCTGGGCGTAGAGAAGAGGAAGGGTAGGAAGAGGATGGCTGAAAAAAGCGGATAAAATATGGGAGGGTGAGGGGTACTCTTACACGAATGAAACGAGGGTGGGGGGAGGGTTTGGGATTCAAGCGGAGAGAGGGAGAGGGTGATGGGAGTTGGATGGGGTGGGGGGAGGCGAAGGGGTTGAAGAAGAGTGGGACTCGAGAGAGACGGCTGTCAAAGGGGAAAACTCCGTGCCGTCTCATTCCGCTCCCAATAGACATAGCCAATCGCGATAATTGAAGGGATGCTGCCAGTGCTGCCGCCTGCCGGGACGGGGAATTCGAGATACGATGGGGGGAGGGAGGAGGAGAAGGAGAGCTGTGGCGGCAGGACGGGAGAGGGATAGAGAGAGTGAGAGAGAGGGAGGAGAGGAACACCAGAAGGACACGCGTGGTAGAGGAGGGGACCAGAAGCGTAGGGGTGGATTGAGGGGGGAGGAGTGGGAGGGAGAAACAGGAGAGCGTCGCTCCCCGCATTCGGAATTGAATACAGCCATTGCCGTCAAATCTGCCATTCCGTTTGCAATTGTCCGCCGTGGGGCGATATCCCCCGTGCATGAACGGGGTGGAGGCTGTGTGCGTGTTATGTGTGAGCGGGAGAGAATACGGATAGGGAATTGAAACAATGCTTCCCTCTCTCTCTCTCCAAATACATGCATCGCAATTGCCGCGGCCATCACAATGCGGATACCGGCATCCATTAGCCCACTTCCTAACCGAATCGCAAAATACACACACAAACAGACAGACAACCGCGTACGCACACACACCAGCTAGGCCAGTCCCCAACTCTGAGCAACGCACACAAGCCGATTCCGTCTAAAATATACAAACACACACAGACAGACACACGGGGAAAGCACAAACACTCCAACCCTCTTCCCTCAGAGGGTTCTTACTCGAACGCTACCCTACCACCCCGCACGTTGATTTTTCCCCAGACCGGATTAGTGGACAGGAATGAAAACAGGAAATACCGCCGAGAAGGAGTTAACCAAGTGGAAGGGAATACCTTTTTCTATCTTTTCTGCGGAGAGATTACAAGTGGGGAGTGAGGATGATTTTCGAAGTGTCGAATTTTTCCTTCAACTCGACACGGGCTGTGATGCTGCGCAGTGTGTTGCGGGTTATGATCCCCGTTCATATTCAGCGGTGAGATAAAATAGTTTATTTAGAGACTTTAACTTGCGTTCTCACGAGTAACCATAGCGGCAATACAAAGAAATTTAGCTGGGTGCAATGAACGCAATTTTAATTTTTTTTCTAGACTCTAAGATTTAAGGTTTGAATTATTTAAGACCATCTTACAACAAGACGGACCCAAATATTTCAAGACTAAATGACTCTTAAAATCCGTTAATACAGAGTTCCAGGAACACAAACCAATAAAAAACTGAACCAATATAAAGTAGAAGCAAGTCGAGAGACGACGAAATGTTACCGAAGACGAATGCATTATTGACAGAATTACACTTAAAAGTTACACACAAGGTACACATTGGTATAAACATTTGCATAGAGTGTTTCTGTTAACGCAGAAAATAATTTTTACCCCAAATATTTTTCAGACACTGTACATATTACAACAACTCATCAAGCGAAATAGTAGGGAAGACTAACTGTCAAAAAAGGAGTGAGAATTCTACTTCACCCACCATTCATGACTCTAATGGATACGGATACGCTTTTTGTCGAAAGCACATTGACCTTTTCCTATTCTCTCTTAGATGCATAGCGGGTGTCTCAACACCCCGAGCTGAACGCCCGTGCCTGACATCTCTACTGGATGAGTAAGGAAAAATTATTCCAATCATTTCAAAAAGAATCACCAAAAAATACAGAAACTGATGCATAGAAGGTTTACTCAAGTTTCATTTGCTTCCCGATTAATGTCGGACATCCGGAGTCCCCGTACACGACGTCGCCGACACAGAAAATACTCCGACCTTACGAACGTTCGCCGCTCATCCACGCCACTGAGTATACATTGGTTTTTTGGTAGCTTCGTACGGTATTTTTTTGCGATGATTGTAGCGCGCCTCCACAATGTACTTCGCAAAATTTTTCAGCACAAAGGTTGCAATCCTCACTGGCTGAATAGTGATATTGAGCGAATAACATGTTTGGGTTTAACGTAAAGAGAAAGAGAGTGGAAATATTTCAGTCAGATCTAACATAAAGCGGGGATGCATAAGTAAGAAAAGGAAATTACTCCGATTCAAAGCCGTAAAAATTTGCTTACCTAGCAATGTGTAAATGTGTTGACAAAACGCGTTCCTAGACTCAATCATAATTGAAAAAGAAGTTATTTTCGCAAATAATATTATTTTGTCATCTTTTCCAAACAGCAATTATCTCATGTTTAAAACACTGCTTAAAATAGAATTGCCGGAATTACATTCGCCAAGAACTTGGTGGTTTGCACAAGAAATAATGACAGCCATTTTCGCATTCTGACCTCTCAGTATGGACTCAGTGACTATGTGCTAGTCACGCCCAAAATCTTGCATATGAACGCAGTTCTATAGAGGATGCGCCGTAAGGAATGCGTCCCCGCGAAAAGATAGGGCACGATTGAAAGGGAACATCTCCCATTGTTCTTCGGGCGAATGGCCACTAAATTTAGACGCGCCGAAAAAAAATGAAGACTCACGTCGCGGAATCCTCGTTAAAAGCCGCAGACGCCGACGGGGCAGGGGATCCAGCTGGCGGAGACGACGCTCAGACTGTTGGTTTGCGTCCAAAAATGAAGTGAGCTAGGCCTGATCGTAACTTTCTGCTTCTTCCACTCCATTGAACTGGTGCGTGGGCGATAACACGGAAGTCGGTTCAGAGGACAATCTATTCTAGCTCTGCCGCAGGAAACATTTTCACAATCCGAATTCAGCACATGCCCGCTTTCTCCGCATTCGACGCGGGGATTTGCTTAACCGATTAACCTTCGCTTAGCCTTAACGTCCATGACCGTTGAGGTTTCATATCACATGCATATTTTCAGCAGGTCAAAAGCACCGATGAAAATCGCTGTATCAGTGGTGATATTTCCAAAAAACTTCCATTTGCACGCTTAAACTAAAATAATTACGTCCTCGTTGGAACTACTTAGTTATCCCCGGAGGACTTATATTTTTTACACACTGGAAGTTTCCAACAACCAGTCAAAGGCTCTATCTTAATGTAAATAATTAACTGGAACACTATTGCAATACAATTGTAAACTCAATATCGACTAAAATCTCTTTCATTTGATTGAGGATTGGATTTCCCACTTAAGTGATAATAACATTATCGAAATACCCGCATCACGATAAAAACCAAAATCAATTCCCTAAACTCAAGAGAATTTATTTTCAAAGGTAAACTAAAATATATATTATGTTATCAGTAGATGATGAATAAATAATAGCGAACGGCAAAATTTGAAAAAAAAACTGGCACAAAAATACACAAAATCGACTCTCCAGTAAGCATCCACAAATATTAACCAATAAATTGAAATATCACGTATATTTATGATTAAATGGGATTGGAAGCCACTTATTTAACTTGAAACAAACTGGATTTTTATGTCACTTTTAAATCGACGAATAATGCATTCCTTTAAAAGGTGGACGCAAAAATAAAAATGAACAGATCCCAGCCAATCCTCCGCTTCGTAAAAAAGAAAATGAGTCACTTGAAAAATGGGAAATAAATATGAGTGAAAATTAAAACAACACAAGCTTGGCAGATGAAAACACCAATAACTCTCAATTATAAGTGGTAGTCATGACCTTAACTACTCAATCACTGACACTAAAACCTCGAAGAAATACGCTAGGGTTTTGGATGATTCAATTTAAGGAATCCTGACCTGTCACCATAAATTTTGAATGGCAGGACGACACGTAACAGGCCACTGCATCTCTCGACGGAAATAAATATATGGACAAAAAAGTCAATCTCAAATTGAATAAGGGGCACGCAGAAAAATAACTCCATCATAATCCAACTACTCACGAGATTCAGTAAAAGAGCAATAAGCATAGCGGGAGAGAGCGATTAAAGACATTTTACCACACACGGAATGGAGAGGACAGTCAGTGAACTCCACGTAGTTTTTTCGGTGTAAATAAAAAAGCACAGAAAGCAGACTAGAGCAATAGCGATGAATATTGGAAGATCGAGTAATTTTTAAAATCATAAGCTCCTCAATTATTGATCAAAGTAATGGCCATGTCAATCAGATGCCAAGGCGCGCCTAATGAATAATAAAAGTAGCTTTTTGTGTTTCACTCTAACAACCAAGAGCAGGCTCGCGTCAAAAGGAATCCACAATGCTGCCGACTGAGGATCCTTCGCTACGAGCACCAAGTCTGCGCTTCTATTTTTCCTTCATTCTGCACTCGACCGACACATAGGGGACCCACTCAACCTCCCCATCGCTTCCATTAGCCATCGCCGTTCCTCTCAACCGCTTCACAAGCACATGCGCCCAGCTCGCCTCGCCGCTCTCAAGGTTACTTTGATGATTGATTTCGGGTTGAGAAGGGATGGAGCCAATATTTACGTGATATGAATCACTGGACCAAAGAGTGAATAGGGTAGAGGCCACGCAAAAGCTAGTGGAACATGCGCAATGGACAATTTTGGACTGCAATGGTCTATTTCCTAAAGAAAATACACGGCGAGTGATAGTTGTGGATAGTTGTTCGCTATGTGTCACAACGGGTGCAATGCACTTGACTTCTACTAACGCTACTCTTCCCCACCTTTCTTTATCTTCGGTTTTCTTTCGTAGTTAAAAATTAGGGTTAACCAAACTTTTTCAGGCAACCCCTTTGGCTTCACAAACCCATACCAGATGCCTACCAAGATTTGACACCACAAAATGATTAATCAAACTGAGATGATAATAAAAATGAAGTGAAAATAATTATGAGAAAAGTAATGCTGATTTTTATATCCAAATTATAAATGGTTTATTCTTCGTACGATACTAATATATGGTACCGTTCGATCAGGTCCCTTCCTTCAGCACCCGCCTCCCCCGTACCTTAAAATGCTCCCCACCAGGGGGCGATAGGGCCCAATTTGTGAATCACCGGTTTAAATGTATAAAAAGACCCTTTACAAGGTTTGAGTTATCAATAAACATTTGCCCATTTACTTTATTTCTTCATCGTTGCATCAAAAATGAGAGATTTTTTTTCTTTCCACGAAAATGGTAAATGGGGAGCAAGTTAATTTAAAAAAGAGATTAATCAGACCTAATACCGTCAATTACCCTAAGGGCAAATAATAATGCTTCTATTACTGATTGTACATCAATTTACTCAATGGCAGAATTGTCACAAATACTAACTTCTCTTAGCACAAGCCAAAGTGATTTCGTGACGCGGCCTTCAGTATTACTGATCTGCTGCTATCTTATGCAAGTGCCAAATTGATTTTACAATGCTGTTCGTAAAATCCCTTGGAATCAATATGGCCTTTCGGAGTGCTGGCTCACCTGGACGAAAACATGGAGATCACGGTTCTAATCCCAATCTAAAAACATGCTTTCCTTCTTAGTTTATTATTTTCATTTTGGCGTTGCAGTTATGTGCAGTGTTGTAAAATTTCGAATCAAAATAATGAAGCATTCAAGAACCGCGCATCAAGGGGTTTCAGAATTATCTCAGCCTCTTTTTCCATGGCGTCGAAAAATTCGCATTGAAATTTCAGGTAAAGACCATATTCAATTATTAGCTTGCAATAGTTCCAAGTTCTTGATATGGAAAATATATACGGTCGAAGTAACTTTCGGAGTCACCCTTTGAATGAAGAGTGAGCGTAACAATATTTTGAGCAAAATATTCGCATGCCAAGCACCGCATTGAAAATTTTGAGTTAAGGAGCAGCGCAACCTTTGCTCAATAGCAGGGACTAACGTTATTGTATTCTACTCACAAAATTCTTAACTCCTCATGGAGCTCTAGGGGAAACTCATGTGGCTGGATAATGGAACAAGCCTTTGAAACTGCTAAAATATTTCCATGGTTTTAGGCTCTTCATTAATAATTATCAATAAAATCCTTTGTTGAATTTTTGAACAAAAAAAGTGAGATTATTCCCTTTCAGCGAAATACAAGGATAGATGGAAAGCAAAATTATGAAGGAAGGAATTTCCTTAACTTAATTTTTTAGCAACACACCATATAAAACACTGAATCAACTTACAAAGCAGATGACTGAACAAACATGCTTTTTAGCATACGAACAGCAGAACTACTACAATGACAGCAGATGTTAAGAGAGACTTCGTACTATTAATTTCGATGAATTCATCTCTAAGCAATTCTACACAGACAAACACATAAGTCCACAAGGGATTAAAGAAATTTTGGAATAATTGGTTGCTGGGAGTAGTCTCACATTAAGAAAGACTACATATCCAAAAGGCGACGGACCATAGAAGCCCTTTTATTCTTCCCAACCCTCCCCGAAGTAGTCCACGGCACATCATTGAAGAACTATCGTTATATTTCACGTTCCGCTGGACGGACTGTGGCTTTGCGTTAAGTATCCAATAGACACCACATACTGTCAGCATCGTTTTAATGGCTTATCTTGACGACGATTCCTTTGGCTCGCGGATGAAATTGCTCGCGAGGTCGTCCGGAGAGGCGTGATGGACGACGAGACACCGTGAGCCAATGGCCACGGTTTCCTCTCATAAGGAAACCGTGGAACCACAGCCACTCCTCTGTGTTTGGCAGAGCGCCCATTTCAAAAGGCCACGCTAGGGCAAATGTGAGACAGTCTCTTTTTTTTGGAGTGGACAAACAGAGCCGGGGCTATTTCCCATAGGTGATATACCGTATCTTTACACAATGGAGAGTTCGCGAAGGGAAATTACTTTTCATTGTTGCGAGCGACGATGAGAAAGAATGAAAATTATGATGAATGAGGAATGAATGAAAATGTTTTATTGCCAAGGGGGGAGGGCATTTCATGATAAATGCGTCGTTAGCGCATGATAGATATTGGTCTCCGGCGTAAAAAAAGCAGGAGAAAACCCCACGGTGCACATATTTTTATATATAAGGCTGAGCGGAGCGCATCTGTCAATCGTGATAAATTCAAGCCAGGAGATAAACCAAGGTGCCGGGGGGCAGAAATGCTCAACATCAAGATTTTTTCATGCGGAGATCAGAAGCCATCGACCGTTAACCTGGGGTCCAACATCTGCCACATTTTTGTTTAACGCCCAAATTCTCCATTAGTGAAATGTATGGCGTTTTGGGAAATGCAAATACACAAGGGCGATTTGAATATCCAGAGGTTATGAGCGCATCGCAAAGTGCTTTCGGGGTTAAACTCCTTTCATACCTCGTTACGACGACCATACAAAAATGGAATCATCCTTCCATTTCATGAAGTCAAAATTTGTATTACGGCATTAAAAAATGGCTGTATTTACATGCCATGGATGACATTGAATACGAACTAGAGCTATTTAAGGATGTAAACACTACCGAGAGATATCTCTCACTGTGAAGAAGCATAAACTCCCTTCTACGTCAGCATTTAGTCAAAAATATTTAATAAGGCCATTTATGAAGGCACACTTGATCCAATTATCGGTTATCAATACACAAATATATTAATGCACCACATACATTTATAATGTTTAATTCGAAGAGAAGAGAGAGAAGATGGCAAAGAAAATTAACGCCCGTGAAATGCTTTTAGTAACTTGGAAGGCTTATCTTTATTCCATGAAAACCGACCTTCCACATATTCGGCAACGGCTCGATTCATTTTACCATAGCGAAAGAACAATAGGCAGTATATTTGGTCAGATAGCATTTCAATACACGCCGATTAAACCATAAAGAATGATATATAACCATCAATTCTAAAATCTCAGCATCTGGGATAATGTTTATTCATTTTGTTAAATAATAGGCGAAGGATTAAGTAAACAAAACACCCTTCGTAAACGAAGCATAATAATTTGACAGAAGACAATAGAGGGAGAGGAGGCATTATGAAAAGGAACGTCAAGAAGACTTTTGGGGAAAAAATAATCAAGACACATGAACCTCACCACTGTTCGGAGGTTCAAGGGTCGGAGCATAAGGGCTATAAGATGAATATTTGAAGAGCGAGAGCGTTGAAGGATAACGAATATCAAGGAGAAGAGAAATATAACCGAGAGTATTTTACTCCTCAAATTGCATGACTATCTTACGAAAAGGAGAGTATCTCTTTCCGTTGGGAGGAACGTAAGCAGTTGCGCGGGAACTCACTTAGCATACTCGAGAATGAAGTTTAAACTTCGAGCTATAACGAAAGATTCAGTTCACATCACAGCTAAGAGAATCTATAAATCGCAGAGAGGAAATGATTTTACACTTGCGTAGATTGCGTACGCAGTTTAAGAAAATAATGGGGATGCAATTTCAAAAGAGCCTCTCAATCAAAGCCTCAACTCCTAAAGGCATGGAGTTTCCATTACGGTAGCATAGGACACTTTGAATATCCGCTACTAAGTACTTGGATTTTCAACTTACCATCCAGTTCCTCGACTTTCTATAGATCAGGCCTCAAAATATCACTTACCTGAAAAGAAAAGAATAATATTAATACACTTGTAATTCGAAATTATTCACTCTGACATTGCTATTGTTAGTTTTCTTTACTCCGTAATCACTGCACTTGGAGAAAAAAAGCACACAACCTAAAAAGACTAAGACAATTTTTTTAGTCAACTACTATTTCTATCACTATATCTATCAGAAACTATTTAAAATACGTGAAATGACACAGTAAAACCACCGAATGTAAAGAGGAAACATATTAGCGATACCAGTTACTCCCAATCTGTAAAGGCAATAACTATCATCATTTTCCAATCACTTGAGTAGAAATTCAACTACGGAGAATCAGACTTACTTATAATTTAAAAACAAAAAGAATTCGGCTTTTTATTGGGGGAGGCAAGCGACAAGTTAAGCCATATGCATTCTCGAGGTAAGTAGGAGCAAGGGAGAGAAAACCTGCGTCGAAATTGACCAACTCATAGGATCCACAATCACACGCCCCATCCAAAGGATGAAGTGCAATGTGCTGTCCACATGGCAACCACGTAGCGATCGAGGTTCCTGATTTATTTCCTCCAGTGCCTAGATTTAAACCCGGGCCCTCGGGCAGGGAAGGTAGTACGGTTCTAGCTGGTGTGGTTTGTTAGAGTCTGACCACCACACCAACTTGATCCCATCGCAATATTTACGGTCTACCATCGCGCCTCTCCATCACCTCCTAACCTTAACACTTCAGAGGGACACTTCCCGAACGAAAGTCTTCCTCAGCCTCCCGGCGAGACGTCCCTCACTTCCCCATTCCCCGCAAGCAAAAACTTCTCGAGCACCGAAAAAAAATATAACGGGCCCCACGCGACGCAGAGGGTTTACCCACCCACGGTCGTTTCGTCGCGAGGAGAAAAAGCAAATGGCACGGCCAATGCATCGCCGCGGAAGGAAAAAAAGACGCATAAATATAAGAATGGGGTTACAAAAGGCTTCGATGGAAGGGAGGGTGGGAAAGGAGTAAGTAATGTGAAGCGTTATGGGAAGTGGTGGAAATGGCGCTGGGGTGTGGAGGGCGGGGGGTTTGGTAGTTTTCAGGACCTTTAGGGAAGGGGTGGGTCGGGGAGAAGACGGGGGAGGGGGGGAAGCGGGTAATTTTATGGGTCCGCCGAGCACAGTGTATTTCCTCCGGAGTGCGAGCAGCCTTCCTCCTCCTCCCTCCCCGACACATCCACCCGCATGCGAAACCTTACGTTCTTCGTGACCATTCCCCGCCCTCCGCCTCAGCCTCCCTCTTTCTCACCCCCTGCCAACCTCTCCATCCATTTCTTATTCTCTGGAGAAACCATTCCTTCTTTCACCACGCTTGCATATCTGTGTCGCCCGAGTCTGGAAAGTTTTGTGACCCGATGGCATTAAGTCTCTTCGCGGCATCCGCCTTTTGTTGGTGCGGCTGGTCTCCGAAGAACTGGGGAGAGGGTTAAGGCAAGAGTTAACTGTCTGTACTTTCGGCGGGATCGGGACAATCATTTTATTCCTCCGAGCAATAAAGTAAATAAAACAACCACATTATTGGTTAGGAAAAGAAATATAAAACGCGCAACAGTATGAAAACAGGCGACGCTTTATCAATAAGTACTAAGTTACGAACAAGTAAAAAAACATCCATTTATTCAATAGTGCTCACATAGAACAGAAAAGTCAGGATTCCAATAAGGTAAAAATCCACTGCAAGAGACAATCATATGAAACACACATTCATGAGAGATCCAGTCAATTCGATTACATGAAATTTGTCGCCGATTCATGTCACCCGAAAACTACAATTTCAAACATTTATCCATGGAGGTCAAAGTGAGCAGCAAAAGAAAAACAGTTCTCAATATCAGTCAACATTCTAAACGCTTTATACTATCTCCGACGGCTATGATCGACCATGATGATTAACGCACGCCCCCGGGGCAAAATAGAAGTGGCCGCCACAGACGAAAATAGTATTTGCTCCCAAATCTAGAAAGAGCACGCCGGCGGGTTGCCTGGTTGGGATCGGCCTCGGGGTGTCACGATGGAAATTGGTCTCTTGGTAAAGGCAAGCGAAGATGGGAGGGAGGGGTCTACTGCTGAGGGATGCGGGAGACTGGACGAAAAGGTTTTCTCCTCTACCCCTGTTGTGGGGGATGTGAAGGGGTCGAAGCGTGCCGGGGGCATGGCAATAAGGGGGCGGGGTAATGAGGAGAAAGGACGTGGCGAAGAAGGGGGTAGGTTTTGGTGATTAAGGACTGGAACCCTGAGCCGAAGGTGGAGAGGGCGAGAGGGTAGTGTACATCTATGGGAAGCCATTCTTTTGCCGCGGAGCCTTAGCGAGGGCAGTTAAGAGAGAGAGAGCTTTGCATGCCCGGAGGGTTTGCTTTCGAAGAAGGAAGGGGGATGAAATTATTTTGGGTGAGGTGCGGGAGACGAGATGAGCAATAGGACGACGACAGGAGCCGAGGGGGAGCGGGCCCGCTTTGAATAGACGGGAAACAGAGCAGAGATGGGGAGGGAGGGTCGGGGGTCGAGAGGGGCGAGTAGCTAGATAGGCGAGCCTGTCTCCGTTAATGGGTGGTAGCGGGAATATAAAACGGGGAAAAGACAGTCCGCCGGAGATAAGGGCGACGGAGTGTGGTTATGAAAAGAGTACACTCATGTGAAAAATGGGACGGTGGCGGATCCGAATGGAAGCGGGTCGACGTCGAGCGAAGAAGACGACTCCACACAAGTCTTTTCCTTTTCATCGTAAAAAAAATTTTTTCCCTCCACCGGCAAAAAGGGAGAGAGAGGAAATCATAAAAAGGGAAGGAGGCTTGAAAAGGCAGTCGCATGGAAATGGATTTTCGAGACGTGGAAAACTGCTAATCACTACCGCATGCTCCTCGGATCAAGTTTCATGCATATTTTTTTATTTTCAATTTCATCCTTCACGACGGGGATCAGATTACACAGAGTGACGTTATTAATGACGACGAGATCCTCCGTCATTTCTGAGGACGGGTGCTTTTGTTGGAGACGCAGTTTCAAGTCGCGGGTCACGTGACAGCTCTGAGAAAAATAGGAAAGTGTGAATTGACGCGAGGAGAAGATTCACCCCCGGGGCACAGATTCAACATTCAGCAAAATTCGAGATCGCATCTTGAAATGCCTTCGGAGGAATTTTAAATGGAAAATGCGACAAGTAATAAGAGCTCATCTGATATTGAAATCTTAACTAAAAATATGGACCGTGGAAATCAAGGACCACTAAAATGGTAAAACATATGCGTCTTCGCGAAATCTAGGTTAACGAATGCCAACATGGACAACTTGAATCATAATTTGTACTAAGAGTCGATTTTTTTTCCAACAAAATTTCACCATGGTTTGAGTCTCCTAATGGAGGCAGATATACAATGGAAGTTTTAAATATCATTACATATTCCAACATAAGTTCGGCCGTCTCTAACAAACATGAAACAAAGAATTGACCTCATAGAGTAAAAATCCTTCACTAAGTCTTTCCTGTAGAGCGTACCACAAGAAAAGTAAAATATTCATGGATAAATAAAACAGGCAGTACTTGGAAAAGTATATATTGCGGTCATTTTGAACCAGGCAAGACTATTTAGTGTATTCACAAGACAAATAATTGAAACGTCTATCCTAGAGCAAGAGTAATACGATTTACAGCAAGGTCCGAAGAGTAAGTTCTAGTATATAATACTTGATAAAGCCAAAGGAATTACCTGAAGGGCATTTTTGATACCTTGAGGAATTACCAAACAAAAATATTCATCTCGGACATCGTTCAAAAAATGCCTTAATGACGATGAATAAAAATACCCTTCCAGATGCGGATACGAAAGATACAAACGTAAAAATTCAAGCATTACGAAAATTTCGAATATTATCTATTCTTCCATAAATTTCATTTCCATGAAGAGGGACCGCGAGAATATCACTGTGAGCACATTGGCCCGCGGGAGAAAACAATTTACGCCGAAAAGAAGGTCTCAAGAAGTTTGACCGAACGGAAGTAGCCGGAGGGGCGCGCTACACCGATACAATTTGACGGGAGAAGAAGAGGATTGATATCACCAGTGAAGTCTAAAGGGCTGAGGGATCAATGAGAGAGAGAGATCGTTGGACTAACGCAAAAAAAAGAAACAAAAAAAACACAAGAGAAGTTCTCAACGCACCGCTGCATCGTCCCCTTGGTAACGTTGCCCTCTCACAACAACGGGGAAAGCGGAGTTGAAAAGCTGATGGAGAGGGGAGAGCCCATTATTGCTATTCCCTCATCCCAAGCACCCTGCTCTCCCAACCCTGGGTGGAGTCGGCTCCCACTCGCACTTTAATGGAAATGAAAACGGAAAGGAAAACACTGGGACGAATGAACGAGGAGAAACCCACCGATGCGTACTTTCCGAGGAGGATGAATGTCCCACCGATTATGAAAAAAAAGACCCGATTCCACGCTTCATTGGAAAATAAGCGACGGAATATAAAGATGGGCGAGAGAGAAGGTTCAGGGAGGGGATGGAGGGTAAGAAAGGGACGGTTGAGGAGACGATAAGCCTGGGGTCGGAGGATGAGGACACCGTTGGAGCGATAAACAAAAGAAAGGGGAGACAATATCTGATCCTGTACTCTGGAGCGACCGCATTGACTTTGCTTGGTAAATGACAAACATATCGGGAACATTGTACCTTACAAAAAATTTAAGTCTCTAAAAGTACACCGTGATTGTCCATGATTCCAGGAAGGTTTACAACAGCGTAAATCAAGCATCGATTTCACCATAATTTGAAGTTCTGAGAATCACCAGGTGGATTTTTGGGACAGGCCCTATTGATGTAAGTTTTTCAATTAAAAGATTAATTCCAAACTTCCCGATAATACTATTAATATGCCCGGAATCAAGTTTCTCTAAAACTGTCAATAATATCTGCACCCCTTTCGGCATCCACAAGTTGTAGTTCCGTTCTTCATTCGTCATGTTTCCATAACATCTTCGCCTCAACCCCTCTTCAACTGTTCATTTCACATCGATACGTGTTCAATCCATTCACCCTCCCCTCTCACAATAATCTCCAAAAACTTTCCTCACTTACCTTCAATCACTAGTACTGCTTCGATAATCAACCCAGCTCCGTGGATTGGAAGTGAGTGGTAGCTGCAGTACGGGCTGGCCACGAGAAGGGCACAACTGAGTCCTAATGTTCACTCCATATGATATTCCGAACTAATCAGAGTGGGTCAGCTTAAAGTATAATTCTGGCTTTTCAGGCTAAATGTTTCACAATCTTCGCAGACTCATCAGATACGAGACTTATAAACAAATCTGCCCAACACAGAATCAGCTAATTAATTCAGTTTAAGTGTTAAAATGCATTAATTTTAACCAATGAAATGTACACAGCAGGAAGTAGAGATTGTAGTCCCCTAAAAAATACACACTAAGTCTGCAGTGCATAAAAACTGAGGCAATTACCTAAATCTAATGCAATGATAATGTTGCCGATTCACATACCCCCATACACTAGAAAAACTCGAATTTCTACAGGGTTACTGATTAATAGATGCCTCGTTTTTCATCGAGGAATGTGAAAAAATTATATTCTCCATCTCATACTCCATTTTATCAAGGAGGGCTTCGTATATCCACGTTTCTTTAATGCGAGTAGTCTATTGTCTAAAGGGGTTAAACGATGGGAATATAATCCGTATTTTCACAGTCAATTATAACGCAGCAATGCTAATTCTCTCTGGTCTAACCTGACATTAATTCAGGTTTCATCCGAAAACTTACGGAAAATTAACAGACAAACAAATGACAGCAAGTGCAGACAATGCAATCTCTTGCACAGAGAAGAGGGACAAGAAGTAGGAAAAATTGACGTTTCGCGGATGGATGGCTTGTCAGAGGTTCTTTACTGGGATGGGTAAATATTCAAAGAGCCAAAGAGCTGAATTCAGCTAACAGTTGAAGGGAGTTCAGTATCACGAGATGGAAATTGATGCGAATCGGTAAATGTTTTAGGGCACAAAACACGGATGCGGTGACCTAACAACAGGGCAGTGACTAAAAAAATTTACCAGACGCTAATCATTACTCTTTAAACTGGGAGCGACAGAGACACATCGAGGTCATTGAACTCATTGGTCCACTCAGTCAAAACAAACGAAAGAAACGCATAAGCCTGGGAGTAAAAAAATAACATTTCTGCCTTTTACCTCGGCTCTTTTGAAATAGACGGTGCAGAATTTTGTTACTCATGCTGGCGACCCCCAGCCGCCATTATTTCACTGCCGCCGGCATCAATATCACTCCACATGAGGTATACATAATGACAGACCCGGAAACTGAAAGGCAAACACGCTAAAACATTTAACCAGGCGAGAATCCAATCATGCATAGCGGAGGACGATGACTACCACGCTACGCGATGTCTCCCTAAATCGAAAACTAGACGAGAAGGGTGAGAAAGATGGGGTAAAGGGTAACTGAATTTTGAACTAAAAAAGAAGAGAGGGGAATTAGAGCCGATAGTTGGTAGAGGAGAGGACTGTGATCTGTCATGAGAATGCTTTGAGAGAGCTTCGGATTCCCAAAGAAATCGCGAAACGCAAAAGAGAAAAAATTAAACGAAGAACGAACAATAGCAATATAGCAATCCCCAAAATATCCTAAATAAAAAAGAAAGCAACCTGAGTGAAAAATACTCGTGAACTCCCATGACCAACATCTGTTAATCTATCGACGGAACATAGACATAAGGGGCGTAAAATCAATGGAAAAACAGTAAAATGATGATCAAAAAGTGTTTCTCTCAGTGAGAACGTAGAAACTCAACATCTCCATTCACCTAGAGAGAGGGAGAGATTGAGAGAGAGAAAGAGAGAGGGAGAGAGAAAGAGAGAGGGCTCTTCCACACCACCTTAAAATCATCACAATTCAAAAGAAAAGGTATTGGAGAAAAACAACATTTCTATTGACTAAAGCCATTTCTATTTCACCATTAAGGGATGTAAATATTTTACATTATATACAAAACAGGTTTCCGCACGGAGTGAAGGGAATGAATGACAACTAGAATTTTGCAGGGAAAGAAAAGGAAATCGAAAACTACGAAATTTCAGCCAAAATGAACCTTTCAACTGCGAGAAACTCTCAACGGCCCAATGAAATAAAATTGACGGCGTCTTACGAAGAACACTTTCGGGGAGGATGATGAGAAGACGAGAACATTGTGACGACAACATTAGGAAAACCACGGGAAGGAGTTAGGGAAGACAAAACCAATCATTGGATCGAACGAAAGCGAGAGATAGGGCGTACGAAAAATAACTTATAGACGGAGAAAGTGAGGGATGAAGAATTGAAAGCAGCGAAGGGGAACACATAGATAGAGAACCGGGAAGATGTTGGCGAGATGGCGAGCATATTCCGCGGTGTGGCCGGAGTGAGAAGAGCTCGGCTATGGGGAAAAAGCGTGACGGCCAGACATCATAATGGGAAAAATAAATATAAAAATTGCGTGGAATGAGGAGACATGGGTGGATAGTCTGACGGTTAAAGAGGGGGTTGAGTTGGCAGCAATGTGGACGCAAGAAAGAATATGGGGGGGACTGCTGGAAATAAGATAAAGGAAGAGGAAAATAGATGCCAGCGAGTAGAAGGGGATGGGTGGAGTTTTGGCGGCAGCGGTGGTGGTGGTGAAAGGGGAGATGCGGCGGAGATAGCAGGGCAGGCGGGATGAAAAATAAGAGATCAGAAAAGCCGTAAGAGGGAGAAAATGAAATACTTGGGGGGAGGGAAGGAGGAAATGAGGGGAAGAGGAAATGGAAAAAGAAGAGGGAGCCCGAACAGGATGGGCAATGGGTGTATCGGCTGGAGGGTTGGAATCGAAATAAAGGGTGGAGAAGGGGAAGTAAACCCTCCCCTGCATAAGGGGACACCCGTATGAATGTACAGGAGTGGAAGGAAGAAGGAACGTTTGATAAGGATTTCGGAGCATCGGAAGGGGGCCGAGGCTTCGACCCCAGGCCCTCCACGATTGATAGGGCCTTGAAAGCGTGCCACGTGGAACAGGGAATGGAAAATATAGGAAAGGGGAAGCTTTTGTTTATCACCCAGTTGACATGGAGCCCCCTTCGCACATAGCAAAATTTTACTCCACTCGCACCCAATGCCGAACATCCGCTGACGATATTATTATCGCGCTAACAGAGTTAGGAAGAGAAAGAGGGTGAGGATGGGAAGAACAGCGAGAAATTTCATTCTTCTCGTCCCGCACTGCTCCGTCTTCACGATACAAAACGGGAGAGATTTCTTCATTATCCTCGAAGGAAAAAGAAACACCAAGAATAACATAAGTATATCCAATTCCTACACGCACAAGGGAGCAAAAAGTTACATTAATAATATTCAAGGGCTAATATATTTTAGTGCCACAGAAACCAAATAACTTGTTTATAAAAAGGCATACGCAATTGGTGCTAAATAATATGTACATTAACATCTATAAATATTTAAACGTAAGCATAAACAATGGCTTAGATTAAGCAAAGGCCAATAAAATTTCCAAGAAAGTACAAAAGGCAGAAATCCTAATGATCCACAGAAATATTTCTTCTACCTCGTAGGGTGCTCATTTTCTCGCAAAATTTCACATCATTTCCAAAGAGCTAACGATTTCATTTTGATCTGACTGTTTGTAGAAGTTTTCATGCCGTAGTACGCTTTTTCTGCGAACAATTAACGAGAAGTTGCACTGACTTTACTTCCCGGATAAGGCTCGTCCTCCACACGTTACCTTTCCTTCACTTGAAATCGGGGAATAAGCGTATCCGTAACAAGGGAATTTAAAGAGAATACAAAAAAAATCGCGCGAAACTACAAAAACTCACTGCAAAGATGACTGACAGAGAAGCGGGTGCAGAATGGAAGAGAACGAATGACGTTCCGCGTTCAACCCCCCCCACCCCCGCCCTAAGTCGCCAACACAATCGTGACTTGAAAGGAATGAGAAAAAATAATATTCCGGGCAAAGAAAGGGACAGCGGAGATGAAACCGAAAATGGCATTCGGCAATTCTTCTTTTTTTTCTAAGGAGAGGCCCATATTTTCCTTGCGCCGCATTTTTCCTCGGGAGACATCAAAGCCGGCCGGCGATAGGCGAGCCTGACTTTTCGTAGTCGCCACCCACAATGACGCCGCGGAGAGAGGAAAAGGCGTTCGGAGGGACGCCTTTCTTCGACTGAGCGGAGCAAAGAAAAGGGAGAGTGACTGGAAGAAGAACTTGCCGAGCTAACGGTTGGATACAGAAAAAACTCCTCAATTAAATCGGGAGAAAAAAAGACGGATAAATTATTTAAAGACGAAGGCAGCTCTTAGCGCTTGGGTTGGTGCTGCGACTAGTTGACTCACGGGGAGAGGAAAAGTTCGTGGAAGGAAGAAGAACGTAATTTATTGTTTCCCCTCCCAGACAAAACATTCGAAAATGCGAGAAACTTTCGTACGCTCTCCCCCCCGTTACACTCTCTCCCATACACTTGCAAGAAACTCTGCCCCTCCCCACTGTTTCCTCTCTTTCAAGAAACCAACAAACAAAGAAAGCATTCGCAAATGAATGACAAAGGGGTAGGAGAGGGGGTGGTTGCTGCAGGTGCCGTTGTGTAAGGGTGCGCCTATTATTTAGCGCCCCCCGACACAACAAAAGGGAAGCTTTTTAAAAGGGAAGGATGGGATGAAAAAAATCAAGGGGGTGCGAGGCCTGCTTCATTAAAAATCCAATTTAGTTAGGAATGTTAAGTTCCGCGAGAGGATACAATGGTGTTGGACATGTTGTTACAAAAGAAAGTGTAAACAATTGCGACGGAGGGCTTTTGTTGTCCGCCGAAAAGACAGCGAGAGCTCGCCCTGGGGGGTGGAGGTGGAAACTACTCTCTCTCGAAATTAATGAAGAGACGAAGAGGCGGATAACGCGAGGGAGCACAATGGATTCCGTCGGAGACAATCGCTTAAATGCAAACGTGGGAGGAGGGGTCGGGTGAAGACGATGACGTTTTGGGAGAGGGAGTGGTGGAAGGAGGGTGTGGCGGGAGAGGGAGCGGCATCTCTACCCGAAACTGGGATTCATCGCTAAAGGGCCGTCTCCTTTTTCATCCGCGGAAATTTCGGAATCCGAACTGCGGCGCGTAGATCATAAAATTCCGATTCATTTAGCGGAGCGTTTTAATCTCTCATCTGTAGGCGTCAATCGAACACCTCAACAGGTGCTAAGAGGAAGTGACTAATCCAATGAAATAAGAACAAAAAAATAAACGACGCACAGTTTAAGAAATATCACCATTGACACAACAAACAGAAGCCTGTAGGGAGAGCAAACAACTTGGGGCGGTTGCTATCTGCAGATAATCTTATTAAAAATCTCTTAATAACTCCCGAAAATCAATCACTCATTTGAATCTCCTCGAAATTCATTTTACAACAAATCGCCTGATTTTACATGCGAATGTAATATGGAATTCATCGCTTAGATCCGCAGTAGTTACGATGTTGTTAGCCGACTATAAGAAATAGCACGATAAACAATGCAAAAAGGAATTATACAATAATGTTTCATATGTCTACATAAAATTGAAGTTCCACGGATGAAATTATTCGTTCATAAGAAATAATGGGAAAACTCAGCCGGAGAGTGATGCATTGTCGGTAATCATTTCCTGACAATACTGAATTGGGGATAATACTGAAGGGGAAGCAATAATATGATAAAACGGGATCTTGGGAAGCAGCTTATAAGCGCATTTAAGGCAAGGCAAAGCCAAACAAGAGTCACGGGAAATTAATAACAAGGCAGCGAAGGCATTTATAGTTTTTATACTTGAATTTTTGAAACAGTTTTCAGTGATTACGCACCACCTGAGACCACGAACTACTTCAGACTACGCACCGCAAGCGTGGGGGGTGTAATAGAGCATAATTGTGAACCAACCAAAAAGGCTGTCTGAATGTTGCCGCGCTGAAGCATTAAGTGAATAATATGGCAGCTTAAACTCGTTATCTGTTGTCTTCCACAACGGCCGTCCACGACGATAAACCCGACGTCAACTCATGTTATAATCATAAAAATCATATTAAATAATAGCAGATGTCGACCGATGCAGTGATAAGAGAGTGACCCCATCGTAACTGGCCAACTGACCCAGCCCTCGCTATATAGAGAGCGCCATCTCCAATAACTCAAACTATTGTGAGTTCAGCAGAAAGAAGATTATCAGGGAATGTTTACAGAGGCTGGGTTTGTTTCATAGTTCCTATGCAGAATGGTTTGCGCGGAGACTACACGCGTTGACCTTGCTGGCGCGGCCGAGCGCTGCTTATTTAATGAGCTGGGGGAATGTTATTTTTTCTCGCTTGCATTCACATTTATGAAGTCACGCCAGCAATTATTTCCACTCTGTCGGATGAGAGTTGACTGGGGGACGCCCGACAGCGAAATGAAGAACGAATTTTAATTTTTATATCCCATCGGTCGCACGTGGGGTGTCGCCATGATAGGCACATGCATTTATTTTAAGGGCATAATTTGACATGAATTATCAATGACTGTAAAATTAAGACACACATGAGCAAAGTTCATTTCGCCTCAGTGTCATATGTTCCATCAGGAAGAATGAAGATTGAAGAGTGACACGCGAAATTAAAGCGAAGCCATCGAGATGAGTACCGGACTACTGACGCGACTCACGCCAATCTGGCGGGGAAAATAGAGCTCAAATACAATTGGTCTATTTTGAAACTCAGGTTGAATAATTTATGAACAACAACGAAAGCCATTCCAGCAAAAGGGGACCAAATTACTTCAAGCTATAATTCTGCTACTGAAAGCATTGGAATTCATATTAAGAAGTAGAGAGAAACCATTTGTAATAAAAATAACTACTATTATCATTTGAATAAAAAAGATAAGATGCAAATAAAAACTTTCCAAAGCCATACGTAAGATTTTTAAGGCATTGGAGTTCTGTATACAAGGTAGTACAGGATGAAGAAAAAAATCAATCGTTTAGCAGCACAAGCGTCACGATTTTTTTTTGTTGAGAGATGAAATGGCATGAGTATTAGTGAGTTGAAGAACCAGCAAAGGGTTAAAAATGCCATGAAACCGTACTTCAAATTGAATACAAGCCGTGCACAAACGGTTTAGAAAGCACTAAGAAGGAAAATTCACGCAAAGAAATACGGCATGCCAATCAGTAATCGACAACACAAGCCCTGATAGTTATGTTTGACGCTGTCTTGTGTATAGCCTTTTATTCGCAGAATAGTTTCTGAAACGAAATACGGGTTTCACAAAAAAAGCAAATATAATATCAACAATATCAATATGAAAGTCACAAAAACATGGGATTTCAATGCCCATGAAGTAATGAAAAAGAATTGTTTTCCATTAGCCCATGAAGTTATGAAAATGGTTCGCGTAGCCTACAAAATGGAGATGCATAAGCCTTTAGGTAGAGTCACGACAACAGTATGAAAACTGATGGAAAAAGGGAAAATTAAAGGGAACTTTAATATACTACAAATTGAAAATTTCCCTGAACTAAATAAATTACGTAAACGGCATAGTACATGATCACATTACTGATTTACTGATGAATCGCCCAGAAGACGGAATCCACGACTAAAGAGTGAGTCACATGTTTAAGGGGAGTCTTCCATCAACACATCTACCTGACACTTGATTGATGTTATCAGAGCTTTACACTAGCTCTTAACGAGCAGCTGTAAGCTCTGATTCCCGACTCATCATTTGAAAGCAAGCACGGAAGATAGATCAAGCTAACTGCGTCCCATGACGTGCAGATATACACTCCAGCAAAGATAAATAGCACGGCACGAGGCTCTCAAGTCTCCGAGTAAGAACAGTCGCGGGACCTTTTTGATGTAATCCTCCAAACAAATTAATAGAGCTTTGAATTTTGAGCACTGTGGAAGGTAAGCACGAGTTGAACATGAAAGAAAACAAAGGAGGAAGTGCTGCTTATGGCGTTTAAAGACACGACGGTGAAGGCACATAGAAGGAGACAGAAAAAAGTAAGTGAAGGACAAAGTGAGCGGTGAGGGCATGCTCATGAGAGCAATCGAGGGGATAGCGTCGGGTGAATACGGGTTACGGAGTAGGAAAATATGAACTTGGGTGGTTTCAAAGAAGGAAAAATACGCCTAAGATCAAAGATTGGCTAAGTGTTGGAAAAAATAGAAAGCTTTACAATCGAAAAACGTTGGAGATGAGCTTTGCGGTCGGGAATATAAAAGAAAGGCCTATCCTAGGACCTAACACCAATGTACCACAGCCTTGTCATAGGCCAGTGTAACTTAACGAAAGTCTTGCAAGCCGAGACCGGACGATGACTTGCTAAAAAATCAAGTTTCACAAAGAAATGCTATTCAAATGGCCATTCTTTCATTATAATGCAACATATTATGGTTACCTGACCAGGAGATGTTGCACCACAAAAACTACGTCATGTGATGTGATTTAACAACGCAATGCGTTGGAGCCATGTTTAATAATTTTTTTGGGAACTTACTATGTTTTTGATTCAACACTCGCAGTAGAAAAAGGGTAATGATAAGGATTAGGTTCATGTGATGGCTAGAGTACTGGCTTCCCATTCTGAAGTCCTAGGCTCGAATCGAGGCAGAGGAGATAAATTTCCCGGCCCCTGCTTGGGTACGGCGTGGAGAGCACTTCAACACGTAGAATTCCGTCCGTCGAAATGGTTGTCAGACTAAGGTCCCCTTTCGATCCAAGTAGACTAAAGGACGATTCTGGCATTTTCTACACACTTCCTCCATTCCCCACTTAATCTTTCTCCACTCAACCAACCACATTTCTTCAACGTTACAAATGACCTCCGTTGTCGACCGTCTTTCCCGAATAATCAACCAATCAACGAACGATGACCCACTGATATCCCTCGCCTACCCCAAGAACCGAACCGTCCACACCCACAGTAACGAGTCACATCGACTTAGCACACAAGACCGGTGAGGAAGACGCCTGAATCACCAAGCAACCGATGGAAGGGCAGAGGAGAGACAAGCGAGGATGTGGCGCTCCAAAACTCTTTAAGCATCGTGTAAATATTCCCAGAGAGACGGACTTAGCACGTGTATAATTTCGCCCGCGAGAGTGTTACGAGCCGGGTAACAGCCGAGAGAAGAGAGAGGAAGTGAAAGCGAGAGAGACGGAGGGAGATGTGAGGAGGGGTTAAAGAGGAGGAGGAAGAAAAGCATTTGGGAGATACAGGGAGAGAGGTAGAAAGGGACGGGAGGGGGTTTAGGAAGAGAGAGGCAACCGTACATGTGAAAAGGTTGAAGGGAAAGCACAGGGGGGGATTACACAGTAATCTTGCAAGCACGTGGACCCCCTCCCCCATTCCCCACTCAACCGACTAAGGGAGGTAAAAACTAAAGTGGAGGCGGGGATGCTGCTAGAGGGCTGGAAACTCAAGTGAGAAGAGGAGATGGACTGGGCGCTCAGAGGGGACCAAGCACAGCCACCCAACTGCCCATTTTCCAGTCGACAAGGCACGCGGAAGGCCTCTAAAACACTGGATGCCACCCCCTGGCCGGCCCTTGAGAGGACCGGGAGGTGGACCTAGAGCCACTCCACGCCGCACCCCTGCTCCCGCACCCCATCACCAGCAACTCCCCAACCTCTACCAGCCCCGAGCCTTGCGTGAAACTTTCTTCCCCCGCTTCCAGCTTCAATTCCCCCCACCCTCACATCACACACACTAATTCAAAATTCGCCGCCACCCATGGTGGTTGAACATTAGAGACGCTATCTGGGAGATTTTCTCATGGCCAAAAGGCCGCCATCTTAGTTGGTCATATTATGTCATATAGAAGTGGGAATCCTTTCCTAGGACATTATCAGTTCAATTTAACAGAATTCTATCACTTCCCTCTGGTCAAGTTCAGCGAATACTACACACAAAAATGCCCTTCATTTACTCACGCCTCATATTCAAGCGAAAAATTTCTACAAAACACAGTGTACGGCAATATTTTTGCTCATCACTTTGCAAGAAAACTCGATGTCCAGTGGAATTTCGCGAATAACCAGGTAGCAATTGAAAAAGTAACTATTTTATTTAATTCCCATTTCCCCAAAAAGGGATAAAACTTTTTATGTCGGTACTTTAACATGTTACAACGGACGTATACAAACACTTACGCCTTGCGTGGTGATGAAATCCGCCCAGAGAACACTCAAAATCGCGACCCTTGGGAGGGAGGTAAAGGAGTTTTCCCACCGTAACATGGATGGACGAGAATTATACTACTACTTTTTTACAGAAAGAGGATTATACTACTACTTTTTTGACAGAGAAAGGAAGATCGAGCAATAATTTCACCCCACATCGACCAATTGGGATCCCAATGATTTGGCAAAAATAGTCAAAGTCGGTTTTCCTATTCCGAGCTTTCCCAACGGCCCCGTTCCGTTCTACGCATGGGACCAACAGCGCCCTCTCCAGTGTATTACGACCTCCTCGCCATCAACCCGCCCGAAATCTCCCCCATGACGACGACGGCCCTTGGCGAGCCGTCCCATCCTCTCCTAATACCACGAGCACTCCGCTTCAAAGGAATGCACAAACACATGGGAACGTTCCCGCGGACAAACGCCGGGAAGAAACCACCCGACACACGGAGGCCGAGGGAGGGCATGCGGGTTTTTGAGAGGAGAGGCAGACGGGCCGCGGGTGGAGGGAGGATGGAATTGATCGAAGCTTAATGAGAGAGAATATAAGGGGGTCCCGCCGTTCAACGGTCGCGGCATTTCTCTCCTCCCTTCCGTACCCCTCCTCCATCTCCCTCTTTCGCTAAATACCCACCCCATCAAACTCTTCCCTTCCACCGAGTGTAACCTACGTCCATCGCGGGAAAAAAAGAACCTAATTCACATCCCATAGTGGATATTTTTCCTAATCCACCTGAGCAAGGGGAGTGAGGACGGGAGATCGAGAAAAGGGGTAAAAGTGAGAAAAAATACAGGAAAAAAATTGTAAACGAAAGGATTCACCAGACCCCCGTCCTATCCCGCCCTCTCTCTCTTCTCTCACTAGGTAGAACCAGCGCTCAGCACATAAAAAAAAACATTTTTTAAATTTGTATTCTGTGGGTAGTTTTTCCCAAACCCACCTGGGCGGGAGAGTAAGGAGGGGAGATGGAGGAAAGGGAGGATAGTAGGAAAAAAAAACGGGGAAAAACGCAAAAGAAAGAATTCCGACGTCGGGAGCCCATTTGATTCCCGACGTAGCGGCGTCAATATTTATCCTCGCCGCAGGGGAGAAGGTCAAATGTCCACTCTTTCATTCCGGGGATCCGTACAACACACTCCAACCTTTCTGCCCCCTCTCCCCTACTTCCTCTCTTCCAGTTCCCAGCGGACTCTCCCTTTCGTTCACGTCCAAGGACTTTTTTACGTTTCGGGTTAAATGACATGAGTGGACGAAGGAGAGAGCAACAAGGAGGCAAGAGAATGAAAGTCTCTTCCCAATCGTACCCTTCCGCCTCGTCCAGGCTATTTTTATCTGCAAGCCTCTTTCTCTGCTCCCATCTCTGACATCCGAGCTACAATCCTACGCACGGATCTCTCTCTCTCTCTCTGCTTAGCGCACTCTCCACATTCAAGCTCAATGCGAGAATAAAGGCGTAAGAAGATACTCAAGCACGGCATTTCATGACACTGAGTGCTATTCACTCCAAGAGCGCTCACTCATTCATTCAAAACTTGGAAAGTTCTGCCACTAGAATTATGCGTAGGACACGAAAACTCCTATTCCCTCAGGTATGGATGATGAAAAGCTAGCCCTTGAAACATTACCGGATCAAAGGCTATGGTGAGTTTGCCCTTCTGAATGATTTATAAATTATTTTGCCGACGTAACCTAGCGCAGTAATACCCCTGAATGTCTCCTTAATGACTAAATGGCGGGAAAAGATATCATGAGCACCCTATTTGTACTTATCAATGGACAGAACAGCTATGCAGGCGTACTCTTTAGTATTTGAGTGGAGGTCACTCATATAGAGCAGTATTCTTCAAACTTTTTCGGTTGATGGAACCTCTATGAGTGTTGAAATACCTATTCCAAGCAACCCTCCCTCGCACAAAAATTAAATATTCGCGAAAATTCTCGATTACAAATGAAGAAAAATTTCATTTCAATGCCCAAGTAAAACGTGTAGTGTCTGTTGCATGGTAACATTAAAAACAATACAAAGGACCCTTATGCTGCGCGTAATGCCACGGTTCAGCGGAACACAGCTTGACTACCGCTGAGCTACAGCATCCAGGAGAGTACAATCCGCTAAGATAACCAATCCTACCTTCTAGGTAAGTGAAAATAAAAAAGCACCGGTAAGTAAAAAATAATTTATTTCAAATAGAGTATCCCATTATTTAAGAGCTTACACTGAAAGATAATAGAGAGAAAAGGAGATGGATGGTTGAGATTAGGTGAGGGCAGTAAAAGTAGACGGAAAGTACATTCAGTGAGAGCAATGTTCAGTGAATGTTGGTGAAGAACGAGAGCATTGAAATTTTGAGAACATGAGCGGACGAAAAAAAGTATGACGAGCTTGAGAGAGCCTTAATAGATGGTAGGTAGCTAGTTATGTAAGGGAAAGCATAAAGACAATCACTGAAAAAAAGTCATAATAGAGACGCACCAAGAGCCTGCCAATCGATACGTAGAATACCAAATAATACGCTAGAACAGCGGTTCTCTCTTTAGTACTCTCTTGATGGTTATTGGGTACACGAAAAAGCCTTCATTACGTCGGATGTAAGGTTGAAAGAGCAATAATATTGATAACTTAGTATACCATTTTTGGGAAAAAGGAGTCAATTTTCGCAAATGCGTGGCAAAGATGGCCATATATAATACACGCATGGAAGCGGTGATCTAGAATGCAACAACTGCAAGAGGGAGGTTAGTGGAAGCAGGCGAATGGAATGTGTCGTGTGTTTCAAAATCGCGGAATGTCTGCATAAACGGAGATAGCCACCAAAGATGCGACATGATAGGAAGGGCGAAAGAGGTGGAGGAGTAGGGCGGAAGCAGTTACCCAGGAAGCGATGCAATCCGACGAAGACTCGACGGCCGAAACTGTTAAAAGCGCCGTGGATTACCGCTTTAAGGAACACTCAGACGGAGATTCACACCGATTGGAGCGCACGGGGGTGTCCGATGTCCGTGTTCCCTTCCGACCCCAAATCCTGATCCCCGGATTATTCCCCGAAACATCTCCTCCGAAAATTTCGTAGCGTTACGGCGTCATAGGATGCGGGTGGTGTGGGGATGCGGGTGGTGTGGGGATGCGGGTGGTGTGGGGATGCGGGGGGAGGGGAATTGGGACGGCAGAGGGCTTGGAGAGGGTACGAAAAGGGAAATCGCGGCTAGTTCAATTTTTCCGACTCGTCGAAATGCGACGTTGTCTCCGGGTCTCCTATCGTTCCCTTCCCTCCCTCCCTCCCTCAACTCCCAACAAGGTCATTTTAAGCTTCTCTTCCCCTTAACGGTGCCCGGGGAAGATAAGATGATGACTAGGACATTTCCGCCATATCCCCGCCACCCTTACACCCCTCCACCCACTCTCCGCAACAAGGGTCCTTGTCTCACGGGAACGCGATTCCGTGCGGGATGAAAAGCAGGTGGCGGCGGCGACGGAGCGCGAGGAACGAGGAAGGGCAACTGAGGACGGTCTGAGGGTTCTCCACGCTCCTCCTCACCCTCTTCCAGGGTCTTTTCAGCGCATGCGCGACCCCGGTCTCCCCTCGTCTTCTTAATTGAATCCCGACGTTTTTCCGGAATACGAAATGGACGGAGAGAGGGAGATGATCCGGGAGAGAACGCACGTGAAGGAAGGCGAAATCGCTCGTTCAGGGGCGCCGTGATAAGCCGAAACGTCCGTGTCCGTCCACCCGAATGGATTCGGTAGTGGAAAGGATTGGCCCAAACCGGCGAATGTGCGACATGTGTTACCATTAAAAAGCAGCAACCCTCTCGACCTCAACGATCCCGACGATGTGATGGACTTGTCCAAAACTTTCCAATAACGATACTATTGCTTTTAAGACTGGATTGATTTCCTAGAAGGAAATAATTGGTGAGCGTAGATAATTCACGGAATATAGGGTTCTGCTTTCCCCGGCAGTTACGACTGTAAGCTATACAGAAAGGTAAAAAATCTCTCACCCACGCCTTTAATAGTTTGAGCAGTTTTAAAAATTTGGTGTTTTGGTACTTAAAGAAAATTTACAGTCGCAATTTAAACCCATCGCACTTACATATAGATGCGAGGAGGTATTCATCTATGAATATTATTGGGAAAAATGAGAATTAAATTGGTGGATGATGATCACAGGCATTGTTCAAGGCTAAAGCCAGAAAAAAACAGGCTCAGATATTAGTGGATATCAAGAATCCCATTTCTATCGACAATCGTCCGCTAGCAGATTAAGCCATGAAATAGTCGAATTAGCTGATGTGCCGGGACTCATATCATAAACATTTGATACGTCTCCATAAATATATATACACATGTGTCCTTACTGACGTCTCCACAAAAGTGCGTTCAACCATCAATCATCCGGACCTCAAATTTAGTACCATTACAGATTTTATGCATTTACATTATATTTTATTTTCATTAAAGATCTTAAACAAAACAACTTAATAGCCATATAATAACTATCCGCAACGGCAGGCCTACTCAGGTGCATGAAAAATCTGCTACGAACAGCGTCAAGTTCATATTCCAGCCAGGCAGGTTAATTTTTTTAGTATGCCTCGGACATGTAATTTCTAAATGATTCACTGCAGCCTCAAAATCACATCAAAAAATAACATGAAATAAACATTGAATTACTGTTAAATGAAGGATTGACAAAAAAGCTAAAGTAGAAATGGGCACCATTAAATCTGCCTTAATCCGCTTGGCAATTATCTCTCCGAGAATGATAGTCACAATAAATGGAACCACGATTTCGTGGACTCTGATCCTAAGGCACCTTATCGTGTAAGTATTGGCGACGATTGCGGCGGCAATCGCTCGGGCAAATCCCGCGGAACGTCGAACTCGAGGTGAAATACTCGATATGGAAGCGGGCACCAATGGGAGATGAGCGCGAGAGTCGCACACTGAGCACTGCATCTGGGGCTCCCTTCCGAGGCGAGATGCGACGCCACGGTTGTTCCGCGAAGTCCCCGGGATTATGGCGGTGAATAATTATCGCCGTCAAGTCAATGTCGACCGAATTTGAACCGTGACCCGGGAAGGCGTCAGTCACTGAGAGGACGAATGACAACGGCGCGCTTGCACGGGAATCGTGCGCATGTATTTCCGTATGCGGAGGAGGGAGGGAGGGAGTGGATTGATTAAGGCACCTGGGCCCGTGTTGATTGGGTTAAAGGGACGCGGTATGGGCACAGGACCAGGGAAACACCGGCACGGCCACTGCGGAACATATTTGGCGGCTTGCGCTGCCACAAGCATTGCGAGCTATCGAAGAGAATAAAATAGACTACCGGTGGTGACAATTATTTTCATTTCTTTTTTTCAAAATGTGTTTTGATGGACGTCATTAATAGATGAAATATTTGAGATACATCCAAAACGGATGGTCAAGAAGGCAACGGAAGATTTTGGGCTTTTTCCTGCGAACGATGCTGATAAATTTTCCAGGGTTCCCAACTTAGTCAGGAAAGCGGCTGCAGTCAACTTTAGGACATCTGGCTCTGCTGTCGTCATCAGGGCCGATGAGGGGTCCGAGCACGAGTCAGTTTTTATGACTTCAGGTCGCATTCAGGTATTCTTGATTCGTTGGTGTTTTCCCCTTCAGATAAGCAGACACCACCTTGCGAACTGAAGTTACATTATCTGACAAGTTCTTTGTATCACGGTTGCTCAACGATACATTGGCAGCAGTTCCTTTCCCGACGTGGTTAGAAATCCCAGAGAAAACTTCGTCATGGTCTAGTTAACTCGCTACATACCAACTCAATGAACATTTTTTTGCCGGAGAATATAACTTAAGTTTGTATTAAAAAATTAAGCCATGTTATTGGAATGAGATATTTCTTTCGGCGCATTTGATGACGAGGTGAATCTTTTTCCAATTAATTTCCAAATAAAGAAAGCTTGGAAACTTACGCCTCTTGGCCTCATAATAACGTGTGAAATGACAGTAGAGAGCGGAGTAACAGGAAAATTAAAAATTTTCCTGATTAAAACCCAAGAAAACACCTGACTGATCAATTATCTATCCTGAATTGCCCCGGACAAAATTAATAGCCTAAAAGTTATCGAATTCTTACTCCAAACAAATCATATGAAAGTACGAAGAGTTTTTCCTATTAAGACATATAATCGCCGGGTAGCATTGAGACCAAACCAGACATAACTTAATGCTGCTAACTTTTTCAAGGGAGTGATCCTTGATGTCCCCTTGAAAGAGTGACCAGCATAGAGTTACGAGACGCCATGCCATCACTCATCTCAGCAAATACACGGGAGCATTTACCGAATCTACGCTGCAGTAAAACACGAAAAGATGACAAAAATTTTAACTCAAGAAATTGTTTAATAGCAAGAAACTCAAAAAAGATATATTGATTTGGCATTTTATATTAAAAATCAGATAACGAATCAACAATATGAAGACTTGATACCACCAAAGCCAACTTTGCATCTTAAAATATGTGAAGAAATTTGTACGCTTACAATTGTTTTTAGAAAACAGTGAAACATCTCCTAATGAAACCTTGTCATCACTAAGTAATGTAATTAGAACAAGACGGACGATGAAGACGGGTAAGTACGGCTGATTTAAGGTCTAAATTTCTACAACACAGCGTGGGTTATGTTATCACGGCCAGATTACACGATACGTATTTGAGTAAAGAAAATCAACCTGAATTCAGCGTATTTTAAATCAATCAAGCACGAGGTAGAATGTAGGAGAATTAAATTTCGAAACTCAAATTAGGAATAGCAAAATTTTCCCTTCATACTTCGATCCGAAAGCCTATCACAGGCGAGCCAAATCTATCAAGAAAAAAATGGCAGCGGAGCTGGAGTACCATGAAACATTTTTTGAAGGTAGTATTACGGAATGTTTGAAAATGCGCTCTGGAACGAGGGTATCCCACAAGATGAATATTTAGTTCAAATGAAGCATTGATAAATCTTTTGTAAAGATGAACATAACTTTATTGAGCGGAAGTTTAACCATTTAAGTTTTTTGAGCGGAAATATGCCCCAAGGAAGTGAAAGAAAAATAAAAGGTTTCAGCGCGATCGCAAACAAAAAGTCGCAGGAGAGATAAAACGTATTAAATAGTCCAAGAATTTCAGCATCCAATTTTGAGCGAGTTGAGGTGAGTTCAATATTCACGATAGAAATAAGCGTGGTGTAAAATGGCCTTTAGACACAGCCCCTACCTTCGAGCTAAAAAGGACATCATGCCTCTCTGATTCTGCTCCTTTGGGGGCTGTGTTACCCGAAAACCTTCACGGGTCATGCGCTCGTGCTCCGAGGCATCCGGCGGGGGCATATTAATAAGCGCTCATCGACCTCAATGCCAAACGGCAGGGAAACGCATTTAACGGCTCGGGCTCCCATTCAAACCGCCGGGCAAGCCGACCCCCTTGAAAAAAAGACCTAAATTTTTTCCCCTTTCTGAAATTTTTGCCTCCGATCCATCCCGTCCACGGATTAAATAAATTCATGGATAGCGTCTTGGCACACGAAAGTGAACTTCGTACCATTTTCTGGCGAAAAAAAAACGATTTACTCAACATTGTTTCCAGAGAAAGTAGTCCAATATCGTTCAATACTACCACCGCAATGAGTTACTACAACTACATTCATTACAATAATATTACATGGGTATAGAAGTACTGCCATGTTATACTCCACGTCTTGCAGGAAGGGTACAAACTCCCTTGCAGTGTCTGACTCCTTAGATAGGACTATATTCTCCATCCCATAATTTTATCAAAAAGATCTTTTTCTCCCCCATTAATAACCATCCTCCACACTATTACGGCTTCCAACATCCCATCGCCTTTTATAACCAGGTTCAACCACCTAGTCTACCTCCTACTGCAGCTTTCACTCCTCATCTTCACCAGCACTTCGTTTGTCCTGTAATACAGCCGTCGCACCTTCTCCATCCTCTTCCACAAACACGTCTCAAATATAACGTTTATTCAGTTCTATGTTCTGTTCGGATTATTTTGAGTCCACGAGAGTTTAGTTAAATTATCATCGTATGACTATATCCCCATTACTTGTCTCCCGCCGAAAGAACAATTGAATACTTTTTTCCAACGTCTTGAATCCGACATCCGATCTGTCGATCAAGGGTGAACTACTCCGCCCGACCGCTGCCACACTGCATGTTGTATCACCGCCCGACACCAGCCAACCCCATTGGCTTCCTCCTCACTTTACCCTTCCACCCCCCAGGGGACGGGGGGAGAAACCGTCTTGAAAACTTTATGTCCTAGGGAGAGTCACGACCTAGCGACACCATGCAAGAATGACGGGGTGACGAGGGAAGTCGGAGATAGCGTAGAGGGACGACAGAAGGGAAGGGAAAGGTTGAGATCTTCTAGTAAGAAGTAGAAAAGGAAAGAGAAGCAAAGCCCTGGGAGAGCTGAGCGCGGGGTAAGAGCGGCGGCGACAGCAGGGGCGTGAATATTTACAGCGCGGGCGTCAAATTGCCCCGAGGACTCCTGGAGCTCGGCTCTCTTACGTCACGGATACGGGGAGCGAAGCACAAAGGATATACGCAGGGGGAGGTGGGGATAGGGGGCAAATGCGTGAAGGCCAAAAGCAACGAGCGCCGGGTCACGGCTGTTTTGCCGCCAAAGGCAATCGTTCGAGAGAAAGGGGGGAGCCACAATAGACTCGAGCTAAAGTCTATTTCGGCCTTATTCCGAGAACGTGCACTGACGGGAAAAGTCATCCATGATTATCGCTAAGTGTTGCCCTGTTATTTGAAACAGACTATCGACTCCAAGTCGTAAATTACCTCTGTGAGGAGATGGAAATAAATACTTCGTAATTTTCCCCACTGAGATTCAATGATTCCAATTGCGACATCCGTGGCTATATACCATTTTCAGTGGTAAAATATAAAATTCGGACGGTACCAAGTAATTCCGGAGTGAAATATTTATAGATCATTCTTTCCTTTACAACGAATAATTTGATTGATTGATCACTGAAAGCCACTAAATGAAATTCAACAAATTAAAGTTGATAGGCTATTTGGGGAGGCCGCCGATAACAGAGGTCAATTCGCCGTTAATGTTGAGGGTAGGAGAGAAAGGGAAATCTTATTTAAGGAAGGGCAGAATGAGAAAATCATGGCGTCCGAATTCAGCCAATTCTAAACAAAAGGGGTCAAATTTACATTCCCTTAAAAGCTCTAAGCGCTGCTCTAAGTTTATTCTCCACCAAAGCCCAAGTTGGGATCGATGTTCCGCTCACAATCATCTCCAATACTACCAAGACTCAAGCCCAGAGCCTCGGAAGTAGAAGCCAAAAATCTAGCCAACACAACCCAGCCCTCTTCATCAACATATCTGGTTTAAGCTAAATGCTCACTTTAAGCAATCATTCTCTCTCTTCTCAAATTAACTAATAACCTTGACCGAGCAATTTTTCTGGAGGCACATTGTAGCATAAATTAAATCGATTTATGTTGAAGTTGACCATGCAACACAAAACGATACAGCACTCCCACTAAGGAGGAAAAATAAATAAATGCTTTCACGTCAACGGTAAAATTTAGGCTGAATGAGATTATAGCTCGGTTCGTGGTCTGCACACATTGAAGTTTTACACAATTTATTAATACTAGAAGAACACTACCCAAAAATATTAAATGAACGTGAATGACATGCAAAACCACCCGATGTCGTAAATTACCGCCGGCCTCGATGGCGGCAGCGGTAAGTCGGCGCCTGCTAAACCGAAAGTGGCGGGTTCCAGTTTCGCCATTATTATACAATGAGGGCGCATCCACTCTGCTGACGGAGCAAAAGCACGCTGAAAATTTAATATAAAACGGCATAAACGCATTTTTATAATCATAAGCTTAAGCGAAACTTATGGCTGTTGCCACTGCGGAACAGTGAACGGAATCGGCTAGGAATAGTGGCGAATTGTGAGATGAAGTGATCAAATAGATATGCTTGCGGAAAAACTTGGGGACGGTATGCTTGGTGCTGTCTCACACGCAGTGACTACAAAGACATCACAAACACAAGGAGTGAAATCAGAGCTTAGTAAGGGCAGCTCCTGTTCAGAAACGAAAAAATCAAACCATACAAACGTACTATTGGGTCAAGTTTCTCATGCATCGACCCAAATGTCCACGGCCCAATGGCGTTCGGGGCATTCTCCACGCACGTGTCACACTCGGGATTTACATCCTACCAGAATGAAATTACAAGATCGGAGCACTCCTCGGGCGGAAAAGACGAAAAATAAACCCCGTACCCTCTCCGTGGGGGCTCGAACTCGCGAAATGGTGAAACACCGGCCAGTGCCCGAACAAGGGATGCACGCCACGACTAGACAGGATTGGTTGGGTACCTACTCCCCCGACGCACTAGCGTCCAGACCTCCCCCCTTCTAGTTAGCGGAACTGGAGCATTGTTTCAGTCTCTGCAAACGTCGAGACGGAAGAGAGAGAGATAGAGAGAGAGGAAAAAAGCAAAACAGCGGCGGCAGCGCAACTGGGTCCCCCGGGATCCCGGAGGGAAGGAAGCGGCAAAGGGAGGAAAATATAATCCCGGCCACAGGGCATGTGGGCTCCCTGTCTCTCCCCCTCTCTCGTTCCCTAGTCCGGCCTTTATTTTTCCTTTTCGTCCGCAATTCAGCCGCACCGTCGTTTTATTACAGCCCTTCTAGCTCCTCCGGAGTAGGAAGCTTCCGGGGTCAGCCAGCATCGGGGATCGGGCGTCCTCTTCCATCCCACCATTTCTTTCTCTTGAAATCCGTAGCCTCCCTCGCCTTTGACTCTACCTGCCCAGTCCATTTCGACTTTAACCGAACGAGTAATAATTATAAAAAACCGGAAAATTGAAAGTATTTATCCATAAAGGTAACATACCAATAGTCTATAAAAACATCTCGTCATATTAAGCTTTTGGGGAAAAATATTCTCTTTGTCCAAAAAAATCGTCGGGAGAGATCTGGCAGGCACGTACGCTAGCTCCGAGGGATAGGAGAAGAATGCTGGGCAGTGGAATGTAAATAAAATGTAAGAGTGACCTGGCTCATGAGTTAGGAAACATTGAACCGCACTTCGACCAAAGAATGCAATACTACGTTTATTATTACATATGTATCCAAAAGTCCCAACCTCTCTGGTTAAAATTACGGCTCTGATACGAATAAATTAGGCAGAAAAGCAATCTGAATGATCCTATGCAACCAGAAATGATACAAATATATGATAGAGCACATAGAGAACGATATTACCCAACCCGCCATTTTACGTAAAATCACTGGTCTATGTCCCGCCTTCCAGCAACAAAGGCGCGAAAAATGTGAGGGTGCCGTTCATAGTCCGAGTTTTCCCAATTTAGTCCCTTAATAACGATGATACAGGATGATTTTAGGTGAAATTAAATTAATTTCCAAATGAATTAGTTCCAAGATTACGAAAGCACCTTCTCTGCCTCCCAAGTCCGCGGAACTGAGCTATTTTATTTTCAAAGAAATAAATGGCTCTTTCACGGAAAACCAATCGTCGGACGTCAGAAAAGAGGCACGAAAGTCTGAAGATTGGCAAAAAAAACTTATACACTCTAGTTTCAACTTCATAGGGTTGAGAATGCCGTAACCGTTACGGCTAGACACGATTTTTAGGGACTTCGGGTATGTTTCACACTAGGAATTCGATGAGTAGAAGGGAAGTTTATCATAACTTTAGAGATTCCAGGTTATTAGATATTTCAAAGATTATATTATTGCAGGTTTACATTATTTTCCCCTAAGTTTGGCCTTTTATTGCGTAAAATCACTGGGCTATGTCCCGCCTCCGAGCAGCAAACCACTCCGGATTTTCTCTTCACGCCTTCACCGAAACCTCTGACCCTTCACGGAAAGGTAGAGGCCCGGAACTAGTTTCCTCGAGGGACAATGGGAGTGGATGGGGAGTTGGGAAGAATGACGGGACGGAGGAAGTACAGAGGGGAAAGAGAGCCAGGACACAGAAGAGAGGGAAGGAGAGAGGGAGAGCGAGAGGGGGGGAGTGAAACCCCTACATATGAAAATTCATTGATAAATATTCCTTCGATTCTCAACCCCCAAAAGCAGTCGCCGAAATTACCAGCCTACAAATATATCAGACTTGACTCCGTATTCCATGAGGGAAATGCGACGTTTCAACTCTAAGTTCACTAATTCTACGCCAAAACATTCATTGGAATCGGCTTTGCGTTCCGAACCAGAAATACGGCGTTTCAACACCCAATTTATAAATGCCAAATCGTATACAGCGGCACTGTATCACTTTGAAAAGCGGGATGTTGAGCCGTTTGGCGGCTGATCGATATCAAAATTATACAGATTAATGCAGAGCGAAATAGCGTACCTTTATCGGCATTTCAGTCACCATTATCATCACGGGAATTCGGCATTGGGGACGAAATTCCATATTCATCCATTACAAATCAATGTCCATTATCATACTTTGGTGCATTCATTTTTCAGCAGATGGCGTCCATCCGAAAATCTTCAATGGATTTCGGATATAACAAAATGTACAGACGTAGGCAGCAGTACGTCGCTGCATTATTAGAAATAAAAAAAAAGATCATGCACGATACTATTAAGGCCAAGCCATATTCAATATGCATATTAAATATGATAATAACGTCCGAACATTCATATCAAAAGGAACATCCGATAGTTAGACTTTTATCATCGATTCGAGGCCTCATCATCAGCAAGATCATGCTCGAAAATCAAGTCTATGTTTTAGCAACTAGCCAAGGGTTCTCAGAAAGGGCACATTCCTTGGTTTTTTCCCTCGTACTACAGAGATTCCACGCCACGTTTACATCGGATCATCTATCCTCACATTTATCAGGATCAACGAACATAAATGACTAAGCCCAATCTCACCCGCCAAACTATGTCGCGGGGCAAATAGTAATATAAGCTATGCGTGCACCGACGGTTCATGTTCTCTCACGCCGTAAATTCCCTTTCCCATCAATCACCAACGCACAACACCGTGCCCATGAGGGGAGGATCGAACTCGCGACTTTGGAGGTCATTCCGAGAGAATAAAACCCACTGGGCTTAAGATCCCTAACAGCGCCTGATTTGCAATTCCCCGAAGCATCCGGCGCATGAGCGACAAACGATCCATCATCCACCCATTCATTTCATCGACGAAAAAAATCACACGAGGTAACTGGAGTAGATGGGTCGTACGGGTAGGCGTCTCAAAATCGGTCGCAAGTTTGGATATCAAAGAGAGACCGTGGAACTAGATATGCCATTAGATCTCTAAATGGAGCCGTAAAAAAAGCGTAATGAACTAAGCCATCGCTCTGCCGCAAACAAATAAGCACCTTGTATAAAAACTGCTCCCCCTCACTCACGAACGATTCAACAGTCAACATAGCTCAAAAATACAAGTGAAAAAGTTGCATGGCAATGTAAGATTTAATAATAAAACATCAAAATCATGTTCTTCATATTTGTTAGCAGGTATGTATTTCCATGATAACAATATGAAAATTACCGAGAACAGGCCGTAAGCTACCAGCTTATGGACTTATTCTCACAATTTAATCACCCATGGAAGTCCCATTATAGGTTTAATCTTTAATTTTATGAACGAGGCAAAGTTGCCGACGTCATCAGACCTTATCGATGGCAATTGTCGCGGGTCGCTAATAAAAGGTGAGGTATCAAAATCTATTGTCATGTACTCATGCTAATAGGCATGAACCAAAAAGTTGGTCTAAAGCTAAGTAAGGAGTGCGAGTAATTTGTTTCGAGATGGACTTAAAACGATTAATGATGGTCGTCAACATTGGAATAAAAATGGAAATTTGAGTAGTTTTGCTACATCCATAGTTAATCTCAATAATTCCTGAGCACGTGTGTGCTTACAAGTCGGAATTACAGGGGATTCACTCATTCATCTCTAATTTTCAACAATAATCGGCGAATTAAGCTTCAAAATAAAGCTTGAAAGCAGTTACTGGACTGTAACACATTTCGGATAATTTAATTAAAGGAGAGAGGAACAAGGGCTTGGGGTGAGGAAGACATTACGATGCAAAGGAAAAATAAGACCGCGTAGTCTCCTCCATTCTGCCTAGCGCCAAGTCCTATGAACGACTCCTTTCCCTTCCTTGACGCCGCGTCATCATTACAAGAGGTACAAGATCATTGGAGCGAGCGAAATTGCGAACGGCGAAACGGGAACGAGTGAAAGTGAAGTCTGAGGGCGAAGGGCAAGAGGAGAAGGGACGCGTGGGCGAGATTGGTACGAGTGCCTTGCATAGAATACTGAACTAAAAAGCTGGAGAGAGTCATCAGTGTAAAGAATACAGGGAACAGTGCGCGCGTACAGGTGTCCAAGCGAACAAAGAACGAGCATTAAGCTAATGGGAAGATGAGGGTGCAGGCAACGAGTAAAGGGCGTCGCACAGCCATTGGATTTAACGGATGAAGAAGCGTTCAGCGAGGTTGCATGAGCGTGAATCAAGTACCTGCAGTGGTAACTTTCATGAAAGCCGTATCAATTCACTAAGAATCCATTTTGAGAGAAATTATGACAATATGATATCCCACGGAAATGGAAGCACAGAAACCGAAAAACAGCTTAAATTTCTCTTCACATTCCCATCCTAACCTAACATAACCCACATAATACGAGGCTTTAAAATCAACTCCAGATTTATAACCAACCCTACCTAAACAACTAACAATTTCAGTAACCCGCTGTAAACAGCACAAGGGTTATAAACGGCGAGTCCCCGGAGACAACCTTTGTCTTGCCCTTGCTGAATCGTTGATGGTTGTGCGGAAGGGTAGAAGAGCTTAATCCTCCTTTAATAATTTCATAGTAGGAGGAGATACAAAGGAGAAGACGACCAAAAACTCAGGCCACTGGAGCCATTAAAGGTAAGTGAATTGGTAGGCAGAGTAAGGATTATTTGAGGGGTGGAGGCAAAGTTGAAAGAAATCAGTGCTCGGCATAAAGACTTTTCTCATGGATTTCTTCAATATTAATTATCTCATTACAACTTGAACAGTCATAGCAAGTTGGCACAGAAAGCTACGAGTTTTAAAGAAAAACATACTTCACAAAACATAGACGAAGGCACAACTGACAGATTGATTACACTCTTTATCATTACTCACCCATGTGAAGGAAAATTAATAAGGGGGTCCATTCACCACGGAGAAAAATATATTTCCGTTTTCACTCAAAAGAGATACTTAAAGGAAGGATGATCCGAAGGAAATTTAAGGTTGAGACCACTCTCAAGTCACCGCGGAAGACAAATGTAGTTAAGATCGGAAGAGATTGAGAGAGTGAGAGGAAAAAATACATTAGGGGAAGAAGATGGCTATGAGCAACGGAGACAAGAAAAGGTAGTTGGCGTGAGCGACGAAAAGAGGAGGCAGACGGATGGAGGAACAAGGAGGGGAGATGGAAGGGGAAATAACGCGATAAAAAGCATGACAGTGGAATAGAGGCCTAAGGGGTTGAAGGAAGGGTGTGTAAGGAGTTGAGCAGTTCTTTCAACCCCCTGCCAGCCACCCTCCACCCTCCTCAAACCACATCCTCTATCCCCGTTCCACCCCCAGGGGATTATCCCACCACTCCCGGCTTCCCACTCCCGCTGCCATACTCCACCCCCAGTCTCCTCAACCCTTCCCCACCAACCCTCACCTTTACGCACTATGCGTGCACCCCTGATTGTGCTCGGCAACCACCACCGAAAGCGGGTCGTAAATTATACAAGCGGTGCTTTCGGCAACGTACCAGATCCCTCCCGCCCTCTCTTTCACCCTCTCCTCCAACCCCGCCACACCTGCCAACGTATGTAATACCTCCACCCTCTCCGCGGCGGAGTCCTTCTATTCAGCCCGGGACCTCCTCTCACCCTCTTCCCCGCGCTAACCCCTCCGAGCAAGGAGCTTCAGGAGGAACCCTCCCTCAACGCTCCCTCGCCGTAGCCTGAGCTTCCTGAGGTCCCGCTCTCAACATCGTCGATGAACATTACTACTACATTGAGCGCTACCAGTTGGAGAAATGAAAAGCCCCCGCCACTTTGTTAGGCATACAATGTGTGAAACACTTAACATATTTGACAACTATTGCGAAAGTATGAAGGAGGTAGAAATGGATATGGTGGTGGGCATATTGGGAGAATCTGGTTCAGTAATATGGCAGAAATAACGACGGGAAATTGAGTGAGAATGTAAAGCAAGGACAAACGAAAATTCGAACAAGAAGTGTACCTTACGTTGTACAGAGCGGACACATGGAGTCTGAGGAAAAAGGATAAGAATATACAGGAGGCATTCGTGATGAGGTGCAGAAAAGGACGGAGAAAGTTCGATGGATGGAAAGAAAGACGAAAGAGGAAGTCCTCTGCATGGTGCGTATTGAGTGGAAACGGCTGGAGGAAATGGGGGAAGGCAGATTGGGCGGATGGAACAGGTAATGAGAGGCCAGGGGATGCTGAAAACCGCGACTGATAGGAATATGTTGAGTAAGCGGGGAGGGAGAAAAAAAGATAATAGACAAGATGACTGCGATAAAGCGAGGTAGGACGAACACCGAGTTGAGAATGAAATCACGCCTAAGGTTGAAAATGGGCAGTATAAATATTTCCTTTTCCATCTCAACCTAACTTAACTTCTATATCGGTTAAAATCATAACTTTCAATGAATTACTGTCACACTAATTTTTGAAATAACCTTTCGCATGAACACACGAAAATACACCCAACGCGGACCACACAACATCACTGCAAGAGTATACAATAGACGACAACACGTCCAACAATGTGTCAAAAATGATAACTCCTTTCATCTATTTCAGTAGTGCTCATATCTGTGGAGGCCTTATTATGGGACCAGTTAATCCAAAATTTTCCCAGCAATATATAAGTCGCATGCAATTTTTGCACGCTAGCTGTTTTCGTGCCTTCCTCACGAAGCAAACAACAACCGAAGTAAATCGCAGCGAGCTATAAAATGGTGTTTGTTGAAGGCAACCTTTTCGTCGCTGCTGCGACACTTCTTTGCGAAGGCGAGAAACCCATACGTTGATTAACAACTTAATCACTCAAAATCTAATGTAGGAGGAATATACGTAAATGGATATGAATGGCCGAATGTTTTTTCAGGCGCCTTTCTCAGAGGAAGGCTGTACCGACGACGAGTTTCTTTCCACACTTTCTTAATTCCCCAAATAATCCGTCTATACCAATAGAATAGACATACATACCAATCCTTCACGGCGCCATTGTCCTCCGTTACCGCCACCCCAAATAACTAACCGAACGAAAGCAAAAACAGTGAATACCTTAAAGTTGGACTCGGGAACAACTGCACTCGAGAATTAAAGCTATTTCTATAGCATGCGCGAAAATTTTTTGAAGAGGCCGAAGAGTGAGAGAGGAAAAACAGAGAGAAACCTGTGCTAAAGCGCAAGGGCTTTATTTGTGCAGTACATTGATACCGAACGTCCAACCAAGCCCGCCGCATGATTTACTGTATCGCCTTACGGCCACCGACGAAACCTAACTCCCGCTATCTTCTCTCCTGCGCTCATCACCCTGCCCCAGACCACCGATACACCAGCATGCTGTTGCCAATCCACGTACTCAACACCTCCTTAATGCATACACGCGGACCCCTAGCAGCCTCCATCCGCAGCCTCTTACCTCGCTCGTGACCCCCCTACAACTCCAGGACCTCCGATATGAATTCTCTTTGGCCGCCGCGGCAGTCGCAAGACAAACACGAGTCCTCCTGGCCCGCCCCCGCTGATATTTAACGCGGATACATAAGACGGGCTCATGCGAACACACTTTTATGTACCTACCCACCTACCTACCCGCTTTGCGTCGCCGAGGCCAAACGGGAAATGGCCGCGCCAAAGCGGCACATCGAATCGGATAGGGTCACCGATGTGTGCACAAGAGAAATGGGTTAGGAGAGAGAGGAGGGGGGGGGGAGTATGGGCGGAGAAATGCAATTATCTATTATCCGGTGTCTAGCAAGTTGATTCATCCAATTTGTGCCGAACACGAGATGCCAGAGTCGCATGAATTATTCAAAACGGAGCAAATTAAGCGGCTCTTTTTTCCTACTCGGAGAGCATGAACGATGCCGAGGGAGAATGCACCGGAATAACGAAGTTACACGTAGTCAATGGGATGGGGAAGGAAAGCAAACTCCGACAACAAGTTGAGCATATAGGTTTTCTCGGGTTTCCTCAATCAATTAATTTCAACGCTCAGATTCTCAGCTATGCGAGACGGGATATGGTGAAACCGAGGTAGAGTAACCAGCTCAGCACAGCGTTGAGTACGTGGCGATGGAGAATCAGCTGTAATAATCACCCGATGCCTTTGCCATCGCAGACGATTTTCAACAACAGTCGCAAACAAGCTCTTCAGTTACTACCGATATTTTCCTATACCTTGCGAAGGTCGTATTTCATCTGCTACGAAGAACTTGCGTTAAACTTACGGGTTGAAAGGCGAGTAATGGCAACTGTAAAGTAGTTTGGTAACTCTACCATACATACGAACTTCTAATAGCAAAAAATTAAGCAAACACGAAGTAGGTCAAGTGAATATGAAAGATAGCGGAGTCAAATAGTAAGTTGGATCCAGGGACTCAAAACATAACGCCGGGCAAAGGTAGTGGTACAAAGTGCTTACATGGGAGACAAGTCATTCGTGGAACTCATACCATCTCGCGGTTGAACTTATCAACTAAATAAACTTATATTAGCAAACTAAAAAGAAAAGGGAAGATTAAATGAAAAACGACACAAAAGAGCAAGAGAAACACGTAAAAGTAGCACAAATATCAACCAACCACCTGGGGCTTGAGCTATCTGATCCTGCCAATATTACTTAACTGTTGTATGCACTAGTGCGAGATATATTCTTTTTCGAGGCCAGTGTTTTTTTCCTATTATTACTTTTTATCATATCGTTGTTGACAGATTGGGCGATTTCAGTTGTAGCTACTGTGATACTGTATGTAAAGAAGCACTTCTTTACATACAGTATCACAGTAGCTACAACTGAAATCGCCCAATCTGTCAACAACGATATGATAAAAAGTAATAATAGGAAAAAAACACTGGCCTCGAAAAAGAATATATCTCGCACTAGTGCATACAACAGTTAAGTAATATTGGCAGGATCAGATAGCTCAAGCCCCATCTCCCTAATTACAACGCTGCGGGCGTAACGAGGTTGGTGGTACCAATATGAAAAAATATAATCCAAGGGAAAAAAACACGAGCTCGTGATAACGCTGAATACAAACGAGCCACGTCACTTTCGAGGCCCTGATATGTCATTTTTAAGAGCCTCCAGCTCCTCGCTCGATCATGTGCCGAGGAAATCGCCCGTTCGTTTCAATGAGTGACGCGTCAATTTCACGACCGATAAGTTGTATAAAACGAGGGAATTTGTGGTAGGGGAGGCCGGCCGCCCGAACGGAGGAGGGTTGGAGGCGAACGAATTTATCGCCCATGACGAATTCGGCGTAATTAGTAAAACGGGTCGAGGCTCCGGGTTGCACGCCGTGGATGGAAGCGAAAAGCCCCTCCCCCCACTTATTTTCGAACATAAACATTCAGCCGGAGAGAGGGAAATGGGGTTCCCGCCGCGCGACAGCTCATGGCAGCTCGCTCTTACAGCACACGTCACGGCTGACGTCAACGGATCCTGCGATCTGCGCACGCAATCAAAAAAGGACAAACGGAATATTTCAGCAGAATGACCTCCGCTCAGCGCGGCGCGCATGGAGTTTGAATTTTAAACAATGAAGCCCACCCCCACACACACAGACGCATCTCCCCTTGCAGCACGAAAATAGGCCGACACACGTGCACCACGCTGCAGACTGGTGACATAACTTTCGTCCGGCTCCAATAGCGAAAACTCGAAAACAGGAGATTCAGTGTACGTTTTAATCCAGCGATGGAGATCTTGAGGGATATCAATATTAATATTGCTCATACAGAATCGAATACGGCCCACTATTTCATTTCCCGAGCAAAAATAAACGAAGTAAAAATGTACTAAATTTACATTGTTTTAGCCAGACTTCAATGCTTACTGATTCGTAGTTGTACGCCCAATTTGATCGCGCTAGCTATAAGAAAAACATTCAATTATTTATCAACCCTGATATACTTCGCCAGTAGCAGTTGACGTAAACCTATCTATTCCTATAGACGTCGGGTTAGCACAGAGAAGCAGTTCAACGCAACTAACCACATACATTACCATTGAAGTGCGGCTACACACGCCTTCCATCGATAAATTCTATGACAATATTTCATCGCATTGCTTAAGTAAATCGGTACGGCAATACCTAATAGGATGTGTACCCCAGACTTTTAAGTCGTTGACTTAACTTTCTGTAACACAATATAGGCCATATTGAGGCTCAAATTTCATTGAATAGAAAAACTATTTGCGACAAGAAACGGATATCCAATTTAATAGTAAAAAATTAGGGAAACTATATAAAGATTCCCAAAATTTATATGAAACTACTTTTTGGCACCACTTTCAAGGAATCATCGGGAGAGAAAAGTTCCCTAGTCCATTCCAATACTCAAATATTAAATTTACCTAGACAGGATTTTCGTGATGTGGTGCACGATCATCAGCAGCCTTTAACGAAAACACTCGTGCATGTGCTTGGGCCATCAGAGTCAGGAGGAAAGGGCAGTTAAAATTGGGATACTATGAGGTTTCGGATGGGGAGGAAGTGTAATGGAGGACATGTATCTTAGGCAGAGGCCAATTACTTTCACAATAAGATATGCCTGAGGTTCAATAATGCCGTAGACAACCATAGTAGAGATTTACTGGTCAGTGGGGGCCAAGGAGCACAAGAAAATCTGGCCATCTCAGCAAATATGTGAAAAACCTTACGGTGAGGATGCAACGTTGCTACAGCCAGTTTTCGAAATCCAATGTCGTGAAGTCCATTACTCTTTCTTACAGCGACTCTCAGACGAAAGACTAAGAGGCTCTCAGTTACAACTAATTTACGGCAAAGCACCATCAAAATCAAAACTACATAAATTGCAGTTCCATTGTAAGACTTGCCACGCCATTATCTCGAACGATACTTCATTTGAATCACGGTTTATAGGCTCCACAACATTTCCTTTGACCGTGGATGGTCATGTAACTTAGTAGGGGTAGAACCTGTGAGCGAGAAACAAAGACGTGAGAGGAGGGAGAGCTGGGTTATTTTATTCGGGCGAGGTTAAGAATATCGCTAGGAGCAACCAACATATACGAATATATAACCGTCAGCACACACTCGTAGAGCTTGTTAGGAGTATTCTGGAGGCAACTCTAATCTGCATGTGTATGGCATAGGTATATATCACGGAGCCAAAGTTCAGTCATAGGAGGTAACATCGCGCAGATTTAACATTTAGAGAAAAGTCGACAGATCCCTTCGCTCAAACGCCTACGGGATGCAGAATACACAGCATAGGGGAGGGACGCGCGAACCCTAATGCCTCTGGCGCTCCACCCTCTAAATCAACCCCTATACGAGCCCCGCTCGCCGCATCAGTAATGCCCGGCGGGGGTCAAAGACAGATTCCGAAATCCAACCGCAAAGTAATCAAATAAATTGCGGCCCCATTTTGAGAGTGCAGCCCTTGATGGACTCGGCCGTCCGTCTGTCGCTGCGTTATTCGGAAAATGCGCAGAATGAATCGCGTCGTCCCTTCACCCCGTTCTCATCCACGCGGCTCCAAATGGAATTTATCTACATGACGGAGGAGAGCGGGAATAACCAACTCTCTCAATTTCCACTACCATACTCAGCCCCATCTATGTTTCCGGCACTCCACGCAAGACCACCAAACTCGAAAGCATAATTATCCAATAGTGAGAGGGTTAGGGCGCTTTAGGGAGAGTTAACGCTTAGGTAACTTCCCTATGAGAAGGACCGCGTTTGAATCCGGGTGGAGAAGAAACTTTTTTTTATAAATATCCGATATTTCGAGGAGACCACTAAAAGCATAGTTCTGCGTCCATCAGAAAGGACTTTAAATCTCGGCACCCCAACTCATCATTCGTTCAGAACAGTCTATTACCAACGACGGACATCCTTCATCCCCTGCAACCCTATTTTTCACTTCATCCCAATACCTCTCCTTCCGATCTTAGGGGCCGATTCGTGCGGCACTTATTTTAAGTAACTCGATGATAATGACAATCCCATAGTGACAGCCTTCTAACGAGACACGAAACCCGTTGTCGTTTTAGTCGCGCGACTGGTAAAAGCCGTCCTTTTATCCAATACTGATGGTGGAACAAATATTTAATCCTTCCAATAAAAAATGAAAATAGTTTCATTTAAAGACCGTACTACTACAGTTAACAACAACAGGCCATGGGGTGATACGACATCAATGAATTAAGGTCCTTATTTTCGGTGTGGGGCGAACTGCTACTTTACGGAAGTCAGGTCGGCATGAAATATCTTATGGCCTCCATTATTCCTATTTTACCAGGTATTGCGGGGAGGAAGGCCACCCTTTCACCAGCCATCCCCTTAATCCGCTCTTGTGTGATGGGCCAGTAATACATTAGTCCGCTTACGGATTCCAAAAAGTAAAAAAAAAACAAATGTCCTTTGAATAGAACCTTAAATAGAAATAAATTTTTGCGTTACTGGGGATACAAAATTATCAATCTACATCATTTTATTTTAAGCACAATGGAAATGGTTTTGGCATAAGGTATGTAAAATAATTCTGATTGAAATGCTGTTTCGACATCTTTATTTTACCAATGAATAAGGTAATCTGGGCAAAATAATTTTTTAAAGAGAAAGAGACACATTATCTGGGTACAGGAATAAAATATGGTGAACATTGCATTCTGGCTGGAAAGTTGGCAAAAATATTGGATATGAGGTTACCAGAAATATTTGAACGGAGATGAGGTGATGTAAATTAACTAAAACGAATAGTTTACGGGCCACAAGGATTACGATCAACCATCATCGAGAAAAATGGTTAATCACGAAAAAATAATTAGAAAATTAAAAAAATAACAAACCGACAAACTCAACGAAAGGGAACAGCTTACACGCCAAATTGGCTGTTTAAAATGATCATCGTATTATCATAACGTGTATGCACGCAAGATAATGGAAACCAAATGTATTGAGAAGTAAACTCTATTTCTTTCTGTTCGCAGGGACGATCAGCAGTTCCTCAAGTGAAAATGACTGAATGGGAAAAATGTTTTTCACATGAGGAATCTTGATTTTCAACTAAGTCATGCTATGTATGGCAAGGCATTATCATTCCTTAAGTGACAAAATGGCGATTAAATAAACCAAAGAACTGCGAAATGCTCTCTCAAGTTTTATACGTAGTACACCTTTAATCCGTAACCTATGACACGAGGTCTCACAGACTGCTTAAAATTTCAACATCGCTTATTTACATTTCCTAATTTTATACAAATTTAATACCTTCGTGCTAGATGATTTGTGGAATCACTATCACCGAAAATAATGTTTACTACGACCAATTTTCGAGTTAATTAGATTTAAGTTTTTCCGCGGCTCTCAGACCGCATGTCTCTCATTACGTAAGTACTTTTGTTCCGTTCCATTAACAAATTAAAAAATATTAAATATTTCTGCTTGTATTTATTTAATTGCACCTAACTATTTGTTTAAGCCGAAAGGTGTTCAATGGATACTTTCTGTAAGCATAACATTTCTTTCAAATTCACATGCATGTAAATCCATATTCGATAAGCGGCGCAAAATATATTTTTTAAACCATTTCGTTGCTATTTCATATCATATTTTAAATGAATTTGGTAATATAGCAAAAGAGAGTTTGCAAAAATGTCCAGTAAATTAAAAAAAATGTACTCATTAACAAAATATTAGGAATTAAAGACTAGCTACCTGAGAGGCCGCATGTCAGTGTAAACGTTAGAAGAAAAGGGTTACGAGATAATACCTTCTGGTTATGTTTTACGCAAACCCATTCAACCGAAAATTATACCAGATCGTTACACCAATAGCGATCAAAGCATCGAAAATAGCCAGAATATTAAGTTTTCTCTTTCATGAAGCGCAAAACAAATATTTTTCATCTTGCCTCACTTTCATCCTGCCCGTGACAACACTGATGCCACACTTTACGCTTAAATAGCAACTTCCGTAGAGGAAAAGAGATGATCCGACTCACATCAAAATTCACGATGGCGACAGTAATATATATTTTTTCAACTACCAAATGGCTAACCCTTAAAATGATATCCACCGCTGCAATGAAGGCAATAAACAAGAGGTCGAGATCAAAGCAAGAGCCAGCCGACGAAATAACTGCGCCGACATCATATCGGCACACCCCCATTTTTGCGCGAGCCATAGGGCTTAATTTAAGTCTCGTCACCGTTTCAACCCACGCTCCCGCGTCCCAGCGAGAAAGACATCTATAAAAAACTAAAATAAAATCGTAAACCGGACGCCGCCACCCTTCGCCAACCACTGATCAACGAAAATAGGAATAAAAATCGAATAAAAATTCAGTTAACCAAATACCTACATCACGTGCTCACGGGGCGACAGATAACTTTAAAATAATCCGCTTAGGGCTAAAAATACACTTTTACCACCGTTATTGCAATCCAGCCTCGTTTTTTGGATAACCGAACGAGAGATGGAAATTCACAAATCCCGCGTATTCGGGCCGTAATGCGGCCAATGACATGCTAAAGGGTATAAAAAACCGAAAAACCCTTTTTTTTTACCCCCACTCGGGAACGGTAAATGGACATTATGACAAAAAATAGCTAAGCTGAAACCGCACGAATAATGCAATAACCGTGGCGCACGATATTTTTTAGTTTTGTCAATTTCCTCCGGTGCTAATCGAATTCCGGACCCATTTACTGAAGTATAATCCAAGGTGGTCCACGAGAGTTCCGTAATCCAAAACTCATGGAAGCTGTGAGCATAGAGAGAGTGAAGTCGCAAGTGCGAACGGGTACGGTCAGAGCCACGGTCATACACACACACAATTCGATAAATTGATCGCCGGTGGATACACAAGCGGGCAATTCCGAACACCACAGTAAGTAAATCCAGCGGCGACGATGGCAGCCAATGACCCGTCGCATCCAAAACGCGCGGCTGCTCCCGCAGTTCGCCAATACTCTTCAATTTAACGCCCCCTGGGACATAACACGTGCCCAGTCCTCCCCCCCCCCTCACTCCCAAAGCCCACAAGGCTATTGGTGGCGATAATGGCCTGGGCCGTCATACCTGCCGAACGGGAAGCATCCCACCTCGTGGCTACTTAGCCGCGCAGCTAAAGGTGACCGAGGGACTGTGATTGCAATTCCCTCTTCGCACGCCTTGCGGGAGAGAGGGCAGAAGGTTGAAGGTGTGACGAAAAAAAAGGCTCTCTTCCGAGTCCTTCCATCTCTTGCCTACTGACGTAAATAAATCGGTCACGAAAAGGAAGCTTTGCTTGGATCAAATACACATGCATCTGGAAAAATGAGAACATAAAATAGAGAGTGATGAAAGAACCTAATCCTCTTAACATCCAATAAGGGGAGTTTAAATTACGGTTGCACTTAACAGTTTAAGCATCCAAAGAGCTCCAAGAGTACATCGCACAAAAAACGACAGAGCGACGTTCCATTTATGCAGACGGTGATAATATTACGCAATTACATCGACAGAAACTACCAAGGAAAATGAATGGGTCTTAATGAATACACGCTACTAAAGGTGAAGCATTATAAAAATGCGAACAGCCATAATACAAATCAACAAATGAATAGTAAAATTACGCATCAAAGAGAAAATAAGTAAGAACTGGAAATGGGGCGCCAAAACTGATGAGACAGAAAACTAAGAGCTCCATAAATCAATAGAAAAACTCTAGCCATACAATCAGAGCGCACAAACCAAAAAGTGCAACTTTCAGCCCATAATTAGAAGTATTTAGTCTAAAATCAGAAGGTAATGACGCAATCTCAGCTCCTAATTCTCTATCTTAAATTTGATACCTTCTCCCACTAAGAAAGTCCAACGCAGCGAATGACTGGCACTCAAATGAATAGAAAGAAAAAATAATGACTACGCATCCTCTAGTATTTCAAGACTCGAGAGTTTGAAGGAAGCGCTTGGAAAGAACTGAATAACCGTAGTGAGTTTGTTTTTCCAAGTTAATTAAAAGCGTTCATTGCGTGTAGTGTGACGTGTTGTGTTACCATTCTCTGCTTGTCTCGAGCATCAAGTAATCAAGCACTTGAATTAGTTTTCTTTACGGCCTCAAAGTAATCTTATGGCGAGAGCCGTAATTAAGGGCTGGCGTGCGTCAGGAAAATAAAACATTAATGGCAATAAAGGAAAGCAACATGTAAATTATTAAGCCCTCAAACACTTATCACTACTTTTCCGCTTGGATACACACTCGCACACAAACGGAAGTTTTTAAAAATTTTAAGGCCCAGGAAAGATCGGGGAAAAACGTGCTTAGGGCGGTGCCCCCTCTCACAAGAGCTCCGACATTTGAACGGAAGAACTCCCGTCGCTTAATTAGCAAAAAAACTCCCTTGTTGCATATTCCCACGCACGGAGCTTTCCGGGTTCCAAAGAGCGGGTCTGATACGGTGATTGATTCACGTTCCGGGAAGCTTAAAAAGAATACACGACAAATCCCCGTCGTGACGTAAAAAAGAGCAGTGGGGGCTGCTGTCGGGGCTGGTCAGAATGCATAGCGTAGGAGGTGATAGCCAAGTGAAACGGCCATTAGTGGAGAAAGGGGAGGGAGACGGAAAATGGTTGGGACACAAAACGAACACAAAAAAATAAATTAAAGGATTCGATCGACATGGGGTGGGGTATAGAGGGAATTTCAAGCGAGAGATGAAGAGGAGGCGGGGGGATACGGAATGAAAGGTGGTCGAGGGCCAATGGAAATGGTGGATTGTTGGGTGGAAAAAGAGAGTGACATTATAAAAGCCGTCACCCACCCATCCTCTGAACAAGTACAAAACGAGGATAACGAAATGTTTGGAGGAAGTTGCATGGAAAACGCGCAGTTAATGGACACCGCGACAATGAATACATACAGTTGAATGGAATCGAATTAGAGGACGCGGAGTGCTCTCCCCACCCACGCTATACACGTGCGTAGTGCGTGTCCGAATGCTGAGTCGCAAAACAAGCTAATCTGTTCGCTGTTGTCTCACACGCTCTTTCAATCCGACACATGGTTTCCTTCTCTCGGGGTTTACAAACTTCAAGGGACAGCCGACTCCATTATCTGTTACTTAGGCATTCCTCTCGCTTAATCTTTAAGTGTACATGCATGATACTTACATCATTCTGAAGAGTTTTCATTGCACTTCGAACGACTCAGTGATGGACATAGGTTTCACTGTTTCCGGGTTGCGTATTCGCTTTGCCGTAGCTACCGAGGTCCCTCGAGGTCTGGTATCACATCGCTTATTTATTACTATGTAAGGTTTAGCGGAAACTACTTATTCTATTTCGTATTGTACTTTCACGCACGCCAAACTATTGTGATTAAACTGAAAGAAGTTTATAATTTAACAAAAAATAGACGAAGCTTTCAAAGGAAAAATTGTTTATGGTATGAAAGGATGTTTTTATGGTCTATTAACTCGTAAGCAGGCGTTAACGCTAAACACAAGTACTTATCTGCACTGAGCTATATAATCTTTATGATTTTTGTCTCGCATATTGGTACGAACAGCTCACACTTTAAATAACGCCTTGAGACCAATGGTCAGCAGCAAAAGTTTCATGATAGCATTAATTACCCTTCGTCAATGGCTGCGGACAAATTAAATGCTCTTCCATTAAATTATTTTGTTGATGGCCTTTCGGTCAAACATTGAAGAATAAACAACGCATTAAGCGCCTTCCAATATAGACAGACCATTCGTTAGCACGCTCAGTTACACCAGCATGCTCATGTCGCGGAATGAAACACTTTATAATTGATATCATCAACATTAGAGTTTGTTAAAATGAGAGCCATGACTTGCCTTTGATACCATGACGTAATTGCCTCTACGTGAAATCAAAAATTTTAAAAGCCACCTGCCAATAGCAGGAAAGCTACCACATTTAACCTGACTACATTGAGAGGTGCTTCGTTTTAAACGGAAACACCTGGTATTTTGTCTCGCCATTACTAATGAACTTCTGTCTGAAGCACTGGCAAAAATCAAAAGAGAAAAACGTTTTGAATATTAGCTCCAAAAGCAAAGGGAGTAGATGAGTGAACACATCTAGTTGCCTCACATACCAGCTAACTAAACATAATTTCAATTAAAATGAAGGAAATGGTTCACACAAATAGGCAGCAGGAAAAACTACAGAATTTAGAGTGGCTACATTTAAGATAAATGATAATTTTTCAGGGAAGATTGCTCTGGAAAAATAACTTACCGGAACTGTAAAATAAACGATGGACTTCTTTTTGCGAGGAAATCTCAAAAACACGACATTAAGGTTCCTAAATTCTGGGGTACTGTTAAATGAATCATAAAGGAGTGAGATATTTTTCCTTTTGAAGGTAGCCCCTTAATGACGCAAACACCCCGAGGTATCTTTGGATAGACAGGTTAAACCACTCAACCACACGGAGAAAATGTTTTGCCCTTATTTAGGTTAAGTATTTTTATGAGTGATTCACGAAAAGTCATATTCGAACTGCGTCTGCGAGTGTTCATATTCAGAGAATTTAAGTACATCAGGTTAATGTTTCTGACAATTCTTGACTAAACACGACCAATGATTAGTTATTCTAGAAGCACGCGCTTTGTCCATACCCTTTTTATGGACTACTTTGACTACTTGAAAAGAAAACGCCATTGTAGTAACCAATATTCATGAAATTATGTAGAGAGCTCATTACGATATTATTTTAATTTATAATTAACATTATTTCATTGTATAGTAGAAAACATTTTGTTCAAATATCAATCGTTAAATCATTTATCGGAGAACGTAAACGAGCGTATTTCTCCGAGCATCATTGTGAGCCACTAGGTTTTGACATGCAAGTCATTCAGTAGATCATCATTAGTCGTTTAATCCTGAGATTGGTTCCCTTACTTCCTGGTAACTTTTCCTATGTCCTTTCTTCTTTATCTGGTCCATGAACTTATTCCTGGGTCTTCCTATGGGGACTTTTCCCTTGATTTTACCTTCAATTATGTTCTTCACCAACCCCTTGTGCCTAAGGGTATGTCCAATCCATCTGGTTCTTCTTTACTGCATAGTGTTCCATATGGTCCTTTCTTCTTTTTTACTCTTCTGAAAACTTCATTATTTCTAACAGTATCCAACCATTTGATCGTCAGCGTCCTCCTCCATCACCGGGTTTCGAAGGCTGCTAGCCTCATCTGGTCTGATTTTCCAATGGTCCATATTTCCGATCCATAGAGTTTCATACTCTATATGCATGTTTTGACATACTGTTTTCTTGTTTGTCGGCCTATCTTCTTTGCACAGCAATAGTCTTTTTACCATAAACGCTTACTTAGGTTAGGCAATTCTCAGATTGCTATCGGTTGAACTTCTTTCGTCCCACGAGACGGTACTTCCGAGATAGGTGAAGGAAGCCACTATAGTAGCTCTTATTCCTCTCTTCTTAGTGTGATTTCTGTATTCAGCCCCTCTCGTCCGCATTCTAGGATTTTGGCTTACGTCTCATTAATTTTCATGTTTTATTTTAAGAGAAACTGGTCTATTGCGTCATTGAAGATTGTTCGGGATTTACACCGGGTTAGGTTCTCCATTTCTGCCGACGTTTCGATGGACGAGACGTCCATCGAGTCTTACGAGTCGTCCATCGAAACGTCGGCAGAAATGGAGAACCTAACCCGGTGGAAATCCCGAACAATCTTCAACGACATAGTTCGCCGGGAAAACCTTCGATTGTCTATTGCGGTTAGTGATCTTTGAAGATCATCGCCATTTCCTGCTATGACTGCGATGTCATATGCAAAGCAGAGCATGTTTTTTTCCTCCCCGTTAATCTTAATTCCGGTACGCCCAACATCTCCTTTTCTTATTGCTTCCTCCGAGTACATGTAGAAAATCGCTGGTGAGAGGTTGCATCCTTGTCTTAAATCTATTTTAATTTTAGCTCATATTTGCCTTTCATCTCTCATTCGCATTGTGACGACTCGCTTATTGTATACTGGGTAGATTATTCTTCTGTCGTTGCAATCAACTCAGAGTTTTTCCAGCAGCCCGAACATATTGTTCCACTCAACACTGTCGAAGGCTTTCTCTAGGTTCACCTAGGTGCACCATACCTTGTACACACGATTTTCTTTCTCTACCGTTACTGTAACACTAGCTTAATTTGTCACAGAATACCTCGAAATATACATACATCAACACTCGCTCCACTTTTCACAGAATACTTGGTAATTCATTATAACACTCGCTTTTCTCACAGAATACTTCGCCACTCACACTCACAAAGAAAAACTCACACAACCGTGTCTCAAAAATACCGCGTTCCGTCTTCTTACTCCGGCCGTCTCCCTCTCCCCTCTTTTTTCAATATTTATTTTTCTTCCGCGTCCCTGGTTACGCATTATTGGGCCATGGTTTACACTTTCAATCTTTAATATATACAATTCTAGTGGTGTCTGTCTGTATGTTACTTAATCACTCATAAACCACAGAATCGATGGAAACAAAATTTGGTAGAAAGATGCTTGATATATCTGGTTCACACATAGGCTATATAAAAAGGGCCTTTAGGGGCCCCAAAATAGTTAAATCATTAAATAATCATAGGAATAGATGCAGAGGTTTCTTTATTTGCTTAGTTAAATAACTATTACTTGAGGTATTCGGTTTTAATTTTCGCAGTTAAGTGGAAAAAAGAATGAAGTTTCTTATTCTTTCAATCGATTTTCAACTACGATTATATTTCAATTGATAATTACAGTTTTATCGCCAAAATAACACATTTTTCTCCAATTTCAACAATAGCTTATTGACTTGGTAACTACGGATTTTTCATGCATGAATGGGAACTTTGGGCATGATTTTAGGCCTGCAAGGGTCCACGGTTTTAAAGCTGACGGCTTCAAAAATAAATTAAAGTCCATAGATTGTAATTAACTAAGTAGGTAAAGAACGTGGCTACAATTTCCTAGACGCCGAATTTTCGATATCTAGCTTACCTGGGAGCAATGGTAAGGCAAAGTTTGAGTGTTTTTTCTCTCAAATCAGGGGAGTTAAAAATATTTATTTTCAATCGTAATATAGAGTCTTACCTTCTTTATCAATTTCAGAAAACTGCAGGCAGCGGAATAAATAGAAATTTATTTAAGTTTCTTTAATGCATTACCCCCGCTGAATTTCAACGTGTAACTTACGCTAGTTTACTAATAAATTACTTAACAGCATAGTTGTTTGGTTACATTGCTCTTAGGCAGAGGCTGGCTTCCCTGGTAACTCAATTCTTTCTAAATCCTAACTGTCTTTCCGAGAGGTTGTCTTCAATCTTCCTTACCATCCTTCGAATTATTATTCGTGTGAGTATTTTTTGATGCATTTAGCACTAGACTCAAAATTAGGAGTTTCTCACATCCCTCAGTCCTTGCCTTCATCGCCATTGCAATCAATTCATTCTTTCTAAAGTCTTCCGGATTCTTCCACTTCGATAAGTATCTTTGATTATTTGGTACAGGTTGTCTTTGGTGCATTGATCTGTTCTCCGTTCATATTGTCTGCCTCAGGCGCTCCATTTTCTTGACGTCTTCAACTGCTCTATTGCATTCACTCCTTAGTGTGAGTCCTGGTCTTCCTCGTTAACCTCGCTATCTTCTTTTATTAAGTTTTCTTCCCGCGGTGTCGGCCCTCGGTATTTATGGATTTTATCCTACTCGCCAGACATCAATCCATGCACTTTCATGACACTTGCTTCATGGACAACTATAGCATTACCGAGGGACAAGGGCTTAAGTAAATTAAATTAAAAAAACTACCAGAAAACATAAAAAAGGCATTCTAAGTACTCTATGGAGAAATAAATTTATTAGATGAGAGCCTGTAAAACTATGTGGGTTGTATTATACCAGTAAGCAACTCAAAGGAAGACTACGAAGGTGAAAAGATAGTTTAGTTCACAGATTGAGGCCACTGTTTAAGGAAATTTGGACTTAATTCTGGATGCAAAACAGCTGTGGACCCAAAAAATACTCTAGCATGGATAGGGTACCGAGACTGAGGGAGATTTTTCCAGCTCGGCCTCAGAAAGGAGAGCAGCACTCATTAAGGGCAGAATAACTTTTAAATGGGTTCAAATGATTATTAAGAGCCACTTATGGAGAACTTGGCGATATAATTATCAGTGGTTGCACAAAAACTTAGGAAATTAGTCGATGCAAAGTAATGACATAATTAGCGTTTCATACATGGTTTCGCCGTAGTATCAAACAGACCATCACTCCTGCATTATTTTTTTGATAAAAAATCCGCAATAAAATTACAAACCTGCATATATTTAACCAAATGCAAAGAAGCGTAGGGAAAATGTTCGAGGCAGTTGATTACAGTGGCAGCCTCAAAATGAAAAGGCTGTGGACGAGAAAATTTCGATAATAAAAAAATATTTTCCGTAAATACCATGTAAAAATAGCTTATCAGACTAGTAACTCATAAATAAAAAACATTTTTCATTTTCGTCAAGCACTCGCTTTTCATCCCTTCTAATTGCTACTGGCGAAAACAAGACAGCACACGGAGGCCAACAACTAAATAGTCACAAATTCAAAAGCCCCTCAGTCATAGATGTTGTTTCTGTTCCACGATTCATGCTCTCAATTAGACGTTGTGTTAAGACTTAAACAACGCGAACACCAAAATTTCTACAAAAAAATTGAAGGAGAAAATCCCAGGATAAATGTCCTCAGTTATACAGCGTGACAAAACTTTAGCTGTAATGTAACAAAAATAATCGACAAACAATGAAGGTAGAAAGACAAAAAAACATGAAAATGATTCCTTAGACTTTTCAAATAGATCGGGGCGTGAATTTAAAACTGAAAAAATAAAGACATACAGTTCCCACCCTAGAATTTAAGGAATGTGCAACCGCATAGTATTCACAGGCTGTTTCCCTAGCACCACCGATCAATTTTTTGGCGTGACCCACCCATCCCACTCGAAACGAGGAAAGCTGAATTTTCTTATTCCATTTGACCTAACTGTTCGAAGAAGGCTTTCAGGAGAGGGGAGAAATGAGAGCGGGAGAACCTTTCCTTTCCGACTTGGTGCGTGGGTCGGGCGTGAGGGGAAAATGAATGGAGGGGGCGCGGGGTGATTTTCATTTGTTCCCCACGCAGGAGCGCGAACCCACTTCCTTCCCAACCCCCACCTCTTTCATTTCCCCCCATTTCACTGCCTTCCTCCGCAATTGAGCCCACCACTGGAAACTCCCTCGAAATAAGCGCAGTTTAAGCGCAATGTTTAAGGCGATGATCTACTCCCGGCGCCGCTTGCTTCGGATCGCCGAGAGAGAGAAGGGCAAAAGACCGTTGGGGAGGGGGGAAGGGAAATCAAAATTAAATTCTAAACGGGACGAAGGGGAAGGAGACCTCGCGCCCCGGGTGGTGAAGTTATGCCCGCGCTATGGAAACGAACTAATTTGTGCAGCACGGAATGGGCGAATTTTCGGCGATGCGGGGAGCGATCTGGGCGTGGAGGGACGCTAAACTTCTCGTTGTCTTCAGATTATTAGTGGCATAATCTCGAAAACTTTCCAGTCAAAGTACCAGAAGCTAACATTCGGTGGTTATTACGGAAAAAAATCGAATCTAGCAGAGCAGAAAAAATTAAAAAAGAGACTTTTGTTACGAAAATAGAAGCGAAGAACTTTTATTTGAGGTGAAATGATAAAGCGATTGAAAATTTTTTCATTACTCCGGGACTTCGAGACTTCCATCACTGGAATAAAAATAAAAATAATTGCATGGCGTATATTAAGCCCATCTACGTAAGATATTCAGAAAAATCAGCGATTCTTGATTAAAACATATGATAAATCGGTGAATTATTATTCAAACGTAAAGAAAAGCAGGCTCTAAAATTTCCTCTAAATGGAGGTAGAAACCCTTAGTTAATTCAAGAAATAATTCTTTTAAAGAGGCAATCAATAAATACAAGAAATGTATAACTCGAATAGAGGATTCAATCTTCAAACAAGCTAAATAAATAATTCCTACATCGAAATTATATATTCCTACATTTTTACACCGATAAGTATAGCACAAGTTTTGGGAATAGCAGAGAGCCAGGAAATGAATTTTGTAGCGTAATTTATTAGCATAAATACACTATTCTTACTTCAGCGCGTGAGAAAAAAATTAATCAGGTACTAAATTGCTAGGTTTTTAATGACTATTTTGTAATTTTTTAAGATAATTCATAAGACACAATCCGTCGAAGGGTCATAAGATTTAAAAAATCCACTGGACACCTCACGGAGAACGAATAATACAAATTAAAAAATATAAATAGTATCCTTTCACAAAATGCCAGGAAACAGATTTGAAAATAGCAGCCTCTTTTTAAGATAACAGGACAAAAAAATAAGGATAGAACAAGATTGCACGCCTTAAGGCTGAAAAAGAGATCATCGGATGAGACTATTACCGTTCCCGAGCTCCCGCCTGCCGCCGCCGCTGATTCGATAACCAAGGTTTCCGATGATACATAATCGCAATCAATTAAATCATCATGAGCCTAGGCACTAACGGAATTTCTCTTTCGATTGGGCCCGTTCGCATGTTACCTCGGCGCAACGGGAATCCACTTAAATTATTCAAACATCAACGTCAGAAGTTTCGGCAGGCAGGAACTCGCTGCATACTAACCGATTACTTCTCGTTGCCAAAGAAATTAATTAGTAGGGCAGCAATTGAAGGAAGAGAGGAAGGAAGGAGTCCTGAAAAGGCAGTTTCTCCGCCCGTTAAGAACTCCATCAAAGTCGGCGTTTGCAGACGCTATCAGTATTCTGTAATTGATCCAACTTGGCCGTGAGAGAAGCAAAGGGTTAAGTTAATTGGATATCTCAGTCATCAAAAACCGAAAGGCAAAAAATGAGCAAAAACACCATCCGGCGCTCTCACAAATCTGTCTCAGACAAGATGTAATTAAAATGAATCACGATGATCTTTTCTTGATTAATGATATCTCTCGGCTTACAAAGTCATATTGCGAGTATATCTGTCAAGCACAAAAGAAATGATCTCCGATTCCGAATGGATTTTGGACAATAAAAAAATAGAATACCGTAGTGTTTTTGCACCTGCAGCACCTCAATGAGATACTTTTATCATATAGGACAAAGCAAAATCGAATCATGAAAACTAAAGGGAAACGATTATTAAGGGAATAAATTACTTCACGCAGCGAAAGGATAAAAATAAATTTTACTGAAGAGTAGAAATCTATAAGGAAAAATACTTGAGACTTCATCACATTCGAGGCCTCATTGCCGAAACGTATATAAGTTAACCAGCTACACCATCAGGAAAATAATGGAAGCAAATATATAAGGATGTACTACAAGTAAACTACAGCTCTCGCCCTCACTCCATCTCTCAAAGTTTGTGAACCGCTGTTTTAAAGCATAAGACTGCGTTTGGTAAGCAACGTTTGCGACCAGTGTAAGGGAGCTTCAGATTCAACTACTTTTTCCGGTGAACTTCTTCACTTATGACACCCTTTGCTAGAAAGCGCGCCGGTGTAGCAGTAGTAGAGAGCTATTGAATATATATCTCTGAACACAATGTTAAATTTATCTTGGCAAATGAAGAACTAAGATACCTATAATGTAAAATTTCGACATTCTTACAATAAATGTTGCGAGCTAGAAAGCGTGATTACATACAATATCATACGTATCAATTCGGCATTAAATATTGTTTGGGTGAGAAATCAGATTTATTTCCTCAATAAGATTCCTTTCCGAGTATGCTTTCCGATTCAAAAGTACTTCACGAAAATTTTCTCACGTACCTACCTCCATCCGATTCTAATCGGATACAAGCAGCGACATCAAAAGATTTTCTTCGCCTCCCGTATAAACACACCTACCACTGCGCAGTCGATCGGATACCCAGCAATCCCCCAATCACAGCGCACCTCCCGCCTTCAGCAACACTCGCTCCTCTCCCCAGATAAACCACTCGAGCCTCCGGATGGGAGAACAAACAACTCGCGATCGTCGATTTTTACAGCGCCGCCGATGGAGAGGGGAAAAATTCCACTCGAACCGCCACCGCCATTTGTTCGACTTAACGCACACGCGAACGCTCTCGGGGAAAGGGCGGTGGGCGAGAGGGTTGAGAGAGGGGAGAGAAAAACAGAATGAAGGAGATGGAGAGGTGGAGGAAACAGCAATGGGGGCGCAACGAAGGCGAATGATGAGCCGTGAGTTGCAGCAGCAGTACCTCTCATCCAAGCGATTGGAAATACGAAGAGGGCGCAGGGGTTGCACTACGCGGGCCAAGCCAACTCCCCGTGCAACCGCTCAGGAATCAATCGACGCCACGCAGCATCCATCTTTCCAAAACCTCTTCTTCTCCTCTTCACCTCCACCACTGCCTCAATAATCTCAATCGCATGCCGCGAGAAATCTCCACCCCTTGGAATCTCGACTCTCCCACACCGACCCCTCCAGCACAGACTTCTGAAAATTATTTTCTACCCCCAGAGGAGCCGTTCCCCCGAACAAAACACCCTCGCTCTCAATAAAATTAACCCTGGTATCCCATTCACCCCAATGGTTGATTCCGTCTTTCGGTGGGACGAGAAAGTCATGGTTAAACAAGGGAAAAAACGTAAGATAACCCCCATCCTACGTAAAACTTTAGTATTTCTTCATTTGCAGAACATAATGTTAAATAAAACGCTGTTGAGAAGTCTTTCGTCACTCGTTCTCCACTAAAAATAAGATCGAAATGTATCCCAAAATGAATTTTGGTATAAAATCTCTGCGAATTGTAGCCACAGAAATTTCAAAGAAGCTGTAACTGATTCATGGCGTTATACACATGGTTAAAAAGCCTTATTTCAGCCAACCACTTTCGTGTTCAGCTTAATAACCTCCATATATACGATATTTTCTTGCCAAGGATGGGGCAATGGAATTCGAGGGATTGTATGCACAGTAAATTTTTCCGGTGTTTGCAACTTCCAGTAAGCGACGGCCTAGTCTATCGACTAAACTACAGATATCTTTAACCTCATCCCGAACTCATCCAATCCTTCCTCTGGATTACCTTCATCTGGAATCAGGACGCTAAAGGTATTTCTTTGTCAGGGAGTTAGCTAAAGAAGAACACAGCTTGAGTAATAGCTCTGCTCTCGAATTCTGACTCTTGCGATAGCCAGTTCTGCAGGCCCTCCGCACAGTGTTCCCGGAGAAAGACAAACGAATGAATATCGCGTCCAAAGTAAACAACGAAAATAAATTATTAACACGGTTCGGCATCATCAACCCAAGTAGGTTACAGGGAATTTTACCCTGTGGAATAGTGCAATTGTTGTTTCTGTTTTAATATGACGAACTTCCACGACATGTCGCCTGAATCAGTTGAAACTATTGGGTTACTTACGTTATATTAATCTACAAACAGAGGAGGGACCGGGGTTGAAAGGTATGAACCGGCCGTGGTAGCCACATTGAAAAGGCTCCTGCCTAGGTACCTGAGGTTCGCGAATTCAAACTCCACGTTGAAATGCATTTACTGCTGTTTTTGCGTCAGAATCAAAGTAAAAGATTAACCAGAGCGAGCTAATATAAGCATTTGAATACTTAAAATCCTAAGTCTATTTCTGATGGCAAGGGATAAGATATGCCAATTCACCTTAATGAACTTTTGGACGCTTTCCGTTCCCAATATAACAAACTATTGCGAAGCTCTAGCGAACACGAACCACAAATTATCACGCGCAGCCTCGTCCCTCTTCGAGACACGATTTTCCGTTTTTCACTTCGCTCAGTGGGCTCGATGGTAAGTATTGCGGGCCCGGCACTCTTTTCGCCTGCCAGATGGACCGAGAGCCGAGTCCTTGAACGAAATTCCGCCGAACGATAAAGGAAGAGCGAGCAGTCTCGATCCCTTCCCTCAGGACGCTCGATTCCCGTTCATCCGGGAAAGGCTTGAAATGTTTATGAAGCACTCCCAACGCCGCCACGCAGTGCCACTGCGTCTGTCTATGTGTGTGACTGAAACGGCGGGATCACCCCCTTCCTGCAGCTCGGGAGCATCCGAAATTCGGAGAAGTTTAATCGCACCAACGTGCAGCCTAGATAAGCGCTCAAATACGAGCAAGCGATTAGCCGCCGCCGCGGCGCACGCAACAAGGGGATCCGCGAAGGGCTTGCCTCGGTGAGGGGGGGAGGGGACGACGAGAACATGGGCGAAGTGCTTTGGGGGTGTACGAGATATTTTTTCTTTCAACCTCCCCGGCAGCCGGATCCCCGTGTGTGTTACGGTACACTGGCTCTCTAAAGGAAAAAAGACAGGAAAGAAAAATCAAGAGAAAAAGGAAGGAAACAAATTTAGAAAAAGGCAGGGAAAAAAATCGAGGGATAAAGAATGCTACTCCTCCGTTGGAAGAAGGGGTTAAATATTTTATGGTAACCCACGATCGTAAAACGTCCAGTTTATTTCCCCAGATTTTTGCATCTCCACTCCTATCCCTCTATATTTTTCCGCACATGCTCTCTCCCTTCCCCTTCACAGCCCCTCCCTTCGGGAAGTTCGCTTCTTCTTCCACTCTCGAGGGTTTCGTTCGTCTACCTCGTTCGTTCACCACGCTTTCGTCGATATTTAGCATAAACGACCACGAGGCGTAAGCTACGACCACCACAGCCTTAGAGTTCACTGAAATTTAAAATTTCAAGGGATAAGAGAGAACTCCGCGGATAGAAAACGAAAATTCCTTCCCTTTACTCGGGAGGATTTTAGGTTCGCTCGCCGGCAAGGATAAATCTGGGAACAGAGCCACTGCTGCGAGCTAAGCCCATCCCCTTTCTGCATGCCAAATCTCCTATCTAGATGTGTAGCAGGATTATGTGGATGCGGTTTTAATTGCAACGGCGGAGGGAGAAATATGCTGTTCGGGCGCCTTATAAAATGAGGACTTATTCAGTCACACGAATACTCCGTATCGAATTACCGAAACAAGAGCGTGTAGTCATGAGACATTGCATGACCTGAAATGAACAAATGGCGGTATGCGATCAACATCACCAGATTGAGCAATGTTACACTTCATGCTCAAAGCTTCTGATTCTGTTTCAAGTTAAATTCAAAGGTTCATGAAATATAAAAGAGATATTTCAATAATATAACACAAATATGACATACAATTAATACCTCTCAGTCGCGGAATTTTGTATCCAATAAGAAATAGAAGCCCTAAGGTGTCTCGAGTATTATATAACAAATAAGGAAATAAAATATAGACAGGACCCAAGCTTCCATTTACTCAGATATACATATCCAGCTGATTTCCTTGAATTGTTTCTGCACATTCAATGAAATGGTCTAACACAGATCTGCGGACCACGTGCTGTTAGCTGGTACAACATAAGGATGCATCTCGACGGGCAGACTTGGCATGTGAGTACATAGGAAAAAATAATTGTAAAAGAGCGAAAATCTACCAAAATCCACGAATTACCAACGTCTTCGGGTAAAAGGCAGTCGAAAGAAAGGCTTATCAGCCTCCAGCGTACTGGTGTAATCGTCTCAAACTCGTACGAGTCCGCCAACTATGCATCTTAATGATCAGCTCGTCGATTTATTTATCAGCCCAAAAGAATGTCATAATTTTAGAGACTGAATGTTGACGCACAGATGAGAACTTGAATGGAGAATGTTTCCGAGAATAAGCTCATAATACTTCCAAACAAAGACTGAGAGACAAGATAGTGTTAACGACGTCAACTATGACATCAGAAACACTCCATAAAGAGTGTTACAGAATATTGGTGAATAGGTTAATGAATAAAATAAAAATAGGCTTCCACGCTCTTTTCATCAGACATCCAGAATTTGTGGACTTTTTCGGTAATGTTTTTTAAAAAAGCTACCTTCCACTGATTCAAGGATCACATTATTTCTTTATACCATTGCGACGACCATTAAGTTAGTATCTCAAAATATCTTTTTTCTAGAGACAGTTACCCAACTTCATATCGATGGCAAAAATAAAGTTAAGCCCATTCACATCAGACATCTCCATTTATTTTATAAAATATCTATTCCTAGTTAGAAATAAGCTTCTGGCAAAAGTATTACAGTGAGAGATATACAAATTACAAAACATTTACTCCTAATTAAGCATATAATTTCAAATATATCTTAAAATCGATTCTTCAAACTTTTATGTACTTATGTTAGTTCAAGTATTTAATAATTAGTCCGGTGGTGAATCCCATTCGCGAATACATCCACACATAAATGAAGCTGTCCTTACATTTGTTCTTTTTTGCATATAAGTTTCTACATGTTAGGATTTCGGAGAAGAAAATTACCTAGCACATTTTGGATTCCAACAAAATGTATAAATTGACATTACGACCGGGATTAAAGGAGGAAACTTGAAGGTCAGTTTCTTTCGAGTACCACGGCAAGGTCCCTTTCTTGTCCCTTCTCCAGAGTCATTTCTTTCTTTCATTTCAAGCACCAAAATAATAATGTGTAGGCTGAATAAAAAGGTGTAGGCTGTTTTCGTTCCTTAACCAAAAAGTATAGAGAAGAGGTCTCGAAGCCTCCAATCTATTTTACGCGGGGGCTAAACCAGGAAATAGCCACACAGCCTCCACTCGCCCCACGCTCCCGCCTACAGCCAATTCCCACCGAAACACAACAAGTCCGTCCTTACTTTCAGGTGCTCGGTTGGATACGTGCCATCAGTCTTCCTTCCGCCCACCCTTCTCACTGCCACCGGCGGCCAGCTTTGAGTTAGCTTCCCGATATGGCTCCGCTCTGGCCGGCGTCCACTGCCTCGTCTCTCCTACCCCAACGCCCACTGGCCAAATCCATGGTCTCCCCTTTCCCTCTTCCTATCATCCATTCTATCCTCACATTTCTCATTCCATCCCATCTTCCCTTCAGTATCCATTTCTCCTCGCTATGCTTTCCGACTTTTTTTCCCATTGCATTGATTCGAGGCCGTTCGCAGTTCCTTGCAGTACTCCGAAAACAGTATAAGGCACCCATTTGTAAAAAGTTCATTCGCGTTGACGCAACTAGGTACAATTTTCACCATATTTCATTGACAGACTAAATCACATGGTCTCATACCAGCCGCATAGCTTATGAAACCTCAAGGGACATTAGAGGATATAATAATAAAAACACTGCGGTTTGAAAAGTGAAAAAATGAGGAAATAGTGAGGTTTAGCAATACGGATTCATAATGTAAGCAGCATACGGCGAGAACAGTCCTCTTAAATATTGTCATACTTCATTGCGTTATTATATTTAAATAAATCGAAGATTATTAGGTAAAAGAGCCAAATTATAACTAAAACAAGTAATCCAGCAAAAAATAATGCAACAATGTACATAAATTCACTTATCATTTATTGTTGGAAAATGAGTCGAGTGCCGGAGTAATTAAATAAGTATGAATACGCAGAAGTAATGATGAGAGGAATTTAACTCTTGGTCACTAAAAGTTGAAGCTTTTCCTATTTTCTCTAACAGACAAATAGCGGGAGTCTTGCACCAATTCGCAAATACACATTACAGCACGTTCTACCATTCGCACTCCTACCGCAACATGACAAAATATATTACATTCCACTGTGCGGTAGCACAAAAGACGAGGAAATAAATGTTGAAATGTGTCACTGAGTTCCGCAAAGTTAAATGGATGAATAACGCGTAAACTTGAATCATATCGAGAGTATGAGCAGCAACGTAGTGCTTCATATCTTCCTTTCTCAAACTATTGCTCATAAAAACAGTAACAACAGGAAAACGTACGCACGCGAAATATGCTTGACTGACGACATTTCCCCGAATAATTATACTTTACTATCTTGCAGCAAGACTACAACACAGTTTGTACATCTTTAAACATCGCAACTAACTTTTTACAATTTTTCAGGGAAGAGAAATTGCATTTCAGGAGCTCTTATAAAAGCACTTTTCTCACCTCAAAAACATTCTTTTCACGTGCATTACAGGAACATTCTACCAGTTAAAGTTACTTCCCAGACGGTTCGATTCCATCTATGCAATAGCGCCCTATTGGGTGTAAGACATCCAGAGCGCATGTAGGATAAGCAAAATACATCAGACCATGAGGAAAAGATAAAACAAAATATGGATTCTTTCACAAACGAGAAATGTACTGATTTAAAAGGGCACTTAACACTTAGAGCCGGTAAATTTCATCCAGCTATTTAAATAACTAATCAGGAGAAGAATCCTTAAATCTTATTAAAAAAAACTAGGTTTTAAGTATACTTCATTGTATAATTTAAATTATTAAAAAATATTTTTATCTAACAAGCAATTGATGTAATTCTCTCTATGTACCACAACTGTAAAAGTTTGCAAAAAATGAGAAAAGATTAGCGTACCAGCGAATTGCGAAGTTGATTGTTGTGTTAGTTTAAGTCCGAGAGCTCATACACGCTTTCCCTTTTCCGGACAGAGTCTTTTTTGTTTCGCATTTTAAAACGCCTTTTAATGTAATATCTGTCCGGGAACTCCACCAAAATTTCCAAAAATTGAGTTGCGATAATTTCCCCGGTGCATTTCGACTTTCACTCTGATTTCACCTCTATTTCAAGCACACATCCACGCCTCCCACTTGCTTCTCTCTGCGTTCGCTCCCTCGTATCCATTCCGCCGCTCCCTCCACTCCATCTTCCTCCCTAAACGCAGTCTCCACCGTTCCGGAGGTCGGCGGATAAGAGAGAGCGGGATACATACATAACCGAAGGGGCGGGAGCGGGATTTCGGCTCGGCCCAGGCCCAATGCCTCGCCCCACGGCGGGACGGGAGGCTTTCCTCTACCACTCCATCGCCACCCCCGCAGAGCATCCACGTCCCCCTCCTCCCCACGCGCCACCACCGCCCCACGGAATAATAAACAAATTAATAACCGGGAGCGAAGGCGTCGGTTGGTCTGCGCTCCGGGATCAGTCCGGGTGAGCGAACCAGCGCGGAAGGGAAATCATACACAATGTATTTCGACGTGGCCGGTCGAACCGCTTTTCCTTTCGGACGTGGCCCGGGGCGCAGATCCTACATACCGAAGTGCTCTCCGAGTTCACAAAACTAATTTGACCACGAAACCCTTTCGAGATCCTGCACTATGGACTTCACCATCCTCCCTCTCCTCCCCGTGGCGTCCCAACGTTTTGGTAGAATTATACGCTAGAGAGGGGGAAGTTCGCCGATACGATTGAGCAAGCTAACCGGTGTCTACACCATTTCAATTCCTTGAGATAAACAGCCCAAGGGAAACGTCAAAGATGCAGTTACGCAATGAAAACTAAAGGTGCACTTGCATAATCTAAAACACGTTAGGATATGTTACGGAGAGGCCAATTAGCGACCATCCATTTGTTTTGAAAATGCAAAGAAAAGCACGTAGAGACTGCTATGGGTTAATATAAAATGCTAAAACATCAGCATATTTTTAACGATAACTTATTCTCCATTAAATAACAAGTTTGGAAAATTGAATTGAATAATTCAAAATGTTCAAAGAGATCAATATTTTCGAGGGGACGATTTGCGATTATTCCACTATTTTGAAAATTTACAGCGTGGCACGCAACTACTATCATAGGTTAATTCATAGTGTAAAGAACATCAGCATGATTAGTTTTTAACCATAAATATTTCTCCATTAAATAATATTTTTGGATATTTGAATGCGATACCTACGGGCAGTAATAGCAGAAGACAAGTTCTCTTTGAACGGGAAAAATCTCCCATGGTCACAAAGGCAGGGTCCCTTCCGCACGCCACCCTATCCTTTACGCAGCACGGAACTGTTTCATCTCTTCCCTCTCTCTCTCTCTCTATCTGGGTCTCTAAATTCTCCTTCCAATGCCCGGATAGTCAAGCACACCGCCGAGAAGGATCTCTCTCTCCTTCACCGTATTTCCCCGTCTTAAATATACGCATGCAGCCTGAAACGCGTTCGATCGAACGCGAGTAATGCCGTTAAGGGCCTCGTACGAAAGTCCACTTTAATGACTCGGTGAGCCGAAAATTTCACCGCCTCACCGATTTTTCGATAGCTTCGTACTTCACGGGTGAAAGACGATTTGATAGATCCCATTTTAGATCGAGGCTTTCGGCGAAGACCCCCACAAAACTCAGACCCCATATAGATATTCATTAAAGTCTGAAGTAGTCAGTTGAACTACATACTCTGAAATATCTGTCCTATCCCAAGATAAGAGAGAAGTTCTAAAAAGCCAAATAAAATAATAAAGGTGAAAAATGAGAGTAGAGTTACAATAAGAAAAAGTTTGCCAAACTTCCGTTAATTCCCAGGAAGTCTTTACTGCCTTTTTTTAAACAACTACTTCCCCTGATAAGTTTACTAAAGCTTCTCAGCTTTTAGTCTTTTAGTTTTAGCAGATTTTCATTTGCTCAGACGATTAAGCTGGTGGTTCAACTGTGAATTTATTACTTTTAAAAATGATTTGCACCACCTAAAGAATTCAGAATGGAGGGATTAGTCACTGTAAAAATACTGATATAAATGTCTGACTGACGTTCCATAAAATTCATGCATATGCACGTGATAAAATAGATTGGCCATATTTTAACTGATAATGACGGCCAAGCACGAAAACATGGGCCTTCTTGCCCTGTATAAGAGAGAAAAAAACAGTAGAAGCGTGAACGTGATTGTATTAGTTACCTAAGTTTATCATGAACCTAAAAAATAACAAACATGAATATCCCAAACATACTAACGCAGGACGTCATGTGAGCAAGGAACGCACGTATTATTAGGTCCTTTCCATAACATAGTACGATATTATTGTGGTTATAAGCCTCTATTAACTATTTCATCACTTACGAAATGAAGTAGCCACCATTCGATGCCCGGAGCCCACATACCTCATTATGGCACAATAAAATCAAGGCACCAAAACGTCGATATCTGATTTCACCAAGACAAAGGTACCACGTTTTCACAAAAATTAGTCTGCCGGCGAAAATGCGGTCTTTTACATCGGCAATTTCCACATTTCTTACATCTGAGGAAAAAATAATACATCAGGGATACTATCGACACCAAGTGAGCTTTCATTTCTACGCCAATGTCACTTATAACGCCCATTATTATAATCCAAACGATAGTTAGGTTTACCAATTGCTCCAGTTATTCATAACCGTCCAATGAAAGAGCTTAATCCTCAGACAAACACAGTCGGCCGGGCTTTCGTACCAATGGTTGCTTGAATGTCTATTTTCCCATGAATGGTCCCAACAGTTCATGAATAAGATGGATTTCGAGTCCGCGGCGTCAAAATGAGGTAATATTTTTACGTATATGTTTTGAATATAAATCATAATTGAATCTTCTCACACGTTTCAGTTGCGACAGCAAAGGGTCGGTTGATTTCAGAATTCAAACACGGCTTTCATCCCCGCGTTCATCCGGGGCTTCGCGTGGGGATCTCTCGATGCCAATTTCGAGAACGATTTCGCTAAAGGAAGTGGCGCGTGAAGTAATACCGAGGCTGCTGGATCCACTGAACTCCTCCTCTCCCTCTCGCTTTAAAAGTGCCTTCTCGCCCCTCCCTCTCGTTTCCACGAAAGGAGAGGCAGCAACCCGAGGCAACCCACCCCCCCAAAAACCCAGCCAAACAGAAACTTTTCATCCAAACCCGCCCCTCTCTCTCTTGCGCGCGAGCGTCCTCAACAACCCACTTGGCCCCGTCCGCGATCGCCGGCTCGAACGAAACTCCCGACCGAATTCCCAACTCCGGGCATGATCTTATAAGACGGAATGTAAACTGTGGAAAAGGGGACGTGATATTATCCCTGTTATCTTTCTCACGATTCTTGCCGTAATACCCTCGAAACCAGATTCCCTCCTCCTCCACTTCGGCTTGTTCCCACCGATCCCTTTCACTTCCACCGCCTGAATCTCCTCTACCTCCGCAAGCGCTCGCAGAACCCGCAACGATCGGCATTCATTTGACGACCTGAAGCGCTTGTACTACCACCAAGGCTCGTGCGTACATACGCACGAGGATAGGGGAGCGGCGGGGTGTGAGGCTACGGCTCGTTGTGCGAGAGAGAAGGAAAGATTTCTCGCAGCTCAGAAAGAAGCAGTGGTAGTTATTATCCGAGGTAACCGGCAACTGAAGTCCTTCGCGCCAATAAGGTGGCTCTGACCTTCGGGTAATTTATTCCAGAAATCATGAAGCCTTAGATATTTATTTGTTGATTCAAGACACTGGCGTAACTGGTGAAATCTGTTGTATATACATATCATGGCTTCATCGTGAAACCGTTCGATTGTATTACAACTGGCTGTATTTTATTTCTTCTTGCACAATGAGAAAGTACCACTGAATTACGCCTGTCGACTTCGAATTAAGATCCAAGTGATGTGTGAGTGGTATAAATCGATATAGACGTTAGGAATGTGTTGTCTTTTTCTAAACATATTTTAAGGGCGGCTCTGTCCTCTGGGTCACTTTTTCCAGAAGTTCTAAAAGCTAAAATGTAGTATCTTTACTGAGCGTTTCATCAATTCAAATGATCAAATAGGGTTTCCATGTTTATTTTACTGAAATACAGCTTGAAAGAGGAGGCTTAGCATGGGTTCTTATGGGAATTTCTCAGAATAAAGCATAAATACGTCATTTAGAACGAGAAAGCATACATACGCTTTGACTTAAAAACTCTTCCTAAGAAGCGGAAAGTTTTGGAAATTGAATAAAACTGAAATATAGAGCTGGCCGTGCAGTAACTTTAACGGAGTCACCCGCTAGTGATCGTACAATTGTGAGAAAACCATTCGCCTTAACTGGGAATCGAACCCAGATCCCTCGATTTCGCCAAAAAATTGTTCCTCAAAGCTCCATGAGATTCATAGTGGAAGAGGACGACTGGGTACTTAACTGTTTAGAGCACTCGGCGAAATCAAGGGATCTGGGCTCGATTCCCAGTCCAGGAGAATTATTTTTCTACTATGAATTTCACATAATTGTGAAATATAGAAGTCTTCACAGCAATTTCCGAAAGTAATTTCGCAAATTACTGCCGTAATTGAAATAAAAAAATCGACAGTTTCACACAAATGCGTTGCATTCAGCTCATATGTGTGGAAAATTGTGGAATTTGACAATAGATTAATAGAATTATCGACACAATTGTCACCGTCATATTAATTTGCAATTGGCTACCCATTTCATCAGCGAAATCAGGATATTTTAAAATCAAGTAAATAAAAATGTGCAATAAAGTATTCGTATTAACACTCGTAGTCGGGGCAGAGCCACCTTAAAGATAGGAGAGTTTGATGAAATGGAAGGATTATTTAGAAAAGGGGAAAAGGATAGCGAGAAACTCGTTTTCATACTAACCAGTAGTTGTAAATAGTATACTGCATGGTGTCACGTTGGTTTACGTAGCACTATTCTAGTTTATGGTCTGGCCGCGTATTGTCATCCTGGCTGCTTTTGTCCAGCGCCTGGGATCCGGGCGAGCGTGACGGGATCTGATTTCAGCTGGGATGAGTGTTGCATGCCTGGTGTGAAATCACCCCTGCCACACACTCTAGTGGTGGCTTGCACAGTATTTCGTAGATGTAGATGTATCAACATTAGCAAGTTTTTAACGAAGTAATCTAATTTTCTATAAAATTGATGACATAGTCAAAGACGAATTTTTCTCATTCCTCGTCAAAAACGGGACAAAAAGCATAGGATTTTAGCCAATTCATTACGCTAGTTAAGAAGTTAGATCGGAATCGGATCGGAAATGAGTTGAAAGGTTACTTTTAATCAGATCTTGAGGAGAAAAATATCCTGAATATAAAATATTTCTAATGAAACACTACGTCGTTGTATATCATCACTCAAGTTTAATTTTCACGCAGCCGAAGCCAATTCTTTGAATATTATTCCGAAAGTGCTATTTAATTCAGGTCAATGACAATGGAAGTTTTAAGTAATAATTGAAATTAACTTACGTCCACCTGGATTCTTCTCTCCACATTTATCTTCAGTAGAAAACGGATTTAATGACGAAAAATGTAAACCTCCACTGGGTTCGATTGAGGGAATCTCAGAGGAAAGCAATAAGCAACCCCAGTGACATTCCATCGCTCTATTTAATTAACTGGAGTATAACATTTCATTCTGCAGAGTCACCAGTGAATTACGGAAACGAGATAAAACTAGATTTGGTTTTGATGGATAAAACAAGATTTTGGGCCAATAGTTTTACTTCCCCTCTGACGGCCGACCGCGTTTGATTCTCTCTCTACATTGTGTCCATCAAGGGATCGGTTTTCCCTAAAAAATCTCCGCCAATGCTAGGATTTGAACCAAGATCCCCGTGTTATAAAGCCAGAGCTCTGCATCCACACAGCCCCGATACCTAGCGCCGAGAAATAACGCGCCTGAGTATCAAGACATTCTCAAGAAAATGGCGATGACTTTCCCTTTCACGGTTTTCCATTATCTTATATGAAGAAAAAATGCGGACCGTTTAGTGTGCACCGCCATCGTAATCGGAAGGAACAAAATAAACTCGCGACGGGTAGACGGGAATATATGTGTCCTCAACTCCTTAAACATCTCACATTACGTATCGACCCTTCCACTACACCTTGCTACGACCCATTGTACCTCCTAGCGACACGCATAGGGGAAAGGAATCCAGAAATCCTAATCTTCATCCCACCAAAGCATTGTGAACCCAGCTAGTTTTATACAAGCATTCGACTCGCTCAGGAATGGCTAAGCAAACATGCCCCAGCATTATAATAAGGGGAAGGTTATTCCACCTACTTCCTTTTTCACCGCGACTCTCCCACGGGATAGACAAAAGGGAATGCTGGGAGGCCAATGGAGGAGGAAAAGAAAGGCTATTGGCGAGGAACGTGGAAGCATGATGGGAGGAGGAAGTGAAGAGAAAGAAAACACGGCAGTATGGAGGAAAGATACGAGGCAACTACGCCCCGGGAGAGGAGGAAAGCCCGGAGAACAAAAGGATACAAAAATTCACCCCCTCCGATAAGTGAAAGGGTAGAGGGGAGGGGGTGGGATCCGGTCGGATGGACAAAGGAAGAAAACAAGATGGAGAGTTGAGGGGAGGGACTGATAATCGGGGGAGAGGGAGGGAGAATGGGGGGAGGGTCGGACGAGGAAAAGAAAAGCCGCCGGTTTTGGAGGTAAAGGAGGCGTTCTTTACGTTCTCTCATTGTCTTCGGCGAGGAAAAGGATCTCTCCACAGAGGGGCCCGAGACTGAACTCCGCCTCCACCACGCTGATGGGGATGAAGGAGCAACGGCACGTGAGGAGCCAGGGCGCACGCGATGGCGAAAACGAGATAAACGCGGAGGAACAAGTGTCTTAAAGAGGCGCCTGACGGAATGTGCGGCCAAATGGATGGGCTTGGCGGGCGGTGTAGTGTGCGGCCTCCTCCACGCGCGGCTGCCGGGAACGACCGGGCGCCTTTAAGGGGAAAACTCTAAACCAACCATCCTCGATTACCAATGTTTTTGTGCTGAAAATTCAGCAAAAACTTTCCTCCATTAGAACTCGTAAATGGGTATGTTTATAGACATTTGCTGAATACATGCATTACTATGCACGGAACTTTTGTATGTAAGCCCAATCACAGAGGCGAACTGCACTGATATAATACAAAAATGGTGTCATCACTTTTATAACATTTCTAACTTTTGAAGAAAAAATATCCAACTGCTAGCGTTCAAAATAGATGTACTTCAAATAATGTTGCATCATTTTTAATAAAACTTTACCGTGAGTTTACGAAACAATATAAGTTCCAACGAATAACATTGAGCCTATTGAGAATCGATGATACCATTCCGCGAGACATTGGGATACTATTGTCGGCGAGTCAGTATTAATTTTAATATTATAATAATATTAAATAAATTACATAAATAAATAATAATAATATTAGCTTTAATAATTTAGACACACATAAATGTAATGTACAAACTAAATTGGACGAAATAACACTAAATGCTTCTCATCATATCATATTCGAATTTTTACAGTGATAAAAAGCAATTTATTGAAATGTTAGGACCGTGTTTTTGAGCTTTATGGATACTAATACATCGGAACTTAAAGATTGGATCAATCACGCTCTTTTACCTCGTTGCCGTAATGATCCATAGAATATGAGCACAATAAAGTTGAAAAGCAAGTGTGAAATCGGCAAAAAAGAAACTACTCTACATTTGCCATTAAACACATTTTCACTGGGTAGTAAAATGGGAATGCTCAAATTACAAAGTACAAGTGCAATCTGTCCTGAGAATATGCAAGAATAGAAAAACGTTTGAACGAAATAAAGAAAAAATCTAAACAAACAGTGCACACATGCGGATCGGTTCCATCAATATATTACATCTAAGCGTATTCTATGAAAATAGGTAGAAAGCTCAGCAGTTTAAAACCTAAATGAGCAGTCTTTCACAGTGGATGTTCCTCCTTAAGGCGCACAGCACGGGGTTCGGTCGGGAGCGATCTGGAAGCTGGAGAGGAGAAAATGAGAGAAAGGGAGAGAGATATATATATGAAAAGAGGGAAAGGCGTTGTAGGAAAAATGGAACCCCCGCCGCTATTCGGCGACATTCCGGCGGGGAGCAAAGGAACGTGTGTTCGTGAGGAGGCGGCGTTGGAGGAAGTGAGGAAGAGGAGGGGGCGGGAGAAGGAGGAGGAGGAGGAAAAACATGGGGAGGTGGGGCATGGAGACACCTCATCCCCAAAACCAACGCGTGCTGAGTGCGTGCTCCAGGCCCCCTCTTGCGGGATTAAGCGGAATTTGCGCAAGGGATCCGCAGGTGTTAACGGCAAGAATTGGGAGGTGCGGGTGGGGGTTGGGAGGAGGGAGGCGGCAGAGAGAGGGAGGGAGTTAAGCCATGGGTGGCACTGGATGAGATCCAGATCAGCACCTTTTCTTAAAACCCTCCTTCCCCTTGTATTTCTCCCTCCCTCCCTCATCGCCCTCACGGCATCGGTTTTCCCCGTCCATTCCTCTTACACTCGCGCAGCCGGAAGAAAATGGATATTCAAACAGGAGTCGGAGAGCTTTTAAGAATGCGGGGAGAGATGCAGTAGACTTGGGAGATCATGGGTAGGGGGCGGAAGTCTTTAGATGCGATTTTCTCTCTTTTAGCTATTCATAAAAGATCGGTGATGGTGGGTTCCCAATTCACCCACCGGGGAGCTCTATTTTAAATACGTTAGCCCATTCCCAACGCACAAATACCCCACCTACCGCAGGTCTCTTTGCATGATAGGCTTTAAAACGGGAAGGGGAGGGAAGGAGAGAGATGGAGGTCTTCGGACTGGGCCCAGCTTCCGAGAGCCGTTCCAGAGAGACACGTGCCGGGAGAGGCGGCTGGGAATGATGGTCACGCCTAATGCCGCTGGGGAGTGAGGGGTAGTCGTTTCTCCTTATAGGAGATAGGAAGTATATCCTCGCTCTGAATGAGTCATGCATCTGTATGCTTCATTCAAATGTGCCTTGAGAGGAGATTCCGAGCGCTCTGTTAATAGATATTATATATGACAACGGGAGTTCTCTCAAACTAAGGAGTATTACAAGAGTTACGATAGCGAGGAGCCAAGCCTGGCAATCTGCCATTCGTTCGACTTACCTAACTAACTGCTGAGTCTCAACTAATGGTTTTCCAATGAATGACTCGGATTTCTCGCAACCAAATGAATATTAGGGACATAAAGCTACCGGATCCAAGCTTTACCTTGAAGTCATTTTCAAGGGTTCCTTTCGGATACATGAAGATTGAAGGCCTACATTTAAAGTGACAGATGCAACAAATAAGAGTTTATTATACAACTGTAGACGACGTGTGCTTCCCATAGGAGTAGACTACGACCACTAAGTGCTGCTTAACGCGCAAATTAACTTCTCGAATATCGACACATGTTTGCCCTAGATGTATTTCATATATTGGTGTTATAAGGTGGGATGAGCAGAGGGAGCTAAAATTTGTTTAGCCGGAACTAGTCCATATCGGACGGTTCAAATCTCTTAACCCCTCAAAAATCTTAAAGCAAGTTAAAATGCTTCGCAGAATACAGATGCTAATTTTCAAAGGGCCCATTTAATAACTGAAAACAACTCAATTAATTACTGTAGAGTGTGTTCAATCAGAAGCTTTATCCTACCATGCGATTCTTAAAGCTCAGTTATCGGAAAACGCAAAAAAGCGGACTTAGAAACCTTAAACAGAGGCTACTCAAAAAACACCTTGCTGCGCAATAAATTGACCAATGATCCGAAGACGTAAGCTTTACAATCAATCTACGTTTACAATTCAGCCCTAGAGTAACAGAGAGAATTAATAACGATTTTTAGCTCGAATACACGACATTTTTTACGATACAGAACCACTTTTGTGAAATTGTTATCCACGACTATTTCCACCAGAAATGGTTGAAAATTCAACTTCAAAAAACAACAACAAAAATTCAGGAAATTTTCAACCATTTCAGGAAATTTGAAATTCCGTGTCTTTCTAACGGAGAATTTAAGCGAGAAAATATTTAAATGGAGGTCGACAGACGGGCGCTGAAGTAAATAAATCAATTCAACGACAATACACTGGTACGACATCACTGTTGGCCACCGAAGGTCCCGTGCGACGGGAGGCATTGACACAAGTCTCCTAAGGGAAGGAAAAATACGCACTGAAGAACGGATAGGAGAAGAGACTGTGTCAACTAGCATCATCCATTCTCCCACGCCCTCCGAGAGCAGGGAACGGGAACAGAGAGTAATGAAACGACAACTTCCAACTCCTTCATCCCATCGACGAACGCTGTCATGGAAGGCCCGGGAACATTCCTCACCGTCTCAGCTTCGAGAAGGGTAAAATAAGAAACTGCAATGAAAGGAGCCGAGAGGGAAGAAAGAGAAAAAAATAATAACCTTCCTTCCTTCTGAGGACTCTAATCCTTTGCAGACGAAGACGGATACGTCGAAACCTCCAGGCGGACATTCTCCATTAAAATTTTAGAGACGTTAACGCAGCGACGTCAAGGATGGAAAAAAAGAAGCGATTCCGTTATTTCTGCCCGTCTCGCAGAGAAGAACGAAAGGAACGAAAAGAAAAGAATCCCTCGCAACGGAGAGGACGCGTATTCGCCTCCGAGTTCGCCATCGCGGAGAATGGAATTCCGCGACTTTCAGTCCGGTGGCGCCCCGGGAGAAGCAGGGTGAATCAGAACGACAGTGGTTCATTCCCGCTGATAGCGTTGCGCCGACGAAAAAATACTTCTAGACGGCAGCCAATACATGCTATAATACGCACACACGTTATTCGCGGCGACTATCGACGGTTGGAGCATCCGCAACGATACTATGGCCTTATTTTCCGGCGGTTTATAGATGAAGGCGCATTTACTGATGATAACATTCTAACAGAAATCCTTTCTGTTGTCAATGTCTGTACCATAGTAAAAACAATAACAACGGAATTATAAAAACAACTCCTTACCCTCATTCATGCAATTGTCAGTGAAATGCCATTAATCTCACGCATGAATGGAGCTAGAGAAGTAAACGAAATTGGAAGAATATTTTAAATGAGAGTGGATTTTAAAGAATATGGTCTACAGTCTGGTCTGTCTCGCATTCGAGTCTCGAACTACAACTAACGGAAAGGGTATAAGTGTAATGACCCCTGAGCCCAAAATCCATTTAAAAATAAAACACAGCCTTAGCGTATACCGTTGACAAGAAGTGGACACCTTACACAGTTTAACAGATTAGTAGTGCGGGTATATAATGAAATGATATCGCTTCATCTCCCATCGCTCAAAATTGACCAGGTCCCGCAAGAGAAGCGAGTCTCCTGGGACGAAGACGACATCCAATAGCCGGGAGCCTTTCTAGTAGAAGATTCGCTTCGAAATTAGGGGGGCGAGATCTAAGTAAGTGCTAGAGGAATTCTCGCGGCAGCGGGGAAACGACACGAAGAACTCAAAGGGAAGAGGGGAGTTAGAAGCTGAAGAGAAGACTGATAAAAGGTTTACGCAGGCGCTCTACACGGCCAAGCGAGCAAATGTTATCACGAGAAGCAGTTAACTCGTCGAGAAAGAGGCTTTAGTTTCCACCAAAGGTGTCCTTAACGCGAAGCATGTTTGCTGAGGATTACGTGACTTCGAATCACAGATTCGCCTCGGGGTCTTTTTGTATTCTCCCGGCAACGAAAGGATTCCGATCTCAGCCCCGAAGTAATTTTGACTTTTAATCGATACGTATGGTACGAATTTTCTGCACGAACGACCGGCTATATCGCTACACAGCTGCTTTGACGCCAGGTGATCGAGTTTTAGACGCTTTGTCGGTATAGCAGACGGCGGAGAAATCATAAAATATATTAGCTTCTTATGGACAAGATAAGCCACCCATGCATTAGAACAAGGCGGAACTGCGATGATTCATGGTTACCATAGATGCTTCTTAAAAGTTATCCGACACACGCAAAGTCTTAGCCATATCAAATCTGAAGCACCAGAGAAAGACTACAAAGAAGCTGCTTTGGTGTTATCCGAGATAAGAAGTCACTGACCGGCGCATCATTCAAAAGCTGTCCCGGAAAATCAAGTAAATATTTTTTACTACAACGTCTCGGGAAAAAAGAAAGTCATAAGTGAAACTGTAAGCTATAAAGGGCAGTTTAATTCAAGATACAAGGAAATCAAAACTGGGCATATCATATCAAGAGAGAGAACATATAGGAAACCTTATCAAAACATAGCGTGATATTGAGAGGGGAACACGGATTAAAAAAACCCTACAGTTAGCAAATTATTAAGAAGTTCCATCAAGACATTGCATAGGAAATCTCACCACAGCGTACCATGCAGTAGCAAGTCAGCTTGTTTGGATGCTGAAGTACCATCTAAGCAACGAAAATACTTCACCATCCAAAATAATAATGATATCCCTCCAAATTTTACCAACATCAGACGTTTCCTTCTTCCATGGAGTACCATTTCCTCAGTTCATTGGGGAGGCCAAATTTTTGTGCCGGCAGAGCCATTGAATTTTCCTGCAAATCCCAAAATATAGACCGCGATATAAACTGGCAGCTATTTAGAAATTAGCTGTCCACTTGTCTTCACAAGTTAACATTGTTTGAATCAGCGGCATAGATAAGTATAACTGAAACTAGTACATTCACAGAGACGGAGCCGTTCCATCTAACTCAGAAAATCCGACGCAGACAGGCAAAAGACTTAGTTGCAACGCACCCTTTCCTTCATCGTCCCCTACTGTCAGAGATCGTCTTTCCATGAGATCATTTCAGAGGGGTAATAACTTACACCCTCCAAATTTCTCTCCCCTCGGTTAGATTTTCAATATTCTCGCCACTGTTTCCACCATTTGCTCTTGCAGCCATTCTCCCTCTCGCCCCCGCCGTCTGTGCTTCCCTTCTGCCCCCTAAAACCCTCCGCCACCCTCCATCGCCCGCACCTTCTCCCGCACCCTTGACTGCCCCGGCCGTAATGAATTGCCTCTCGGATTCCGTGGCCAAGGGTACGTGCGCTAGCCCCACACTCTGCGTGTGTGCGCGCTTCCCATTGCACTGGGAACTCCCGAAAAGGCCCTCCGAACACTTCCACCCCCTCCACTCACCCTCAACCCTTCCACCAACCCCTCCCCGCGCGCCCTTCCCCACTCCAATCCCACGCATAAACGACCCTCCCCCATTCCCCTTTCCCTTTTCGCCCCTCCTTCATCCCCTTCCTGGCCTCTACTTTGGCCTCCTTCGCCCCCACAGCCAACACACATCACTCGTAAATGGTCCATTCCCTAATGATTCCAACCGGCAGCGTGGCCTCATCCCACCCTAACCTTGCATCGTCTTTTTGCAACAGGCCCTGATTAAAATGGACTCTCGCGTGCCGCGATCTCGGCTTCTTTTTTTTGTTTTTATGCACGCATTTAGACTAAGCGCGCCACCACCGCCCGCTTAATACCCTGAACAGTCATCTTCCTTTATTACTCCAGTTTTAACTTTGTTTATTTCCAGGACCGGGGGTAGGCGGGGAAGGAATGCGCTCCGCCAAGCATAGGTTCGTTCACTCTCTACCACGATTCCTAATCCGATGGTCCGCATCACGCGAGAAATGACAATCACCGCTTTTTCACACCCAGGATGCCGGACTAAGGATATTCTGCCGCGCCGGTACAATTACGCCAATCAAAAAAACCAGTCGCGATATTGGCACCTGGAATGTAACAGCAAAATACTGCGTCGACGAACTAATCAACTGCATACTGATAATCTCATACACACTAGGATCAAGTTAATTAGACCCGAAGGTTCAATCTGATTCCATTAAAGAGCCTCGGCACAATTCACAACATTTATGAAAGGTCTAAAAAAAGCTCATAGAGCAAAAACCGATGGTATATCCAGCCAAAACATCGGTACAGTTGGATTCAACGACGCTTGTCGAGATATGGTGGAACAGCTCTCAGAAGTTGAAACAAATGAAAACTTAGATTTGTTCACAGCAATTTTATAGTGAAGTCACTTCATGAAGTCTCGCGATATACTACTCTAGCGATCCGTATATTTCAGCGGTCGAAGCTATAAATCCATTGGCAATCCTGGGCCATCTCTGGCGACTGAGAGAATTAGCGGGTTCACATTTCAATAAACATGAGGCATTGCGCCAGGTTTAGCGGGACCGCATACTAAGAAAGCTCTCGTTCAGGGAGAGGAAAGACTTGCACCACGTAGCGGCCCTGAAAATTCTTTGCCTATGTATGAAAACGTATCGAGAGTGCCATCGGCTAGATTGGGCGAGCCTTTGAACCATTCACGCATCGCAGGCTGATATTTTAAGCGGCATGCATTTTGGAAACTTATGAGAAACACTGACAACATTAATTGATCCTAATAGTCTCTTATGGTGGTAATCTATTCACATTCCAGCATGGTTAGTTAAGACTTTGCATTCACAAATTGATGTAACAATGCGCCGTCATTCTCGAAGGAGATTTAATCAACCACCAAGGCCCTGCAACAAACATTGCGCTAAAAAACAAATGGATACCATCCCATATCTGTTTCGTTCTAATTGTAACATATGGAAACACAAAAACATGCTGGAATACAATGTTGAGTTAGTAAGTTTAACAAGTTTCATATAATTTGTTTTTAATAATATAAATACCAGCATCCCGCATCTAGAACGCGCATCTCATTTATGTGCAGAGCAACAAACTTTTGCCTCCACTTTATAATTGCAACCTTAAGAAATTTTACTTTGAAAGGAAATAGTATTCTGTCACGACTAAGCAATAGTTTAATAAAAACGGAAACGTGGCAGTGCATACACGCTTCATCAACTTGTAAAAAGGGGGTGGACATGAGCAAATATTATATTTTCAGAGACCCCTTTGGGTGCCACACCATAATTTATCTTCTACACTTTGTTTCCATTACTGCGAAATACCGTTTCGTCACAGAATCCCCTAAAAGCTTGATCGAAGTATATAATATTTGTGGTGACATCTATACAGGTTAACCCACCACTTTCAAGTCGATTTGGGCTTATGCACTGTACAATAATGTTGCAAGTTTACTTCATACAGGCTTGCAACACTAACGTCCAGCATACTGAAATTAATAGCGCAATGTATTATAACTACAATATGGTCCTAAATGGTCCCTTCGAAGAGCTGGTATGCTGGAAGAATTCCTGATAGGGTCAATTATCGAGGGGAACGGGTTGGTGTGGTGGCTAGAGTACCCGCTAATCATACGAACGGCCAGGGTTCAAATCCCTGCAGAGGAGGACGTTTTTCAGAGTAAACCCGGTCCCTCCTTGAGTGCCCTGTGAAGGGCATTTCAAAAGCAGTACTCCGTCTGTCGGATGAGACTTTAAACCGTGGTCTCCTTGGAGCCTTTCGTTAAGATGTCGGGTTTCTATCCACGCTTCCACCCTTACCTATCCCCCATGGCGCAAATGACCTTAGCTGTCAGTCGCCTCCCAAAATCCAATCTAAACCAATCAATTATCGATTAAACCTTGTCTCATGTAGAACGGGGGGAGGGGTTATCCAGATCGAGTGCGACTTTTTCATGCCTCATCCTCGCCTTTCCCTTCTAATCCATCGGTGAAGGAGACGACCATGGACTAGGAACTAGGTAGCCACTTTGGACACCGACACCTCTCCCTTCAGCAAGCCTACCATCAGAGCCCGCTGAGCTGTGATTGTCTCACAAACAAGTACTATTCTCATTTTACATTTCATTAAATGACTATTGAGTGAAATTATGAGATCATTGAGTGGTGAAAACCCTTCCTTCCCACAGTGACTTCATTAAATTTTGGCCTTCTAACGCGAAGTCGAGAGCACGATATAAGTCATGTCCTTGACTTGAAACATATATATCATAGTGCACCCGAAAACTCTCATAGCCACCACAGATGGCCAAGGATTGGCAACATTTGTCGAGCTCCGACAGCCGATCTCTAAGAACCGCTAGCGTAGAGTGTCATGATAGTTTATGAAATGACTGTACATACCACGCATTTCTACGCCTATGCGTCGTCATCAGAGTGAAAGAGCGTAGCACAATAGAACTTCCAGGGGACGGGACTATGTTTTCGTTACAAAAAATTCGGTACTTTAACAGCAAATAACATATGTGAAATTCTCTCGGGGTTCACACCGGGCAGCAGCCAAATATTTTGCCCGGTGTTAAACCCAAGAGATTTTCGCAAAAGTTTTCGGTTATTTAAAGAACGGTTCAACCGTGAAACATACTGTATTTTTTTATCCAACGAACGATAGTTCCCTCAATTCCAGAAACGTTTTCCGATTGGCTTCTCGTTAAAATGACGCATGTGGCATCAGCGAAGTATAAATATTTAAGAAGAAAAATGCAATATACACGCTTAAAAATAACGTAATTGATGTATACAATGGAATAAATATCAACGCTGCATAACGTAATAGGGAAAACTCGAAAGACTGCTACAGATAAAATAAATAGTGATAATTATTTTTTGAGTTCCTCATAATTTAAGCCTAAACAAATACTTTCTAAAAATAACAGGGAGCTGATTTAAACAGAGCTTTTGAAAGGTTTTGAATTTTGGCATCGTCATGAATATGACAAAATGAAAATCAACAGATTCTGTTTTCTCTCCTCGGGGCGCAAATATTTTCGGCGCACATATTTACAAACTCGAATGCGGCGCGATCCGCGGCAGAAAAACTGAAATAAAATCACTTTTACCTGAAGAGGTGGAGGTAAGATACGGACTCGCGAGCTTTTTGTATTCCGAGAGAGGAGATTTTTTCACCGCCAGTGAATTGTACTCGAGGATACATCGCTGTCTGCCGCGGAATTTTTCCCACGAGCCTACATCTCAATTGAACAAAGAAGCATAAAAGAATACCTTCGTTCCATTCAGCGAGTGATTTTTTTACGAACCAGCAGAAATGCTATGGTTTAATGACACGTACGATTTTTCTAAGGTCGCCGGAAACGAATGCGACAGCAGAGCATGCAACGGAAGTCAAACACTTCTTTTTACGAAACGAATTTTGTTATTTACTCCGAATAACATGTCATATAGAATATTTTATTTGTTCTGTGTAACACATTTTTGAACCAACCAATATCGACTACGTGGAAAAATTATTTGCAGCGAGGAGCTTTCCTGTTGAACAGTAAAGATTTTTTTCAACGCGATATTTCAGCAGCCGTATATTTATTCAGCAAATATACGCCACAAAATGTTTAGTCATTATCTTAGGTAAAACCAGGGGAATATAAACAGCTTTAGTGGACGTAAGGGAAGATTAAATTAGTGTCGCAGGACTGAACGCTCATTTTACGCAAAACATTCATGACCTGAACAAAATAATAGTCGAGTTTACATCATCAATTGCAAGCAATAATACGTCCAATGAATCTAAAATAGAATTACTTAAATTTTTATGACTAAATTTTATAATGCGGAGTTGTTCACTCAAAACTCATACCAGATTTGACTTATAGAATTGACATTATAGAGTTAACCTAAAAGAGGAAAAATGGGTAATACCACAGCTTTATCACTGAGCCGTTTCCTGTGTCCTTCCAAACCACTCAACCCACAGTATATATTAAAACGAACATACAGGTTTTATAGACGGGGAGAAATCAAATCCTGATACAAATTATTCACAGCTGCACCGAATGACTCAGACTTCAACGTAAAACACCCACGCACCTCATAATGCCCACTGGAGAAGGGATCAAGTTTAGGCGAAGGGAACGAGGCTAATCCAGGAGTACGTAAAAAAAACTCATAGGGGACAACGGTAACGATAGATAGATGGTTTCATTTGCATTTTTCAGGGACTCGATTCGAGATTGAGTAGGGTAGACGGTTGGCGCGGATAATCTCATTTCACGCCGGCCAGTTCTGCGGGTGCAACGGAGGCAAGGCGACATGAAGATTCACCACGAGATGGGGAGATATGAAAGTGCGAGAGGGTGAATGGATGTGCACGGGGGAGACGAGTGCATGGGCGTCGAGCGGCGCGACATTGGGGTTGTTCAAGTGTGGCACTTGAAGAGATACAGGGTTGAGAGCGATGCAAAGATCGGGATCGGTTATGACGAGATTTCACCGCCGTTTATATCGCATATCTTCTTGGTATTAGGGAGGTGGGGATGAAGCTTAGACTCCTGTAGGTGTTTGATGGGACGAAGAGAGGTCCATGTTTTGATTAAGCTGAGAGCCGTACGAGAGCCGAAGTGTGAGGAAATGCACACGACGAGGGTGACACGGTGGGCTAATTCTGATTTCATCCATGAAATGGGCGGTATTGCAAGGACATTTTACATACTTCGTTTGCATAGATCTAAATTCTCACCGCCTTAAGGTGAAATGACTGTATCAGGTTAGAAGAGACGTAAGAATACTTAAATAAGTTTGACTTTTAATAAAATGGCGTTCAATGGTTATTTTACGTAGACTCCAGAGAATCTATAAGTGAGTGGTATTAACCTCATCAGTTTTTCGTACGGGAACATAAGGTGTACTCTGACCGTATCCAAAGACGAGCACCGAAAAATTTCCGCTTGAAAAAGTAAATATTCGATACTTTCGTTTCAAAAGAATTGAAAATGAACCAGGATTCCGAAGCCACGGAAAATCTCGAACCCATTAAAATTACGCGTGACACAAACATGATCATAAAGACACAAATGGAATATTTGGAAATCGTCCAGTTTCTGTTTATTCCTTCAGCGTATTTACCACAGACGTCGAAGTACATTTTGCTTCAGGACATGAGCACATGGAATGTCAAACAATGAACACTAGATGAGAGAGAGAGCCGGGCTGAAGCTCCAATTTTAGTTTTTGTGGTACGGTTCTATGCATAGACTTTTCTTATTACAGCTGAATATTCACACAAAATGTATCAAATTCCCTTGAGCTAACTAGAGCTTAATAATATTCCCAGAATTCTTCCTTCTACCGCCACCCAAGGGGATGGGATTTCAATGATTATATTTGGAAAGTTGATTAATTCCGGGAAGTGGGCCGATTACGCCTATCAACTTCCCCCGAATCCAAAAAAGGCGACAAAAGAGGACGGGAGGCTGGTAAACGTGGTGAGGGACACGACAGGATGTAGCAAGTGAAACAACTTCAGGCGACAGCGAGAGGGATTTTTATGAAAAGGGAAGAGTTTGGGATTACCATCATTATATTAATAAACAGCTGGATTGGGGACAGAGGCGTGCGCTAACACCGGCTTGGAAGCGATGGCTGGGGGCGTCTAACTGTAAAAATCGAGAGGAGAACCAAAATAGGAAGTGTGGAGAAACAAGAGTGTCGGCGGGAAGCTGGGAGTGTTTCATATCGTTGACTGCTACAAGGGTTCGGCGTGTTTTCCGCGAGCAATCCGGCACATTTTATGTGCAAAAACATCCAAATGACGGGAAAACAAAAGCGGATCGCTCCCATCAGTTATTTTTCCCGGGAAAGTATATAAATCTGGAGTCAGAGAGGGGCGACGTGGTAGGATGAGCTCGGGAAGTGGACGGATATAAATAAAAGGCGCGGAGCGCGTCGCGTCGAATAACTCGTGCTATTGTCCTTTCCATTCCTTTTATAGCAGCGTGTGCACGTGTACGTTTGAAAAAGTATACGCTTTACGTGTTTCCTGAAATAATACAACAATACCTCGTTTTTGATAAAATCGGTCGTTATCACCAGAACGGAAATAAAGTTTTTTTCTCATTTATGAAGGACGTGACGTGGTATCGGAATCGGTGAACGATCGAGCCGACTGTTATTTTGGGATAAAAACATATCACTCCTGAAACATTTTATTTTTTGGGCTTCCGTGGGTGCTTTTCGAAAGGGGGTGGGCCAAGCTGAAACCAAGGAGGAATCGTCACACAGAAAAAAAGGCACTCGGAGGATAATTTTTCCAGCAACATTTCCGGAAATGAGGTCGTCATTATAACAACTTCCGTATTTAGGAAGAACGATAATGGGAAACGGAAGAGGACGCGTACCGAAGAACACGGTGAGATTTAATGACATCAGATAAACGGCTTACTCTCGATCGCGCCAGTCTTTAAAAATAACGAGGAGAGTTCCCCAATCTACCTTCTTCACTTTACCATAATATGCCTCCATAGAGCCATCCGAATCCACGTCGTCATTTTAATTGAACGTACTTCTGAATCACGATTTTTCTCCCTGTTCCTTTTATTACCCCTTTAAGGCTATTCTTGAACTCCTAAAAAATCCGGGACGCACGGTTAAATAAAAGGAAGACTTATATTATTACGGAAAGAGGACAGTCGCGAAAGTAATTTAAATTCAAATTACTCCTTTGGGGGTTAATGGGATAAAGATAAATAAAAACGGGAAAAAGTAAAAAATGCTGTCGATATACTCGTAGCTATTCCTTACATTCCTCCGACTGATTCAGAGCGCAATTTCTGCCCCAGAAACTCCATAAAATGGTAAGAACTTCCGTTGAATTCGGAAGATAGAGAGAAGAAAAGAAAAAATTCCATTATTGTTAAAAAATAATAAATTCGCAAAGAATAGTGCTCGCAACCAATGCATTACCGTACTCATTCCTCAGGAATAAGATTTTAAAAATGAATAGGACACCATATCCGACGGAAACTAAAGGGAAACTTCTGATTCCGCGATCTCGGGCCCCTCGGCTCGCTCCGCAAAAGGAATGCAAGCGGGGAACGCTCTCAATAGTTTTCCTTTGTGTAATTAGCACTCTGTAGCATCACATCGATACCACAAAATTCCAACCACTGGGGAAATCGGGGCACTTAAACGCCGCTTTCAGCTAATTGGGTCGTGGAAGCTGAGGAAAACTTAGGCAGAAGTTGGGGGGGGGGGGGGGGGGGGTTTAGAGGCAGTGGCGAGGAGCGGGCGACGGAAAAGCAAAGGAGGGGTAAAAAAAATAAAACTCACTGGGGTTCCTGGGATGAAAATAATTACGCCGAAAGCGGCCGTGAGACGCAAAAGGATCCCCATCCGACAAAGACGCCAAAGCTATCTTCTAGGCTCTTCTAACCAACCGCGAGCCAGCGGACTCAAACAATGTCTGCATTAGCGAATGCATCCAAGAATGAACCACTCTAAAGCGCTGTTAGGGAGAATATAAAAAGAAAAACACAAAACAATCCGTTCACCGTAACTCTTCACTGGCCTCTAATGACGCAATATGGTTTAACGTAAGATCAAGGGAGCACATACGACTATCCCAACATAGGTACGCAAATTCCAGAAAATCTTTAATTAGGTATTAGGGGTTTTCCGGAAAATTCTCATGCCATATTAATGAACACTAGGAAGATCCGTTCGGCAAAAGGCTATTTTTTCTGATAATGTTTAAACTGGAACGATTCATTGCAACCGCTAGCGATAATTTCTTCTTTCGCATATATACTGCCAAAACTAATTTTCCGTCTAACTAGTCAAACGATCATCTGGTGTACCCTAATATCAAAACGTATGAGGGAGACCAAGGAACAAATATAGATGCCAACTGAAAAAAGAGGAGATACAGATAAGGAAAAAAGGCATAAAAAAGTAGGCAAAGGATGAGGTAGAATGGAGGACTGGAGTCAACTAATTTTCAGTTGGAATGACTAGAGATGAAGATGATACTAACAATATTTCACAGTAGTTATTTCCCTAATTAGGGTTCTGAAATGGACCTCTCATAGACTACCACGTAAGGCTGAGACAGATAACATTTGGAACACTAAATACTAGGGGTACATTCTATCGGCTAATCACTGTCAGAAAATAAAGGGTATAAAGGATATAGATCTCAAGAAATAAGAAATCAACACAGCAATAACGGCTTGAGAAAATAGCAAACTGCGAGAACACCGAATAAAAACGACGAAGTAAACGACAAGGATCGTTCCGAATTCTCAAGCTGTTTCATTGAAAACCAAGGCAAATGAGAAAAAATACGTACAGAACTGCGGCCAGAGAATTTCAAAACCTGCATTCTTTATCTTTCCCAGTAGATATACGTTTTCTCACATTATGAGGAAGTTTTCCTCAAAATCTATTCCCACAACTTAAGCCTCCTTGATAAAATTTTCATTTCATGAATAAAAAATGGTGATAAAGTATTAGAATAGCAAGATGAATAGAATAAAACCTAAACCCTGACAACGACAGATAGTTTTTAATAATATAATTAATATTTTAATTGGTATTTTATTTAATGGTAATATTTTAATTCGACTTCAACCCCTGGAGAAATTTCTCACCAACCGAATGAATGAAGTTTAACCAAGGAACCTACACTAAAATTTAGTTGCACCGATCTAGGGCAGTGCATCTTCCAAGAAAAAACTGCCCAACGTGCAATTGAATGCTAAATTGATCATTTGAACGACTTGCTCCATACTGCTATGCTAAGGAGGCAAATGCATTTAGTAATTTACTGAACTTTTTTTCTTTTTCATTCGACCTTATCCAGCCACATGAAGTGAAAAAAATACCAGCACCTTTTTATCGACTTATACTGGAGGCCTAGAAACATCTACAACAATCTGAGAATTATAACACGAACATAATAAGAAATGAGAACTTATAGGAGGCGTTCAGCGGATTTAAAAACTCTTTCAAAGAACTTCCGCTATTTTTCAACCTCCGGCCGCGGAATACCGTTTTCACAGGTACTCCGCGCATGGAGACCAGTTTTTAAAACTCTAGTCTATTTACAGATCCGCTTCTCAAAGTCATAAACGCCGGAAAATTAATTTTGTGCTTCAAGTTTAATTACGAAAGTGACGAACTTAAAAAAGAATATTCACGAAGAGACAGCATTCGGCAGATTGACCGGAACCTGTACAAGGAGCTTTATGAAACGTGCATCTGATAAAGGGATGTCTTCGAAAGAGGTCTAAAGAATGGAAACTGAGGAGAAATCACAGTCATAAAACGTGAAGATATTTCGCAATTCAATACTGCCGCTATGGACCTAAGGAGAAACTAATAACTTAACCATGCGTTTCCCCTATCGATTACATTTTTAATAAATGGCCTCTAATAATAAAATATTACTTTCATTTCAGTCACGAACTTATTCTAATAGGTATGAAATCAAATATGACAGAGTCAAGACAGAAGATGACAAAGGCAGTGATAACGTTACCTTCCTGAATTATGTATCTCACAATTTTCCTATGGGTATGGGTAGGCCAAAGAGAAGACGCTCGAAACAGGCTCAATACGTGATACCCAAAATAGAAGACTGATTTTAATTCCCCAAAGCATGACTTGAATTTTTTTTACCATTTCCAAAGCATTATATCATAATATCCTATAATCAAACAATGTATTGGTTATTTCGTAGTAACCTCGCATTTTTAAGACTTTTCTTTGAAGTAGCTGGGGTAGCTGGGTGAAAGAAGACAGAGTATTAACGCGTGATGAGCACATTTAGTACATTAGTAAAACTAATAGTATCTTTAGAGGATATTGGCTACTAGATTTTCGTAATCCCAAATGTAACGATTCCCTTAACTTTTATTAAATTGTCTGAAAAAAATAAATAATTTCTCTGGGTGTGCTTATTTTCTTCGACGAATAGAAAATTATAGTTTGAGGCAGTGTTTTAAATGATCATTCCCAAACCCAACCCGCACGGGCAATACAAGCATCACTCATTCACAAACGGACACACACCCACACCAATGTTTCCAAACGGCAAACCCATTATTTATGCATGCATATCGACGAATACCTTGCCGCATGGACGAGAAAGTAGACGTGGACGTAAACAAAAAAAAGAAAAAAAAACAGAAAACAGGTTACATATTTTTTTGCAAGCGCGGCTCGGTCCACCTACACGCGCAACTTGGGTTGGCATCCGTGCTGCATATCGATCACGCGTCCTTGTCTAAAAAAATACGCACAGGTATCTCCGTTCCAACGGGACTTCAAATGACGAAGTGGCGGAAAAAGGATTGATTGACAGAGTGAGCGTTCCACTACCTGGAAATAGCTCTACATCGAGCGGACGTACGGCGGAGAACGGACGCAAAAGGGGTTGTGCCTTGAACTCCTGAAAATAAGACCAGAGGCTGCGCATGGAGCATTCGGACGAATGCAGAAATCAAGTGATGTTGGGATGCTTAACTGCACACGGAAACGATAACAAAAACGAGGCGGCCTGATCGACAAGTATTCCTGATGGAACGTAACAACCGGCTTCGACATCACATCACCTACGAATGCATGTTACACTGCCAGCCGTCAAAGGGGCATTGGGTAGGGAGTAATCGGACACCAGACAGTAAAAAACCGATGAAATAGGAATTGGGAAAGTGACAGGACGAAATAACACTAGATACTAACAGTTTCTTGGTCTCATGTTCGGATTTTGTCAACGTCGCTAATGTTGCGTGGAATGAGAGAATTTTGCACCAAGCAGTGAATTAGTCAGATTTTCACCTCTTTGGCCGCATCTATCCGCTCCACAGAATAAAAGAGGGGTTTTAACGATTTCCTCCTAGTCACTCTTGAACAAGAGACTAAGTGGGAGGGTTAATTCGAATGAATCGGATTATGCCAAATACAATAAAATCACCAAAACTTCGGACCGGCTGCGAGGAAAACATACTTATCCGTTAATTTTGTGGTACAGCATAAAAAATGTTGAAAGTGATCAAACGAATGGCAGGAATATTCTCGGACGAAAGGGCAAAAGAGAAGGTCACCTACGACTACTACCTACTCACAACAGCTACGACTAAAAAAATGATTGACAACACTACTAGATGGATTGGGTTGAAAGCCGTTGAAGGCTCAGCTAGCATGTTACCCAACAAGACTAGTGCACTACAATTTCTCTTTCATGGATTTTAAGATATTTGTTACCCATTGAGTGAAATATTTATGAGTTATGGTAGCACTATATACAATTAGAAACAAAATAATTAGATCTCTGTTAAGGGCTGCTCTCATCGCTATCGCTGCTCCTCAGGGACTAATTGACATTATTTGTGTTTACCCCTTTAGTATGCCGTTGTAGATTGATTATATAAAAAACACAAAAATTACGGTCTATTAATGGACGGTTGACTGCGTTAGGCAGTTGCACAACCAGGCCTTTTTAGCGCAAGACGACTTTCAGCAAGGGTTTGTGCGAACTAGATGTTCAAGTTAGTCGTTCTTAAGCGACTAAGTCTCGTTCATCCTTATTAATTCAGTTCAGCTTATTAAGGACAGAAACATGTGAATACGAGAGCAAAATGAACGGGTAACTCCAAGAATTCTTTCTTCAAGAGTAACATTGTTTACAAAAAAAAGTGAGAGATACGTCAACCCGTCAAAACAAATTGAAAATGTCGTCTTTCCCTTCTTCCGATTTCCTTCCCTTTACTCCTCTTTTAACGGCTGGTGCCTCAACACTCCATGCCATGTGCCCTCGGAGCTGCTAGCGGAATACGGTGCGGAGGACTGAAGGGGTACGGGTAGGCGGAGGGATGAAAAATAATCGTGACGGCCGAACGGACGCTTAATTCGAGAGAGATGCAGGGTCAACAAACTGGCGGCGATCCGCAGGGAATCACACACTCTCGACGAGGTAGGCCCGAGAACCCCTTTTTCAATTTCCCCAGTCGTGCGTGCGAACCGCGGCAGACAAAACATCCCCGGCACTTACACCTACGCCAGACGATGCCCTCGGCCAATCTATAGCCGCCGACGGATCATGCGTCCCCTCTCGGCAATACGTCAGCAGACCAAAAAACACTCTTTCAAAACGTTTTTGATGGGCGTGGGGAGGAAAAAATCCTGCATGAAGATGAAAGAGGAGACGGAGGCATCATTCGGCGGATGATGGCTCCGGTGGCCCCAACAGATATCAGGTCGCGGGGAAAGGTCTGACTGGAAACAAGTGATGCATGGTTTTGACGCGAGATGAGTCATATTCCACTGACTTTGGATACAGATGAGAGAAATAATCATGGTTAAAAGCTCGATTTTAAACAGCTCTCGACAACAAAACAAACCATTTGCTAGACTTAGTAGTCAGGTCAGTAATACTTTGGCCAAGGACATCTGAAATTACATCATAATAAAATGTCGTATGTCTTCGGTTAGATAGCGTTCTGCATAGCAGTTCCAGCATTCTATTGGATTTCAATGCAGTTTCAAATACTAAACACATTAAAACCCAAGGCTCAACGCAAAAAGAACTGCTGCAATTATTTCCGGAGGACCAAAACTTTGCGGACCATAGCAGAGAGAAAAAGGATATGAAACAGCTCTTCTTCGTCCCTAGCGTACGCATTTCATACGCTAAAATGTTCTGCCCAAACCTAAAGGATCAATTTCTGGCTTAACAAAAATACGTGAAGTATAATAATCTTTCATTCACACTAAAATGAGAATGAGGGGCAGATCTGGTACAGTTTTCTACACGACAGCTTCTTCGGGGCGACAGTTATTCAGTGAGGATTCAAACTATGGTCGCGATTAGAACTAATTTCGAAACGAACACATTTCTTTCGACTATCCAAGAGGCCTGAAAATCTGCGAGTTTCGTTTCTTAAAGGAGAAAACAAATTGACTATTCTCTTTTCTCTTACACACTATTTGCAGTGGATTTGGCGGTTTCAGGTGAACTACATACTGACGTTATATCGCTCCATCCATCTCCGGGACGGATTTCGAATCCAATTATTTTGGTTACTCCAGGTAGGCACCGAAATGACAAGATTGAGGGTGCCCATAGAGGGTTCATCCACATTTGGAAGTTCGTTGACTATTTTTGGTAGCAACCCTCGACTGAGGTCCCTTGCTACATTCAGGAAAGGTGACCTGGGGATAGTTAATAAAAAAATGGAAAGTAAATTAATGGAAAAATAATGGAAGAGTTGAGAGAAACCGGGCGTCGATATCGGCCAACTCTCAAAGAATGACGTCCAGGAGAAAATAGTTTAGCATACCATCCAACGGACGAAATACGGCGCATACATTAAAATAAACTACGCACTTATGTAGGGATCGGGCGCCCTCTGACAATTTTTTTCCATAGCCAGGATTCAAACGCAGGCCCAGGGGATGGTCTGGATTTGTATCCGGGGGTTAATAGCCTTTGGAAGAACTATTATGTCGCTGGAATAGATAGTCACAACACATTTAATCCAAGTAACGACATCAGGTTACATTAATTACCATTACAGTAATTACCACTAGCATCACATAGTGATTATAAAACGCATGTCAACTCATGCACTGCGTTAGAACTTAAAACCGTACCTCCCATGTTTCCATTCAAATCCACGACAACGTGAAGCGAAGGTAGGGGAGTTTGGAAATGCGTTCGTTCAGACTTGACAGGACCGATGCCACTGCGTTGGACGAGACTCATCTGGGGGGCGCCGCAGATGTGAACGACCCGACCGGATGATGGGAAGAGGAGAGCGTCGGAGAGGGTTTAATTTGCGAACCAGCGGGCGGCGAATATCTCTCCAGCATCACTCGCCTCGTGGGCGGGGCGGGAGGGCAGCGCTGGAAACGTTCGCGGTCGAAAGGTCGCCCTCACCACGACGGGGGATGCGACGGGCACTCGAAACGTACTTGGGGCGCAAAATATTTAGCTGCTCGCGCTCGCGGGCTGAAGGGCTTAAAAAAAGCCTCCCCGCAACCCCCCCAGACGCGACTCCCTGCGTGTCCAATTGACGTCCCGGATGGAGGGAGACGCGGAATCTGAAAGAAACGTACGGCCGTGCAGATATGGCAAAAAGTTATGGCCATGATCCACGGCGTATGCCATACTGAGATTTTCTATGTAGCTATCTGATGCACGCAATTTCTCGCCGGATAACTCTTATCGTACGCTCCCATCATACGAGGATCTTTGGGAGGAAATCGTCGCAATGTTAAAAAAATAGCATTTTTGACGACCAAATGTAAAACGCTAGCAGCTAATTCCCTCAGCCACTTAATTAGAGCAGCACTTGCAAACAAAACACCAAAATGTTTCTGCTGAACGCGCTCACAAAGAATGAAACGTGTGCATAGAGAATGCAACGCGTTCACAGCGGATGAAAAACATTCTCCCTGAACTGAGTGGAGTTCCTTTACAAAATTATTTTCCAACGGAAACTTCTACAAACCACCGAGGTAAGAGATATGGACACCCAGGATTTCGATTCTTCGGGAGCAAAATCAAAAACCGTATCACAATAATCTAATATACTCACCACTCAGTACGACGGGAAATGATTTTAGGCAAGTTCGTGGCTTATTACTTTTGACACACATTAGCTCAATGCACTCTAACGGTTCAAAATTCAAAAAATAATTCGTGACCATGAAGTTGATCTCAAAAAGTGTGTATTTCCCGTAAATCACCCCATCCTCTCGGCAGTTACCAAGTAAAAATTACCCCACTTTTTCATCAATCTCTCTTCCACATACTAAACAATACAAGGACTTTTATACCATTTTACACACCTACTGATGACGCTAAGCATTAATACCCGGGTTGTGAAGTTTATTAAGTCAGCTGTTGGTAAAACTAAACATACAGAAAAAAATGATTCACAGAAACGAGTCTTTAAAAATCTAATTCACGAGGGATATGGTAAAATCGATGGAAATTACGAAATTAAATCGACCATATTATTCAATACGTGACGTTTCCATGGGTAATACAGGATCTCTTTCCTAATTTATGAGAGGCTGTTGCATAAAAAGGTCAAAGAAAACATTCAGTTAACCTTAGAGGCGAGCTCGCAAGCAACTGCGAGCGAGACTTTGTTCGATCCCTATGTCATATGATTTGATACTTTGAAAAGGGCATAGGGTAAAACCTTAGGGAACTTGCAGGAGTGAGATCTTCGTGGTCGACGATTGCGCAGAAAGATACGTCAAGGAGAGTAGGTAGAACAAACAAAAAAACAAAGGGTGGAGACGAATATACCAAGTTACTCTGATTACGACGATTCCAAAAAGTTCTAATTTCAAATATTACACTCGTCATCTCTGAAATAATTATTTCTACATTGTTTTAAACTGTCACGCGCTCCTGAGGCTAAGACTCTCAAGTTATCTCTTGTTGAGATGCGTAAGATGTTCGCTGTTGTGATATTCCAATAGTTCCATTGCTGCGCTGTTTCCAAGCCTATTTTGCAGGTGTACCATAAGGATTCCCAATGTTGACGCTGCTGCTGTGCGAGTCCGTGAAGGGATAGGCGTCCACGATTCCCTGAGATGAGTCCCGACTGGGCCCGGAACCATGAGGGTGAACCGAAAGTCAATCCACCGCTTCACTTGAACTGAAACTATTCAGTTATGAATGTGAAATTTCGTTCAAAATTCTATTTTCGTTCTGTTAATGGAACTAGAGTCAAGCCTTGCATAAGTTTCATTCCGAACCGAAACTATAGTAAAAAAGAAAGCCTATAGTTTCCTTCCGGAAACTATAGGCTTTCGTTTAGCATCGCTGGAGGAGTGTACGGACGGGAAAAAGGTGAGGGGTTGAAGTAAATGAGTCTTCACTTCAGTCAGATTTGCTATCGAGAATGGTGGTGATATTAACGCGAGGTGATATTAAGTGAACTAAAACACATGACTAAAAACAATTCGCCCGCAGCGACTGGAAATAAGGTAATCATCTAGTTTCAATACCAAAATTGTCCTCTAAGCATCTGCCACGAGAAATTTCCCGTAGTGTTTGGGGTTACCAGTAGCACCGGAAGACCGCTGCTTCAAAGGGAGTAGGAGCGTCACGTCTGAATGTGAGGGGAGGTCGAAGAGGATATGCACGAAAATACATTCACCAGGGATTATTCACGGGATTCAAAAAGAGCACGGCTTCCCCTTTTTAATTTCTGCACTCTCCCCGCTCGTTCGGCGAGCGTACAACGGGAGAAGGATAATCGTAATTTTTGACGCATCCACGGTTTCTCCGATTTGTCCCCCCTGGTCGGCAACCGTCGCTTCACCAATCCCTAACCACCCCCACGGCTCCCCCACAATCTCTCCGACCGACCTATTCGAGAGACACATTTTTCCGTGTTTTTGTTTTAATTGACGGGCAGAAGGGCTTTGAAATCGGATTCAAGCAGCAGCCGACAGGGGTGAGGCGAGAGCCAAGGGTAGGCGTCTAACGGCAGGAAATCGAAATGGAAGCACGGGGGTGGGCGCAAGAAGACTCACATTTTTACTAATGGTTAGGGGTGGGCAAGCCAACGGTTGCAAACCATTAGTTCCCACGGAAGGAAGGGGGCGCAACATGAGCAGTGCAAAGGGGGAGAGGCTTATGGGGGAGAACTGCTAAGCGGTCTTCACCGAGATTGTCACACTCCCCAGCAACGTTCATGACTCCCCCAGGCTGTCAAAATTCCCCTATAAATGTCCAACATTCCCATCCACATTACGGCAACCAACGACCCTCTACAGCTTGTGAAGACATGCAAATTAACCTGGCCATGAATAAAAGTCAACATTAACAAAACTACCTGGTCACAGAACTGAGGAAAGAGGAAGATGAGCATTAAAGATCAAATAAGTTATCTCATTCCAATGGGTTACCAAAGACCAATCCGCCCGCGGTAGTATGTAACTGCTCCAGCCTGGCTATTCATAGTTCACGGGTACGAACTCTGTAGTATCTTTCATATATATTCTCAAGTTGTCTAATGATTAGTGGCAAATCGCATTCAATTCAATTCTAAGGCAAGAAGACGCGATATAATCATGGCATTTTGAGCATGTAAGACCATCCCTTGCTTATTTTAGTAGAACTATGACAAAGATTAATAGCATCGCTTCAGTACGTGTGTTTCCTAGAAATTTAAAACAAACATTTCGACTCAAAGATGCTAATCGTTTACGCGAACGAAGAGACAAGATTCCAAAGCAGCAATGATCTTGATTCAATTTCTCTTCTCTCTCTCAAGATCCGAGCGGAGTAACATTCTAACAGTAGACGCGTCAGCAGATAGAAAGTACAGACGACGCCTTCAAAATACACCGAATCACCGAACAATTCGGAACGGATGCGCATGAAGAGGCAAGAATTTGAAAGAGAAAGGGAGAAATGGACACGGATGGGATGATGGAAGATATCGTAAAGAAAAGAGCACAAAGACAGGCTAGGGAATACGGATACGATGATGGAAAAGGGTGCGAATCATCGAAGGCGGCCGAAGGGTTACGAAGGTGAACGAAAGGGTATTGAAATATGGAAGCCATTTATACAGGTCGGCATGTGAAGCAGCCTTAAAATGGATGAATAAGGAGCTTCACGGAAGAGAGAGAGACAGAGAAAGAGAGAGAGAGGGTGGCTTAAGGAAGGGACGAGGAGAGAAGGTAATTGGAGGAGAAGCACACGGACAGGAAGGGGTAAAAGGGAATTGGAAGGGAAATGGCGAGAGAGAGAGAGAGAGCGAAGTGAGGGCAAGACAGAACTAAAGGTGGGATAGAGATAAGGAATTAGAGTTCACTGAACTGGAAGGAGAAATGCGAAAATTGAATTAAGGTGCCATCCCTCATTAGTTAGGCAATACTTCCGCGTACATTACAAATTATGTAGATTTCCCATGGGAGGCGCTCATATCCTTTTCATATAATTGGGTGATGTCTGTGAATATGCAAAAAATCACCAAATGCGAAGGTGCGTATGTTATCTAATAGGATAATGCCTAAATAAATATAAACGAGTCCTCCCAAAAAATACCTTAGACCTAAATAAATATAAACGAGTCCTCCCAAAAAATTCCTTAGACCTAACTACAGTCACACAACTGATACACTAACATGAATTGTTATCAATTGAAATAAGTAAATAAGAACCAATCAGGAAAAATGATAGGAAATATTCAAGCTCACATGGATATACTTAAATAATTCAGGGAGTGAATTATATTTTAAAAGCGGATTTGCGGTGAAACATCAGTTTACTCAGGTGATGCTGTGAAAACCAGAAGTGTTCATGGAAAAATAAAATTACAATGGAAAAGTATCTACAGCAAATTTAAATTATAACATAACGCACTACTGATTTATATTTCGCATACCCTAGGTTCACAGTAGATACACATTACTAATCATTTTGTCTTACAGTAATTATATATCAAAGGAACCATTAATTATAATATTGCCAGTAAACTCAAGTGCTACAATTAGAGGATTTACGTGAAAAAAGAAATATAAAACGATATCTTGATGATAAGAGCTACTTATTTGTCCCAGAAATTTCACGAAGAAGTTTCAACGCCTAGTCCTCATCAATACTGAAGTGAAATAATTTTAGCACAGTATTCTGATTGGTACAAAAATGGCTTCGATGAAAAATTTAGAAGGTAACGCTTGGGAATTTTAAAACAATTCCCAAATGATAAAGCCTGCATGTTGTCGTCAGGAATTTAAAATAACATGCACCATCATTTCTGGAACGAAAGCCATGAATGAAATGACCCATGGAAACGTCCAAACTTTGATAATACGTAAAGTTAATATAAAGTATATGTAAGATATTACGTTATGTAGTTCAACTAACAAACTACGGTCAACTAAACTCGTAAAGTACATGACCACTGGCACAGCAGAGAAGAGGACTCTTAATCCTCGTCGTCGTAATCGCATGATTTTGCACAGCACTTAGCGAAAAACGGATTACTTCTTTCCCCGTAACGCAGAGGGGTCGGTGAAATGCGATGACGTTGATCCCTCACGCTAAAGGCCAATGCCAAATGCCAATTAGGCCAATATCACCACATGAAGTTTTCTAGAAACGGATTTAGAGTTTAGAATTAGCGCAACAAATTCAAGCGCATTAAAAAAAACTAAACAAACATGAGTACTTCCGTCTCGCCAGCCTTGTCCACGAACTCTCGCGGAGGAGATGGATCTCGCGAGAGTAGGGCGGACAAGAAAGCGCAAAAAGGAACCGAGGTTATTTTGGATGGAAAAGGATAAGATAGCACCGGATGGAAATTGATGGAGACTAGGGGGTGAGAGAGAGGAGAACACGTCGGAGAGAAGGGAAGAAAAGAAAAAAGTACCGTTCTATTGAGGGGAGGAGGGCAAAAGGGGGGTACAAGAGGCATAGAGCGGAGGGTGTAAAGACTCGGTTCAGCAGGGGGGAGGGAGACAGGGGTGGCGGGCGATGTACGCCTCAGTGGCAGACTTATGAAAGGGCGGAAAAGGGGTATGAAAGGGAAGAGTAGGGGGGAGGAAGAGGAGGACGGGTATAGTGGGTGAGGGTATATGCGAAAGGTTTTGGAATAGGGTTGGAAGTGAGAAGGGCGAGGCAGTGAAGTACGAGGGGAAGGGGAGGGAGAGTGAGAGAGTGGCGAACTAATAACAGACGGGCAAATTCGAAACACGTCGCTTCAGAGATCAGAGGGCGTAAAATAGGCACAAGGGGGGGTGTGGGAAGGAATTGTGGGGGGATGGGTAGGCGGAGGATGAAGGAGGGGAAGAAGGAAAGCAAGGGGGGCACATAGAGAGAGGGTGAGGCGGGCGGAGATATACAGATACACATTCGCACACGAATGCACGCATAGCGGGACTCCGGCGTCGGTCTGCCGTTCGCCGGGGCGACTTCACTGCGGGGGAAGGGAAAGCGGCGTCAGAAATTATTTATTCACGCGAGGAGGGACGAGGAGTAAGGTAGTAAGGTAGGAAAAGGGGACGAGAAAAAAATATGTCGCCTTATACGGCACGCGCGGCGCCCTTCACACCCAATTATCCTCCCCAAGCCTCGGACGCCAAAATTCATGCGGGCGAGGTTTGGTACGGGCGGAGTCGCGTTAATAATTCGGAAATGAAGTGCGAGGGGGAATTAAATAGGGAAATTATGAAATTTTATCGCACGCAACCGACCGCAGGGTAGTGGGTACGCATGGTATGCGAGGAGGGAGAGGGTGGGTGTGCAAGGAAAAAGACTGCATGCGTAAATTTACGTATTCCTGATGGGGAGGGAAGGAAGTCAGGCGCATCACATACCTATATGAGCCGCTCGCTCGCTCGCTCGCCTGCTTCTCAAACCGTATCCCTCTCCCCAACACGAGAGCCAATTTCAAAGGCAATCATGACGGCGCGGGTCTTGACGATGCTCGGGGTTGTGCCATCTCGGATGAAGCTAACGAAATTCGACTTGAGTAAACGTAGGAGGCAGAAACGGAATGCTCCGAGAGGGGTTTGGATGGCTCCGCGGCCCTGTTTAAAACGATTCTCGCCGCGGTAGACCGAAACAATTTGATGCTACGAGGGAGGGGTTAGGTGATGTCGTGTAAAAGCTTCGACCCACTACAAGGAAAGGAAAAGAAAACATTAGCACAAACACATAGATCGGTAGTTCTTCATTGGAGGCGGGTAAAACCATGATGTGTTTCAAGTAACGGGTTTTAATATTGGGGAAACATTAAATTTTACGCACATGAGGATTGGCGAGCTAATTTAATAGTCCTCGAATTTCACAGAGCGTTAATATTTAAACCAATAACATAAATGAAGACAACTTCGTAAATTGAACTGAGAAGCACTCCATTGAAGTTCACCATAGACGGCGTTTCAATGGCTCTATGGGTATTTACTTACTTTGCTAGTTATCACCATAAAATAATCTTTTTTTCTACCCAGCTTTATTTCGTATGATTATTTTCAAATTGTTCACTAATGCTGTGGTTATCATCATTCCCAATTTCATTCCCTCAACTTGATATAAATTATGCAAAATACAGCACCACCGTTTAAAACATGATACAACCATACATCAAAAGTGGATTGGATTACGAATGATAATTTCGTTACACAAAGTCTCGTGAAATTTTCGTGAAATTCTCATTTGATTCTCGTGAAATCTTCGTTCCAAAGTAATACATCAACCTATCAAAATATCACTGATCCGATAGGAGATGATAAATAAACTATTTCGTACTAGATCTATCTCTAAATCTTCCCTTTAATCTTACAGAGAATCTAAGCTAAACGTAGAGGTAGCGTATCTTAAATATTCGAGGGAGACTTCAACTCACACAGGGCGTCAATACAACCTATCATCATTATATCTTTCGCCAGCATAGCATTCAGCTCACGAAAACGGCCGTAAGAGTCACCCGGCTCAGCCAATTTGGGAATAACCCGCCTCGGCCACTATCCCAGAGCAACTGTTCGCCGACCGAGAAGGACCGGATCGACGCCGCCGCGTCTGCGCCGTCGTGAGGGGGATCTAGGGGGACGGGGAGTGGATGTAGGGGAAGGCAGGGGTGGGGGGCGACCCCGAAAAGAGGGATGAGTGAGGAGGCGCGGGTGAGTCCCTGAGACCCAAAGAGTCGGTTCGGTCGCCGGAGACGGTCAGTCGCCGAAGTGACGCGGGAGACTGACGCTCGCGAACTCTCTCAACGCTACCACGGAGTTGTCAACCTTATTTTGGGCGGATAGCGGCAGCGACGCTTAAAACCCTTGCCAGTCTCCGAGTTACTCCTCTCACTAAGGGGTTCCCCCTTCACGAACCGGAGTTATTTCCGGGTGCCCATAACGACGGTTGTTTGCAACAGAGAAACATCTCTCCAACGGGTAGGAAGTGCGACTGTGATTTAATAAGTACGACCGAAGCGGGTAAACTTGACCACACGAAGTGCCGGTGAGGTGGCCATGTGAGGTTTTAAAATATTTAAAGTGCGCTGGGGGGTAAAGCCACCGTCGCCATGCGACGACGCAGGGCGTCGTGGTCCCCACTGAGACGGCACCCCGTTCTCTTGCTCCTCCTCCTGCTCTTCGCTCTCCTGTCCACGTCCGCCGCGCCTTTCGCAGCCGCGTCCAGCGACGAGGATGAAGGCAACGGCGGGGACGACGACCGAGACGACGAGGACGGGTACGACGTATGGCCCGAGGAGCGGAGCTTGCTCAACCCGGAGCGGGAGGCGGACAAGGAGAGCAGAACGGCGGAGGAGGAGAGCTGCCCCGCGGCGTGTCTCTGTAACGACGCCACGCACTCCGCCGCCTGCGACGCCGACGGAGACGACCTGGCCGCCTTCCTCTCCTCGGCCGCCAAGCTCCTGCACTCGTCCAACCGCGTGTTCATCAACAACTTCCGCGCCGGCGGAGCCCTGACCCCGGACTCCCTCCCCTCGCTCTCTTTATCGGAACTCTCCCTGACCGGCGGGGTGCTGCCGGCCCTGGCCGGGAACGCGACCTTCTCCGGCTTCGACCGCGGGAACAAGCTGGCGCGACTGGACCTTAGCGGGAATTCGCTGGCGGCCGTGGGAAGCGAGGCGCTCTCCGGACTCCCAAACCTTAGGCTCCTGAGGCTGTCCGACAATTCGCTCACCGCCGTGCCGGAAATACGACTGCCATCCTTAGTTTCGCTCAGCCTGCGGGGCAACAGGCTTACCGAGTTGAACGCTCGCTGCCTGGCGGGTACGCCGTCCCTAAGATCGGTGGACCTCTCCTCTAATCGCATTGCGCACGTGGCCCCGACTGCGCTGCACGGCCTGTCCGCCCTCACTAGGCTGATACTTACGGACAATCCTCTGCTACATCTTGAGAGATTGGACGCATTCGGTGCAGCGAGGCTTAGGGTCGTGGACGTGTCGAGAGCTGGGTTATCGAGGGTGCCAAGCACGTTGGCGCGATCGGTAAGAGACCTTAGGGTAGAAGGAAACAACATCGGGGCCATAAGGCGAGGTGATCTTGACCCATATCCACTGGTGGAAAGGCTATCTTTGGATGCCAACAGAATCGACGTCGTGGAAGAAGATGCTTTGGGTCGTCTCGAAGTTTTGACAAGACTGCGCCTCGGAGGTAATCGGTTGCATGCCGTCCCAAGATCTCTTCCAACAGTGCTTCGTCACCTACATTTGCAGGATAATAGAATGGTTTCACTGCGAGCAGGTGACCTTCATGGCCTGTCTCGATTGGAAACGCTGGATTTGTCCTCTAACGAGATCAGAGAGGTAGAAGCTGGTGCCCTAGCTTCATCCCCATCTCTGCATGTGCTATCTTTAAAAAGCAATCAGCTGTCGTCGATTCCGGCGGGAACCTTTAAGCGACTCAAAGACCTCATATCCCTGGACTTGTCAAATAATCCCATTAAACACCTTGAATCATCGACATTTGAGTCCCTGACCTCCCTCAAGGAACTGCGGCTGTCTGGAGCCGGCTCTGCGGAAGCAGATGCAGCCGAGCTGTTTGCCCCTCTAGCATCGCTCAAGACTTTGGACCTATCTGGAAGCCCATGGCTGGCGGTTGCGTTGACAACAGGAGGTGGTGACGCTCTGAGACCTCTTAGGGGCCTTCGAGATCTGGACCTCTCTCGCTGCGGGCTACACTCCCTCCCCACTGATATGCCTTTCCTTCTACCCGAGCTGCGATTAGTGACGCTAGCCGGCAACGAGTGGTACTGCCATGGTAAAGAGGCGGAGGCAGCGTTCGGTTTGTCTGAATGGATAAGAGAGCCTGGAGAAACCGTGATTCTCGAAGCAGATGACATCCGATGCACACTTCCGGAGCACCTCAGGTCACGACCGATGGCTATGCTGAGAGAGGACGATTTTGGAATACCTCCTACGACGCAGTCAACTACGACCCAGACAGAGCCGACCAGCACCCAAAGTCCGCCAACGACATCGCAAAAAGAACAGCCTAGCACAACTGGTATTACTCAAACTGAGGTAAAAGCACAAGTTAAATACATTCAATTGAATGAAAATTCCACTAATTCGAAAACAGAGTCACCTATTGCTGTACTGACCTCTACTGCCCGCCCTATAAATATCATCAATGAAAAGAAGTATGATCTTAACTCAACAGCAACCACAGACTTAACGGCGAGAAATACGCTTGCAGATTCTGTCACAACTCAATCGAGTCCCAAATCAACGATCAATTTGTCGGGAGTAATCACCAGCAAACCAATAAAGCCGTTAGGTACTGACAATCCAATTACCATAACAACCGAAAGAAGCGACAGCAAAACGACTACTCCCATAAATCCAGTTACTTACAAGGCAGTTAAATTCAATCCCACGACCATTACGAGTACGAAAATTGTGACAGCAGCCGAAGCGCACGACGGCCATAGCGACGAGGCCACCACACCCCCGCAGACCGCTCCACAGTCTACACCCACCATAGCCAGTTCTTCCAGCAGCCACCCTGACCCCACTGACGGGACAACCGTGACCCCACCGCCACCCACGACGGTATCTTCCGCGTCCTCCCCGCCCCCTCCCGCCACGGTCCCGCCATCCTCCGAGTCACCCTCAGCGGACAGGGGAATGAGCCAGGCCCTCGCGCGGTCGGGAGTTGACGAGGCGCCAGAAGCCAACGTGGTCGTGCCGTCGGAGGTGTCGCCGCATGCCGTTCACGCGGCGGCGCCCATCACCCTTGGCCTCCTCGGAACCTGCGCCCTCCTCGCCGCCGTCGGAGCGCTATACCGACGGGGCCGCGGGATCAACGGGGGCGGAGTCATTGGAGGAGTCGCTGCAAGAGGTGGGGGATCCGCGGGGCAGGGCAACCAGGCCTCCTCGTCCGGCCGGAGATCCTCGGCGAGCATAGCCTACAGGCCACACCGGGACGAAGTCAGCATCGCCACGGTGGTGGGAGAGGAGGAAGAGGACGAGGAAGGGGTGGGGGAGAGACGGAAGGGGCTGCCTTACTCCCGACCGGTGGCCCTCTGGTGACATCTATCGGGAAAGGAGGTAGACAACGGTGCCGCCTCCTCATCCTCCTCCTCCCTCATCATTTGAGTGGAAGTGGAACGGCGCCAAGTGATAAATTAAAAAAAAATGGATGTATAGAGTTAAAAAATATATAAAATTAAAAAATTGGAAAACGTACGGGATAACGGTGTGACCCCTTTCCATTGCTGAAAGCGCGAGTTCGAACGCAAGTTTTTTGCGCGACTGAATAAAAAAAACGAAGCCCGTCGTCTTCCAGTTCGAATCATTCCAGAGTAAGAGACTGTGGTGAAAAAAAGGGGAAGTTCGAGTGATATTTGAAATAACAATACGACCATTGGATAAAATAACAATAATAATTTAATGTAATAAAAAGGACCGGGATGGCTTCTTTTGTAGACAGTTTCACAGTGAGCGAGGTGTGCAGCGTCATTTTTTCAGCCTCACACCAAAAAAAGGGAGGAAAAGTGTTTCAAAAGTGAAATTAAAAAAAGAGAATACGTGTGCTGTGAGCGTGGTTTTTATGTTAAACCCCGTTATCGTGATGTGCCGTGTCTTGGAATGATAGTTTGATGATGACCATGTTTGTGACAGTGGTGCGTGGTTGACCTAAGAAGAAGACAGAATCAGTGAAAGTGACACCTGCGTAAAGCAGATGTAATGAAGGGGAGCGTCGTATATCTCCCTTTAATAATGCTGCAAGAAAGAGCAAACGGAAAAGATGTGGCGTGAGACAGGTGGAAATCAGGGGAGGGTTTATTTTGCTATTGCCATAAAAAATTTATAATTCCCTAATAGTCAGTAGTAGAATGAGGAAAAAATACATGGCGTGCTCATCCTGTGAATGTGTTGTGTACTCTCGTGTGTTAACGCTGTCAAAAAAATACTCCCTCTCCACGTTTCACGAAAAAAACCCTTCCCTTAAAAAATCTTTCGCCATTCTACTCCTTCCTCCCACTCCAGAATCCTTTCTGCATGAATTTACTACGTCCACAACCCGTGTCGGCGTTGCATCACTTCCAGCGTCGTAAAGAATGCAAAACGCGCAGCCTCCATGATGGAATGAGGTCGACGGATGTGGGAGCAGTAAAAAAAATCCCTGTCCTCTCACTCTCAACACCCCTTACCAGATCCCTCTAACCGAAATTCAAGCGCCAAATCAATTGTTTCAACTGTCACGGAATGCGGTCCTCAATAGTACCGCTACATTGGATAGTAATGGACATAAAAGCAATTTGTACTGGAAATTGCTGAGTGAGTTTTGCATAAAATACACGAGAAAATTGAGTAAAGACAAATTTTCGGAGAATGTGTAATAATTAATCATTTGAATACACCCTCGGGATATTTCCTAAGTATTTTAAAATTCCTGTTTCGAGATACAATAATGAGACGGATGATTTTTGCGCAATAATTCTATAAGAAGGGTCTTTGACTGAAAACTTGAAGACTTCATTGCAAACATGTCAATAAGAATAAATTTTTTACGTAGCATACCCTACCAGTTGATGTTATTTGTGTTCTATCCACGACCTCCGTATCTTTTCTTTACACGATAATTTTTGATGGACGAATTGATTGTTAAATTAAGATAAATTTACCTGAATGAAATAAGATTTAAGTTACCGTGCATTATTACTAAAACATGCTAATTTTTAATTTGTCAATCAAAAAGTACAAATGAAAAAGAAACAAGTATCTCAATAAATTATTCAGTATGCATGAAAAACTCCAGACTGACATATTTGTGCATATTAAGCGCCAAAATTCTAGCAGGAAGGATCAAGTCTACGAAACGGAGAGAAAGTCTGGACTATAAATCTTCATGTTACAATTAGACGAGTAATTTTGTCTAAAAATCATCACCACTCGTCAAGTCGCCACAAAGCGGATAAGTCGATTAAGAACTGGTTGATTTATAATGTTCCTTCATCTTATCGAAACAATCATACCAAACCGGTACACATACTAGAAAGAGAATTCGAGGGGTAAATTGCGAAAGGAGAATCTTAATGTCTCTGCACCCCAAGCGAATTTTAAATTATTGAAAGAGGGAGCAAAAAATAGATCTAAGAGAGTTTCTGTAAGAGCAGTATTGAAAAAAATGTTATTTTACATTTATGATTTAAGGAGACACTCAACATTTGACAAATAGAAGCGTGATTAAGACGTTCAACTACCCTATGCCGTAAAATTAGGCTGTAAAATACATGTAATATGTCATGAATATATTCCATTACTAACCACCTGGATATGGAATTGAAGCACAGAATAACAGGGCTAATGCACTGGCCCTTTCGGTAACCAGAGTTTCTGTTTCTCATTGCTGTTATGGTAGGATTTTTGAGAAACGGAAGATTTCCAGATGAGAATCAAACGCACATTTAGGTAAGACATTATTAATAATCGTAGCTGAAGAATATAAGTCGAGAAAATAACTATCCACATGATTTGCTTTTTTATATGCAACCAATAGTAAAACGACAAGAAATGGATGAGGGGAATTTAGATATCACATGAGAAAATACAACCTCTGTACTTGTATTATAGCGATAGAAAATAGTAGCTGAAAATGCAACTAAACACTGCTTTTCTAAGGCTCACAATTCGTTTAAAAAACTGCTCTCGTTAATAATCAAGAAATCTGTAACCTGGAACAAAAATTCAATTTTTTATCTTAAAAAATACAGAAAAAAGTTACGAAACAATTTAACAGAAACAACATCAATAGAAGACACATTTTTAAAGAAAAAATATCACTCGCAACTGAATGATAAACAAAAACTTCCGTACACCGTGAGGGTTTATCAAGATACTAACTGAGGAAATAATTTTGAGCGGATTCCAAGTCCATTCCAGACAAATATTAATAATGTTTTAAGTAAATGTACAAATAAATTAAATTTATACAAATATTATTAATATAAAAACAAGAAAAAATACGCGACTTTACTTAATTTCACACAGTCACAGGCCAATATCAAAGGCAAAGCACATAAATTCAACGTAATTTGCGGAGCAACGTGTTCCCGGATTAGACCAGAGGAATGCTTTGATCCGCCCCCAATACCACCCCACCTCTCTCTCTCTCTCGGGCCAGGATGCAGTTGCAGCATTCCATTGTCGGCATAAGAATTGGCAAGACTGCGCCAAGTTGCAGCGGACGAGCACCGCGGAGAGACATGGCACGCGGCCACTTCCAGGACACCCAGTCGGTCAACGCTCGAAGGGAATGCAAATTGTATTTCCCGAATAAAAAGAAAGGTAAAATCGTGAATATACAAGTGAATGAGATCCTTCACTGGGGAAAACGAATTCTAGACAATTCTTAAATGCATAAAAAACTATTTTCCATATAACGTTTTACATTCCGTTGACCTTAACTGCTTAGCTAGGCGTCCCAAATAAATGAAACAGGGGCTTAAGCAATTACTACTTATCGTTTCTTAAGCAAACAAGGAAAGGAAATTAACGATTGCAGTAAATATTATGGAGGGAAATACCTCCTAAGTTTTTTAGAGAAGTTTTTTTTCCGCAGTAGCTACCTCCATAACAGTGGAGTATTTGACGAGCAATAATGATCTTCACAGCATTTTTGATCTCATTTTCACTAAAATCAAAAATAAGAAACCACTGCAGGAGAAGAATAATCATACCGCTTAGTTAAATAAAAGACATTCTATCTAAATTATTTTGGAACGAAGAGAACCTATAGTAACAGTGAGATTATTCACCATGATGGTAGCGACACTGCAGGAGAAAATGAAACAAAAAAAGAAACAAACTGGAAATGTATCCTTAATAGGATAGCACACGAGTTATCAGCATTTCTCAGGAATATATAAAAGAACTACTACAGGCGTTAATGACTACGGCGATAATGGCCTTCAGCTACCGACTCCATTTAATTTTGCCGAAGACATAGAGCGAGAGAGATCTCAGAATGGAGCGCAGCCGGAGCCCTTATTAAAACACCCCATCACTGAAGACAGACATCCCGTGGCGCGAGCTTTAACGAATCACGACCTTCCCTATTCCCCCCTTCATCTTCCCTCCCGCCCCGACGCGCGCTCGCTAGACTTTGACAAGTCCCAAGACCAGACAGGAGGCCCGGTCTCACCCGGGCTGAAGAAATTATTTCAATTAACTCGGGGAAATTTTCGCGAGAGAGAGAGAGAGAGGGAAAGAGAATGCGGGACCGTATCTTACTCCGGCACACACCCTCACCCCCTCAAGTCGATAGGCGGAGGAGACGAGGGCTTTGGAGAAGAGAGACGTGGGGAAGGGAATCCTTGGAATATCGCAGAGCCGAGGGAAGAGGAGTCGGTCGTACTGGTGGGGAGGTTCTCGTAGAAGTTGGGAGGGAAAAGCGATGATTTCGACTCAACCTCGTCATATTCCTTCTCCTCAGACTCCAACAGCACCCGACTGGAATTGCAGGAAGACGTCGCTCAACGGGAGGGTGACTTGTTTGCTCTCCAACTCCCACACCCCTCCCCAATTTTCCCATCATTCTCTCCCCTGCCACCACATTCCTCCACACTCGCTTCCTGTTTCCATCTGCAGCCAGAGCCCACCTCTTCCCGGCACCACCACAGACCTCCCATCACCCCGGGACTTGCGGTGCAATTCGGGCTGCACCGGCAGCGATTCCGGTGGTTCACATCCTTCGAAGCGGGGATCGAGCACATGAATGGCCGAGCATGGCGACGTTGAGCGAATTTTGTGCTGCAGTCAAACGGCTGCCGAATCCGCAACGTGGAGGATCAGGGATTCGTCACCGCAGCTTAATGTGTGCGAATGTAATCACATTTTTCGGGTATGATTTTCATCGTGATAAACTTGAGAGATTGAATGAATGGCTAACCTTTATTACAAAACGAACGATCACCCGTTCTGAAATGAAATTAGACATGGATTTTAGGTAGTCACTTTGCCAGGTAACTAACAATAGCCATCAAAATCATCATTATTGTAGAATCAACAGTGTGATGCAATTCTTCCGATAATCTGAAATTAGAGTTATTCCACCACGTGGGTGACATAAAAATAATAAAAAATCATGATTTTATTCCACCAATTATCCGGTAAAATACACCTTTAACAATACTAGAAGACATAACACTAACCAACAAGGAAATGGAATTGCCTTAAAATGTCTGCAATATAATTTTAGTTCCGTAGGTCCTTATTGCCGAGACAACCTCCGGCGAAAGTAACCAAACAGCCGTGTATGAAATTGTTCTGAAGAAACCAGCATGCAATTATTCCCAAAGAAGTCCGACAGATTTCCAAGAACATTTCTGCTTAACCACGACAAACATTATGACTACAACAGAATTCAATTTTTTATCTAAAACCGCAATAAAATGATGTATTTCCTCCAATATACGCATTAATTTGTAGAACCAAAGGTTCTGCGGCGATTGATAACGCGACAGGTTTCTTGAACTCCAGATTAAAGTCAACGCTAAACTAAGGTAAGTTAGTTTCTTAGTGCGCCCAAGTAGTTGGTGAAGACAGGATTCAGTTGATACCTAGCGGCCTCTATACCCCAGGCTCCAGGTAAGTAAAACTTGCGATAGAAAAGTGGTTTCAAGCATAACAGTGACAAGTCGTGGCGTGAGCTAAGACCATGACGTAATAAACACAGAGAAAAAATTTATTTCAATCAATTTTTTTGCACAGAACTATTATAAAAAATGAAGAGACATTGGGATTTTCAAACTTTCAACATTAAGAGCTCTTCTGAAATTGATAAGAAAGGATTATGCATATCTTACCAAATAAAATGAGCAGAATTTTTAGGGAAAAAAATGGGTTTGAGAATTTGTTTGAGGAGGCTTAGATAAATCGCTTAACTTTTCAGGCGTTGGGTCGCTCAAAATTACACATATTTTGCGGAAAATATACAACCTCAATTTTGGGAAGTAGAACCATATCTCACAAAAGATACATAGCAATGGAGCATTAGTAACCTTTATTCAACAAAACAGCTCCATGGGAGGCACGCAATTACTTTTCCCTCGAGAGATAAGGACTACTTAAGACCGAAAAGACATTTCCTTGACTGAGTCACAGAGGTAATTACACCGTTCCTCCATTACTCCAATTTAGGCTTCCAGAGGAAACGCTACGGGAGACCGTACGGTATGATGATTAAAGTAATAAAATAGTTTCGCTATTTGTCCAATCAGAGACAGTGAGGAAGAGTTTTCGCTTCACACTTTAGTAACCTCAATTACTGTGCTCAATTAGTCATAGTAAGCCCTTGATAACTTCTATCATAGACTTATTTTTTAACAATGACAAATTATCATACTAAAATCAATCACTTATAAGGAAGAAAATAAAGAATCTTCCTTATAATATGTATTACTACGGTAAAACCAGTACATCTGACTTTTAACCGCATGTGTGGGATATTATTTCATTAGTATAATTTGATTTTTGCATTTTGTAGGATCCTTACAAATCTGCAGTAACAACATCTACCGAATCTCTGGATACCAAGTTGTATTCTCATTTTGCATTCTTAAGATTCGCTTAATCTCACACCAACACACAAGGGCATAAGAAGGGAAGTGGAAGTCCGAGAAAGAGGAAAATAATAAAAAAATAAGCAGCATGAGACAGAAACAACGAGTTTCATTCTATAATAAATAGTTATTTATCTGGAACAGCTTCAGCGTTTATAAGTGTGTCAAAGGGAAGGAAATAATAATAAAAAACTAATCCCAAGAAGGAAATAATTATGATACATCATGGAAGGAAAACAAGGTCAAAAGCAAGGAAAAGCATTTTGCTACCATTAATCCCCCAATGAGAAATGAACTGAAAAAGAATAAATCTGACCTTTACCATGAAGTTTCTTTTCAGGATCAATAAAATTCATTTTTCGGCATAAAAACAGAAAAATAGTAATTCTGCAGCGGAAATTGGTACTCCCATGAAGCAATTATCTCTTGTCCCGTCCTGTTTTTCTACTGATACAACACTCATTTTCCTCGCACTTCGTCTAATCAAGAGTCACATAAGCGACTTCTACATAAAAAGAAAGAAATTAAAATACTGTTAAAAGTAAATTACTTCAACTCTCATCATTCAAGCACTAAAGACTACCAGATAATATCATTGCCCAACACCGACTCGGATTACCGTGTATACCGATTATTACATTCAGACCATTGCACATGTCACACAGTGCTTTCGAAGAGAGGAGAGACATTAATTGGTGACAGCAAGGTACATATGCATCCTTTTTAAAGCTAAATGAAAATACAAGGAATAGTGAGAACGACAAAAGTATGGGAATGATGTCATCGTATACACAGTCGACTATTGTAACGACAGGAATCGGGAAGGAGCCACCAGTAACACCTTCACGTATTAGGGGAGAAGGTGCAAAATCGAATTTCACGCGATTGCGAAGAGTCATTCATGAATTGTTTCATATGCGAATAAATATCCAAAGAAAGATGCAAGCAGCGGTCTCTAAAGCAGGCGAGGACATCGACTGAAGGCCTGAGTCCGAGTCATGGAAGAAGAAGTAAAATAAAAAATAACAGATGTCAACTTTTTTGTAGGTGCGCGGGAAAGATACACGACCGGGACACAAAAAATTGCTGGGAAGAAAACAAGCCGGGTCGAAAGCGCAAACTGGGATTGAGATGAGCGGGCGGACATGCAACTGACTAGGAGATTCGGAGGGAGGAAGGGGATAGAATGAGAAAGGATGGGAGGGGGGGTTGTCTTGGGCGGGCGGGTGAGTGAAGAAGCAATTCCAAGTTAAAATGAAGAGACATAAAAGAACAGGATGATGCATTGTTCGAAGGAAACAGAAAAAATGAAATGTTTTCGAGAACTTCCGCAGGGGAATATTCCGGAAGCTATCGTGCTTCAAAAACAAAAGTAAAGCAAGAGGAGGAGGGAGAGAAGAACCATTAACCAACAGCTTCGTGGGAACGGTGTGACGCAGGGTTAGCATCTTGGTCGGCGAACCCGGACCACCGGATATCCACCGAGATGACAACCTTGAATCGAAGGGAAAATAAAAAATAGGGACATGCTAACGGATGTTTCTAATTTGTTCTCCCTACAGCCATACACTTTTGACACACCCTATATCTTGCATTATTCCAAGCCACATACCTCTAGCGATTAACTCAAAAATCGCAAGTAAAAGTATTTCAAACGTTAGATTATCTTGAAAAATATTCATAGCATTTCCGCTCGCTTCACCCAAAGGTCTCACCCAATCTGAAAAGTTAAAATATTTCCTCAGCCGAGGAAGAACCCACTGCCTTTCGATTTCAAATAAAGTACGATGACAACGTGGCTATCACGGTCAGCACGTATTAAACATAAGTGGCTTGTATCGCGATAGAATGTTTTAAGGATAATTACTAAATCATTTTCAAAAACCATGTCCACACAGGATAATATAAACATGAAACAGGAAATGTCACATTTTTCTTGTCGCAAAATAACTAAGCCTAAATTATAGGATAGCAGCATAAAACGAGAGATTTTCCGAAAGCGCATACATTACGGACAGAATTTCTTATTTAAAGCACTAAAACAATTCGTAACGAAATGGAATAGTTCGGGATTTCGTGATTTGCTAGCTGGGCTTCATTAAATACGAGTCAATTCATACCATGGTAGCTCACTAGCATGCCAAGCGCAGATAACTCTGATTATTTTGTCACCTGAAAAAGCAGGAGATGTCTCTAGCGTGAATAACAGCAGGCATAAACCAATTCCAAAAGCTACACACCTAGCCACATGTATAGAGTGACACTTCGGAGAAATTCCACTTCGATACCTGATTCCCATCCGTTTCCCACGCTACACCCGTAGATAATAAAAAATAAAGTCCAATTCCTGCATACTAGACAACCTACAGTCTAAATAAAGAGTGCTGGATGGGAGAACAAGTCACAAAGGAACACAGCAGACAGACTAAGTGGATCAAGGGTGGAAGACAGGGGGTCAGCGGAAGGGGTGGTAACGACGCTTAGCCGGCTAACCCAGAGGTTGCGTTCGTGCTTCAACTGGGGCACGGGTGTTGTTTCGCCGAGTAATGGATTCCACCGGAGTTGATTTTACGGTGGAACACGACCCCGGCCGTCTGGGAAACTTAAAAAATCCAATTACTGCCACTGCTACATAGTAGCACCGGCAAGGGGTAATTGACAAACAAGGGGGTAGGGGTGAAGGAGAGATAGCTGCGAGATAGGGTTTCCACGACAGTGAGGATTCAGGGAACATAGGGGAGAAAGGGGATAAGCGAGAGTACTAGGGTACAAAGGAGCACTGGATACTGTTCGCGGAGGGGGTAGCGAAAATTGCAGCGGCGCCCTTAGGTCACACTCGGCAGTCTCCGATACTATCGTGGCGTAAATCATTCTCACATACAGCCAAAAAGCACCCCTGCTTACTCTCATGCCCCTCCCTAACCCCATCTCACATCTTTATTTGAATAAATAGGAAGAGAGTTAAGAATTGGGGGCTGAGGAGGGGAAGGCTACGCAAAGGGAGTTGCACAGGAATTACTTCCTTTCCCCTGACTCCTCATTCTAATTTTTTCCTCAATTCCGGACGAGATGCGTCGAGGGGATGAGGGGAGAATAAAAGGCGTGTGGCAGCAGCCTGGATGTGTAAACCCCCTCCTTTCCACCGACTTCGGCCATCACGCACACTTGAATCTCAAGGAGGGGTGGAGGTGAAGGCACACGGCGGTTGGGGAAACAGAAGAAAAACGATATGAGAGTAATAAAGGGCTCCAGATAACCGAGGTGGAAGGCGTAGCGGGACGGTTGCTTGGCGCGTAGAGGGTGGAACAGGAGGCGAAGCGATGGAAGAAGAATAAGAAAGAAAGGGGACGGAGTACACAAAAGGTGACGCCCAATTGTGCGCGAAGAGAGCTTGGTAGAAGAGGAGAGAAATCCCTGTGAGGAAATAATAACGGGGGGGGGGAGGGGGACGGCGCCACGAAGAACGGCTTGGGGTAGAAGGGAAGGAAGATTTTGATGTAGTACTGGAGTGGGAGAAGACTGGGGGCTCCCCCGAATGAGGGCTCAAGGGAGGAGGAGGAGGAGAGTGGATTCTGGAGATTTCGCAACAAAGCAGGTGACGATTGGACGAAGGAGTATTGGGGGAGAGTGGAGTAGAGGGTAAATGATGGAGTACGCAGATGGGAACCGCTTCGAGAAGGAGGCAGGGGGATGTAAGCATGCGGAGGTGCAGGGGACGTGATGGCGTGGCGTAGAAACCGAGGTTAACGGCACGAGAGGGGAAGCTGTACACATACTTCACCTGCGTGTACATAGGGGATACCGGAGGGCAGGGGTGTTTAAACCTGTTTCGCAAGGGGGCGGGGAGGCGACTCGACTCGATTGGGGAGGCTTCGGAGACGCAGGAAGAGGCTGAGGAAGGGTGCGTGGAAGAGGATGGGGAGGGTTTTTTTTTCTCGGAGCGATGGAGGGGATAACAAGGAGTCCCAAAAAAGAAGCTGATGCAGAGTGCGCATGGGTCGGATTGGAGGGGCACGATTGGAAAGAGGAGAGAAAGGCAGAGTAAGGAGGTTACCCCAAAGGCAGCGAGGGGAAATGACGATGAGAAGGATAAGGGCGGAGTGTAGGAGCACGGTGGCCAACATTTCTTTTTTCTAAACCACTAAGTACTGCAGGTTACCCCGTATTAAATTTTTCGAAAGTTTTTCCCTGCTTTTCGGGGTTGGATTTTGATAAGTTTAAATCACTTCCTTATTTATAGACCAACATGAAACACCTTGAGCCCTGTACTCTGGTCCAATACAAATGAATGTTCATATTATCCACTCACGGATAAGACATTAAGCCTGTTCCACCTTCGCTTTCATTATCTGTCCTTGGTCTTCCGATACTTTTCTTTCCTGATGCATTGAATTCCATAGCTTTACTTGAGATATTCTTTCTAAACGTCCGATTCACATGCAATAGGTTTTATACCTAGCCTTTATCTCATTATTACTTAATAGTACTACGTAATCCATCTACTTTGGTCCGGCTAATTACGGAATGGATTTATTCCATTTCCGTAATTTCTCTTTGTTTTATATCCTTTTGTTTTGCCCCCCAACACTCTCATTCATTAAGTAGAGGGGAGACCGAAATGACGTACATATCTACTTTACAAAATATAAAATATTTTCGGTGGACATTAATGAGAAGATATAAATGCTGTGATACAAACTAGAAAAAATCCAATTAAAATAATGAGATGCAAATAAGTTAAAAACAGAAAAAATTAAATATCGGATATTGAATCCACTCCATTAGTTGATACGAGGCAAGATGATACGTTGAAATACAATAGAAGGGGCCAATGACGTATTTCTGCAAAATTACCCCGGCGTTAATCCGTGTCGCAATAAAAACAGGGAAAATCAAGGATGTATTCTCCAACGACGGCAAAATCAAGATGACCGTGACCGTTTCGCAATTTCTAGGCTGATTCTTCTTTCCAAATATTTCAAGGTAAGGTGGCCATCCTGAGGAAACTCACGCAAAGGGACGAAGGGATAAGAAAGGACAGACGGAAAGGGAAGAGGAACAGGGAATATGGAAAGAGCGGACATAAATGGGGGAGCCTAAAGGTCTCTCCACGCGGGGACACCCAACGTCTCTCGATAGGTACGACATAACGAGGGACTGTGAAAGGGAGAGATTTTCTTTTTGTCGGCTGCTTATCAATATTCCCGGAGAAAAGGAAAAAAATAAACGGGAAAGGGAAGTAGTCATGGATCGGCAGCGCGGTAGGGGGTAGGAAGGTAGATAACATAAAAGGGGATAAAAGAGTTCCGCGGTTCGCCCCTTATTTCGCCCACTCACCTTTTATACGCGGCTCGATCGGGACTGCGGTGTCATTTTTTTCGCCATCGGGTTCCGCGCAGTGAGGACTGTAAAGGGAAGGAAAAGGAACGAAAGACCGCGGGGATGGAGTCAAAGACAACCCGGCAAGGGTTATCGGGTTAGGGTGGTAGATATGGTACCGACTTCGCAGCTCAAAATCCCTCGTTCGATTCTGGGCATTGACGGAGAGTTTTCGGAGGGACCAAAAGACTTACAGGCAGAAGCGGAAGCGGCAGGCGGAAGAGTTAATGACAAACTATGAATAAAGACGCCCTTATTATTAAAATTCACATATAAGGTGCTTATTAATCCATGCACGTCGTATCATCCAATAATGAACAAAGAGACGAGTCCTAGATAATCTCATATTTTATAGCTCTTCCATAAAGTTTTCACTAGAGATGGAGAATGCGACGCCAGCTTTTTTTGCGCAAACCAGCACGCACGGCGCACAGGAGAAGGATTGTAATGCTGAGGCAAAGGAAGGATAGAAAGTGGTAAGGAAGTCACTGATAACCCGGCCTTTTCTATCCCTCCTCGTACTTTTTCCTCGAATCTCGAGCCCGGGATAATATTTCGCCGGAGCGACTCCCAAAAAATAGTATAGGGACACGTCATTAGTTCCTTTATAAGCCTCAAAGCTGACTTTCGTCTTCCTGAATCCCTTCACTTATTACCAATTCGTCTGACCCTTCACTTTATTATGACACGAGATTGAGGAGAAAAATTGGAAGGACATACGATGGGAGAAATATGACTTCGGACCAAAGAGAATTATGAAAAGCATCATTAGCAAATACGACAGTCGTTAGAGCGTTGACTCCGTTGATGTGACCGAGGAAAGAAGAAATCCACGCGAAAAGAATGGGCACAAGTTAAGATATTGACGGAGAATTTCGCGGACATCGACATTTTAGGTACCAAAGCAGTAAATGATAAAAAAATATTATGTCAAGGGAATTGAGAAATTCAGGGAGAGAATGGGCCGACCGGTATATATATATTTCAAAGGAGAATGAGATGAGGCGATGTAATGATCTGAGGCTGGATGAAGAAGATCCTTTCTTTCCACCTCTTTAGTCTGGAAATAAATAAGTGAAAGGCAAGATTAACAAGCAACCGATATTAGCCACACTTGGTTGAGTAGGATGAATCATTGATTCGTATACCTTCAAGCTACCTTAAAAAACTAAATAATACAGCATTCAACACGACCCAAGTATCGTCTCGCAGTATATTCATGATGCCTTCGTTTTGGCCAATATAAAGCACATCGAGAACCTTTTGGCTAAAATGTGGTTTTCAGACGGCCGTAGAATAGCTGTGTTCATGAAAAAATCAAACGCATCATTTCATACTCATATGAACAGAAAATAATGAGCTAAGTTTAAGGCATTAAATTGAAGAAATTTTTCCTTGTCAAAGCGAACTACGACGAAGCAACTCGATCATTTCCGCGACGAATTCCATTTATTATAAACATGATTACACTGGCTAATAACACCATCAGTTGGTTATACCTACATAGTTACGAACATACACGACCGACCAACACTTAGCGATAAGGGGATATCAACGGAATATTTTTTTCGAATGTTAACAGAAGTATTTTTTTATACAATGCAACATGATCGGGATTGACGAAGTCATTACAGCTAATCACTGTTTTAAGTTAAAACGTTCTATTCGACATGGAAAGAAGGATGATTTACCAGTCATTTTACTAATTACCACCGCGAATTCAGGAATTGGTTTTTCATGACCGTCAAGAACTATAGCTATAACTCCATACAAAATTTTACCGCGGTTAAAAATGCACAACTCACGACCGAGAATGCCCCTGACGACGAAAAGGAATTCTCAGCGGCGCAGATTAAAGGCGACGTATCCAATCCCTTGCTTCAACGCCCGGCTTACGGCGCTCTTTCGGCGAAATAAAAAGGAGAAAACTCCCTAAAGACTGGGCCCGAACTTTATCATCAATTACGCCCCACGCAACTGATCAACACCGAGCGGGCGGAAGGGATAGAGAGGCATAAAGGAGGCAAGATAAAGTTCTTGCAAAGATTCCACGAACGTGGCAAACACAATATAAAACTTCGTCACAGGGTGACACTAAATATAAAACATATAAAAAGCAAGCTCACGAGTTTAAATATTTCGGTGGGTCGCCCGCACCTTCATCAGCGATCCATGAATGTGAGTGTCCCAACCTCAACGCCTTGTCGCTAGCTTATATTTCTACATTTATTTCCTTTTCTTTAATATATATATATATATATATATATATATATATATATATATATATATATATATATATATATATATATATACACATACACACATATACACACGGCACGAGAGAAAAAAGAAAACTTTTTCCGTGGGGCTGGCGAACAGATGAGGGCGGAGCGGGAAACATTAAGCTGGTTCAACCGGGTAAGAGGAGGAGCGACCATTCGCTCGCACGGGAGGAAGAGCATGGAGCTTGTAGCGGGGAATGCGCAGGTGGAGGAATAGTTTGTGTGGAGGGCGGAGCGGAAGAGGAAAAAAATATAACCTTTAAAGCCCGACTTTTATGGTGTCCGAGGCGGGGCGAATAAGAAAGAATAAACGCACGCCTCTTGAAAACGACCGCTATCAAAAGCTCGGGAACATTTCGCAGTGGTTCGGAAAAAAGGGAACGATCCGTTGCATAAACAAGACGGACGCAGACGTAAGGAGGGGAGAGAGGGAACGGATTGTTGCGGGGGAGGGAGGGGTAGGGAGAAGGAAGGGACGTTGAAAGGATAGGAAAGGGCTAGCGCAAAGAAAGAGCAAAGGAGCGGTGAAGAGGGATTGGGAAAGGGAGAATGGAAGGCGAGGGGCAGGACGGTGTAATGGAAAAATCGGGAAGATTGGCGGAAGAGGAGGGAGTGAGAGGAGGGAGTACAAGAAGAGATAGAGACGGAAGGGAGTGAAGGGAGGAGGGACAAAAGGGAGGGGGGGAAGAAGCCGGGAAGTGAAGGGGGAAATACGAGGGTACGGGTTGTGCGGCACAGCCACTCAGTTCAAGAGTCAGTGGCGCAAGGAATGGACTTAAGGAGGGCCATTTTGGCTGAGATACGCACGTGGAAGGAAGCCGGCGGCAGGGATTGGGGATGAGGGAAAGGAGGAGGAGGCTGGACGGAGAGGGAGGCGGAGTGGCCAGGAAGTGGGAGAAAAGACAGTGAGGGGTATAAGAAGGGAGAAATTGGACGAAAATTCGGCCATAATGAAGAGGAGATTATGAGGAGAGGGAGAATAACGAGAAAAGTCACGGACGCATTAAAAAGAAAAACGGCAGGTAAGAGAGAGACAGGAAGACAAATGACTTTTTAGTATATGGGAAAAAACTGAAACCATCTTGTCCCCTCTTCTACTTAACCCGTCGTCATAAAATTAATCAATTAAAAAGGACGTAATTAATCAAAAGACAACCAAATTCAGCGGCAGCAAAAGATTAGAAGACACGAAAGCTAAATCTAAAGCGCACTTCCATCAAATTTGGGCTCAGGGGGACAAATCAAGAAAAATCCTCTAAAATGAAAGGAAAATGATTGCGACACCTCAGCATGATTTGATTTAATAATGCCTTTTTATTTTTATTACTGGGCAGAGCTCAAATGATTCCTGGAATTTTATGATTAGATCTTATGTAAAGCAAAAAAGCTTTCACTTCACAGATACCCCGCTTCTTTCAAATAATAACTGCAATAATTGTTAATATCTAGAATCCAGTCCGTTAAAGATGGCGTCTAGTATGCATTGCGAAAAAATGTCATGCAACCTAAAAACCAACAATCCATACATCAGTATTATCATTACAACAGCCACTGGAAAATTCTTAATTTGAAAAAAGATAAAGATAGCTATTATGATCAGGAGATGCAACTATAAAATAAGGATAAACCACCGAAAGAGCCACCATACCCCAGAAGATGAGGACTTAGAAGTTTAGTTTCCGTAAAATATGTAAATGGTACTATTTATTTGTATTTTACCGACTTATTGGATGAGCCATGAAAAATAAGGCAACCGCCAACCAACGACATTCAGCGAGACATGACTTGATTTTTCATTCGGTCGGCTACTTTACATTGATCGGCTAGACGTGTTTAATGACAGCAACATATCAGAATATTGCTACCACTCTCATATAAATTCAAATTTAATCCCTTCAGGTAAAAAATAAGGGAACAAATGCAAATTAAAAATGCTTAAAATTTATTATTTTTATAGGTGAAAACAGCCTTAGAAGTAAGTTTTGTGCTCCTTTCATTTCCCAACTCAAATCTTGAACGCACGAGCTCTACCAATCCCTACTGAGTGGATAATGACTTGATACAATGAGAACACCGGGACATAGCTTAATAAAGGGCTCACGTGCACATCGCCCAACCCTGTTCTCATTAAAAATTACAAGAAAACAAAGTATACATTTTTGGCTGGAGAATGAGCGATAAGGAGAGAGAGGTAGATAAAACTGAGGGAAAAGGCTATCAAAATCCTGGTTATTGGAGCCGCTAACGGTCGCGGCGCGCACGGCATATAAAAGTATGTGGGCTGTAGCGGCGTGAGAAACCGTGAAGAGCATTCCGAGGCGAAAGGAATGGAATGAGAGATGAAATAATGACAATGATGGCGAATCGAGAGTAGGACGGATGTGAGATGAAAGAAAAAGAGAGAGAGAGTGGATGAAGAGGTAATCCTGGAATAAGAGCAGACGGTTTGGTCGGAGAGAGCGGGTGGAGGGAAAAGGAGGGGGAAGGCGTTGCATAAAGGATAATGGGTTTCGGGGCGGATGGGAGGAGAATCTCTCGCGGGGCCCAGAGGGTTGGGTGAGTGGTGGGTATGAGGTGGGGGAGGGTAAGGAAGGAAGGAGTGGGGACTAGAGATGGATTCGAACGGAGGAGAGGTGTGAGGTGGGAGGGGCGTGAGGAGCGAAGGCGGGCGGTGGTGGGGCATGAGGAAGCGAGGGAGGATTAGATTAGAATGGATTAGATTGGCCTTATTTTATCCGAGACGGGTCATAGGCCGTTCCCCTCGTAGAAGTAGATGGCTCGGATGGAGGAATGGAAAGGAGTTGCGAGAGGGAAATGAGCTTCGGAGTGTGAGGTGTGCAATGCGTGGAACGAGGAGCAAGGAGGACGTGGAAAAGGTATCGGGGATATAGTTGGCCGGGGGAGGCGGCACTACGGAGAAATAGACGATGGAGGCCTCGGGAATAGGATGGGGAGAAAATGGATGCGGTAAGCGGGGCCCGGGTGGGGTGGAAAGGGATTTCCGCGGAGCATGTGGCGTCGTATTCATGCGAGGTTTCTCCTCTCAAGGTTTCGAGGACGGATTGAAGAGAGAAGGAGAGAGTGTGATAGAGGAGGTGGAGAGGGGAAAGGTGAGGAGGGGAGAGGTATGGAGGGATGATGCGAGAGAGGCCACAGCACGAATAGCGGCGCTTTGCAGCGAGGTACGGGAGGGGTAGGGAGCGATACCTTGCTGCGGATTTTCGGGAGAGAAATGTTGCATGAGAGGAGAGGGGTTTGAGGTAGGATGGGGAGGTGAGAAAGGAACGCATGAAGCAATCGAAATATCCGCATCTCAAAGCTGAGGGAGTGGTAGGAAAGGATAAACTTTGTATGCGTGTAGACCTTGTGTTTTCTTAGGAATGGATGTAGAATGATTCAGTAAGATAGTTAAGGTGTGACGTCGAGGAGATTACGCACGAAAATATTCCTCAGTAACGCCGCAGACTACGGCGATATAAATTCTAGTCAGAAACTCGGAGAAGGTAAACTGAGATGACAACACCACTCAAAATGTGTCACAATTTCATCATAAATGTGTCCTGAAGTCTAATTAAACATCTCTGAACAGAATAAAATACTCCAGTAGCAAGTAAATAATCAATTTATATTTCATGTGTATCACATTTCCTGGCAAGGATACCACAAATTGAAAGCAGTCCGGGCGAAAAAAAAGAAAGCTATTCGCCGTGAATGCATGCAACCTGCACTCCACGCGTGCTGTGTACAACTTATATACATCAGGATATGAAAAACTAGCTAGACTTCGGATAGCAAAAAACCGTGGTATCCATTATGGACTATTAAAAAAACATATAAAACACGCTTACATCCGAAAACCATGCCAAAATTTGGGCTTGACCCAATCAATAAATACTTTGAAATATAAGATTTATGAGTTTGTCTGCAATAAAGAACCTTCACCAAACGAAATTTTATTTCCTGTCCTGTCCAGTGGATGCAGACACACATAAATGAATAACGCACCACCTTCACTGCTCAATCAAATAGAAATCACTATCAATCTGATAGAAACACCGTTTTAAAGGTCACCAGCCGCTAAAAGGCGAAACACACTGTTACGAAGGTACTTTTTTCATGCTTTAAATATGAGAAACGACGTGATCGACGCCACAAACACACTTATTACAAAAATAAGAATATCCATACATACATACCCATTACGCCGTTCCCTTTAGGGGTAGGCACAGTCAAAATGTTTCACTCATTAATACATAATTGTACACCTAACCCTGCTTCAATAATTTCCTCCATACTGATCTTTCCTATCAAACCTCTTTTGCCTCGTTTACCCCCATACACTATTTCATACACGCCCTCCTGTTTTTAAGACTCCTAATATTCCTCCTAAGAATTTCCTCAACCACAACTTTCTCGGCCTACCTCTACCTCTTACACCATTCATTCTACTCTAATATATCTGTTTCGTTATTCGACTCTCATCCATTCTCTCAACATGGCCAAACCAACGAAGCACACTCCTTTCATACACGTCCATTACTGGAGCATTTAACCCACATTCATTCATGACTCACTCATTTCTGACCCTATCCACCCTACTTTTTCCGCAAATACTCCTCAGATAACTCATTTCCACGGCATTTAGTCTACTTTTATATCTATCCTGACATACCCATGTTTCACTACCATATAGCAAAGTCGGAAGAAGTACATTTTTGTACACGGCAATTTTCGTTTCCTTAGACAAGCACTCATTCCTTGATATGATCCACATGCTATCTACCACTTTCCATCCAGCATTCGCACGTCTCTTTATCTCCTCATCTATTCATCCATCTTTCGCATACATCTTACCTAAGTACACAAAATCATCCACCTGTTCAATTACTTCACCATTCGCCCTCATCATACAGTTATTTTCCCCATTCTCCTTATCAAAAACTACTACGTTAGTCTTGCACGCATTTACCTTCAATTCCATTCTCTCCGTTGATTCACAAACCTTATCTAGGAGCTTCTGTAATCCCTGTTGACTGTCTCAGATCAAAACAGCATCATCCGCATACAGAAGAACTCTCAAGTTTACATTTACAATCAAAACACCGTCGTTTTCACGACATGCGTTTCTAACACATTTATCCATAAATATTTTGAACAGCCATGGAGACATTACGCATCCTTGCTTTACACCCCGATTAATTACAAACCAATCACTCAGAGATCCGTTAACTCTTACACTTGCCTTACTATTGTCATACATCGCCATCATAACATTCAATAACTGCCCATTCACTCCATAGTCTCTCAAAACCTTCCACAACTTCTTTCTATTTTTCTGTCATATGCCTTCTCTAAATCAAAAAACGCACATTACACTTTATTTCGGACACTCATACATTTTTCTATCACTTGATGAAGTGCAAAAAGCTGGTCACTACATCCTCTCCCAGGCATAAACCCACACTGCACACCCCATATTCTGTCGGAGGTAATGTTTATTGAGTATCCCGGGAAAAGTGTTCAGTAAAATATTAATCGAAAGAGTGAGGAATAAGAATATCCAATCGGATTTTATGCAATTTTCACTATGTTACCGCGATAAGAGTGAAAGACCGACTAATTTGCGAAATACGGGGATGTCAAAATAAATACTGATACATTCTAGCATCAAAGCTTTGCGTGTTTCAGCCTTTTCCAGGAGTAACATTTCTCAGAAAAACAAGTGCCATATTTATATGTCATGATTTGTTTATTACCTTATTAGTAGAAATATGAGTAAATAGAAGAAATCACAATTTGCGCATCAAAAATATATGTATTCATTATCTAGCCTAATTTAAGTTGCACACCATGCTGTCTCCTAATTGTAGAAATTACAAGCGTAACGAATCGTCCTATGCAATCATAAAATATATTGCGTCTGTGCGTTAAATAATATATGTATCTATATTTACTATCAATATGAAACATTCTAGCAGTTTTACACAGCTCAACTCAGTTTTTCCCCTTTACCGTAACGGATAAAAACACGACTGCATCAAAGGTATAACTTACTGTCTCAGAAATAAAATTGAAGGAGAAAAGAAATTGTCACGGCAAGTGTCATAATGAGACGGGAGGCATAAGGGAGGAAATATGCCTGCATAAGGAAATAAATGCGCTCCTGTTCACAACAAAAGCATTCTTCGCTCACAGAGCGACCCGGATCATTGTGGGAGTGAAAAAAGTACGAGAACAAACGCAAACGGTCGGTGCCGTGGATAAGAATATCTCGAAAGGAGACGAGTCAGTGAAGAATGGGGAGAGTTGAGTGGAAGGGAACAAGAAAAAGCGACGGCGCCCTAGAAGAAGCCGCATGCAAACAGCGGAGAAGGAACTTTCTTTTCCTTCCCTCAGAGTTGAAATTTATACGGCAATAAAGCAGTACCTTAGAACAAGACGCGGCGGGAAGAAACATGGGGATTGTCATGAACACGATGCGAGGGTATCTGAAACTTTCCCGAGCTCCGTCAGTGCCTTCCATTCCCTTCCCATATAAAGTAGTGAAAGTGAATCCGTCCTTAACCTTAAGTGGGAGTCGATCTGACAAAGAAAGACGTGCCTCCTACTTAACTCTGCCCTTCTCCGCCGTCACCACTCCATCACATGGGAAACAATAAATTTTGCTCGAATAAGCTCCAATAAAGAAGAATGAACTTTAAAACGGTTAACTTCCAGACGAAGGCCTTATGGTATTGCAAACATTCATTCTCATAAAAACAGTAACAGAATGAATAAAAAATATTATTCTAGAGTTACTTAAAGTTACTGTTACTAACTTAGAGTTACTGTGTGCATAAAAAATAACGAGAAGGCTGCCAAAGTCATTTTTCACAAATGCCAACAAAGACAACCAAAGACCGCACGTAAATACGATAAATAATTCAGCCCCGCGAAAAGTATTGGATTCCCAAATAAAATTCAAAAACATGGAATTCCAAAAGAATAACAGATATTTGAAGATATTAAAATCGAGAAAATTTTAACGTTTACATACCTTTCACGGAATGAGATTAATAGAGGAAATTAACAGGGAAAGTTGTGGTACAATACGATAAACACGTCAGCCGACAAATTGGTCCAAGGATTACAGAAAATGAAGCAATTGCAACAGAATTACTTAACTTTTAGATTCTATAGAGTATAGCCTCTCGTTCTAGAAATTTCTAGATGCATCAACTCCACGCTGCATTTCGAAAATGACACCAATGCACGGGTTTTGCAATCGGAGGATGTTTCTTTGAAATACTCCATACTCTTACGGCTGAAACGGAAGCATGCACCTATTCTTCCATTCAAGTGATTTACCGTCATCAGCAAAAACGAATACACGATCATTCACCTCAACCAATTTATTTTTTAATACTTAGGAGAGTTTTCTTTCCAAATTATTTAAGGAAAATAAATCCCTAAAAGTCGGGAAACTAGACTTAGATTCTAAAATTGCGATAAAACCTGTATATGCTGCAACCACGCAATCCGAAGATTGTGACGGAGGATAAAACGGTGGGGTCAGGTCGGTTAGGAGGGAGGATCACAGTGAAGATATGCCCTAAATAATCCCGTCGGGACGAAGAGCTGAATTGGCACCATTTCCGGGGATGAGGAACAAGGAGCGGTGGAGGAGGTGGGTAGTGCAAGGGATCGGCGGGACGATGATGAAGAGTCAAGACGCGCATGGGTATTTGGTTCCACGAGAAGGAAGAGCTCTTTCAATGGGATGGGAAGGGCCAAAAACCAGGTAGTATGCTGGGGTAGAGGGTTTCGAGAGAGGCGCGCGACCGAGGGAGCTCTATTATGTGAGAAAGTGGGAAATGTGCAAGAAATGTCGAAAATCAAGGCTTGTTTTACATGCTAAAGAAGAGATATATGCACATAAGGCGGATTGATTTGGCGGATAGTGAACTGGCTTCCTATCTCCAAGAACCATGTTCAAATTTCGCTATTACGGCGGTTTGGGAATACCTGGAAACAGGATGATAGTCTCTCCAATTCATTTCTTCTTTTCATTCTGCCGCTATCCAACATCCGCTTCGTTGTCTTTCCTTGCAGCGAAGCCACAAATATTTTTAAAAATCATCGATACCACTGTTGTTCTACCGAATACATGGTAGGTCTTTGGGCAGCTAAGCTTACAATTTCCCCGATAGCGAGGTCTAATCCGCCGATTCCCTCAGGAACATTTGATTATACAAATTTTAAAGAGATTTAACCTTTCTTTTACCACTATCCCATCTTAAAATTGGCCAAAAATCCGTATAATTTTCCTAATTCTTCCATGCATGCCTGGAACTTTCTCAATATCCTCCTTTTATGTGACACCCTCTCCTACTGCCTCCTTTAAGTTTATCATGTCTACCTCCTTCGCAGCTTTGGCGTATTAAACAATTTCTCATTTACGTTTAAAGCCTCGGGTAAAAGCACTCATCCTCTACGTAGTGAGCTAGTTTCTGAAGAATCCAAATCTAGGCTCCACGAAGGATTTAGCTCAACTTTTCTGTACATCTTGATTCACATCCACCTCATCAGTCCATTCTTTTTCGAGAACACTTCCTCCGTCAAAGACAATCTTCTCAATGAAAAAATCAATTCCTACGTTGATCGAAGGAACATCAGTGCTGGAATGAAGCAGAGTGGAGAACACTCAAGCCAAATTTCATTTCTTCACTTCTTTGTTGAGGGGAAGAGGAGACGATTGGGTATTTGGAGAGAGTGAGGTGTGACTTCGAGATGAATAGATATAGAACTATCGCATGCGTGTCCCTGACCCCAGAGGGGGACGGACCATGAAGGAAAGCGAAGGAAAGAGACGGATTCCAATACATGTAGACGAGCAGCTTCCACGCTGACGGAACATAAGTCTTCCTTTGACCGTACGGATGAAACGGCGCCGGGCGACGCGTAGGTCGGATTAACTACCAGGCGAAAGGTCGACAAGAGTGTGGAAGGGATCGAAACCTCACGAGTGAGAGAGAAGGTCCGTTCTATTTAGGAGTGATTTTAGGACATAGAAAACGTTGCTGAAAGATAATGGGATACGTACGTACCCAGATGACAGCGGTTAACTCGGCAATTCAATCCCATTTTTGGCTGGAGGCATACCTAATAGTGTTCACGCGTTTAACTGTTGCCAAAATCAGCTACTTACCTAGAATAAAATAGAAACGTAATGTCATGAATCATATATTTCATTCATTCTCAATATAAAATAAATTATTCAATATCACATTTCAGTAATACTTTAAGTCAGCCGATTACCTCTGAAGTGATTTTCTGCTGAATTGAATGAAGTAGAGAACTGATTCAGTGTTCATTATAAACCAATTCATTAAAGGCGTTGACTAATGGTAGTTTGTTTCTAAATAAGAAAGCTTAAAAAATACGCAATGAGACAGCTTTAACATAATTTAAAAGATTATCAAATGAAATAAAAACGTAAATTAGTGAGAAATAAAGTAGCTATCTTAACATGGTTGCAGGAAAACACAAAATTAAGTTTAACAACGTGAGAGGTATACATTGACAGCTAAGTGTACACTTGCGTACTCATAGCATATACGAAACTACCGGAAGAGGAAGAAAATTTCATGGAGTAAACAACAGAAACAAATTTAATTTATGAGCTGATTTAGCGACTGTTAATGGAAAAATGATGCAAAAAATTGTCACTTAAAGCATGCTTTGGTATCATAATCTTATAAACAAGTTGGTACGGTTACAATTGGCGAAGATTACACAAAGTCCTACAATTGAAACAAAAATTACACAATTATCTTTTCTCTTACCCAGAGAGGAGAAAAAATAGTTCGACTCAATATTATAGGCCACTAATGAAGAGAACTGACATCAATAGCTAAACGTAAAGAAAACTTGGATAGGATAAAATAGAAAAACATACAGTTGCAAGTATAACTATCAGCCAAGTATAAACAGTACCACCCTTATCGAATCACACCAGTCAGTGAGAAAAGCCGGTAGGTTGGAGTTTACTAGAACAGAAGCATAATGATGTGACCAATGAAACACGAGTGGTAATTAGGATATGCTCGAAACAGAAAAAGAGAAAAAAATTTTAATTAATACGGACCACGATCAGTGGTCTAAAAAGGCGGAAATACAGGGAAAAATGGCAACTTCAGCACAGGCGTCAACACTGAACGAACGGCAAAACGTCAGGCGGAAAAAAACAAACGACAGATGCCCTAGAAAAAATATGCTGAACCCTGATATGGAAAAATTAAGGGACATGTCAACTAGGGAGCAATGTTTAGTAGATAGCAATATCACCGGTGAATGAAGACTAGTGAAGCAACGAAGAATGGACTCGAGAAACGTCTAAGGAGTAAAATACGACCCTCGCGACCAGACGAATTTCGCGACAATAAAGGGGAACCCTCTCGGCATCCTACTAAAATAAACTAACCGGAACGTTAACAGTAAAAAAATAATTATTATAACACGCCATCATAATGTACTGCATCACGATAAGGCTGAGAAAAGATAAAATACAATACTACTGCGGCAAGGAGAAAACTTTTCCCATGCTCAGCTCACGTAAGCGAAGCAGAGAATAAAAATCCATGCCGAACTTTCCCTCGGCAACCCTGAATCCTATCCTCGCAACAGAATAAAAAAAAACTCTCCGCGCAGGGGCTAGGGAATATTTTTGAAGGGTTAAGGAAGCCGCGGTTTATTCATTTTTTTCCTCCGGCTGGGGAAAGGGTTTCTCGGCGCCTCCCACCACAACGTCCTCCCTTCATCCCAACCCCCGCACCCCAAATCCCCACCAACAAACCCCGACCCCTATATATTCTTCGCGGCACACGACCCGAAGCTGTATTTTTAACAGAGCCCTGCCAATTTCTTTCGTTTGGCAGGGGGTAATTGATTTCGTCTTCTTTCTGCAAGTATTATTAGGCATTAACTCTGTTACGACCTTCTTCAGTCTTGGCGTTGCCATCTCTTGCGTGAACGTCTCATAGATCCTCGGCCTCTCGCTCAGTATTTACATATTCTTAAGGTATTTTTCCATAGTCCATTATTTCTGTGTGTTCTCTCCACCAATCCATTCATTCGGTTACTGTTTCGTTGATCTCTTGTACGCCGAATTCTCCTCGTACGTCCGTATTTCTTTTTTGTCCGTCCAAGAACAGACAGCAGCTCTTCTTTAAAATTCAATATCCACTGTTTGACATCTTCATTCATTTCTTTTTGAAATAGTCCAGTTCTCGCGTCTCTAAATTCCAGAACCGTCAGTGAAATGTATTATAAAATGTATTCAGGTGTCATTTTTGACCGCTTCACCTCATCTTTCTCTGAAGTTTTCTGTAGCATTTGGAGAATGAGAGTGAGCAATAATTTTCCATTGTAAAAATTAGGGAGTATTTTAGGTTTTACAGGGGAAAAATCATATTTTCAAAGAAATTTGAATATAATGCTACGACTATGTGTGCACGTCACGCCATGTGGTGGTTATACGACCCGATATCTTCCAGACACTGCCTCATTCATACGCAATTTTGTTTTGTAAAAAGTTCATTTTTTATACTTTTCGAAAGTTTTCACCTTCAAATCAAGAATAACACGAGGGTGTCTGCATACCACTGAAAACTGGAATATTCGAATTTAGCAGAATAATACTTAAAATTCCCTCAAAAAACTAACATTGTCATAATTTTTCCGGAAGCTGAAGGAGTTTCCGGTTTTTCCCACTATTCAAATCCAGTCTTTTTTTGCTGTACAGGCTTTTCTGGTTGAGTGGTTACCCTCAAAATTGCATTTCGTCATCTTGGAGGACACCAGTAGTCTATTTCATTATTTATTTCACTAACTCACACAAAATTCATAGTTAAAGAATTATACTAATAATCGTGTTTTAATTACGGACCCTTGACCAACTATTAATTCGAAATTAACTTAAAACTGAAATTGGGTCAAAAATGATAAAAATAAGGATAAAAAACTGGTTATATAAAAAAACGTCACTAGCATGAAAAATAAAACGCTACATGAATAAAAATTCCATAGAAACAAAAAAAAGGCGATTGAGAATACCACGCAAAAATACAATAAAACAGGCGTGTTCCACCCGCACCCTAGCAGTCCGTGAAATTAATTTCCCGAAGTAAGTCGTCAGGTGCACCGAGGGAACTCGTTTTTATTTGTGTAACAAAAAATATCCATTTTTTTACACGAATGGTTCCATATTATAATCAAAAGAATATTCTTAGAAGCCTAAAATTTTGGGACCAACCCTGTATTTCGATCATTTTACAAATTTATAATGCATTCTTTCAATAGCCTTTTGTGTTTGCACCAAAAAAGGAGAAATCTTTCAGTTATGTTCACCTTTATTCAAGGATTGGTTTGAAACCTTGCATTGGTTTTACATCGTGTTTCCAACCCGCCTTTCGCCCCGAGTTCCTTGCTTTTTGCTGGTTACACGTATTGTTAACTGTTCAGTTCGACATTAGTGTATGTACCTCCCATAGTGGGCTCTGTATTTTACACTGCAGTGTTAATGTCCAGCACCGGAAAGGAAATTTAAACCACGCATAAGCCATAATGCCTACTTTGTAGTCATAGCCAATCAAGAGACGACGCTTTGCTAATTTTGGCGGTTGGCACATTCCATGCGCGCTTTTAATTATTGGTACACGTGGCTAAAACCGTCAACACCGTTTTCACCTACGCTACACAGTGAATTAAACTTGTCAAAGTTGCATAATGCCTTCGCTTAATTCGTAAGCCCCTTTGATGGAGACACGCATATATGGTAACTCATGCGCTGGCTTTATTTATATAGAAGGGCAAAAATCCCCGAGCGTGGCATTACACTGTGGTAGGTGTAACGCCTTTCGTTTCGGAACGAAGGTAGCACTGGATCAAACTGGAGAAGTACGTTTCAAAAATTTCTCGCGTAATATTTATGTGCAGGACGTATGATTAGACGAATTAAGAAATGCCATAGGTCGATTGGTAGAACCCTGCAGTAAGAAAATCTAGCCTATTACAAAAGTTTCTCATAATAGTACCTCTAATAATACATTTATCAACGCTGGGAATTATTCTGTTGGCAGATCATCTATTACAATTATCACTAGTTTCGAAAATGGTGATGGCCACTACACCACCAATATATTTTAAAACTTATGTTAGTGACTTAGTTGCAATATCCATATTCATTCTTACAGTAATGAGCAATGAGTTGGGTGTTGAACTTCCAAAATGTTCCTGATGAACTCGAAGTCCGAAGGAAAAACACGCACGTGGCCTGAGTCGAAGGCCACAAAATGCTTTATGAGTGGGGAAATCGAGAGTGAAAATCGAGAGGGAACAAAACGTTGTATCGGCCCCTTGAAGAGGACCAACGCTGCTATTTTTAAACCCTAAGTACCCAGGTAACGTCTTCGTTATCAATAACTATTTTTTTAACCTGAAGGAAAAATATGAAAATTACCTAAATAAAACAAACCAGGTTACTCTTCTGCGACCTTTAATTGGAGATATCCGTTAACCACTCATTAACACTCTGATGGCTTTGTATAAGTTAAGTTTTTCTCCAATCGATAGCCATTTCTCTCTCTAAGAGGTGCGTGAAAGATTATAATGAATTACCTCAATCATACGCCCACCCATCGACAGGCATTCCAACCCGAGGTCGCCCGTATCTGTAGTGAGCTTGAGATCAGCGTGTCCTCGGCTCATATTAATTGATTAGGCTCAAGGGCAATATTCTGGTGCTTACTGACCCAGCAAGGCCAACTTGAAAGAGGAGAGTAGGAGGAATGAGAGACGAACGGAAGGTTAAGGGGCGGGGGGAGATAGGTGAGGATTTTTTTTGTACTCTGTGGGAGAAGGTTTGCGGAAGCGGCGGAAAAATAGCCGACGGGGGTGGGAAAAAAATTGAGCGAAAGGAAAGGGAAACGAGAGGTTAGGAGACGGAGGTCGGCAGGGAAAAGGGCTCATTTCGCGAGCGCGGCGGCAGCCTAGCCCTTCTTCCATCCATCCCACCCGCCCCTTCAAACACGCAGACCTCGCCCTAGCGAGCTATGAGGAAGAGAAAATAAGGGGAAAGGCCGACCAACGACCGCATTTCTTGGAAAGAGCTCTTCCTCTCCTACCGACCCACCTCTCACGCCACGTGCATATTCCCGTCTCTCATTTGTTCTCTTTCACCTCCCCTCTCCTTTTCCCTCAATATCTCTTATTTCCTCTACGTCACACCCAGACTACTCCTCGGCACGGCATGATCTTCCTCTACGTCCCTCTTGGTGATCGGAATTGGGGATTGAGTACAGCTCTTATTCTTCCTTCAATTCAATATAATTCAATATAAAATTCCTGACGCTGTACAATGGATGATTAGGGACATGGGCCTTTCAAATATGGCAAAACTAGGGAGACCGGAGGTTCAAATCACAAAAACACTCATTGTGACATAAAAAACATCGAAAAGGGACGACTAATTACTATGAAACGTCCCGTTTCGACTCGTCTCAAAAGATAGACGTACTCAAGATAGGGTGCCCGTAATAGTCACAACAATGAGTGACTAAAACCATTTGTTTTGCAATAAAGTTTGGTTCCCTAGCCTCACACATTCCCTTTCTCATCCTCCGTCTCATCCCTTCACGTCCCCACTCCTACCACCCCTCATAGCTGCGCAGTTCTGCGTCAGGAACTTTTGCGAGAGCTATAATAGCCATCCATTCCAAGGACCTGGTTGTTTGGTTATTAACGTAAGCGATCGTTTGCGCCAATAAGGGTAGCAGGTTCGGTTACCAGGGTTAGGTTCATTAAAGTAATGGCCAGGGTGGAGAGAAACCCAATATGAGCCTATTCTTAACGTATGACACCAAGGAATCAATAGGTTAAGGTCCCATCTGACGGAAGTGAGTACTAACCTAGAATTACTCATCGAATATAAACCAAGCAAGAATCGGGATTTAACAAAAAAATCTCCGCTACTGTAGGGGTGAGTGGTCGCCACGCCACACTCAATCTCTCAAAGGTCCGAATTCCAATACCAGCTGCTGCATATGATTCCATTTTTCCCATTCCTTCCTAATATTCAGTGCAATGATATTAGAACTCCAGACGCCGTACTCCGTCCGTCACTTGGAAAGTTAGCCTCTGCAGTCGTGTTGCGCATTTCACCTCGTTCGGATGAACCCCCTGACAACGCCGGGTTTCTAGCCTTTTCAAAAGTCATCCCTCCCTCACCAACCAACCCACCCATTGTCCCTCCTGGCGCACATGACGCCATTTTTCCGTCGCCTCTCAAAGTGGTTAACAAACCTATCACATCTTCCACCACAGGATGGTATCTCCACCTAAGGAAACATGAAAACCGGAGAATTCCTTACAGTTCTTGAAAATTCCGTGAACAACTTTTGATTATGACTCAAATTGGGAATTTCTCCAAAATTTTCTTGATTTGTATTCTACCTCGTAATACTGTAATTGAAACTTAGTCTAAGTTGAATTTGGCCTCGAATCTAGGTAGTTTTTGATGGAATCACTGAGTTTTATATCACATTTTTAAATACTTTGCCCGGAATTTGATCACTTCTTTAAACAATTGATATATGATTGCGCCTAGATTCCCTTCATCTAATCTTCTGCTAGCAGTACAGCATGTCAGCTGTCAGTTAAATTAAATCTCTTCGCAAATTTTATTTGCAGAGTTACCTACTGAGTTATTACGACAAGCATATATGCCAAATCAAAGGAGCAAGAAACTAAGTCTGATTGTCTTTTCCAATACTGTACACAGTAGTAGTTAGTATTTTTATGTAATATTTAATGACTGTAACTTGTTTAAGGTCAACTGCGTTAAGGATTTAGGGGTTACTTTTGACTGCAAATTACAATGAAATTTGCAATGTTCCATACTTCAAGTTAAGGATTTTAATGCCATATTTTTCGGTTCTGACGTGATTATAAAACTACCAGTCTTCTAAGGAAATTATCAGTGTCCCTTACAAGACCTTTGGTTGAATATGGTTTTTGTGTCTGGCCTTCCACTCCTCTCAAGAACTCGAGCAATAAAATAAACCCCTTGAGGCTAAAAACCATTACAAGAAGCCACCATAAATTTCTTGCCAACTATTCAACCTCATAATATTGAACGACTGTGCGCGACTTCGGGATATCTCTGCTCTAGACACAACGAATCCCAGTAACCCATGTACTTACTACGCAGCCCGAGTACTTACCACGCGTTCAAGGCTTTAAGGTTGGAAGAGCCAGAGCAATCCAAATAACATCGCTCACATAGGATGCATCCGCATCTCATATAGGATGCATGGTTTACCTATGTCTTAAATCATATTTTAGCCATTCGCGTAGTCACTAAAATAAAAACCTTTTCCTTATTCATAATTATATGAAAGCAATCGAAAGACAGTTGTCATCAAACTGTTTACGACCTGTCATCATGCTATCCAAAAGCAGGATTAGGATTCGCAGAATACAAACAATAACAAGAAATAGGCACATCTTATCAAAGCATAAAACGCTTGGAATAAAATACATTAACTACGACTATAAGGCTGGTCTTGATGGTCAAGTATGATCACCGAGCTATAGTAGTGCACACATACCTGTTTACAATTTCACAGGCGTAATAATATGGGCCATGCATATGGGCCACATGCCCGCTCTGTAACTACGCTCCAACTAGATACCACGGAGTAGGATCCTACTCCGTGCTAGCTACAATGAAAACGCCATACGTGAGGACTGTTGCAATGAAGTCTACGCCATCACGCCAAGTGGCTGCCGCTGCGTTTCCACCGCGTGAAATGAGACAGAAGTCGATGCCATGAAAACATTCTAAACATGACTCGCAATTGTCACAGAGCACAGAAACGTGGTTTAACCAGTTCGATAAACACTATTATGTCAATATTATGAGTTGTGATTCCCAATTCGTAAGATCCATCATTTGAACAATAATTTATAGGCTCATACATGTGAAGTTTCTTCAGAGAAGTCACTTTCTATGATAGATTCACGTTTTTTTGCATTCTGAGAGCTAAGTCTGATTAAAGCCACCTTCGATCTCATTTTCAAGCCTTTTCCTCTACACTACGTCGAAATTTTCACTCCTTTATTCGAACTCAAGTATTTTCATCTTCAGTATTATCCCTTCCCATTCGTCCCTTCTCAGGAATACCTTCCCCTTAAGCGTACCCTCTCGTATCCCACCCACTCAACCTCCCAAAATTTCGACCCCTCTTCAAATTCCGTTCTCGCCAATCATCCCCGCATTATTATTTTTACAGCCACCGCCCCCTCCCTTACTCTCTCCCCATCCAGCTCCCTCATCACCTTCCGACGTCCTCCGCGCTTTCACCGAATACTTGGAAGGAGGAATTTACAGAAAATTCATTTCGGGAAAAAAGGTGGGCGGGTTTTGCTCCATCCGACCTTCGGATAAAGGCGGAAAAATAAGTTTGGAACCGAGGGTCACGAGAAAAAAAAAAGAGCGGGAGTAAGGATGGGAAAAGAAAAAGAAGTAAAAAAGGAAAACGAGGTCCTTTCATCGACCTCTTTCCTCGAAAGAAACAACAAATGACGCTCATTATTACGGCGCGGTGCCCGCCTTCACTCCGCGTCTTCATCCCCCTTCCGTAAACTCTTCAGCGTTCGTTGGTGAGTGTGTGTGTGCAAGAGATGGTGTGCTTCGGTTTGGAGGTTTCGCGGGAAAAAATTTAATTGCCGAGCGGAAGCGGTGGAAGGACTTCCTTTTATTCGGAAAACCAAAGGCCGTGCCAATGATTAAAAGAAGAAGGGAAAGCTTAAAACTAAATAATTACACAACGTCGTCAGCACAGGAAAAACTAAGGTCAGTTGTTGGTAACTTGGACAGGCGACCGACAAACGATATCATTGGCTTTATTCAGGACAGGTGGGCAAGTGGGTAAGAGAAGGAGGTCATAAGCAATTGAGCAAAGCTAGATAGAAACCCAGCGTTGGCGATAACTGACTTTTAACGAAAGGCGCACATAGGTCCACTGTTTAACGACTCATCCGACAGCAGGGATTCGAGCAAAACCATCAGCGACAGTAGCGCGTACTCCAGACGCCACACCATCCCGATCCCTTAGAATAATTCAGTAAGCGCCAACTTTCAGCCGTAAACACACGACAATAGCAAATAAAGTTTTGTGGTTCGACGAAGTAATAGAAAATTGATGATGCAGCTCACATGCTTAAAGACGAGGGGAACATATATCCAGGAGTTACTATGTCATTAGCAGTGCCCCGTTTTCATTTTAACCACCACTAACTGCCTCCTTTAAGACCAACTAATACTTCTCCTCCAACAACCGCAACCAAATGTCTCACCATCACATTGCGCTCACATTCCAGAGGATTCAGAAAAATTACTTCCCACTTAGATAAACTTAAATCTGTCATAAGCAACGCCCCCGGGGTGCTAGAAAGAAATATGCACCAAGGTTAGCACTGAATAAGGGAATAATATGGAATTGCGCATTGCATCATAAATGTGCACCTGAAAATATGACATGCATTGAGCATTGCCAAAGCACTAGTAATGTGACATATGGCACTGCAGCAACAATGAGACGACAAGAAAAACAATAAAGCGGTCGCGCTAGTTTTCATTTCTACTAGTCGTTTGTCTGCGTAATTTCCCACGCTATTCCAACGGTCGGAAACAAGAGAAGAGGTGGCTAATATAAGAGCAATCAGGGAAGCGGGAAAAAATAATTCGCGATTTGAGTACAGTTAAATTAAAATACGATTCGCTACTGTGCTTCTGATTAAGTTCAAAGATTGCGCTCTCATGTACAACTGGGATAACTTCTGAGACCGTATTGGGGAGAATTACAGCTCCGATTTGATTTTCTAATAAGCTCTCGCAGAAGAAGTGCACGGTATCGCAGTTTCACTGCACACTGGAGAAAGAGGCCACTGGAGTAACAACGGAGTACGCCGGCGCAACTCCCGGGGAAACAATCCGGGCAATAAAAGTTAAGCACTGTCGGGTACTTGATCTCCCGGGGACACGCGAAGAGAGGGGAATGAGACATTATTTACCGACCGCAACAGGATATTCCAATTAGCGGGACGCGGTACTTAGGGCAAGGGAGAGAATAAAATCATCTCGGCGGCACGAACGTTCGTCGAGCTCCCAACGAGCGGCTTATTAGTCGCGGAGGAGGATTTTATGGCGACGTCAAAGCCACCGCGCTCTGTCTGAGCGGACGAAGAGAACAGAGCATACCACAGAGGACTGCACTAGGGCCATCGACAATCGGGGAAAGTTAGACACGGGACAGTGGGAATAGGAAAGAAGGAGTTAGGGGCATGAGGCGTATGGGTTGAATTGGCTTTTCGATAAATAAAGAGAAAAAAATATTCCAGAAACGGGAAACAGGAATCAAAAAGGGAAAATACTACAGACTGAAAAAGGGTTGATTGAACAATTAGGTAACATTATCAGAGTGTGTGAAAGAGTTTCAGGCGTAACTTGGTGAAAATATTCAATATCCATACTGGTAAGAATGAAAAGACGATAGTCAATTTCAGATTATCAGAGGGTGACGTCTAAACGATCAAGGAATTTCGGACGGAGATATATCCAGCTTTTACATCCACAGTCTTATTGAACACGATTTCTGCACTACGATGTACTTCAAACCTCTATCCACCTCATTCATAAATCCTACGTCATCCTTCTCCCTATTCTACTCGCCCACGACCCTATCCTTCGTCTCGACCTCAAGAATCCCTCTGGCACTCATTTCCACCAACCACCTCATCTGCCACCAACTCATCTCCTTAAAAATCTCCCTCTCCTCAGCCACCAAACCAAGAACTCCCTCATTCCCTCTCATTTCAATCCATCGTACTTTTCCCTTCCATCCCAGATCTAAAAAGTGTATTAACTACTCTAATAATAATTGCATAGTTTCTAGAGTTACGATAAGAAAGGCCAGTAGAATATTTAAGCCATTAAATTATGCAAAAGCTTAATTTGGCAACACCCGAGAAGCCACTACGCCCATAGCAGTGATTTCTACGGCACGAGACCAATTGAAAGCAAAAGGGAACCAGCAATATATCATGAAAACAGAATTTTTTGTACCTTAAATTTGCACTGACGTATTTACCATGGTATCCATGTCGAGTTTGCGCAAAAAGCAAAATTACTTTTTTACTCAAAGATGCTACTGGTGCAAGTGTAGTCATCTCTAGGCTGAATCACGATTTTCGGTGGAATCACAAGCCGGGATAATGAAATGTACTCGTCCGCGGCTTTGGCTTAGTCACTAGCAGTGACGGCAAGCAATGGCTCGGAGTTCCCGTCTTCCTTCGAATTCAATGCCAATCTCTTCTCTTCTTTAACGGAAGGACCAACAGCAAACGAGGGGGGTCGGAGGAAATTTTACGCGGACGCAACGGTAGAAACAAGCTTCCGGAGAGTAGCGCGACGGGAGACCCTCGGGAAAAAAATCCTAATTCCCGCACTCCCTCTCCCGACTGTATCAGTCGGGTGTGGGGATGCGGGAATGAGCGGGGATGGGAAGGGACGGAGAGAGGGAAGGGAAATTGTGGTGGGGGAGGAGAGGCCTAAACATTTCACCCGGTTTTACACGCGAGAAGCGATTAAATTACCATAAAACGACACGTTTACAGCGGCAGCGGTAATGCGAGAGGGCGTGAGAGAGGCGGCATGGCGCTGGTTTGCGGGTCCTGCCAGGGGGTGGGGGTTGGCCGAAGGGGGCTGGGCGGGTGGAGAACCCCAGCCGTAATTTCCACAACCCCTGCACGACCAATTTGGTGGGATTCTAGTTTAGGCGGGCGAGGATGCGATAAGACTGCTCTTTCTCCTTCACTCTCCCCCGGCTACTTTCTCGCACGATTCCTCTTCTTAAAACCCTCAGCGGTTCCCTTCAAAAGAGGCCGCGTGGTGTGAGACCAATAAAAATGGTCGTAGCCCTCCTAATCTTCACCCCACATTCCTCGCACCCGCAAACTCGTCGGGGCGAGGTACTATGACCATTTAGGCTTTAAACATTGAAGGGAGGGGGCGGTTAATTCGGACCGTACGAATCCTTGAGGTAATGGTCTTGATTTAGTTGCAAACATCGACACGGGTTTCGAGTTGGACGTTACGCGGACGGAACAAATGCGGAGGATTTAACTTTTATTTCCGGGTCGCACTCTATCGAGAAGAATGGAGAAAATAGGGTAGACTGAAAGAAAATTACAAATGAATCAGTGCTGGTCACATAGACGGAGGATAGAAAGCAGAACGAAATAACCTTCGCAGTCTCTTTGAAAAAAATATTATCACTAGTATGAGGGAGTTCAACTGAATACGTGAAAATGTTCATCAGAACTTCGAATAACATACATACATACCAATCACGCTGTTCCTTCCCGGGGTAGGCACAAACAACAAACAAACAACAAACAAAAACAAAGCTTCACTCATAAATTCATATTTGTACATTCGAATAATTGAGTCAGATTTTGTCTACTTGAGTTACTGTCACGATACAACAAGATTTCTTCCACTTGGCTCTCATTATGGCACAAATCTCACAAAGATTCCAACAAATTACCAACGGTGAGACTGAAATGTGGATAAAAAATTTTTCGTAGTTATTACTACTCAGTCATTGTGTTCAAAGAGCGTCGCGTGAGAAATCAATGAGGCGCAGACGGCTAATGCAGTGAGCAATAAAGGCGATGGAATGTAAGAGGCCGTTAAGGAGGGTAAGTTATGCCGGGGAAGTTGGTGGAGAAGGGGAGGCTTTTTTTTGATACTATGAAGAAAGTATTTAGAGGGAGATCGCGTGAGGAAGTAGAGCGGCAATACAATGTAGCAATGTTGCGTCAAAACGTAGATACTCTGATCGGTACAGTACCATAATTCTCATCCTACTCCTCCCCATGATATTGGATCCGTGGGTTCGGGTAGTAAATTAGGCAGATTTCGAAACGTCGTTTCCCACGACGCCAGGCGACAGTTTCGCGGGATCCAAGCGTCGCGGCGACACCGTGTGCTCCAGCTCGCCCCACTCTTCCCGCCACCGTTCCAGATACGTTCCCCCGGGGAAGGGCGGAGTGGGAGCGGTGGCGCGAGAAGCCGCGGGCAGAATTGGCTCACGGGGCGACTCCTTGGGGGTGAAGGGCGCGCAGGGATGCGGCACACATGCGCAAAATTAAACCGTGACCCAGAAAAAGGACCTGGGGATTGGAATGTGGATAGGGAGTTGTAGCATGCCGAGAAAGGACTGCATCCGAACGAACGCACTCAACTTTCAGAAATGTTGGAGCCAAAACTAAGGAGTCCACACATCTCACATTAACTCGACCGAAGGCCTAAATGCGGGCGAGGGAGGAAAGCAGAAACGGAGGAATGTTTACTACGTCCATCAAGTAGGAATAACTCCATAGGATCCAGCGTAAACTCTCCTACGTACACAAATCCCACCAATGAAGAAGGTTATTGAGCATCGGCCAGTACATTGCAAACGCAAAAGAGCACGAAATTGGCGAGCTAACTGATTTTATTTTGAAGAGAAACGAATAATTTAAGAGACATTACGCTAAGCTGAACTAGTCCCAAGTAGTAGGACCCAAGCGCTGAAGTTTCCCAAAGAAAATGATCTTTTTACGAATTTGACGGATTTTATAAGCAACACATTGAAGGTTGCCTTCAAAGAGAGTCATCCAAATATACATACTAGCCTTCAGAAAGAGGCGTTGGACGAGAAAATAGCTGCAAATATTTCAAGTACATAATGATAGTCTGGAAACTATTAAATAAAAAATGAGAAGCCGGAAGCCAAAAGAAATTTAGGAGTATTGCAAAATTTTATGCGCACCAGGAAAAATATCTCCTCTAACTCAAATTGAGAGGCGAAAATTAAGAGGATAAGTAAAAGCCCGCTCCAAGAACGAAAAAATAACGGAAAAGAGCGGGGAAAGGCGCGAGATAACACAACGCAATGGACTTAAAAATTGGAGGGCGGATGAAAGATGCAAAGCGTAAAAGCGAGGAGACGCGAAGTGGGCGTCGGGGAATAAGTACTTCATCGCCGGGATGGAAATGAGGAAGGAACCGGAGGAAGTGGGGGTGGTGTAAGAGGGGCTCGGAGAACCCGCTAGGGAACGAAAAGAACGAGGAAAGTAACAACAGGATTCATTATTGGAGGAAGGCGGTTGGTGGGCAGAGAGAAGGGAGATAGACAGCTGGCGCGCGGCGCCGGAGCAAAGGAAAAAGAACAAGTTGACGCGAATGGCGATACCAAAAAAAGATTGCGGAGTAGCAAGAAAAAGGGGCGGCCGTGTAACACGGCGATGAATTAGCCGATCTCGGCACTCCTTGACTTACAAAAATCACGCCGCTATCGACAACGTCGGCCGTCGTAAAAAAATAAAAGGAGGCGCGGTCTGTTAAGAGGTCGGAGGAGGAGGGCAGGGAAGGGGAAAAAACGAGATGGAGGTTGGGGAAGGTGAAGGCGAAAAATGAGGAAGGGAGAAAGGCGTGTTTCGCGGGGGCTGCTGGGAGATGAGAGACCGATGTAGGAGGGGCGTTTGATCTGCATCCACCTTGCGAGCCGCCAAAAGGGTGTGAGGTAGGGAGTGTGAGACACCCGCTTCGAAAAGGGAGAGAGAATGGGGAAAAAGTGAGAAAAGGAAGGAACGAGAGGCGTGTTTTAACGGATTACAATTTTCTCGGTATAAACGCCAGCCCTGAATTTCGCATGATAAGAAATCATCTTCACATACCATCTCTCTTCGACAAAGTATCGTACTTCATCGCCAACGTCAGGTTCACAGTTGCCGTGCGGGAATAAAACGAATATACTCCACGTGAAATATATTGAATCGGCTTCAACTGCGAGGGAATTTGTCTTGAATGATAATACTCAACAATGTCAGATAATAAACAACAATGAACGACGTTTCCTTCACGCTGTAACCGGTAGTTCCAGCTAACCAAGCTTACAACTATAAACATAGCTACCATCACAAATGCTGATATTGTTCGTAATCCATGCATGTAGTCCCTAAAAACAATCGGGTTACAAGTCATAGAGAGCTAGAACGTTGAAGTGAATGAAAGATGGGACATTTTGAGATTGGAAACTAAAGGCAAGATTTGCGACCTTGGGGACTTCGGTAGTTAAAAGCGGAGACTATCTTACTTCCATATACAGAAGATGTTCGTCTTTCTGCGCTGGATCCAGAAATTCTTTCGGCGGACTTTAAGATGAGAGGCAAACATTTTATTAAACTCCATTACCTGAAAACCTATCTAATATTCGATTGACAGATTCTAGTCTCTTTCAAGCAGTTTATAAATACCTTGAATGTGTTTTTTTACGATATGTCCACAGTAATGGTGACAACAAGGACTTCAACCGCTTAATGCGGTCGAGGAACGGAGGAATGAGTCAAGAGTTTAGGCGAGAGGGGTATTCGTATGAAGCTGTAGGAAATTGGAAAGTTAAAAGCCAGGCGAAAGACGGAGGATAACCTCTAAGGTCCACACAACGCGCTCACTGCATTAATTTCGCCAAGGCACCAATGCTCTCCTCCACTGCATTTCCTCATACAAGGCCAACGCTTTGGATGCCACTCGGCTGACCTTTCAAACAGAGCAAACTTTCTCTCGAGGTGAAGTTTCAGAGTTTCTATCACAAGTTAGGGAATCATAAGGTGCCATATTTACGCAGCAGAACTCGCTTTGAAAAAAATTACATTTACCAGCCTCAGCAGGGAGGGTCCATGGTTTTTTCTTAATGGCGACTGATAAACGAGGAACTAAGCACTGGAAGCCCACCAAACCAGTGGACATGAATATTCAGTATATTTTAAGTGGGAGAATTAGGTGTCATCAAGAGAACCACGACTAACACTGAAACTATGCTATGCAAATTAAGAAACTCAAAGTGGTCCACGGTTCTAGGACTTTCAAAAGGTACTATAGAGTTTGACTACCACGCTTTTTTAAAGCATTTTAATGATGAACCTGAAAAGTTTTCAAGCCTTAATTACAGCAAAACCTGAGTTACATGCTTTAAGTTCCATTACGGTTTTTGAACTTGAAAACCAAAACAGCAGAAAATATTCTGTGTTTACTCAATTTATAGCTAGACGCAAATCAAGCAAAAGAATTTAAAAAAATGAGTTAAGGATAAGCTATCACCAGCCTTATATATATTTCACTGTTTTAAAAGAAAGTGCAATACTCCGTTCTCGAATCCTAACAATAATTTAAAATAAGAAAAGATGGTAATGAAAAATAGGCAGCGAATAAATGGGTATATTTCGTCAAATCTTGGGAAGAAATAATTAATTTAAAACTAGCTCACGGAGTCAAGAGGGAAAAATCTAAATCACCCATCATTATTGAGACTCACGACAGACGCGGTGCGTTTGACGTTGAGGTATCAAAAGGCAGCCAAAAAGCCCCAATTTGCGAACCCTGAACGTAGATGTCTGATAAAAATAAACTTGAATGAAACTCAAAAGAAAATTCGAAAGAAAATATCGTCGAGCTCCACATCGGCTTCCGTCGTCAAACAGCAATAACGAATGCTGATCAATCAAGTCGAACCCCAAGTATCACGACGAGCTCGGTTGACATAATGCGCAATAAAGGAAATATTTTGGACATTTGAGGAGGAGCCAAGAGCTGGCAGAAAAGGGGATAGGGATTTCTGTGGTATTAGGAAGACAAGGACGGTTACGGGAACGCGATAGGAGGAATGATGAACAGGGAGAAAGCCCTTCGATAACTGGGACAGAGAAAAGTACAGGATCGTGAAGAGTGAAATGAATACACGGGAAAGAGTGGCTGAATAAAGAGAAATTTGTAACGATTTCCATTTCGTGGGACTTACTTTTCTTATCGGATAAAAAGTTTCCGGAGAGGGAGAGGAGTGGACGACGATCTCGACTCGGTGGAAATTAAAATCATTTGACACGGAAAGCTCGGGAGAGAGATCTTCGATTGATTGCTCCACCAATCGAGTTGTTCCCGGGAAAATGTCTTTTTTCAAGCCAAAGTCCCGGGATTCATTCTGGTCGAGTCAATCACAGGCTGAATAAATATTTATAAAGCCCCAAAACAGCTGAAAACCGAGGAGATTCGATATGATGAAAAATACGAAAGGGAGAAATTTCAATTTGAAGATCGACAGTCACGAAATAACAGTCATTTCCCAAATTCAAATCGGAAGCTCGTGGCTTGAGGAATAGAAATTTAAATTGCGTTCGGGTGAATTCTCCACTGTAATTACCAAACATGGAAAAAATAAATATCATCAACCTTTGTAGGAGTTCACTTCAGCAGGGGAAAACTTCAAAGTAGGGATAGATTTAAAGAAGACAAAATACGCGGTTAAATATTTATCAAACAACTCGCCACGGGAGAAACAAGAATTCCGTGACTATGAAGTCGCTGTATTAACATATCCCTTGCCCTAAAGAATGTTCTTATCAGACGACAGATCATTTAAGAAGCCCATTATGGGGAGAGACGAATAATGACTATGTTCTATACCCTTCCCTTTTTCTTCGTTGGAGAGAGGACACAGAATAGAATGGAAGAGATGGGAGGGTTGAAGAGAGGGTACTTCAGCCATGCAATTTGCGAAAACATATAACCGCCCCCCAATGGGGAGAGCGAACAAAAGAGGGTTCGCCTCCCGGCAGCCGCGGGCATGACACCGAGCCACGTCCGAACGATCGAGCGACGATTTCCAATGGCCACTTGGACACGGAGCCCGACCGAAGTGGTTTAGCGAACGTGAGATAGTAGGGAACGCGGGCGAGCCATCGACCCCGTCGGAGCAGCAGAAGAGTGGAGAATCGAAGGCAGAGGGACGAGTTCGACGAGCGATTGAGGAGAAGGACGAGCGGGAGGACAGAGGAGGAAGGAGGCGATAAAAATAGGGCAAGAGGGATAAGGGAGCCCGGGAAGGGGAGGGAGGACTCGAGGAAAAATCAAGGCTGTTTGGAGAGGGCGGGGGAAGGAGGGGACTTTGAGCGCGAAAAGGATGGAGAAGAACCGTCGGGATGGAATCTACGTCAACAATCCACCCAGAGAAAAATGCCAACGGTTCGCAAAGAACGGTTAGGTCAGAACACGATGAAGGATATAGAAAGTGAAAGGAGATTCGCTTGGAGACGTTAAAGTGAAAGGACGAAGGTCACACATCGACTACTTTTTTTGCTTGTAGCAATATGAAACCCCGCATAGCTGGCATTTTAGTTAATTAATGATTCAACTCAAGAAGAAATTTTGGATACAAGGTAAATATCTAAAATAGTAGCATTGAAAAAAATGTGTCCCCAGTAATATTAGACCTGTTTCCCATACCTTACGAGGATCCTGCAAGATCATTTTCTTAAGTTGAGCATATTTTTAAGAGGGCAAAAAGCAAGCTATTTTTAGGATAGTTGAACAAATATATATCTTCTGTTTCAAGTTTCCACGGCGAGCAGGTTGTAACATTTAATTCCACCATAGCATAAAATATCAGAAACTACAGGGCATTCCGAAAACGACTCACAACAATTTGTAAGTGGCAGCTAAGGAACGCACAACAATTTATTTATGACAGCTAAGCAACGCAAAACAGAGGGCAGAGAAAGGGTATTTAAGGAGGCACGCTGAAGGGCACGGGGGCAGTCTTACAATAATCAAGGACTCTTGTGGAACTGAGCAGACGTGAGCAGTCACCAATGAACTCCGTAAGGCAGAGCAGATGAGGTTATTTTATTTTTGTGCATCAACGGGGACAAGCTGCTAGAGGAGCAACCATATTTCAACGCAAGGTGAATCCGGGGAGCAACGGGAATATCACCAGAGGAGCCGTATTTCAGCGCAGGGTGTATCCATGAATTTACCTGGCAAGGAACACAGCATCCACCTGTGCGGATATCGATAAGGACATTGTATGTATGATTTTCTTGTTTTATATGTTCTGTGATGTGAAGAAGAATAAACGTGAAGTGGATCAAGTGAGAAAAAGTGCATGGCCTGTTCAATTTTATGAGCCTGAAGAGAAGTGATACAGTGAAGGGCAAAATATATGTTGTGTATTTTAATAGCATAACATATTTATGGTGATTGGTAATCATTTGTGTAAAGGGATATTCATTATCTTTCTCGTAATATTTTGTGAATAAAATTCATTGTTCAAACTGAGAAGGAGAGTCCGGGCAATTTATTAGTTAAGTGAGGTTTGCTGGAGAGTTCAGAAGGAGAAGAAGGTCGAAGATCGACCTGAAGACACCTCCAGGATAGGAGGAGAAACGTTGATGGAAAAACAACGCGGCAAAATCCCGAAAAATGAAAAAATATATCTTCATAAAGAGACTAGAGTAATTTAGGATACGTTGTTTCTTAAACTTCTCCACCAATACTCGGCACCAAACTCAAATATCAGAGTATTTAGCCATTCAAATGAGAGAAAAATAACGGGGAGGGAATAAAGGTGGGGTATATGGAGTTTCTGAATATTTGACATAATGCATTAATCAAAAGCTAATACTTGAACAGATACAAGAAACTATAGTACCTACTTTAATAAGACACGATAAAAATGTGATGATATAAAAAAAGCATATGTTAATTTGATTGGGCTCAAATGTCAACGATCATGGGCTTACGACACCGTTATCCACAAATGCCAATATACATTGCAAATATGAAATTGTGGTACACTTAGAGCGTGATTTTCAGAGGCGATTCAGTACCCACGCAAAAATGAATTCTGTCCACAGTAGTCGCGAGAGTGGCCCCTATCATGAAATATGAGTCGACACGATTAGTAAACCAATTCCACTCTGTCACTCTTATCGATCGAAAGAACAGAACAAAACAGGACTCTCATTCACACGGGCACCTGCATCTTCATCCGTTGTTTCCTATTCTAAAAAAAACAACCGCAGCCTCAAAAGAAAGTGTTGAGTCCACGGAAACGCGGCTTCTTAATTATGCAATCACCACATAATTCCCCCCTTCTCATCTCCTGCGACCAAAACACGTACGGCAGCACTCTCGCCCACTTAGGAGAAGCCACTCGGCTCGAAACAGTAACTCCGACTCCTTCGGGAAAGAAACCGAGAAATGGTCTAGAGGAGAATTTTTTCTTTCCCACATCCCAAGCAATCGAGGGGAATAAGGGAGGAATGTAAGAAGTTTAGGGAGCAAGGAGGAGGAAGTAAGGGGAGGAGATGACCCGACAAAATATTCATCTCATTACGCATTTTTGCTTTGCTGGGAGGAAGGGAGAACGCGAGACGAAGATGTTAAGACGGTAGTGGAATATTTGGGGGGAAGGGGAGGAGGGAGTAGTAGAGGTAGGTTAGTTAGGTGGCGGGAGGGAATAGGTAATAGTATTGGCCTGCATTACGTGGAGGGGGATGGTTTTGGGATAATGATTTATCAAGGGAATAGTAAAAAAGACGAGTAAAAAGTAATGAGAGATAGTACTTTGCACTAAATATTACGTCAAAGAGGGAAATAATCATTTTACTTGTCCCTGAGCTGACCCGGATCTAAAAACTAATACAATACCTTGCCATCTGAACTCAGACGAATAATGCAGATTCAAGTATTTCACCTAGACTTTAGGTGGCTAGGTAATGTAACAAGATAACACTACTGATGGATAATTTAGAGATTCGGGCTTGATTACCAATATGTCAGTTAATATTTTTTTCAGCGAGCTTCCATACTAATAAACGGCACCCTAGCGCGTGAACGCGTGCCATTTCATTTGTGTCATTTTCGTATTAACATAGTAAAAACATAATTGCAAGGCTTCTACTGAGAATCGTTGAATGTGTCGAATCACTTAGTCGGTGAATCCTAACACCACATTCAAAACCAACAGGTTGGAGGTTGCATTACATGTCTCGAATGACAAACAATGAAAAACAATGCGATTTTAAAAAACCCGGTCACGATCAAACAGATAGCCTAACATACCTATTGGGAGGACTAAGTTTGGAGGGGCTGGAGACCAGAAAGTCACACGCATGACTAGGTCAACTGGAAAACTTCAGATCACAGGAGTGAATGAAGGCACTTGGTATAATTTTTTTCTAAATGCCATCATAATTTAATTAACATACAAAAGCCACAAAACGGGAAATGTATACTGTTAAATGGGCAGGTTTAAGAATTCCTTCATCCCTTACGAGTAAAACTACATCAAAAGAGAGAAAAACACTGATTAACCACAACAAATCCAACCTTTTTTTCCATCCACTAACACTTTTTTCCTATTCTCTCCATTACTCATGGCTGGCGCCACAACACCCCCAACCACATGGTTTGGTGCCAGCTGACAGGGCGGTGTGTAGAAGCAGAGGAAGGGCGAACTTTTGAGGGGAAGGGATAAAAGAAAGGGGAAGAGGGTGGGGGAAGGAATAACGGTGATCGCCGCGAGTATTCGCCACTGCTCGCTCCTGGATTGCGGGGCAGATTAGAACTCTTTGGTACACATGCCAAACGAAATTACTTCTGACAGCCAGTGAATCATTTTGGAGCCGGCGCTAAATTGCAGCCCGATTGGATAAACAAGGCGCAAATTGACGGAAATAGTCAACCGAACTAACGGGTCGAGAATTTCAAGCCTAAGCACAATAGGAGTTCCTGAGAACTCTAGAAAACCGATTCGAAATAATGTAGTATTTCCCACACTTCCTCATGAACACGCTTTCACAGGAAGATACCCTTCGAAGCCTGAACTCTAGCCGAGTCCCTGAACGCTAAGTCTATCCTTCATGATGATATTACACTTAATAAAAACGCTTCAAAGAGAGAGGTGGTCGACCGATGATCCAAAAAGGCGGGTTTGTTTTGCTTACCACAATTTCTGGTATCTTTCCATTTTGAGGGTACAGATTTGAATATCGGACTCTACAGAGAACTCTGAGCGGTATTTCGATCCCTACTTGAGTCATATGCAGAGACATCCGTCGGATGGGACGCTGTACTGTGGACTTCATATTGTCTTTCACACCAAAGAATAAGGCAAAGTCGAGTTTCCGTAGGTTCTTCCTCCATTACCCAAATAATCCTATCCTTACAAGCCTAACCACCCATTCCTAATAGGGCATATTACTGTAGTTTTGGGTAGCCTACCTAAATAACCAATCAACAAAAGAGTTACAGATGAATTTACGAACAAACTATAGTTTATAATAGAAGAAACAATGGGTATCGCGCTAACATATTCGTATAATAAACCATTCGAGCATAAACTCACCTCCTTTTTTCAATATAGCCATAATGCATCTGTAACAGATGGCCTTTGCTTTTCTTAACAACATCGCATTTAAACTTGTTGTTCCACTTAAGTTCATCGACAATGTATCATAGCCACGAGCCAGCAATGAATCGAAAAAAGCATTACAACCATAATTCTCTCACGCAGCACCTGTTTCCAAAACAATGCTATTTTATGCAAAGCTACAATAACGACCAGCACAAACTGAAGGAGGATGTTGGTGTCCGCACATGTGTTTCGGTGAAATTTTCGCGTGAATGAAGCCGAGCGAAAGGAGGGCATACTAGCAGCAGGAGGAGGAGTTGTATAAAAAAAACAAGAAAAGTGAGGATTAAGTCGAGAGGAAACGGTGGAAAAAGGAGCAGCGGAGAGGGGAGAGAGGGGTAAGGGGAGAAAAAGAGAAGCGAGGAGGCAATCGGCGGCAAAAGGAACAAAGATCTTGAGCGAGAAAGAACGAGAGTGAGAGAGAGAGAGCAAGAGAGACAGGAAAGTGTGTTCGTGAGAGACAAGGGGGAGCTTTGGCGTGTGAGAGATCGTTTGTGAGAGCACGTTCGAGAAAGCGAAGAAGGGAGGGGGGGAGAGAGCGAATGAAGAGAGGAGACAGAATAGAGGTGGGAGGAAAAGAATACTGAGAAAGGGGATAAAGGCGAGAAAAATACAAAAAAATAAGATAAAAATGCGAATGAGATGTAGGGACGATGGGGAACGTGGAATTTTATTTTTGTTGAACGTGTGGAGATAAAGGTGGAATGAAAGAAATGGGGTGGGGGAAGAGCTGGAGGAAGGAAAGGAGTTGGGGCCCATTAACGAGTTTGCGTGACGCGGAAGAGGAAGGGAATGGGGGAGAGAAAGAGGCAGGGGAGGAAGAGAAATTACAATTGAAAAGGGAGATGGGAGTGGGAAGGAAGAAAGAGAAATTTTTTTTGCATGAGGAAAGAGGGAGGAATCGGGGAGGCGGAGGTGCACAAAGACCGGTTTATAGGAGGATTCAGCGACAAATTAACGTAAGCGTAGAGCCTGCATGAGGTTCCAATGCCTTTCCGTCAACGTTCGAGATCATGGAGCGACTTAGAAAAGATCGTAAAGTTAGCGAAGATGAGATCGTAAAAATAGCTAGGGATTCTGCCAAATTTGAATGGGAACACATTTAATTAAAGGAGCGAAGCGTCGCAGTCGTTTTTTTCTTGGTAGTTTTTGTAGTCTTTGTCGAAGCTTCTACTTCATCATGATCGGAAAAAATTAAAACAAATATATTACGACGCCAAATAAACCGAAGGGTAGAATTAGCGTGAGGTTTTACTTCCCTTCAGCAAATATTTGGGGCTCACAGAATGATTCAGCAAGGGTCTTTATCTGAGTTACGGAATAGATTGGCGTAGGGTATGATCAACTTTAATTTAATGCACAATTAATCATGGATCGTAGAATTACTTTTTTCCCTGCCACTTTGCAGTAGTTTTATAAGAGTGCTCTCTGCCTCACGGAAAAAAATATTAAAACAAACACATTGCGAACCCAATCGCTTTTACGCTTAAACTTATAATTAGAATAAGGATACTGTACTCCTGGCATTAGTTGGTAATTCATTAAATGCGAATATATGAATAATTTATTCACGTACACTTCGGAGAGTTTAAGTTAATTTGTGATGCTGAGTTCAAACAATTTAGCGCTATTTTTTCCTGTGAGCCGGCTTTAAAAGTGGGTAGCTGGGATAAGACAAGAAGCAAGGAAGGAGTGGATAGGAAAAAGGGAACGGATTGTTGGAAAGGGCGGAGAGAGAAGGGGAGAGGCTCTTGGTGTTGCACAAAAAACTCTCCGCAGAAAGGGAGGATGGGAGTGGGGGAGAAAATAAAAGCTTTCGCGAGAACAATCCAGTCAGCGCTCTTTCCACAAGAGCGAACAAAGGGGGGTAGGAGAGAGGGAGGGGGGGGGAGAGTTTTTGCAGGGGAAACAAAGACGGTGAATTCTTTATTAGAGAATTCCTCGAGTGTTTCTTGTTATGAAGGATAATAATCGCGCAGCGAGCCTTTTTAATTATTTTATTTTCAAATACATATTACGCCTCCCCTGAATGCCTCCCGCGAAGCGGGTCCAAGTCAGTGCGGCCATTAGTGAATGCGTCATCTTCGCCCCTGAATCAAGTGGGTACAAACGCCACACACAACTTTCACAGGAGCTTTTTTTTTAAGTGGCAATGCATATTTCATTATTTTTCGCGAGTCTCGTGTCCTTACGACCCTGCCACGAGGATAATGGAGAAATTAAACTTGCCTCGGTAAAAATATAAAAAAGAGGAAATAGGGAAAAAACACAATCGCTTTGGAACAATAGATTAAAGTATGCATATTTTTTTCTGAGAAACAGTTAAAAGGAATAACAATTTCATATCGCGATTAAAGTCTCAAAGAGTTACTTCCTCAATAGGGTATGCTGAAACTGGCAATAAAATGTCTACATTCGCAGCAAATACTGCATACAAATCCACCTGACTTTTTTTAGCAAGCGGACGCAAACGGAGGAAAAAGCAAATGAATCAGAATGCGGGTTTTGGAAGCAGCGAAGAACAATCTCGGATACACAAAATATAAGCATCTGAGGGGAGCTGCAACTTCTATCAACGACAGAGAATGAATTTAAACGTAACTTTCTAGCGAAGGTACCAAAGATTTTATATTTCGGACGAACGAGCCCATTCTAGATAGGGGAGTTCCATGTGATTTGGACGAACGTCTTATTCGTACTGATAGCTTTACTTTTATTCACTAAAGCGTGCATTTGATACACTGTCATTAGGGCGTTCCTTTTAGAAGTCTTTCCTCCAAATTTCAACAGTCAAGTTCGAGTGCTTGACCCCTAAAGGTAAAATGAGCAGAATCGTCCGCCATCATGGTAATATTTTCTCCTAGGGTGATAGTGGACAACAAAGTTACAGTCAAAGGTTGAAACACAGGAATAGCTGTTCGTTAATGGTAAGTTATCGAGGTAGAGGTATAGGAATTCTCATTGCTATTACTAAAAATATTAATGAGAGTTCAGCCATTTAAGCCTTTGTTCCTCTGCGTGTAAATTCACCCATGGACCATCTTTGAGTGCGTAATTTCAATTTGGTCCAAAATACACAGAACTGTAATGGTGTTACGATATTTTTAAATGTAATACCTATACACAATGTTGAAAAATAAGTGTACCAGTGTCACCTTCATTGGGTATAGTTTACCAGGGAAATACATTATATTTGTAGTACATTAATTGAGTTGGATATATGCAGTCGAGGTAAGGTCGTCCAAATTACACGAACTTCCCTTATTCGCATTATATAGCCGACACTGGTTATGAATAAGGAACACAAATAACGAGGGAATGATAGTCACGTGCCTTTGGATAAAAAGCTCATTACAGAAGAAACAAAAATTATGGACGATTTTCAACCAAATAATTGAAGGGCTTTATTCAAATTATGCACGAGTCACGGATATATCACTCATATTTTAAAACTTATTCGCAAGCAAGCACAACTTTACGGCCATGTAATGACTAACTCCTGACCACAGACTCCTGTCGAGTACCCATTCTGAATAAACCATAATGATTAAACTAGATCTACTATGTTAAAGCAGTTTGATGAAAAATGACAGCAATACGAAGTATAAAAATTCACTTTGATTTTAATATCTTTCCCCAGATTATCAATAAATATCGACTGAAAAATGCATCCTATAAATGCCATCATCGGAACTTTATACGTAATATTTCTTAATAAGACCATTTAATAGGAATTAAGCCGTTATATCGAACCAATCAGGGACCAATACACGCCATTATTTCTCACTCATAAAAAATAAACATGCGTGCCACGAGTTTTTATTCGCCAGAATGCCAGGCAAAGAGAAACGAGTCCTGGAAGCAAAAAAAGAAAGACCGGCAAAAACAACAGCAGCCGCGAAAAACGGTTATAAAACATCAACGGGTCGACATTTATAGGGCGAGGAAGGACGACGTGTAGACGGAAAGAGAAAACGTCCGATTTGGATGAAGGTCGGAGAAGGGTGGACGGAGGAAAGGGGAAATGGAAGGGCAAGATCAGCAACATGAGGAGGGAAGGGAGACGAACGAGGGGAAGAGGGAAAACGAGTGATATAGCAACCTATAAAAACGAGAGGGGAAAAAGTCAGGGAGAGCGAGAAAGAGAGAGAAAGGGAAAGAAAAAGAGAAAAAAGTGGAAAGGATTGAGATTGAAACGGAGAGGGAGAAAATATGGGCTCCGAAAGAGAAAAAGTTTATTAATCTGTCTCCATCATTGGAGAAGGAGGAGGGAAAAGAGGGACCGAGAGATGGTTGAGAGGTGCTCTGCATTCCGCCGGATCTCATAATTCAAACTTTCCCCGTGAATCAGGTGGGAGGAAAGGAGACGAGGAGTGGGGTGAGTGGCGGAGAGGATATGAGGGGGGGGGGGGTTGGGAGGAGAGGAGGGAAGGAAAGCGGTGGTGTGGAAGTTTATAGGGGAAATGAGATATACATACATGTATGCGGGAGGACAGGAAAGTTCCATGCAAAACGTGCTCGCCACGATACACACAAAACGCGAAACGTACCCATGATTTAGTCAACTGCATGCAAAGGTTGATCGCGTAATTGTGTGCCCGTGGGATTATTATCCATCTCGAGACTTCCCCACGCTGAAAGCCGACGCTGGCTCGTGTGCAGGTGGCGTTAAACTGCAGTCAGGTAGAGCAAAGGATAAAAGGAAGAAAGTTGGCGAGGCGCGGTGAATGTAGCACGAAGCTCGCGACCTTCATTATTCCCCTCACCCATTTCCTCATGCAAGCTGAGAGGACGGAGACTGCGGTGAACGGTACAGTTTCCAGAATAAACCATCGCGCACTGATGCAGAGATTAACTATTGTGAGAAACTGCTCACTCCTGCAGAACACCTTATAAAATAATTAAAGCCACTAAATCGTCCCACGAGCCTCCTGCTTTGATTAGTCTTCCCAACTGTAGATTTTATTGGCAGGATACTCGTAAATAATTTGAGAATAGGCTGGTAAACGTAAAAGGTTAATTGTCGACAATTTCAAACAAGAACGTAATATTTTCGAGGTAGAAAGTATTGGATAGGTTAGGAGTGCAATTATTCAGATAAATTACATCATACACGGCCAAAGTTTTGCTGCAAGGCAATGCGATTAACAGAAACACATTTCCGAGTCACGTAGCGGTTAAACTAAAACAGGACCTTAGGAAATCACATGCTTTCCAAAACCCTGGTTATTTTTATTCGCTACTAAAATATTACACGAAAGGAGGGAATTCATTTCTCTAATGGCAACAACTAGGATTACGGGATTGATAAAAAATCTTTCATCGAATTTTTCGCCACACTTCTTCAGAAGGAAAATGGAACTTCTTCATGTTGATAACATTCAATTCCATCCGAATGTGCCCGAGAGAAAAAAATTATATAAGGGTTTTCAGGGTAAAAAGATCCAACCCACCGCAAGGTTATCATCCCAGGCATCATTATCCGCCGTCATCTAAATGACTATTACTCCACCACACAGAAAAGAAAAACAACAGCAAAAAAGAATAGGTTCCAAGATCCTACCCGCTGCTCGGCATCATTATCGAGGCGAAGGAGAACTTTTCATGGTGGCGGAGTCATTCCGTCGCCTTGAGTGCTCCTTTTTCCTCCCTAATGACGAAGGCTTTCTCTTTCTATTCGTCGAGAGATTGGAGGAGAGGCGACCCGAGGCCACAGTGACACCAAGAGGGACGACACGCGGCCTGCAGGCGGGAGGACGATGGGAGGGTGCGGACGCCTGTGACTGTGGGGGTGTGGGCCGATCTGTGGATGTTTTTTCGGCGCGGGAGGGATGTCGGCAAACCTTTTTTTTTCTCTTCTGCAAGAGTAAAGACACGAAGGATTGGTGTTGGAACAGGAAAATGGAGGAAGAGTTCGCCGAGCAAGAAGAAGAACATCGCCTTTATCCTGGTTGGCTATCTGGGGAGGCTCCTGACGACCGAGGCTATCCACACCATACAGAGCAAGTAGATAGCGCTATAAGGGAACGGTTATCTGGTGCTAGCGTCGGCATGGACCTACACTTCAATCTATACTTCTATCTAAATCTCTAAATCGACCGGATGATGACATACCTATGTCGTATTCGATGAATTTTATTTCAAGAGAAATTTCCATTAGACTGTCATTTCTCGTCCATTGCCAGCATAGAAGTATAAATTCAAAGATGACGAAGGTTTAACAATCAGTACAAAATACAGGATGGATAGATGGCTGGCTACCATAAAATAAGTACATACAAAGGATGTAAAATTTAATAGTAAACTTTCCTAGTCTCTGCAATGGGCTCATAATTCTTCACGAATCTATTTCGCCTCTCAAAGCCATAATAAATATGGCACAGTTCTATTGTGAAGTAATCAGCGTTCCATTCATTACACAAATCCTAAACAACTGGCGTTAACCTTGAACAAGGGCGTAACAGTTTATCGTCCAATCCGACAGAAAAAGAACACTTTTAGTTCTTCAAAAGGCACCCAAGCAAGGACCTGAATCGCCATCAAAATTTCTGCCTAGGCCGGCATTCGAACCACAGTCCATGGGATGAAAATAAAGAACTAACCACAACACACACCAGACTCACCGCCTTCAGCCTGGTGCCCGCGAGGGGGGGCGTGGGTGGCTGGGCACCTGAGGGGTGCATTCTTGTCGATGGTTGGTCGTCCTATCGACTTTCCATTATGTGAATAAGGAAAACAAAGGTGGGTCGAGTGGTGAGGACTACAATAGAGGAAGATGAGAAGGCGAAGGGAGGGGAGGATGCGACATGTACGGGAGGGCAGTCAGTTTCCTCTCGATGAGGCCTGCTTTCGGATCTTGAAGAGTTTTGGGGAATGGTCTACTCGAGTAGGTGGGGAGGAAACAGGACTGGCTGGCTAGGGAGCAGCCCTGTTTCTTCTCCCAGTCTGGAGTAGAACGGGAAACAAGGAGAGAAAGAAGGCAATGGGAATTTTTCCATCTCTCACCCGCTCTCCACCTCTACGGGTACCTCCCACGGAAAAAGGGGGGAGAGATGGCAAAGTTTGAAGAGCCAGAGTCGAAAAGTCGAGGGACTAAGAGAAATGGACCGGGTGAGTTTTAAGGGAGAAGAATGAGAGGAGGAGAGGAAAAGGAGAGGGAATTGAGTGGGCTAGGAGATACGGGGAAACGAAATCGGAGGGTGAGAAGATAGCAGGATGAAGAGGAGGTAGGATGACGGAGGTGAAGGAAATGGAATGAAGGTGACAGAAAGACGGGAGAACTCTTACGCACGAATTCCCACACTGAGAGAGGAGATGAAATCAGGTAAAGTAGAGAGAAATAAAATAAAAAATCAAAGGGGAAATAAGGCATTGGGAGAAAGGAGTGGAAAAGCCGCTGAAACGACGAAAGAATGATTCCAGAGAGGTCGCCCATTTTATACTAACGAGGGTCTCTGCTCGGATCCCGGAAAAGTCTACGATGGAGTTTTCATCAGGGTGTGAAAATGAAACGTCAAAAATGTAGAACTTTCAAGACCCAATTCATCCAGAGAGTATCAAATGGAAGTTGCTAAGGCGTATGACATCAGTGATGACACCAGAGATTCAAAATAAATTGTAAATGTAGCTATTAATTGTTGAATTTGATTCTTAAGCGATTACGCTTGATGCAGTTTTGATTATTTACTGATGGAATACGTAGCGCATGGGAGAAAATGACTGAGAATTAAAAAAAACAATTCAACGGGTCAAAAACAAATAGTGATTAAAACTTTAAACATGAATTTTCTCTGTTATAAATGTCTTCGTTTTTAAATATTTGAGGAAATGGGTCCAAACTTGGGAGACTCTGACAATACGGGATACATGGTTTTGAGAAAACCTTAACAAAAAAGGCGAAGACCAACACAAAAAATTCCCTTTTCCGATTGCCACGAATTTAGGTACCCTAGGTTTAGGTATAAATCTTGAGTACTTCTTTTACTCAAGTGCTTCCCACGTTTTCTTTAGAAAATGGGACTTTTATTATGGCTAAAGGCTGTAGAAGAGAAGCCAATAGGGATAGAAGCGAAGGAAAAGGGAAGATGGAAAATGAAAAAACGCAGATCGCAGCAGTTAAGCGAGGAAAAATGTGAACTACGCGCTCACGATGACAAGAGAGGGATATCGGGACAAAACACGAGCGAATAAAGTCTTGGCTTCCCAAAATTATTTTATATATTACCGTTGCTCGAACAGTTACATTATTTCGTTTCTTAAGTCGATCTAAGGGTCGCACAGCGTCAGTTTAACACGTCAATAACATCCCTCTTAGTTTTTTAAGTCCCTTAAAGCCCCAGAAGTTTTTTCTTTTGACATAATATACGTTCCCCTAAGCTCAGAGAGTGAAAGTTATCCGCCCTACTTGAATATACAGAGGCCTTGACTAACAAACTTTACCGCTTTTTTTATGTGCGTCGGTTTTTAATGCTAATACGGCAGACAATTTTGCATAAAAACCATAAATCAGGCAATCTATGGTTCAAATCACTGAAATGTTACACTTGTAGTATTATAACTGCTGGAAGGGGTTATTTGCCCAAGGGATCAATGCCTGAAAAATTTGACGGTGGTATTCCCATGCAAAAATCTTTATGGCTTTAGTCTTCCACTTCTGCAGCAGCAACTTCTAGAGACATATGTCAAGAAAGAACCAGAAACCAGACGATTTACATTTTACAACAAATTTAAACCGTCAGGAGTTACATATAAAAGGATTTAAACCTGAAAATAGGTTTTTCATCAGAATAAAACTCACAGTGGCAAATCTTGACCGCCTCAAAATCTTAGAATCACAATTTGAATGGAAGTAATTGAAAGATGCCGTGTGCCTTAAATCTGGGGGTCAAATTCAATAAGTCAAATTCTCTCGAGCCCTTAATATCATTTCAATAACAGCAGATAACAATGAGAGCTTAAAAAATACAGCCGCTCACTCAAAGGTGTTAGAGTAGATATGCCTAAACTGTTCTAAAAACTTTTTGGCTAAACCGGAAAATCTCATCGTACAGAAAAAAGCTGTAAATACATTTCTAAGATCAAGAAAGGGAAATTTTAACCATATTTTTATAGTTAACTTTTCACATAACGACTGACGAAATAATTCATATAAATGAGACGGTTTATCTTCACTATCAGTGACATAAGAGGGTAAAAAATTACGATAGGGGTGATGGAGAATACTCTTGGTAAAACAAAAAACATTACGACCCCAACGAAGTCAGCCCTCGCGAATGGCATTTCCCAACCTCCAGTGCACAGTCCGAACACCCTATTTTACTCAAAGCAAACGACACCTTACAGCTGATCTTACTTAGACTGCAATCGACGCTAAACAACGACCTTCCGACCTCACTGAACTCTCTTATTATAAGACAAAATTATAGAAGCCCCCTACTGAACTCCGAGAGAACGACTGAGAGAAATAAATAGATCCACTAACATAAAGATGACTAGAAAATCTAGCGATTAAACCATGCGCAAGACCTCTCTGCACTGAAGCTACGGAAAGTAAAATAATTGGGAACGAGACAAAAAAGAGAAAAAAATACACCACGCCAATGCGCACCGATAAATTGCCGCGGCCGATCACCTCAACGAGATAAAATAAGGGACGCGGATCTTCGGGACGTCGAGGACGGAAGAGTGAAAGAAAGAGCCATGAAAGGGTGAACGGCAGGGCCGAGGGGTGAAAGCGTACGGGAGAGACGTTGGACACGAGTGCAAGAGGGTTGAGAGGATGCGTGGTCGAGGGTGAGTTTTCAAGAGAGGAAGCAGGAGGATAGGCAGATGGATAGAACGAAGAAAAAAAGAGTAAACCGAAGAGGGAGGAAGAGACGAGCGCGCGAGGGTGGAAAAGTGGCAGAGCATTAAGGGGGAAGGCGACGGAATGAATAGCGGCGGTAGGCGTGGGGGAGGAATATTCTCTCCCTCACCTTCCCAGCTGGCGAGACGTTCACGCCGGTGCGATGCACAGTATTGGCGCTAAGGGAGGGTGGGACATGCTTTGACGGGAGGGAAGCAAACTTCCACTCCCACCCACTCTTCTCCGTTTTTTTTTTTTTTTAAGGGACTGGGAAGCAATGTTCACGCACCCGCTCCGAGGCGAACGCTGACGAAGAGGCGTCCCGTGAATACGAAAGGAGTATAAGGGGGAAGGTGGGAGGGAGGGAGATTCACACACGTTGTACTTAGAGGTAACGGGGGGTTTAAGGAGGTGCGTCTCGCAGGTTAGCAATCCCCTTCCCCGTCAACCATCCCCTACTCACCCAAACACGCCGTAATCCATCCATCGAGCCCGCTTTCGGAAAAATTTCCCACTCGACGTTCACGGCGTTATGTGGCTCCTCCTCCCCCCTCCCCACCCAATCTCACTCAGAGAGCACTCATACTCTATCTACTGTTTTCATTGCCGAATCATCTCGATCGATCGTGAACTGACGGCGAGATGTGTAATGATGTGCAAACCCACGAAACGAGTCTCGAAGTAAAACACACATTCCGTGAGAGATGTGCCACTCTCTGAAATGACACAAAGACAGCTGAAGCCCCACCTGACAGTCCATAAATTGCACAGCATACATTGATCAGTGAATCTCACTCCCTTCGCGTAACTTGAAATATTTCAGTGAATTGGCGTTATTACGCGGCTAATTTTAATTACCACATACTTGCCGATTTGAAGAGACATTTGACGAGTCATCTTCACCTGCTTTCCATATTATTTTAGTAAAATTTTAATTTTGAATTTTCCCCGAATTTTGTGATCTCGATAAAACGTGATTTGAAGATATCTGCTTATTTGAAGCTTATTTTCTAGATCGAAACTTTAGTCTATTCTTTTCACTGGAAGGACGTGAATCGTTAAAAATATGGAATAAAAAACCAAATGCGGCAGGAGAGAGCGCATTTCTGCAACTTTTCGCATGCTCAATCCTTCACAACGGAACCTAAATGAGGAAACTTAAAAATTAAATATGATACGCCCACAACGAATGAATTATTAAGATATGCGAGTTCCATTATCATATTAATGTAACTGGCATGCGTGAAAATTTCTTTTTTCAATTATTAGCAACAATAATTTAAAATATTAGCTAGCACCGTAGTATTACTTTGCGTCAGTTTTAAAACTAATACTGATAGATAAAATGTTTTAAGCCGAACGGTGTATTTTCACTAAGGCATCTTATGAGCTACCGAAGCAATTCTATAAAAATACTGCTTGAAAATTACGACGGGCACCAATTAGAACCGATAAGAAAAACGATGAGCATGAGCTCAACGCAAACGAGCGATATCTATCACCTACCCGTAAAAATTGAGATGCAGCGAATAACCTCGAGGAAAAAAATATGGGACATCCCCGCCGATCGCAAAACTGAAGGCATTGATTTTCATCACGATATTAAAAGGTGCGCCTGGGAGTGGGCTAGTGGTCATATTTTCTCGTCATTAGTGAATCAATGAGGCAGGCGAGAGAGAGTGAGTGCCGAAAGGAGGAAGAAACGTACATGGGATGCCGGGGCCGACGGGTATTGGGAGGAGTTAAGGTTAAAGTGCGGAAAAATACTTATTCGCCTCTAATGAGAGAGGTCGAGTGAGATACGCAATTTACGACGAGTCTAATGACCGAGTAAAAATGAACGACATTGCGATATTGAGACGATCTTGCGGAAAAGGACGCCCAGGAAGAGAGGACGCGAAATTATAAAAAATCCATGGTTTCCATCTTGTTATTTTGCCTGACTTCCTTTAGAAGCAACGCCGATATTTGGTTCTTCAAAGGATTTTTGACATGACGATGAGCTGCATGAATAAAGGGCAAGAGAAAGGCCGACAACTCGGAGGGGGAAAGAGGAGAGATATGAGGGCGAGGGTGGTGGTGGCGGCGGCGTAGGGAAAGTGGATCCTGGATTCGAGATGGAAAGGAGCTATTTCTGCAAAATGAGAGGAGGAAAGGAAAAGGGAAAGTGTCTTCCTTTCGCCCAGCCCTCAGGGAATGAAAGCGATGGAATGATATCCCCCCCCCCCTTTCATACCCCTTCGATATTTCTGTTTGAGACAACAGAAGACCCTACACAGTTAGAAAGTCCATAAAGGCGTGATTGGATTGTCCGCGGGAAAGTGAAAAGAAAATTAGTAATCGAGAAAGATACGGGCGTGCGGATCACACGGAAGAAAATCGAAATCCAAATAACATTCTTTCCATCGTACCGGTAACTGAGCAACTTTTCTCCACCACGAGGAGATCAATTTGATACGAGCGACAAAGTAGGTAATGCGTAAAGTAAACCCTCTGAGGTAAACTGCAATAACATTTCAATTAATTCCCAACAGCTCTTGGAATTACCACAAATAATTTAATCAAAAAAGACACGGGGATAAAACAAGTCCTATTATGGCTACTAAACGTAATTTTGATGGCGAAACGGCTTAATTAATTTGCCTTTGATGTAAACAGAGAGGAATAATTTTGGCCATATCATATTAAACGAGGCGTCAATATTAGCACATAATTTCGCCAAAGTGCATCTATGAACAGAGTGAAAGACAGAATACAATGCCACCATATTTCTCCATCTCAATTTTTAACAAAAAATGGAGGAAAATTTCATTATTCCACACGGTAGTCCTCACAGATGAGCGTAAATCCATTTATTAGAGGATAATTAAATCTCGCATGGGAATATATTGACATGATTTTAACTTTCCAATACACTAAGAAATCTGGACGCCCAATTCCTTCCAATCATACAATTTTAACACATACTCATGACAACGTAATGATAGGCTCGTTAATGCCTTTATTAATGACATTATTTCACCGTCATTAATTGCATCGTAATATTTGGATTGCATGACATCAAGTGGGCTGAAGTGATTACAGATCCCTAGATTTTTCAATACGTATCGAATGTAGCCAATGGTTCACTTACACCGATGAAGCTATCAGTTAATGAGGTAATTTGATGAGGCATTAAGCTACACCGTAGTAGATAATTCTCTTATGTGCATACGAGTCAACTAGTAACGGTAACGTAGAGCATGAATAAAAACCTGTCAGCATTCTCACGAGTCACTGGTCCCACAAAAAAATCTTAATGGAGTGGATTACGAATCAAAGGTTTTTTAAGTAACTAAACATAGGCGAGAGAACTGTCATTATTGCTCTTAGTGTAAATTTCTCGGGCTCGCCACCGGGTAAGATTTTTATAGACAGCCGACGTTTCGGGTTCCGACTCGTCACCCATTCTCAAGGCTAATCATAAGAAATTTACACTAATTTAATTCGCCGGGAAAGTGTAAAATCATACATTATTGCTCTTGTTTAATACACAAAGCGCTACGAGAAATGATGATGTTTAAGGTTCTTAGGTCAGCATTTCCGAAACTCCTCTTAGTACGCACTAACAAGCAAAAGTCCTCCACGAAATTATTAGATGTTACATGGGCCGCGAAGAACGAAACTTGAAAAAATTAAAGAAACTTATAAAGGCGGAGCAAGAAACCAACAACAAAACCGGGCAAATGCAAGTCATCACGCTACCATAGAAATCTAAAATTCGGATAGCCGCGCAGGAAACCTTTTTAAAAAAATATTTCTATGTATTGCACAAACCAGATAACTTCGCATTTTCCGTTATTTACGTGAGGCATTCACGAGGGAAAACAAATTTCGTAAAAATGATTCAAACGTCCTTTAATTTCATCGTGCCCTTCGATCTACACATTGCATCAATAGGTCGGTTTACGAGATGATTTTTTCAACCGCATACCATACAGTTATTCATGCAAAATTTTTCCAATGCGTGAAAGAAATAAAATTTTGAAACATTCGAAGCCACGCAGTTTTCGATGAAGCATTTTCACTTGAGTACCCAGGGCATCCGCCACGACACACGAACGCCACACAGCTAGATGTCACGTAGGGTGCAAAACCCTCCGTGAAGTTAGAAACTAACGCGTGATCCGAAGAGCGAAGGCTCCGCGAAAGACGACATACGGGGAATCGACGAGCGAAGAAAAAGCGGAAGTTGTATCATCCACTGTTGCCGAGAGACCACGCCGTCCGAGCGACTGGAAGGAATATATAATTGGGATGCCCGTCCCTCTATCACGGAGGCATATGACGGAACTAGTAGAGGCTTAAAAAATCATAAAAAGAGGGACTCGGAAGGCTTTTATAAAAGAAGAGGAAAACTGGAGGGTGTTCGAGTCGACAGGAAAACGAGACGGCATACTGGCGCAGGGAACCTTAAAATTCACATCCCCTGCCGTTTCATTTCCCATTTCTCACGGCATCTTCAACCGTTCCGTCGTATTCCCACCCCCCATTCCTCTTTTATTCCGTCCCAATTTTTTTCCCCCTAACTCTCCCCAGGAAGCACCCTTATTCCCAGATGTTCAACGTGCTGCCGTTTCGTACACACATGTACATACGCTCCACAAATTTCCACCACCCACTCCCGAGTTCCGTGAAAGGTCTCCATTTCATCCTTCCAAAGTCCTCCCGCTTCACGCCCTTCAGGATCTCGGCCTATCCTCACACACACACACCTCCCACCCAAAGCGTCATCCTTTTAGTTTTACTCATTTTTTTAAGTTCTTGCTCCGAAAGAACTCAAGCAGCGCGTTTTATTCCCACGTCCCTATACATAGGACGCGCAAGCGCAGACAAACTCGTCACCCGAAGTTACCAGAGCCCGTGGCGTCTCCGCTCATTCGGAATTCTCGGGACTATTCCCTCTTAACCACGTCCCCATCTCTCTCTCTCCCCTATGCGAGGAAAGCTCCCTTATCTTTCTCCCTCGCAGCTAACACACATGCACACCGCAAAACACTATAACAACATCCCAACCGAGGACTCGTGTGGAGGCAGAAAAAATGCACGATCCCATGAATGAGAATTTTCAACCCGTCGAAACGGATGGGAGCGTTCTGTACGCCCCACATTCCTGCAGTCCAAACCAGCCATTAAAGTAATGGTCTCACTCGTTTTGGAGCACAAACAGGACCGAATTTTTCTAATTATCCGCTTTCCTTAATGCGGATCGGCTCGACCCGAATTACCATCTCGACCTTGGCATTGCCGCACATTATCTTCAGGAGGAGTAAAAAAAAGTGGAATGCAAACTTGTTCGAAGCGAGGACATTAAAACCCGTTCCTGGTTTTGTCCCCTTCAAACGACTATGTTCCTCTTATTTTCAACCAGTGACAAGGGTGGCAATTTTTATCAGGCCACGGAGTGAAAAACGCACGTGAAAACACTACTCCCTGAGGTTAACGCGAAAAATAAAAATGCGCCGTAACTCACCATTAGACAAAGCTCTGGCAAGCGCCCTATGTAAGCTTTTAAGGTCACGGGCGGAGGTAGATTTTCATGCGGACATATAAAGGCGTCTCACGTTCCAGAAATCTTCATCCGCGTGAGATAAGAAAATGTTATGCATAGCTACGCACGTAATTTAGGTTATCAGGGAGAATGTTTTCATACGTGTACCGTAATGGCATCAACCGTCATAAGCAGTTCCTGCAGCTTCCATTTACTTACGCAGCCAAAAAAATTATCACACATCATTCGCCTCTTATCACAGCAAAGTTTCTAGAACAGGTAGAATAATGTATGGAGTGGAATAAATTCTAAGTCTAGAACGTTAATTAATGGGCCATGAAAGAGAGCCAACAATGTAGAAGAAGAGGGATATGACACTGTTCTTCTGTGTGAACACATATTACATACAATATTACATGACTACAAGGAAATTCCGTGCAATGTATCACCTATATTTCCAATTCTTGACTTATTAAGTTTTAACAAACAGTACCTACTGAAAGTGTCAACTTCGTTGTTCAAGTTCATGAAGATTCTTGCAATCTTTTAGCAATATTTTTATCACAATTTCGTCGACCATCAAGAAATGGCATTTAACAATTGAATGAGAAGAGTGTTACATAAGAATTCGTCAGGGAAATTTCTAAAAGATATTTAAGGGGAGGAATGTCTCCGGTAAAAAATAACGCGAAGAAAGGATGAAGTAATTAGTGGTAAAGTCAAGCGCCCAAAGTATTGACATCGCTCCTTAGGCGATTGTATGAAAAACGTAGGGCTAGAAATTTGGGACTATTGCAGGAGAATATACGCCCCCGTCCTCCCACAGCCAAGGTTAGCATGCCGATCGCGCTAATAGACAATGATGGGCAATGGAACATCAAGCTATTCGTCCACACGTGACGTGGAGAGCGAGTAGGTCCAAACGCACCACCCTGAAATTCAAATTGGAGGAGGAACCCGACGTGAATTTCTAACGTGACACTCGGCGGGTAGGGGGAGAAGGAGATGCCACTTCCAGATCCCATGCACCACCAAATGGATAAAGAAAGATGGGTACTCCGACCCAGTTTACCTTAAAAGGCTCGTCTATCGGAGTTCCCGTATAGATTTTCGATACGTCTACATGCCTCGTCCCCAATTCCTCCATTTCACGCAGAAATCTTTACCTAACATTGACACAGCAATCGGCTCAATCGAGGTTCCGGGGAGAAGAATACCCACATTCCACCTCGAGCGGTAAGAATACATCACTTGCACGTTTCTGATCAGATTACTCGCACATTCCACGGCAGCTTACACTGATTAGGCTCACATATATATGGGTCGCGAGGGGAAGGGGGCACAAGTCTTTCGGACACTTAGCCGACGCTGAGCTAGAGATTGGATTGCAGATAAAAGAATTTGAGAAAGAGACAAATGGGTTGTCTATTGTTAGAATAAGTCTCTAACACTTTTACGGGGAATAACCGCGCGGACCCGAGATTCGACGAGAATCAGTGCACTATCACTACGAGGTGTTGCCTTTCCAAATACAATTAATGAAAAATTCTGAGATATTATGGCCTAAAATTCAATTCGATCGGCTCACATTTTTGAATAAACAGTCGAGGAACTCAGTTTTAGGTGCTCTAACAGACGAGACATTGCAAGGCGATTCACGAAGAACCTTTAGTACTGCAGTAGATGAGAGGAAAGGTTCTTTTTTAGCATTTTTTGATCAGTGAACATCGGGTCCAACTTATTTGTTACCGATCTAAGGCGTCGAAAACACTTTATCAGAAGCATTTCACAGTAGCCATTAAAACTCCATATGATAAAATGTAAGAGATAGGAATAGGGTCGGCATGGTATCTAAAATACTTGCTAACCATACGGATGACCAGGGCTCAAATCCCGGCGGAGGAAGATACATTTCAGAGGAAACCCGATCCATACTTGGGTGTCTTGCGGAGAGTAATTCCAGTACTCTGTCAGTCGAATGAGGCGATAAAACGTGGTCCCCTTGGCGCCTTTCGCTAAGAGCAGCCGATTATTCCGACACCCCGATGTCTTCCATAAATAAGCTGCCAACCAACAAAATGCTCGCGTTGCCATAGTTCGGTAACTATGGACTTAGGACCTCACGTTCGTACCACAAAATGCTTAAAATAACCTCCCCTACCACCTCCTGAAGCATAGCACATTCTTCGTGAATCACTCTGTACAGCGCCGTCTAACCTCTGACCTTATTATTGGGACGAGAACAACAGCCATGGCAAAAAGTGTGATACTATTCCGCGTCTTCAAAGTTGCTTTGCCGGCACTTTACTGACCTAGCTGTGCCGGCCGGCCTTATCCCAAATATTTGGCCTGATAATTCAGGTGCTAGAGGCGGCATCCAAGAGCGGACACCTTTTCCGGAGGTGGAATACAAAACGAACGACAGAAATGCACGGGCAGCAGAAACATTTCGGTCTCAGCGATGACTGGCAAGATAACCCACTTCCCGCATACAACGGCGAGGGCCTGTCCCAAAATTGCAATCTGCCCTTTTCATGTGGGAAAGGGGAGATTCATAACCTTCTCCGCTCGACGAGGCAATGTTTTCCCTTCGTTTCCACACACAATTTTTTCCTCTACTTCCTCTTCCAGCGGCTTAGTAAGGCCCGCGTCTCATTGTAACGGCCGGCAGACGGAGCGAGAGAGAGAGAGGGACGCCCGCATACACACCCCGAGCACGGCCAAACACAAATCATTGCGAAGACCACGGAAAGATCACACACACACAGAAATGGTGGGCCATTCCTGCACCCAACACCGCCACGGTTACGAGTGGTGCACCCCCCAAAAAGAGTACTCCTCGCGTTTGCATTCGCTTTATTCCAACCCGAGCTCGGCAACTTATTTTTTTCCCTCTCCCCTTAGCCACGAGAGATAAAGCATCCTGACAAACGGCCGGGGGCTGGTGTTCAGACGGGCGTGCGCCGCCGTCTCCGGCCGGGGGGATTCCAACGAGGACCCCGCAGCAGCGACGGCGGCGAGCGCACGGGAAGTAGGTAGCGACGCAAGAAGAGGAGTTTATCACTCGGCGCAAGAAGAGCGAAGGCGGAAGAGGGCGGAGCGGCTGAGGACCCGTCCTCGCAGGGCGCCTTCATACCCCCACCCTACGATACCTCTCGTTTTTTCCGCCGCCACTCCACGGCTAATGCGTATTTAAGTTACGGCCGCTGGAGGATTTAGGCGGCCTCAGTCCCATCCTTAGGGGGGTGGGGAGTAGGGGGATGCAATTCTTCACCATGGAACGATACATTGCGACTACCAAAACCATTCCGGCCCATAAATATATCACGTATCGACTTAAGCGACCTCCCATTGAAATAAAAAAAACACGCTCTCGAGGATCAACGCCGATCCACTCCATGAACTATTCTCCCCGGACTTAATTGACTAAAGAGGTGGTATCGCAGGAAAGGGGAAGGGGTTAGGGGAGAACACTATTCCCGTGGAAGACGGGTAGCTAATCAGCTAAGAAGATCCAGAGAAAAACTTCGCAATGGTCACATTTGAAAATCTATAAATACTAAGGATATAAAAAAGAGGTAAGGGTATTTCGGACCATCAAGATGGGCACGTGATATAAAAAGGATATATGGGCCGAAATATTTCATTCTCATCACTGAACTTCTAAATATGAAGATATTAAAAACGAAACTGAAAATATGACATAGTAACCTTCCGTAAGTAAATAAATATAACAAAGTATGGGAAGAGCACCAAGGACATGAAAAAAAGAAGATGAAATACAAGAGCCAAATTACAACGATGTCAAAATAAGGATTTGTGAAGGGATAAAAAGGTAAGTTAAGATGATAATGTAGGGAAGAGATACCACTGGGCAGGTACCAGTAATTAGGTTGCTACCACCTGATGATCACGTTGTATTAAGATGAGCCAAGCGCTAAATGTGTGAATAAGATTAGGACGTTAGGAAATATGGAATAAAAACTAATCATTAGGGCACAACATTTATGAGATTTTCCAGGCCAAAGAAAGCGAGGCTAATCATAAAAGCAGAAAGTCACAAACAGCAGCAAGCAGACCAATGAGATTACTAGGTAAGTACGCTAAATGAAAATGGGTCGAATAGCAAAGGCCATTGAATGAGAATTGCGCAGGCAAAAGAAGCACTCAGCAGACTGGAGGAGAATGATGATGACCTTCAGTAAAGCCGTGTTTACACGATGCAAGTATACGCGCGGGTAAATGCATGAACACATTCACCGTTAAAATTGCACCATATATATACCCAAAAGTGCGCAAATGCATGCGCGTGGCCATAAAATAGTCGGTTTTAATTTGGAGCATTTATCCACACATCTGTACGGACACGTACCTGCACGGATACATGCATCTCGTAAACGCGCCTTAAGAATGTAAAGATAAGGTTGGCGAAGAGTTTGATTTTAGAGTGTAGCGTTGTGTGGCACAGAAACCTGGAGCTTGAGAAGAAAGCGCAAGAGTAGCCTGTGGTTTCCGGAGGACGTGTTTACCGCGCTTTCAATCAGTCTCCGATTACTCGTTATTGGCGCGGGAGTTTTGAAACGTCCTCGCCATCTTCCCATGTCGCCTGTGTATCATAAGAAGCACTATTAGCTGAATATATAGGCTATATCATAATATAATGGCTGTAAAAGCTGTCCGTATGCATAATTATTTAAATACGTACTTTATAATAAATTTAAGTACTTCCTGGTAAGCCGCAGGGCAGGAATTATCTCATAAAAAATGGCTTCAATTTCGGGTAATATTAAAATAGAAATAACTACCACTAAGGGATGCCGATAGCTCTAAAATGATATGTAGATTGTTTTAATACATTCCTTAAAAATTCTTTCCTGTAAACAACCTTTCACGCTTTAACTCAAACAACTCCTCTCCACTTCACAGATTCTGGTAAAAACAACTTAATTAGAAAAGGATGGAGACCTATCTCTGTTTACACCCTTAACAGAATTTATTCGTTGTCTAAAGCAACTTCATAGCTTAAGACAATGATATTCAAATTTCGATTTCTTTCGGTGGTTTAATTGATATCGGAAATGTAGCTTCATTTTAGATATTTTTTGCCAAAAGCATTTATTTTTCATGTTTTCCGAATGCATATTAAGATCTATGCTAAAAATTATTTTTTGTCCGTAAATATTTCGATGAAAAAGCGGCAAATCATTAAAACAGCAAGTCGTTGGACATTGACCCCGAAGCTCAGGCAGTCAAGTTTCACTCAGCTCCGAAAACCTTCAGCTCCTCCGATGATCTCCGTTCTCTTACCTTTCCTCTGAATGACACCGACCTCTGGCGATAGTACCAAAGGCATTCGGAGAAAGCGTTTACATCGCTTTCTCCGAGTCAATTATCGGAGAACTGCCTTCGGATCACAGCACTAATACAAGTGTTAGTAAAGAGTGTGGAGAAAGCAGAAGAGACAATGCTGACGAGGAAGTGGTTGATATGATGGGTGAGAAGAGGGAACTTCTAAAGGAGATTAGAATTAGGTCGAGTTGGTGGTTGGTATATGTGAGCAAAACGTGCGCTAAAGGCCGTGATAAAGGGGGGAGGAAATTTAGGAAAGCGGAGAAGAGGAAAACTTATTGTTGACTTAATCGTAAAATAAAGCAAAATCAGAAAATATGCTAAGATAGAGAAAGAAATCGTGTTAGGAGATTGCGGCTTGCGCCTCGAAAAGTTTTTGAGATGATTTTTTACTTTCCTCCATTTTAACCTACCTCCCTAAACCCGCAGATCACCCCAAGAGTAAAGTAACAATTGAAAAACAATTATTGTATTATATATGGAATAAAATAAACCTCTAATGGCATATGAATTTAATTTTATAGGAACAGGCGTTTTGGACAATGAATATAGACGTCATGGTAACAAGAAGACACAAAAGGCATAATACATGATATAAAAGAGAGCTACAGAGTATACGCATAATCTTTCCTCAGGAAAGGATGAAACACCTTGCAATAAAATGTTGACGCCAAAGCCTTACCTCGCATTCTTCAAAAGAGAAGCTGACAAAAACGACAAAAAATATTTTCAAACACTGAAGCAACCATGCGAGTTGCTGAACGGGAAAGGAGCGAGAGGATGGGATCTACCTCGCTCAGAAGTACGTTAAATAAAACCCGACCGTGGAAATATAGGGGCCGGAGTGTAAGACCCTTGAACAAGGGCAAAGGATGGGGTAAATAAAGCTGATATGACCGTCATAATTTTTTCGCGCGGAGTAAAAAGCAGACAACACTGATTACCTCGCAAACATCGTTGCTATGAGTAAAATAAAAATCCCTAAATTACTAATTGTAGAATCTCACAGCTACCCTCGATTTAAATGCAAAAACATGTTCAAGCAAAGAGGATATGAATTAAAGAATAGGGAGATGCAGCAATTCTAACCTAAAATATACTGATAACAGAAAGTTATGAGGAAACATTCCTATTACACGATACTATGTCCTGTGACCGTCAGAATATTTGGGATTATGCATCATGAGTTTGCCAACTCAGTCTCAATAGTGGCATCTGAAATTTCCTCTGAGGTTAAAGCTACTTCGCACTAAATTTTCAGCTAATTCTTCTCAGACTCTAAGTTTGCAGAAAGTAATAATATAGCATAAGGGCTCTAAAACGCAATCTACAACTCGATGCATACACACAACAATGAGAAAAGAGCAATATTAGCAAGAGGAAATAAACAACAAAACAAGACATTGATTATTAGCTAAGCATAGAGTAAAAAACATTACTTCCATAACTGCGCTATTTCAGCTCCGTAATATTACCATAATCCGCCATATTAAGTAACAAACATGACGGTCGGAAATTGGAAAGGTTAGTAACCGGACTTCGTCACAAAACTATTCCGTGGAAAAATTCAAGCCAGGTCAACTCAATGCCAATATAAATTATACCAATCAAAGCCATACACTAAACACAAATTTCATGCATCTAAATTTGGTATAATTGTGGTAAAAAAACTCAGGAGTCTGTATGAATTACCACCAACACTGGTCATGTTCTTCCACGAGCGGCTCCTAAGTCATCAACTTAAAACCACCTGGAGAGAGGAAACGTTAGAGCATGGGAGGAGTAGATGTTCCCACATGCTACATACACCTCTTCACGCGGAAGCGTTTAACCAGCTCCAATGTTCAACCTGCCCACATCAATTCTCACGCTACGGGCACGCCTCTCAGACACGCCTTATGTCCTACCGAACCCCCCCACATGATGCTCCTGCTTTAGACCCCACTCCTTTTTGCGATATAGTCTCCTCCATCCCCCTAACCCTGAACCATAGAAAAACCAAGCGGCTGAGAAGCGCGGCACTACCATGGGGGGGAGAAGGGCGGAAGTTTCCCGCGCGTCAGATGTTTAAAAACCTTCCGGTTTCTCTGTAGGTATCCGGAATAATTTTCCCATTTTGCCGCCTCTATCTATTCCACTCCACACCTATGCATTGCTCCCCAACACCGCGACCACCACGTGGAAGGCGATTCCCCCCCCGCAACCCACTCCATGATAATGCCCCCTCTTCTCCCAAATACTCCAAGAGATGTAATATCCCTCGGGAGAGGGAGTGATCCAACTTCCTCCTCCACAGGCCACCTCTCTCTCCCTCTCTCATGGCGGTGGGTAGCCAGGGAGTGAGTGGATGGGAGAGAGTGGATGGGAGAGAGGGAGAGAGAGTGAGAGAGAGGTTTCTAGGCGGCGGCGGTTTGATACGGTGGCTGACGGGGGATGGGGGGAGTGTCCGGGAGTTGGGACAGCGAAGGGGAGGCGGAAGCTGATCCTGCGGGACAGCGGCGGGGTGAGTCGTCCACACACGAGAATGTCAATGACCAACTTGGAATTCAAGTCGAGGCTTATACATGGTTTATTCAATATGGAGAATTGAATGGACCTGTTGTCTGATCCACCTATTCATCACGCCTGAAGGGTCACTCATTCTAAATCGACAATATATACTGTGGCGCACAATTTGATGAAAATTTCATGACGTAATAATGAGTGTAATCAGTCTATTTCTGAACGATTATTCATCCCGGAATAGAGCACTTAAAATTCACGATCACTAATGGAAATCCATAATGGAGGCACCATTGTTCAGCCCCCGTTCTGACCACAAGCGAAAAGAGACAGGCCCGCTCTTCATTTGCTGAACTTCGGGCATTAGCAGAATATTTCCAGCAATTTGATTTATTAATGAACGAAAATAAATCTTTACGTTAAAGACCTCCATTGTTAATCCGAGCCACACAAGAATTGCGACTAGTGTCAGTCAACGGTACCGGGCCCGAACCGAAAGAATTTATACACCAAGTATGCCCAAGCATTTGAACTACCTAGCTAACTACTAGTTTTATGAACAAACATATCACTTTCCCTAATACCGTTTTTATACTTGGAACTAGTACCAAAATGTAAAAAGAAAAAGAACTTCTTCAAATACTTAAGGTAGTGGGAGCGAGATAGTTCCCTAATCATAATAAATACATTATTCGAATTATACTTTTTAATTTCACCAGCTGTGAGACACACGATTAAAATATAAAGTTTTACATGCCAGAAATTGTAAGTAATTAAACAAAAATATCTATATAAGTCAAAAACTAGACTCATTTTTCACGCGGTACATTTGAAACTCCTTCAAAACGGAAGTTTTATTGTGATCCCGAAGAATTGACTTCGGAGACAATAATATTAATTTTCAAAAATAGTTGAGAAAACACACCAACTACACACTGTTGATCTAGGTGTTAGAAATTCCTCATTTTTTAAAATTAGGTCTCTCTGGAGTGCATACACGTACCGTTTCCCATGAAAAAAGACTGGTATTTTTGGCAAATATCTCGGAAAGTATTGAGGTAAAGGGTTGAATGTTTGGTGTCAATGGAAAGGTGATATATTTTTCTTTTAGATTAGACCAAATTCATTGATTTCTAGGTAAAATGATATTCCGCTCAAACTACCTTAATAGCAAATAACTTAACCAAATTAATTCTAACACAAAAACAAAGAAGTGGTTCTCAAAGGAAAAAATATTTTCCATATTATACTCACTCAAGAACATAAGAAGGTTCAAAACTTTTACTATCGAAATAGCATTCAGTAAACTTTTTAGCATTACCACATCGTATCAAGGAATCATGGCGACGAATCGCCGGAAGTTCCATCCATTCCTCCTCTTCATTTCCATCGAGTTTCATTCCACTCTCACCCTAATATCATGCAAATCATCTCCAAATTTATGAAGAACCGACGCCATTTCACGATAAACACTTATGTGTCACAACCCAAGTGAGAAAGGCAGAAATGGGTTAAGAAGAGGAGAAATGGGGTGGGCCTTAGGGAAGGTGTTAGTAAGGTGGTAAGCGGAAGAGAAGTAGACGCGTGCCAGGATAATGGAATACATATACTTCTAGAAACTACCTAGCGAGTCGCTGCAATGGAGAACAGCGTAGCCTATTAGAACATCAGCCGTGAAAATGGAACTTTTTAGTACGCATGCTACGTTTTAGTACGTCCACTCTGAGTTCAAAATGCTCTATGAGAAGTCAGTATGAGGCATAGGTACCATGAAGTAACATCTCTGTTCTTCTCGTGCATTCGAGGAACTTCTTTCCTTCGTTCGTTCGAGGCAATATTGAAATATAAAGCGTTCCATAACCTCATTATGAAGTTCGCAAATTAAATGTGTCAGCTCTGGCAGAACTAAATATGTGGCCGAAATAGAGAGAAGAAATATTTTTCTCTCAATTTTTCCGTTCGAGGAATTCCGCAATATTATAATAACTTCCGGGTCCTCCGGGCACTCATGGGGCTTATAAGAGAGAGAGATTCGGGCGGCCATAACTTGGTGGAAGTCCATAATATCCATGCTGTAGGAAAACACAAGAACAATTTCAGCATTGGACCATTTTCTAATTCAATGGACCAATTTCGACATATCACGACACTGTCATGTGATCTTAATTTCTGTAGTTACCTCAGTTTCGCACGGAATCTTCGAGTTCCTAGCAACTCCCAACCTAGTTGAATATGACCCGGCGACTGGAGAGGGATGGGGGAGGCGTGCATCCACCCACGATCGACGCCAACCCCCTCACGCTCCTCCCCCCACACGGGGTGATTGGGGAAGCAGCGCACGTCTTTCCGCATAAGGGAAGAGGGCAGGAGAGGGGAGAGACCGACGATGCAACTCCGCCTCCCCGTCCGCGAGCGGCGATTTCAATGAAGATGGCGGTGGGGCAGTGAGGAGGAGGGCACTTGGTACGGGGTAGAGTGTGGGGCTGAGGACTAGGACGTTCCATCTTGACCGTTCCTCTTCCTTCGCAGAATCCATAAATACGCCACCGAAATGGCATCAACGTACATGTGAGGGCGTCTAAGAGTATGTGCAACGCTCTATTTTTGTTCCTGGAGAGAACGGTGTCTGGGGAAGTGATTACCTCACACAGGCTTCTGTCATGAATGACGAAAAATGTTTTGAATGGCTCTGAAGTCAGTGCTGTCTAAATAGGGGTAACGTACAGATTTTCTAGGTCAGAAAGATTTTTCTTATTGATAAATGTACTACAGTATACCCTCAAATCCCTATATCAAGCCAATAACATAATTTATTTTTAACGATTTAAACACAACATTCATCTTTATTACGGTCGATAATTAAAAACGTTCAAATCCTAAAGTTTCCATTATTTATTACTTTTCTATGATGATGTAACTTCTTTTTAATAGAAAAAAATACTAACGAACGCATGTTAACGTTCCAATGCAGAAAGCATTTGGTCTACCATAGAAAAAGGCAGTTAATTGATCAGTATTATGTTAAGCATTGCTAGGTGGATAAGATAAGTAGTGGGAATTATAATTACATTGTCATATTGAAAATGCCGCGAGAATAAAAGTATAAATGTTTTAAAAAAAACATATGTAAATTATTACAGATATAATACAGTTATACTGAGATGAGAAAGACAACTCACGTTGGCACTGCCTAAGTACCATAAGTATTTACTCAGTTCACCTTCAACTCATTTTGCAAATACTTTTCTACAATGGATCTCCGATACCCAGATACTGTTTCTTCTGAAATTGAGACAACCATGCTCACGCCACCGAGCACCAGCTATAAATACCTTGCAATTGTAACTCGATGATGGAAACATTAAGGAATTAGAATGTAAATTGTATGCGCCACCAGCCGCATAATAAAACGTTTAGTACAAAGGCGTCTTTCAGAGTGGGAGCAATATCTACCGACAGCGCACTTAATAAAAGTTCATCCGTTCATAAAATTTTTTTTTCTTCAAATATTTTTCCTGGCGAAGCACAAACAACTGTGGATAATAAACTTTATGACTTTAAGCATCACTTCGTTAAGTATCTAATATTCGTAATAATTGTGGAAAAGTACGACACACTTTCCTACATGGATCCGAACTGCCCAGACGAAGGAAAATACGGAAAAGAAATAAAAATAACAGGTAAAAAGAGCATCAAATAGGCGGCGCTGCCATCGCTAGTCCCCCGCCCCCTCGCAGTCATCCGCATCCCCCAATCATTCACGAACGGTTCCAAAAACGCCATCCAGCCCCACCCGTGAACTCTCGGCACCGCCGGGAATTCCCTACTCGCGAGAAAAAGTCAACCACCTCCGCCTCCACTCGACATAAACTCCCATTCCGAAGCAGACTACATAAGCCCACCTTCCAAGACTCCTTCTCGGAATAGGCTAAGGCATCAAACGGGATAGAGTTATAGACTGCAGTTTTGAACGTCGAATGGCTGCACCGGCTGCACGAATCGACTAGGACGATTCCGAGTACGTCCAAGTTTATGAAATGAAAGCAGTAAAAGAAATTTCATTGCGATAACAATTTTCAATTGATATTGCCTTTCGAATAGGAGCGGAAAGTTATTACGCTAAAAGAAGAATTTATAAGAGTAAGTTATTTTTTAGATGACCCTAGTATTTATTGGATTTGCTGACAAACCTAGTACATGGGCATAATTAAAAAAAATGGGACGACGCCGTTTCCGCGCAATCAACTCCACGTAATAAAAACCACTGAAATACTACTCTCAAATAGGTTCTTGCGAAGCGCAAAGCGGATGGGAATTGAGAAAATTCCAGAGGGAAAGACAAATTATTCTTTCACAGTTTCCCTCTTGAATTATATAACTTTTGGAAATTTGAATAATGCTTGAATAAATTAAACCTGACTCTTTGTAGCAATTCTGGAATATGTCACAGCCAAACATTTGAGGTTTTATCAATGAAGTGCTAACGCTATCCTCAAAACGGGAAATTTTCATCGAATGAGTACTTATTCTGAACGAAGCATAATGAGAAACCAATCCCGACAGAACTAGCGATGAAAAGGAAAAGGTTTTAAAATAGTAGCGTTATCATTTTAAAAAGTATAATCACGGTAAACAATTAATTCAAATAACTCAAAATAAACAGAGAGCCCAATTAGAAATCCAGTACCTTTCATTCTTTTCTTTCCTCTGTCAGCACCACGCAGTTTTTATTTAAAGAGAACCAATAACTAGTTTGAACATGGTAAAATGTGACAAATGAATACTTTTATCAGTAATACTGTTAAAGGAACACCAAATACTTTAGCGAAAACCATACCAACAGTTGAATGTGACCCATAAACAATTATTTTACAGACGTAAACAAGGTAAAATAAGACGAAAATCTTACGCTTCGACCAGAGGAAGATTTTACTGGGCATTAAATATACAAGGAAACTTGAAAGTACAGCAGTGACCACCGAAAGCATTCAGTATAGTTTGTTTGAAAACGCACTTGTACGGCTTTACAAATGAAATGTAAAAATTACGTTACTGAAACAAAACAATCGACTAAAATATAACTTGTATTGACTCTCCACTATAGGACAGGTTTTCGAACATATCAATTGGATTCAAGCACCTCAAACCTTTCATAACTCTACAAGAATGTTTACACCAACTCATTTTCCAAGAAAAACGCAATTTCTTCCGGAAGGCCAAAATTACGGGGAATGCCAACGGATTGAAAGCGTTTCCTTAGGCTAAGGTACGCATTATACTCTTAAAAATAAATGGCTTGCATTCAAATCCTAACTCATCCTAACTCCAAGAGCATAGGCATAGCGAACAGAACGAAAGCTTCCTTAATTTCATGCATGCAGTCACAGGGGCGATGAATTTAGTACCGTCACTCGATTCTGCAGACAGTAAAATCTGCGGAGCAACGGTATACCAAGCCGGAAGGAAATGCAAGGGCGCTTCTTTTTTTATTTTTAAATATCAGGCACGCTGCCGACGTCCTATTTCCATCCCATAACTCCTCTGGACCCTCCCTCCTAAGGAGCTCTACCTTAAAGAATCCCACGGACCCTACCACTCCAACCAATTCGAGCAGAGCCTTCCCCATCATCCGCCTCCACGCTTTTGCCTTCCCTCACCCTACACTCTTCTCTCGAATCCCCCTCATTCCTTCCCCTCGCTCAAAACGCTCTTGGCCATTCTCCACAAAACCCCTTGTCCTTGTCAATCACCATTCATATTCTCAATTCCCCGGATTTTCTTCCCTTCAGTCCATTTCCGCCTTCCCTCCCCCCTCGCCGCCGGGTCCCACGGTACAGACTGGCGGGGTGGCGAGGCTGGGGAAGACCGATGGGCGAGGAAATGATATATCCCAGGAGTTGAAGGGAAGAGCAGCCGTAAACTGGATATCGAGCCATTCTTTATCCGCAGGCCGCGAGCAAATTCGTAAAGCCACGGAAATTCCATAAACCGGCAAAAACGTGAGGGAAGGAGAGATGTAGACAAATTATCCTCCTCGAAAGGAATATTATACAACGCTGAGACCAGTAGTTTTTTCTCTTTATGATACGCCGGAAGGAGCCATTTCCTTTGTAGAATGACCCGAGCGAAAAGGCTATATCGTGAGCCATTCGCTGAAAAACACGTCAACGATGAATACAAATATTACGCAACACTTTAGGAGGAAAGCTCAAGTGTCGAGAAAGACGAATGAATTTTATTGCACGTTGGATGAAGCATAAAGAGCATCGCAAACAGATCATCGTATGGCTTCAATGATAGAGTCGTAATATTCGTAAGGTAAACACCATAAAATAACTACCATGAGCTAGAAGCTGAAATTATCAGGAACAAAAGTTACGTAAAGGATGCTAGAGACAAGGTTAAATTTATGTTGTACGACATCAAAATAATTGTTCACCATAAATATTAAAGCTGAACTTTATATATTGCTTTACTTCCATAATGTGAAGATATTTAACTTCTATATCTACCCATTCTGTCGCCGGAATAACGCATTCATTTACTACCGAGATTAAGCACACTGACGAAACAAGCTAAACGTAGGGGAGAAGTTTTTCCCCATTTTCAGATAGTGTTGCCGCGCGACGAGACGAGACGAGACTTGAGCCAGTCTCGTTTTCTGAACTCAGGTATCATCTCGAGTCTCGTCTCGTGAACCCGTCTCATCTCAATCTCGAGTCTCGGACGAGACTTTCGTCTCGTTTCCCCCAAAATAAAGTACCATTAATGCCAAATTTCCTTTGAGTACGTAATCGCTATATCGGTACACTCGAAATAGTAATGACAGTTATATGAATTTTCAATATATATTAAATTGGACACCGCATACATCAAACTGCATATAGAATCAATGATTTTATTTATACTCAATTAATAAACTAGAAATAGGAAACAAAATTGGTGAAAAATGGCTATATAGTCACAACGTTAGTACAGAGAAATCCACAAAGGTTAAAAAAGATAACTTTCAAAACAATGCAATTGGTTAAAGAAAGCATAAGCATTTTTGTTCAAAAAGTAGTTCAAGTTAAAAACAGTTAAATAAAGATAAGTTTTTCATTTGACTGACCAAATTGCACGTCACCTACGAGTTCACACAGAGTAAATTTCTGTCAGATTTGTGGCCCAAGCGGTTTCTATGCTTTATCATTGTCAATAATGTTGCTTGTGAGAACAATCTTTCCGCTGGAACATACGTAGCGGGAATGCTAAGGGAGTCTCTCGCCTTTTTTATCGGCACAGGAAAAGTTGGCTCGTTTGCCTCAAATTTCAGAATTTCAAATTTCAACTTTTTTTAAATTTCAATAGGAAATTATTCAGCACCTCTTTTCCCTATAGCGTCATGGAGAAAGTTTCACATCTATGACGAGGGTTTAATATCAATACCGCGCAATAAATCCAGTTCGTCAGGCGATAGTGCTTTAACATTTTGTCCTGAGCCGCTTAATAGAGAAGCAACAGTTTTTCATCACCTTCATTTCTTACAGCCTTGTTGTCCAGTATTTCCACCATTTTTCTGGCTTATCCAACGACAAGTTTAATGGAATGGTAACAAGTACATGGGTAACGTAATTTTCTCCTCCTAAATTGTTTATCAGAACTTTAAAGTTTTTTTTAAAACTTTGAGCTCATTTTCAAGCAGTGCCCACCCCGATTTCTGATAAAGACTTCCATTGATTTTGAGGCGTTTGAGGTCACTGATACTATGGCATAGGATTGAAACACCTCACTTCTCGTTAAGCGCTGTTCCATCCATATCGTCCGTTGAATTCCACCAAGTTGGGACATCTATTACAGGGTTCGGTGATGGTTCCCCTGCAGCTTCGCAAGCGCTACGGTATTTATTATGACACTGCTCACTTTTTTAATTAAAAAAAATAAAGATCTCCGTTAGGCAATTGAAGTTATAATTTCTTATTCAAATTCGAAATTGTCATCATCACTATCAATTAATTAATGCTGGTCTTCTTAATCCCCGTCCTCCAGAGAAAACATTCTTAAAAGATCATGTACTACAAGCTTAAGTATATGGGCCATGCATCTAAAGTGCTGATCAGTGCTATCAAAATTTGGTAGCATCTAACCGAATTCCTCCATGAATTTAGTGTTTGCGGAGGCGTTATCTACAGTAACTCCTTGCAGATTGTGCTCAAGTTCTAAGGGTTTTAGGGTATACATAAAAACTTCAGCAATATCTTTACTGTGTGGTTACCATTGGATGGAACGAAGTCAATAACAATAGATTAGTACTCCCACTTCTCGTCAATGAAATGAGTCGTGATTCCATAGGACGATTTTCCAGCCATGGATGTCCACCCATCGATCCTTTTGTTTCAGAAACTGCAACACCGCCTACTGCATCCTATTATAACGGTCAAGTACCATCTAAAGCAACTTTGTCCTTTTAGGGAATGGAACGGTGGGATTCAACATCTTGGAAAAGTATTGATTATCATAATCATAAAATAATCGGAAAGGGAGGTTTTCTGCACTGTCCAGTCAACTACTGTATTTCCGAAGTCATTTTTTCCCTCATCACTCTGAAATTAAAATAAAAATTCTCTCTTATTTATTTTTTTCGATGATATTTCTTACTTTTTTCGATAATAAGACAATTGTACACTCTAATTGTGCTTTGTAGTGAGAGACATTCGCTGTGAGAGACATTTCGTAAAGAGAGACTTGAGAGACATGGGTATTGATTGAAATCTACTGAATGTTTGAAAATGGTTGATTTATACTTAATAAGCGCGGTTATCGCTTCAATAAGGTGGGAATCACACACAAAAGAGATAACTTGCGACATAGCTGCATCTATACAGCTAATCGTGAAAACTAGTTTTTTTATCTGCCACCAATCCATCGATGCAGTGTAAAAGTCGACAGTCTGCAAACAGATTTTTTCGTGAGTTACTCTGCCCTTTTAAAAATTGACTGACTGCAGCTGAAATGTAGTACCTGCTAGGAATTTGCGGGAAAAGTACGATGAATGGAGTTAAAATGAGTAGCTGATAAATAAATACCGGTTAGATTTTCCAGTAGCGGACTTTTTGACTGAATAGAATTAGGTCAGCAAAATAAAAGCAAGTAAAAACAATTTAAGATAAAGGAAAGCCAATTATAGTTATTCTTTCTTCTCGCATCATCCTCGACATAATTAAACGACGTTATGCTAAATATCCTCACTTGCCTAGGATGATGTATCATGCAGGAAGAGGTACATAGTGATTTCAATTGCCATCCATCCTTTCGCCGAGGTGGTGTGCGATGCGCATTCGAAAATGAGGCATTCTTATCTCTTCGCAGGCAAGCTAAAGCAGGATTGCAAGTGCCGCTGATCGACACTTTACACCATACACGAGTATAATCCATGATATTTTTGTCGCAGACGTGAGCGCTGAAAATTATTACTTTAGAATATAGTACATTTTTGCTGGATAAGTTGTCCATGGTATACACAGTAGGTAATAAGGAAAAGTAGTTAGCTAATAAAACTCCCTTACTTGGCTCCGGAAGACACGCTCATGCCATCAGAAATAGTTGTACCGGCAAAAAATAATTTTTAATAGTTGGCTATTATCTCGCAAAGTTATCATTGAATTATATTGCAAATTTAATACTTTAGAAAAACGTGGCATTTACTTTGTATAAGCAGAAGGGCGTAATTTTAGGGATAATGTTACAGTAAATACTAACTAAACGCATCTATCTGTATTTAGAGACTTTTGAGAGTCTCGCGGAAGTGGCATCGTCTCGTCTCGTCAAAAATCGGTCTGGTCTCGTTTTCGAGACGAGAATATGAGGTCAACGATAACTCATAACTAGTTACCGCTCACTGACTAGGGTTGATTACACCGTAGGTAACCTATGTAATTGTATGTTAAAATATAATCGTTAATGTTTCATTGGTAACTTTAATAAATGCGCTGCAATTTCCCTCCAAGTAGGGAACTAGTCTTTAACAAAAAAGCCTCAGACGGCGTAGGTACATCCAATTCCAAAACAAAAAATTCCATCGATCATTGACTCAGCAGCACTTACTTTTCATATTATCCCAACCATCAATTCCGGTCATTCCGACGGTCTCGATATCACAGCTAAATGCTCTGATGCCGAGATGTATTTTTCATAAAGGAACCACATCTCGACACAGCATCCACATACCACGAATTACAACGGACTTGTCTGTCATGCCAGTAATAAACTCCAAATTTCATCGCAAATGACAAACTGAAACCCTTTCGCAACGCGTTTTGATGATAGCAGGAAATCCGTCGGAATGCTTGCGGCAGCGCCACCCGGATAGACGCTCAACCACTGAACTGACGCTAATTAAATCCACTTTTGCTCCCACTATGCCTCTCAGGATTGCTGGCGAGGCGTGAAGACGGAAGGAGAAGGAAAAAAAGGAGAGCCCAAGATCTCGCAAAACGCTGCTGTCAGCGCGAGCAAAACGTCGGAATGAAATCTTGAAACCAGTTGCTCAAGAGGAGGAGGAAGAAGAGAACGGTCTCTCGCCAGAAAACAATCCCAAACAATTACAAAACCGAGATCCGCCGCATAGCCCGCCGACGCCTAGTAACGCACTGCGTTCATTCCCTACGTCCACCTACCTAAAACTTGTTCCCCTTCCCCCACACTTGGTATCCATGCACTATTTCTGGACGCCTTCTGACTCCCGGGAGCCACTATGGCCTTAAAATGCACCACCCTCGTCTCTCCCAGCACGCACCACCCTCCCCATCTCCCAGCTCGCACCCTCCTCTGACACCAATCCCCCGAAAAGACCCGGGCTGTACAAGGAGGAGGGAGCGTGCTTCACCCTCTTCTTTATCCGACCACTATTCTCACCCCAACACCTCATTCTTATTCAATAAGATCTCTCTCTCTCCATTCCCGCCCCTCTCCCCAAACTTCCACACATCGCCCAGTTACTTCTCTAGCCTGCCCTCCCTTCGCCCAGTACCTCATTCCCTTCTCGTTGAAATCCTTCGTCCCATGCACTCCATATGCGGTCCTCCCTCTCCTCCTCCCTCAACACGAGCCTCGAGGAATGCAACGGCCAGGGGAGATAAAAAAAAAGAGCAGCGGGTGCCTCCTCCACGCCGGCGCTGGAGCACATCGGTGGCAAATATTTTTGCCACGAGGACCGACTCCATTGCCGGTGCGCTGGAATGGTTAGCATCTCGAGGCGAGAGCGTGCGTTGAATTTTTCAGGGAGGCCTTTATGAACCGTGAAGCGAAAAAAATGGCATTTCTATGTGATCATAGGTGGCATACTTAGGACCACATGAAATATCATTCAAAATTTTATTATTGATGAAAATAAAACTTTTTAATTGATTATAAAGGCATTCTTGCTTAGAGTTAAACATGAACTATTCGTAAAAGATGCGAAGGTTTAAATACATGCAACTGATTGCGTTATTTATTACCACCAAACCTCGTATTCTAATTAGACACGACACATTTTTCACAAAGTTTGAGCGCTCTCGACAGTAATGCGGATCGTATGTTAAATACAAAAGCACTTGTGTGAATATAGGTCGAAAAAACCCGAATATAATTGGGGAATGAGTGCTATATTTGTTCAGGTATTTTATTTTTCAATACATTAACGAACACCTATAAGAACGGGCCAATTAACACCCGTCAAATATTTCGCTTTTGCGCGAGTAAAAATGCAAAGCAAAATGCATTTTATTTCACTCGAACACTTATGAATGCATAATGACATAGTTGAGGAATATTTAAAAGTATATGACGATGAAGGGGAAAGCTAGGTACACTTCATGATTAATTGATGATCAAACAATGTCTCCATTCGGTTTCATTAATATTGAGTCGATGACGAAAATGTGACGGTAATTGCATTTATATTTATTACAGCGAGGTTGCCAACCCTTTGTAATTAAAATAATGAGCACTCATCGTCATTATCAAATATTTGAATATTTCAAAGATCATTTTTCTTCCGCTTTCCTCCCACAAAAGCATCTGCACGCCATGACTCCTCGTCTTCGGCAGTTACCTCGTTTACTATTATGCGATTCAAATCAAACCCCCACGAATTAGCGCCTGTTGATAAGAGGAATTAATTTAGCATTGGGTTGAAAATATTCATGGCAAAAGCTCATGGCCGGGTTTAGCTTCCTCACACTTCGATAAGGAGAATTCGGTACAACGTCCCATACGACGGCTGGGGGATTATTCATGAAGAATCCTCATTACACACAACTGAGGACACAATGACACTTCCCGTTAGTATGCATTTCAGATTTGATAATTTTTTCTTTCTATTTCCATTCCTTTCTCCCGTCCTTCTTTTCGTGGTAATATTCAAATGACCTCAAACAATATAGCCAAGGGCACGTAATCTTGTAATATTAGACGATCTATTCTGTACATGTGTTTGGATTTTTTTCTCGAAATCAAAACTATTTTGACGAAATGCTAGGAATCATCAAACTCGGACGAGAAAACAGGATTAAGTAACGTCTCATATTTTGGGAAATTCATTATATATTCAAGAACTACTTTGAAAATCAAATTTTGAACAAGGGTAACCAAGGTCGGGCGCATCAAAAAATAGAAGGAAGCCAAAAGCTGATGTAGTAACATACATAGAGCAACTCGAGAGGTTGATTATTGATTATAAAGTCAACCCTGAGTAAAATATTTATTGAAAGTAGCCACACAGTCGTTAAAATGGTTTCCATAAAACCCTCCGAAAAACCGGAATTTCTACTTCAACAGGCTATTTCAAGCACAGTAAGGGGAACACCGCTTTTATGTTGTTCGATGCAGCAGCATACTTCTTTCGATGTAAGTATATCATAAATGCATTATATACGTATCATATCAATACGTACGGAAAATAATGATTTTCCAGCAAACTCGTAATATGTAATACTATATTCTAATATAATTTTTTATTTATTATTGTATTTGTTTTTTTGAAATACAGCAATTATAATTGTTTCATTTTTTAAATAAATATTGTTCTCTAGCAAAGACCGGTTACCCGATACTAAATAAAAAAGTTAGCTCTGTTTGTCGAAGAAAAATTTCCACCACCGCAGTGATATGAAACCGAATATTCCTCCATCATGACCCACTTTTAAATTATTGATAATAAACACATATGAATAAATAAATATTGAATAAATAATGAAGGCAATTTTAATTTCATCGTCACATACCGGAAAACAAAGAGCATAAAAAATTTCGTTATTACGAGCCGTGGTGACGAAAATTTACCGCACGAATATAAAAAAAAGTTAGGCGAAGAGTTTATCAAGAGTGTAGCCACGTGTGGGGCAGATATCATGACTTACACTTAGAATAGCTGACGAAAATAGACAAGTGTTTGAGATGTTGGCATAGAGGAGAATGGAGTGTCAAGAGCGGAGGGTAGGAAGACGAACGAGAAAGTTCTCGGTATGATGGGAAAGGTAAATTCCGGAGGAAATTAGGTGAAAGCAGAGTAGATGGTTGAAATTGGTAATGAGAACCGACGGCATAATTAAGACCGAGAGGGGGGTGTTTTTGGTAAGCAGGGAAGGGAAGAAAGAGAATAAGCTCTATGGATGGCGAAGAAAGACAGTATAAGGAGATATGAGGATTGTATCCGTCAAAATTAACGATTTTCACTCTCTTTAATTAAAAGCTACCTTAACCAGTTGATTACTAAAATTGAAAAAAAAGCGTTCGGCTAACCTATCTATCTCACTTTTCCTTACCCCACTGGGAGAAAACTAGGTGCATCCCGACCTCTACCCCTTTATCTATTGCAGCTATACCGCGCAGCGTTCCCATACACGCTTGATTCTTTCGATCATCGTCCTTCTAAGTCGACCCAAATCCGACAAGGAGGTGCGCGATCTTCCTTCCTTGAGGTTCCTCAGCAGCCTCCTTCGTCTCCCTCCTTCGGCGACCTCCTTTTCACAGCCATAGCTGCTTTTGCCGACACCGCCTCTCGACACGACACTCCAGCCCAACCAGCAGCCCCTCTCTTGCTCTCCACTATCCTCGGTATTTTCGAACGTCATCTGCACATCACTGCTATTGGGAGCCACAGACAGCCTCCGCACACTTAGCACGCGCGCCAGATAGGGGAGGAGGGCCCTCGACCTCGAAAATAAAGCTATCCGGGAAACGGCGCCAGCATTTCCAATATCTAACAAGATGCCGAGCTCGCTCCGGTTCAGAATATTCCTACCACCACGAGTAAATATCTGCAGATGCTAAAAATGAAAGGAAGGCAAATGAGGAGTACTCTGAGGAACTAGTCCAAACGTTCGTCGGCAAGGACAGGATGAGCCGAATAGTGTCACGTATCATAATGCCATTATAAGCATGGCCGCGGTCACAAATAAGCACCTTCCTAAGAAGCAAACAATAGATCTGTTGCACTTATATTTAGAGCTATCAAACTTGGGAAGAATTTTACAAAACTAAGCGGAAAAGCAATGGAGTAATCTATGACAAAAATCACACTAACCACAATACTATAATTACAAAGAACGACCGTCTCATAAAGAATCAATAGGTGAGAGTATATTTATGCTAGAGATAAAATTAAGAGGTGGCAAGCAGCTATATTTTAGTCATAAAAGGGTAAATAGGGCGATGATAATGACAAAAAAGATAACACAAGGGCGTAAGGAACTATTAAAAGAATGAACAAAGTGCTCTACGGCTAACTATCCCCAAAATCAAAATATTATTTGGTAAAATGTTTTCACGAACGGTTGAGAGGGCAAAACATCAATAAATTAAGAATCGATATAGGTCAAAGAGCATATTTAGATGTGAACCTTCGTTAGAAAATGACCTTTCAAGCGCACCTGGTATTAAACAAAAGTATGCACGACCGCGTAGAAAAATAAAACATATTAGCCTAAGAATACACCGGTTTTATAGTAAGCATACTATTTGTCTCATCAAGTGATACTTCGGACGAACAACATACCTGATGCGAGGAGTAAAAGATACTCATTTCCATCCTAGCCGCACAGCATAAGAGAAAGGTGTTTAACGTGTTCTCTGGGTAGCTTTGCTTTTTTCCTATTTACTCTTTCGCACAAGTGTGTTCTGAGGTGGTAAAAGGCGTGGGTGGAGATGAGGAAAAGGCAAGATAGGGGCGAGAGTTGGCCGGCTCTCTCTCTCTCTCTCACGGGTGATCTTTCGCGCGGAGCATCTCCAATCGGGGAAGAGGAGGAAGGAGCGGATGTCGCGGGGATGAAGAGGAGGGGGGAGTCTACGGGGGCGGCAATGGTAGTGGCCGGGGACGGAAGAGGAAGGGAAGGGAGGAAGGAAGGAGAGGATGGAGAGGTGAGGTGAGGTAGGGCGACGACGATTCGTCGGAGGCACTTCGTCTGGCGCTCGAAAAGTTTGCCGAGGAGTTGGCCGAGGGGACGTGAGTGAAAGGCCCTCCAACTAGTTTGCGGGGGAGATGGATGGAAAGGAAGGGAAACGGAGATAGAAAAGAAGGCAAGAGATGGGAGGAGAGTGCGGTAGGAAGACGTACAAATATGTGGAAACAGAGTAAGAGAGAGGGAGAGAGAGATGGAATATCATGAACTCCTTGAAAACGGAGAGGGGAGTGATAGAGGTGGCGACTGACATCAGTCACAAACAAATCTTGGATAAAAAATCTAACGCACGAAATTGGTGACGAAGAAAAATTTACGGACGAAGTATTTACGCCCTTGCTTCAAAGAGGAAGTAATTTCAGCGGAGAGCAAATATCCAGAAAAATTCACCAAGGATTTAGCCATTCAAATTCACTCAAAAATTATTCGAGGGCAAGAAAGAAAGTGAGAGGAAATACATAATGAAGCCTTCATCTCGGATCTATCGCGGAGTGGACGCGACTAACTCTTTCGGTCCTAGCCGTTCGTTGAACGACCAAACATTCGACCAGCCCTTCGGCCAGAACCGTTACCTGATGTTTGACTCCGATGCCTGGTCCCACACTGACTGTCTGGTGTGGCTGCCCTGTACTAGAGCTCATGAAGAGTGGCCGCAAAAATCCTTTTCTTAGTCGGTTTACAGAAGTGCGCCCGGCGCAACCAGATGGCCGTATTTTCTTAATCCGCGTTGGTACAAGCATAAACCTATTAAGCAGTCGTAGGATCGTAAACCACGGTCGTAGATGCAATAGTGTGTTATTACTCTCAAGGTAAGGTATCAGGGAATGGAGGAATAACGGAGTGAAAATCGAGGTGCGGTAAAGTAGCAAGAAGAGGAGAACATTGGAAAGGGGAAAGAAAGAATATAATGAAGCTACAGAAACTAAAAGGGTATTTGACGCAGGACAGATGGCGATTAATGGCAGTCACATAAAAATCCTAAAAAAAGCTAACTTAAGATCTTATCTTAAGATCAACGCTTTATACTTCCACCTGACCCTCTGGCGGGACGCGGCAGGAAGTTATATAAGTTAAAGAGGAGAAGCACTTGAAAAGGATTTGGGGGAGGAGAAAGACGATCATTGAGGTGCGTTTCATTATAAATAGTGTCTCAATCTGTATCGCTGCAGTGACGATGGTAAAAGTTATCACAGAGACGAGAAAGATAGACACCTAATTCAGGAGTACTAACAAGAAAAGATGAGACTTGATTTCTAGGTCAATTAATAGGGGAAATATTTTGAACAGAGAGAGGAGAGTAGGCGGGGAGGTAATGAAAGGTAAAGAAATAAAACTGAGACAAGGAGACGAAAAGAAAGGTAGAAAAATGTCGAAATAAAGGACGGAACATAACGAACCCAGTTATAGCAGAGGAGGGCATTTTAAATCCAGAAACGATGAGAGGATATCTGCAGGGCGATGACGCGAACGGGAAAGATTACAATGGGTGTTGACCACACTCGAGCCACACCGATATACGAAGAAATAGATTGAAAGAGAGAGCCGAAGGAACGTGGAGAAGGACCGACGCATGCGGACGAACCACTAAGGGACTCCGGTGCCATTCCTACTGTATTCCATCAGGATTCATTCCGGAAGACTAATTTGCCTTTGATTACATTCCCCGGTAAATGAGAAGAAGAGCCCAAGGAGATTTCGACGTCCAAGCCAGAAAATATGACGGATATTATCCTTTGACAAGAATTAGCTCCAACGGCGCAGTCCCCGTTTCTTCCTCCGAGTCAATTAAGTCCGCAGTGACTAATAACGCCTCGTTTAAAAGTACAAGGGGACCGTCAATGGAGGCAAACAACGGCGTTAGTTAAAAAGATGAGTAAATCTGGGGAACTGAGATGAGAACGAAATTATTTATTGGAGAAAAATATGATTTTGAGGAAAAACAACGTTAACTTAGACGACCACAGAATAAGGAATAAGAAAAGCATGGTGACATATAGCAAAAAAAACTGAGCCACTTCAATAATTTATCCATAAATATAAAACAATAATGAATGACATATCTGCAACAAATACAGGTACACTAAAAACAACCTTTCAAAGGAGTGATTTACGTTAAGCAAACGCCTACTGAAAACATAAATGTTAACAACAATAAATTCGAATGTTTCACGATTAATGATGTGGAAATTCATTTTCGAAGTGAGAGAGAAAAACATTCCATCATTACCCAAGTATCAGTGAAAAGGACGTGTGGTGTTCGAATATTTATAGTACAGGTAACACCGATTAGTTAGGCGTAATTGCGAATTAACGGGCTCCAAATTCAGACCGAATTGGCAAGCAGCATACAATAACAGCATTAGGGAAGAAATGGCCCAACAACACACTCACAGCTACAGATATTTTAACAATGGAGCATACTCAGCAAAACCATTCGGCTAGTAAAATCGGAAATAGCCATGTCGCCGTTTCATGGCCAATCCAAAAATTATTTAAAAAAAGGGCCAAACATGACCTTATACCAAGAAAACAACTAAATCGTAAGACCATGCTTAACGTAAGTAGTCAAATCACTATGAAGGAAATCTTTTCAGGCGGGATTATAAGTTTTTGAGGACAATATTCAACCACTCCACACGACTTTTTGAATTATTAATACGATTACTACACAGTATAAAGTACGTACCAACATTCAGATAAAAAATACAAATAAGTTTCAAATACAACATGAATCTGATAATATTTATTTGCAGTGAATAAAAACATATTTTACGAACAAACTTAACTCTGCCTCAATCACATAAACAATGGACATAACATATACACGTATTGGGTGTTACGGTAAGATATATATTGCCACTTTTGAAGCATTATAAATCGTTTTTCAGTCATTAATTATGGGAATGCATTAATAAGCGTAGCAAATCTGTTAGTAGCGTTAACATGCTAGTTGCAAATAGTTTAAAAAACTTCACTATACACCTCATCCATGAGAAATAAGAGAAAAGTAAAAGGGGCGGACCGGCATACTTTACTTTGTGACCTTTTGCAACATATCAAAACAAACAATTTTATTATTTCAAACAGAATGCACAGCAAATATATAAAATGTAGTCACAACAACTTAGTTACACCCCTCCGCTTTTCACGATAAATTACTAGGACCACATTATTTTTTCTAACTCTGCACCACACTTCCTGAAACTATTTACAGCAAAATATACAAGCTATTGTTTACCTTGGTAAATATAACATTGACATCCACTGGAATACAAGTTTAACACATTGTTAACAGAACAGTAAGTATGATTACCAGCTAACCACGGGTTAATGTTTCATCTTCAACAACTTAATGAATTTATACCATCATACAGATGATAAAAGATTAAAAATGAAATACGTTACATAGATTGCTATCGAGTCCCGTTAAGAATGATACGATCTGCAGAATAATCTAAAAAACTACCGGACTTGAAACGTTTGGAAGAGAAAGAGAATTATTAATTAATCAGGTCGGAGCCATTCATAAAAATCGGAACCGGATATTAGGGAACAGCAACGCCAGAATGGAACACCCAGAGGCAATCGAAATTAATGCGGTCGGCCGAATCGGGAGATTAAGCCAATCATCCATTAACCGCAGCAACGGCGATATATCATTATCGGATCTGAGAGCCATTGATAACGAAATAAAATCGGACCCTGAACAAGAGAGAGAGGAAAAAATATTTCCGAAGGCGAATTAATAATAACGCCGCCGGCAAAACTTACACCACGGTAGGAGGTTTTTATCGAGCTCGCGAAAAATATGCACCCGATTTTCCGATGGCCCACGCGCGCTTTAACGCATTAAAAATCGAATCCCTTTTGGAGAGACAGAATTTTCGGGGGGATAAGCTGGCCAAAAAGAGATTTAAAAAATGTAATCCGAAAAAAACACAATCATTTCCGATTGCTCCTCGGTTCTGTAGGAAGGTGGTGGTCGGGAATGAATCCTAGAAGAAGATGGGAAATGGGCGTGAACGAACGACCGCAAAAAAAAACGAATTCGAAACTGGCTACACCCCGAAGAATCTCGTTTAGTTGCAAATTCTTCCAACCAAGGCGATGAGGGAGGGGAAAAAGGACGGTCTGGCAGGTGTAATAGCAGAGAAGTAGGGAGGGAGCAGAGGGGATGGTTTTAAACTTCTCCTAATCTTGAAAAACCAATCTCAGCTCACACCGAGATTCGCACCCTAGCCCTTGGGATGAGGAGACAGCACTCTGGCCACCACAAGAACCCGATTCCAGGCTCCTTCCCCGATTCCGCCGACCTCTTCTCAGAAGAGAACCCTCGCGCCGACGTCGTCAATATGCGGCGCTGCTGCACCATAAATTAAAACCAAGGGGACGGCCACCGATCTCTCCGATTTCATCTCGGCCTCCAAAACGGTCGGCCACCGCCGCGAGGAGTTCCAGGGAGCGAGGGAGGGAAAATGAAGTTGAAAGAGAGGAAAGTTCTCTCGCGGGAAAGAGAGAGAGAGAATCAATCAAGCAAAACTCGGCTGCTCTGAAACAAAAGTCGGCCGGCTACCGAAAATAATGGCTCGAGGAGGGTAAAGCGAAGGAGGGAACGGGATAGATCGAGAAGAAACCTATAATGGCGAGGGCACGGAGAAAAGAGGGTCGGAGGAGGAAGGAATTGTGGCAGAGACGGATCATCCAAAGAAGTAGTAGTACCTAAGTTCAGCATTCTTCGACGGAAATGGTCATTTCGCACTTACTGTTTGTCACTTTCACGCTGGGGATACATTACTCGTACAAAGGTGCGGTAGCTACCACCCAAAAATTATGAAATTCTAGGACTTATTTAGGTTTTTTTAGGACAAAATTTTCATCTTTCCAGGGAAAATATCCGTTTCTGGCGTTGATATTTTACAGAAGGCGCGAGAATCGGCGCTCCACGCATTAATGTTCGATTGAGGAGTCTTATGAACCCATCGGGTGAGAAAATCGAATTCCTTTATGATGGCGCCTCACGTTTCAGCTGAAGAATACCACCAGAAACTCTTATTGCGGTAAAATTAATTACGAGACCACAAATGAGCTCCAAAGCATCATTATGACAAGTTGCTAAAATCTCTCAGTTCAAAAATCATCGCACGGTACCAAAAATGAAAGTCTTGACAAGGCGAAAACAATCAATTTTCAATTGGGAAAGCAAATCCAGGATAATTTCTGCTTCCCGCAACTTTTAATGGTCTTCCAGGATTTCCCGGCCTGTGGCAACCCGGACGAACAAATATTCAAACCAACGATAATTTACTCCGTTGAAGCGGTAGGCAATGATTCCACCTCGACAAGTCGTTGCCTCTATATCCATCCATCTCCATCCCTTTTTCTCATTTACCTCCCTTCGGTCTCCATCCATGCGAAAGGGAGGTAAGTGAGAAAATAGAAAATGAAAGATAACATTGATTCTACCATGCAGATTGGAGGTATGACAGTTGCTAAAATGACATTGTACTAACTCGAGGACTTCTCAGTCACTCCTGTACTACATAATGTAATTTCTGTAATCATTTATTTCTTCCTCCAGGCCCAAATACAAGCTAATACTTCTCACCACCTTAGAGTACACCAAGCCTAGTTTTCCCCATATTCCTATCTCCTAATGTTCTTTCAATCACAAAAATTTGCATTCATTACCACTCAATTTAAAGTATTCTCCACCCTTGCGACGATGATAATGGCCCGCTGAGCATTTCAATAAATCGTCCCGTACGATGAGTTATCATACAACTCATTCATGTATACTCAAAAGGATTCCACCATTGCCGCTGCCTCGGCCATTTCTTTTTCCCCGATTCCACTCATTACCTCTCCCACCACCTGAATTCCCATATCCGTATTTCCATTTCGTTATGTAGCATAAATACGGGATTGAAATAATTTAGTGAAAGAAAAAATAATGACAGCAGACTATGTCAGATATTTTTGTTACGTATCGACGTTACGACTAACAAGAATAAATACACCCCATAACATACTTTCTGATAAAATCTTCCTCAGTAATACATATTAAAGACCTCGTTTACACTTCGTTTCCTCTCATCAATGCCTGAATCCGCCTACCTTTTATGACTTTTGTTCAAATGATATCACGGTCTTTGTTCATTTCACATTTATATGGGTCTCACGATCATAGTGATTTTACAATGCCTTCTTATTACCCAACCGGTGCGACCTCATTTACTTTATTCACTCTCTTTTGTCCGAAGCCATTTGCACAGGAAATTTTTATTGAGAGCTTCGACGGCTGCAGTCATTCAGTATGGAGTGATGATAAAGAGCCATAGATAACATCAACTCTCAACAGGGATTATTTTCCGGCACTCATACTGGCGCGCCAGTATGAGTGCCATGCGCCTCTCTGTCCATGGAGCCATGGCGGGCAGCAAGTGCCGACACACCAAAACATTTAACGCATCCATAAATATAGGAGCATTTACAAACACTCCAAAAGCTGACACTCTATTGAAATCAAAACTAAGTCAAGAAATATTGAGGAGTTAGGTACCATACGCATTCATCGGGAAGTTCGAGAGGAAACGGATATAATATTTTATTAATACGGACAATACGAATCCCAATAACAATAGGAAGTAGCCAGTTACAATAGTTATGGATTACCACAGTCGAAAGGGGAGGACGTAAGAGCAGACATTGAGAGAAAGAGGAAGAGAAAAATGGGATTGGATGAGTCCCTTTTTATTTATTGTTTTTTTAGATGGCCCGGCATGCCTGCGAGCGGTAAACACGGAAAGGGAAATATAATCGAGTGAGGAGACAATCAGAAACTCGACAGAGAGCGAGAGGCTTACAGAGAGAGAGAGAGAGAGTGTGTGTGTGCACGCTTATGTGTGCGTGCGAAAGCGTAGAAAACGAGTTCTTTGGAGTTACTGCAGCTATTACTTTTTTGTTTCATTTAAACGCAGATTTTTTGCACACGATTATCTCCCGTGCTCCCTCGAACGCAGTACGCTGTTCGAAAGGATTCGCGCAAACCGGTACATACAAAAAAAATCCAAACAAAAAAGTCTCATTTCCGTTTTCTTTATTTAATCCTTCATTTTTCCACGGTCCTCCGTGCACACACCGACCATCCCCTCCCGTATCGTACCGTCATTTTTTTAAAAAACGTTCGTTTACGAAACTGTTCCTCTCCTCTCTTTTTTTCCTCCAACGCACCACTACCGGGATATTAACCGGATAACGATAGGACACATCTGATTAGATAATGGAAGTGAGAGATTGGACCGAGCGGCGGAGAAAAGCTGGTTGGGTGGATAAGTAAAGGATGGAGAGAGAAGAGAACACATAATGCACGAGCGAGGATTCGCAGATTTATTTTTGTTTAAAGCAGTTCTTCCGTAGAATGAAGCAATTTCATTTTTTGTACGGGTGTAACCCACGGAAAACACGTTCTCGCAGTAAAAAAACATCAGCTAAATTCTTTCCCCACTAATTAATTTACAAGTGACACTGAAAATTACACAGACTTTAGGACTAAAATGGGAGATGTACGATTAAAATGGCATTTTTTCAGCCTTTATTGAGAAAATGGCGCTAGTAAGTAAAGCGCTAAGTAATCTACCAGTTAAGTTAGGCTTAAATGGGATATAGTAAAAATACTCTCTACTATTATAGGCACAGACAGACATCTACCAATACAATAGAAGCCTTCCTCTTAGCATGTTTTCCGCCATGAAAAAAATAGATGTTACGGTGAAATCACTATGTAAGAATTTCTAGAGGAGAATGATTTCGAGTAATTAAATGGCAATAAAATTACAACATAAAAGCCCATCGTAGACTTAAAGAGTAATTGACAAATTACTGCAGATATAAAAACGAAAACGACAGTCAAATTTTTTAGAATACGATTTAAAACAAATTTTGTAGAATTGTTATAAAGGCCAAGAATAAATGTTAACCAGCATTTTCATTACGTCTTTCGAATAATCACGAGTAATATTGCAAATAGTAACTAGAAAATTGTATATTGGACGATATACGTACAAATGACTTTATTCCCTGTCATCAATAAACATATTTTACGGAGGAGTATTTGAAAGAGAGTAAGCAATTTAGCTCACAGTTCAACTCCTCGGGCTGGAAAAGTCATTCATTTAAATTGTAATTGACGACCAATTCGAGTGGGAATATGGTATTTTTGAATTGTCTTTCCGTAGCCAAGGGGTTATCGCTCGCTTCAATGAAAAAAGTATTCTGTAAACGATGAACGCGATAAGATTTCTCATTTCTCTTGATCTAATCAGTCACGAGTGAAGCAAAGAAATCGAGACTCCACGGCAAACGTTGGAACAAAAAAAACGACGGCCTTCTCCACAGAGAAATGGGAGAATGAAGAGGAACACGAGTCGAAATTAGTACGGTGATAGAAAGATCAATCACGCAGTGTAAACGGTCTAATGAAGAATTTACTCCTAGCGGTGAACAGGGGCCCTACGCACATTATTAAAGTAGACGGTATTTTCGGACACTACGAAAGAGGGAGGCCCATCCAGCCTTTCGTGCGCTCTGGCGAAAGGTCACCGTTTTTCACCCGCGGGCCAAGAGCCAATATTAGAAAGGGAGGAGGAGCTTCCTGTATCTAAAAGCCCCGCTATTAATTAAACCGGACAAATTGAACCAACCCAAGGGGAAACTCCGCGCTCAAACTAGACGATCCCATTCACTCAAGGGTAACATAAGTGTTATATCAGTATCCATCAGTCGATGCTCATTTGGTCCCGTGAATAGATACAACGATTTTTTTCTTTGAAAGCCTGAAAGCCATGGTAGGGAATGTAGCAGAACAAGGCAGAATGGAAGAGAAACTTCAACTTCGCAGATAAGCCTGTCGGGGGATAGTTTGACGGGCAGAGAAACTGTTTTTTTCATGGGATAACCTTTATCCAATCTCATATGGAGCGTTTTTCGTGTTATACTCTCGGGATGAAGCCTTTAAAGCAGACATTAGTTATGACAAGCGTTGCATTGCAAGGAAACATTCTGTTTTGTCTCACGAAACGTATTATATTTTTTTAGCATGATACGAGAGGATTAATGATCAGTACTAAATCTCATCGTGTAATTTAAACATAGAATACTGTGAATGGCATTTTCACGACGGTTAATCCACTTGACACCAGATTATGCATTACAACCGTAGAGTAGGGTGTTGCTTATTTTTATTTTTTCTCGGATTTTTGATTTCTACCTCTTAAAATATGCTATGGGGTGTAGAATGGATACATTGCCTTACACCCCCCTGCGCCTCCCCTAACGAGAGCCGGCGGAAGGAGGGAGGAGTTACTTACAAACTTCCATTGTTTTACATTGTTATAAATTCAGGCGACTGTTTCGTTGCGATTAACCATTATAGATGGAATCATTAAGAATGATGTTTAGAGACAACTATGTGTACGTCTTCGTACCCAAGTTTGCGTGTCGGTTCGCAGTCGGATTTCGAATGGTGTAGAGTAAATATTCGGAGTCAAAACGCTAGTGCTAAAAACGATGTCGTTTACCACGCGCAAGTCTAGTGAAGTATTCCTAATCGGTGTCCCCGGAACTGTAGCCGCTTGTTTCCCGAAAAATAAGCTGCCTTTGATTCGCGAAGTGCTGCAGGTGTTCTATCACCACCACATAACCCTGAAACAAGGAGTGCGTGCAAGTGCGAGAATAACGATGAGGTCCGTGGTCCCATTCTGGACTGTTTTGTCGAGAATTCCAATTATCCAGGAAATACGTGGTATTGAGAAAATAGAGGCACTGTACGGGGAGCTGTTAAAGCTCAAGAAAAACTCTCGACGACGCACAACGCGACAAATAAAGAATGAAGTGGAATTTAAAGAAAAACTGGATCAGTTGTTTGATATTGCCACCGTAGATGCTCTAGAAGTTATGCAAAATGATGAGGGCAAAGTGTTCTTGAAAACGCAGAGGCGACCGGGACGTCCTGGTAGTATAAGTGCTTCAAAAGATCTTAAGTTAGCACTCTTAGAGAGAGAGGAGGCAGCGAAGTCGGCGCGTCGAGCGGAGAGGAAGAGAAGATATGACGAGTATCGCAAGAAGTCTGAGTTAAAGAGTAAACAGGAAGGTAAGTTATAGGCCTTGTAAAACTAAATCTCTATCGATTTCCTTTTTATGCAATGACATTGTTGTTAATGATACAATATTCTTTTAGGAAATGACGATATTCTTCTCTTAAGTAGTGAGGATGTTCCTGAAACAGATTCTATTGATGATAAGCCAACGGGGTCGTCAAATAAAAGGCAGAGGTGTAGGAAAAACCTCATAACACCCCAGATCGCACTGACCTGTGATGCCTTGGGAATTAGCGCAAGAGGAGCGTCAAAGGTTCTTGCTGCTACTATGAGTAGCACTGGGCAAAACATTAACGATTATAATGTCAACTACTCCTCGGTGCATCGACAAAGGACAAATCAACGTCAGAAGAGGGCTTTATCGATTAAACAAAAGTTTAAGCCAGACCCCTGCCTAACCCTCCACTGGGACGGAAAAATTGTACCCGATCTAACCAGCAAAAGAAATGTAGATCGCATTGCAGTTGTAGTAACAGGGGTTACTAGCGATCAACTACTAAAGGTAATTTTTAAGCATTCGTTGAATCAAGTAATTTAAATATTATTTTGCATATTACGTCATTAAATGGTCCAATAAATCTTATGACCGATTGATGAAAGAAAAAAAAAACATTACAGATTCCAAAATTCACCGAACCTGCCAGTGGGCGGGCAACTGCTGAGATTGTTTACGACTGTGTCGTGGAGTGGAGATTAGAGGACAAAATTAAAGCATTTTCATTTGATACTACTAGCGTAAATACAGGTAACGAGATGTTTTCATATCTTAGGTTCTCAGTTTATCATATTTTATGGAATTTTCAACCTAAAAATTTCTTTTTTATCATATATTAGGTTCAAAGAATGGTGCTGCAGTTCTTTTAAAAGATAAACTACAGCAAGATGTTTTGTATCTTGCTTGTCGCCACCATGTCTTAGAAATAATCCTGGAAGCAGTGTTTAAGCATAACCTTAAACCTGTGGGTGGGCCTGATATATCGATCTTTAAAAGATTCCAACAAGAGTGGCCAGTTATAGACAGACATAATGTTCAAGCTCTTTCAGATGAGCATATTGCTAAGTATTTTAGCGGGGATGCATCAAACAAGATAGTTGATTTTGCTCTCAACAAAATAGAGGTAATAATGAGCTCTGACTATACATACTTATACCTACTTACATTCACTTGCATTATCATTTTAATACATGCGTAAGATATACTTAATTCCTTTTTTCAAATGCATTCACAGGTTGGTCAACCTAGAGATGACTATTTGGAACTTTTAAACCTTTCTCTTGTCGTACTTAGAAGACATCCCCCTAAAGGCATGAAGTTTAGAGCACCCGGAGCATTCCATAGGGCTAGATGGATGGCTAAGGCAATATATTCATTAAAAATATGGATTTTTAGAAATCAGTTTATTTTATCAGAAAGTGAAAGAAACGGACTACTAGCTGTGACTGTTTTCATTTTAAAAGTATATATATTTTCATGGTACACAGCCACAGACGCTCCAGGGGCACCAAAAAATGATTTGAAACTAATAACCAGGTTGATAGAGTATAGAAACTTTGACAGTACAACAGCATCTATTGCCCTAAAGAAATTCAGCTGGCACTTGTGGTATCTGAGTGATCAGTTGTCGGCACTCTCATTTTTCGACGATAGTGTCAGCCCATATGAGAAAAAGAAAATGGTGTACAACCTAAAAAACGAAGAAGGTGTACCAAATCCTTCTAAACGACTGCCCATGAATTTGGAATTTACCAACAGGTTAGCGCTGGCAGATTTTGTCACAACGAATAGTTTCTCATTCTTTCAAATACTTAGTATTCCAGTAGATTTTTTGGAAGAGGATCCTGTGACATGGCACAACAACAGCGACTACAGAATTAGTCAAGACAAAGTGAAGACTTTGCGTGTGACCAATGATCATGCTGAACGAGCTATCAAGTTGATGGAGAATTTCAACAAGACTATTACATACAAAGAAGATAGTTTCCAGCATTTACTCCTTGGTGCTGCTCACTTCCAAAGGGCTATAAAAGACTCGCGGAAGTCCATCGTTAAAGAGCAATGTCCTTTGGATTTGTGATAATAAATAAGTGTTCTTAATATGTTGTGCTGCTTTATTTACGACTTTGTGACAGCATTAAAGTAAGGAAGTTTTTCTGTGAGTCGATGTTGTCTATTTCACTAACTTAACAGCAAAAAATGTAATTTTTCTTCCTCTTTACGACAAAAGCGTAAACCCATGTATAGATTAGAGCTTTACGTCAGTCTTGTAATGATTGTAACTTCGTGTGACTCATTAGCGGTGTGAAAATTTCACCAAGGTATTCGACTCCTTCCGCCGGCTCTCGTAAGGGGAGGCGCAGGGGGGCATAAGGCAATGAGGGGCGCAGGACCTATCAGCTGACCGCGAATGCGGCCTGCGAGCAACCAGCTCGCCGTTAGGGGTGTGACGCGCGGCTGTAGATCGTAGAAAAGTATTTTATTCCTGGAAAACTGTTGAGCGGTCGTAAAAATGGAGCGAATTTCGACCCAAAAGGGTTGTAAAATTGTGCGTTACCCCTTAATTTGATGTTATTTCCTCAAATCGGGAAAATTGAATGTTATTGCATTTATAGCGACCTCTAAATGTTAAGCAATCGGGCTGAAATTTTTAGGATATCCATTCTACACCCCATAGCATATTTTAAGAGGTAGAAATCAAAAATCCGAGGAAAAAATAAAAAATAAGCAACACCCTGCCGTAGAGGCATGTAGAGCATACGCCAACTCAAATTATTATTTAATTACTTCTTCAACAACACTGCGTCCCAACTAGCACGCGGAGAAGGCATATAATGGCTATGTTATGTAAAACACATTCACTTACTACTCTCGGTCTAAATATTCAGGTCATAACTGAGGAAAATAGCTTTTCAAGGGATAGACAACTCAAGAATGGTGAGAAAATGGCCAAAAACTAAGTCCTTCATCTGTGAAGGGCAAACGCAAATGTAGCTCCCTCTCTCCTTCCTTCGTTGATTGAAAAAACCTACCAGAAATTCGATGCTCCACAGAAGAATCTCGCAACTCGACTATTTGTGACAACTACAGTCAACGGTTTAAAACTTTTTAGTTTCTCATGCAGGGGAGCGCCTTTTTCTAAGCAGGTACATAGCAAATCTACCGACATACTTTTAGCTCCGCAGCAAAAAGCGCGTACCCGATTGCTTTTACACAGGGAAGCATGAAAGAAATTACTTGGCATTCAACAGTTTGATTGGTAAGTTTTAGAATAGTTCCTAACTTAAAGGCCCTATTTAATTATTATTCAACAACCACAAAACTATCCATTTTCCTAGCACTTAAGTCTTCATGCAATGGATAGTGTAAAAAATACACCCTAAGTCACGGCAGCAGTAGGAAGGAGGAAAAAGCTAAAAAAAACGAATGCTATTCTCCATACGGCTATGACACAGCCGCCAGCTATTTCTACGCAATTAAACGATATATTCTTGGATTTAAGATAATCACAGCCCGAAAACGTTGACGGTTACCACTACGTGGCGTGGAAAAATAGCCCGTCACCCGATCAATCTCATGATAAACAAATTACTCGGGCGCGCAAAAACTGACAAAAACAATTGAAAACCCAGCAAAGACCGCCACTAAACGGAGAAAAGGAATGAGAGAGGCTCCAGGAAGCCATCCCTCAGAACCTTAATCCTAACACTAACCCTAGCATCTCCTCCACTGCCCGGAATCCCACAAGGGCACTCGGAGAGCGATGAAAATTAGATGGAGTGACCAGGTACGCACGCAACTGCCGATCCCCGCCCCCGGTGTTCGACCGGCATTGAGCGGTGGGAATAAAAAGGTGGGAGGAAACTTGGTGGGAGGACGCGTGAGTGGAAAAGATAAATGTAAGGGGACTAATTAAAGGATCGGAAGGGGTGGGTAGGGATGGAAGAGAGAGGGAGTGTAAGGAGGAGAGGGAGCCGGGGAAAGACTAAAGAGAAAGAGAGAGTGAAAGGCACGCTTGCGGAATACTCGCCGAAGGGCAAGCAAAAAGAGGGAACTGTATAGTGTGGATGTGGGAGGGAAAAACGTTCGGGATACATAAAAAAAGGAAAAATGAGTGGAGTTTTTGGGAAGGAAGACCGCGGCCGTAGCAGCGGAGAGGGAAAGAGGATGAGTATAAGAGGGAAAAGGACGAATAAGAGGGTCAATAAAGCTCCAGGAGGAAGCGGCGATTTTTTTTAATCAATCCAAGTACCACTCGATATCGGTTTCCATGTCGAGGTTGGTGAGGAGGGAGGGTAGACGGAAAAGGAGGGACGCTGAGAGCTAGGACGGGTGAGTTTTAGGGGAGAAGGGAGGCAAAGGAGATAAAGAGAGAAAAGTGGGAAAGGGCGAAATGGAATGTTTGGGCCCAGGGGCAGAGGGAGAAAATCGGGAGAGGAGGCGGCAAGAGCCGCGGGAATTTTTTTTCGGCAGTCGGAATGATCCAAGCGGTGGACGCTGGAACCGCGGAGGGGTGGCGCGGAGTCTGGGGCAAAATGCAGCCGACGGATGGGCAGCTATAGACCTCGGGCAGATTCAAAGCTTACAGTGAAAGGGATAATCACATCATCCACGTCGAACTGAACACATTCTGAGAAACCTCCCAAAAACAATAATGGAAGGAACAACGAACGGGTGCAATAACAGAGACTGTCAGACGTTCAGAATACGTGAAGCAAACCATGTCGTATGACAAAATAGAGAATTATGAAGGAATGAAGCGGTGAACGGGGAAGAAAATGAAAAGAAGAGCTCAGAAAACCAATACACTGATTAAAGGCTGATGATCGAGTTCGAACAAACGTATTTCATTGCCAAGGTGGGAAGGAGCAGGAATTGAGAGTCAGGGAGTGGGTTCTGAAGGTTGAGCGGGGTTTGAAGTCACTTGCGAAGGGATATAAGAAGGGTCAATGCGAGACGGTAATCTGCTACTTAATAGCAAGATTAGAGGGCAACGGAATTAGGGAATCAGAGAATAGAAATCCATTACATTATTATGGTGATTTGATATGCTTGTGCAGCAAATTTAAAACCCGTTTCAGGAAAATTGACCCTTGTACATATCGAAGTCAGCAGAAACCGCGCGGAATCTGGATGTTGAAGGTAAAATCACATGATGGATCTCTCGGAGATGAGTTTAATCTAACCTCGAGTCGACTTGACTGGCAGCATCATCAATTCCGATTTTTCAAATACAGGCTTGCACAGTTATCTTTGTACCTATAAAACTCCTAGTAACTATTGTACACTCACTATATCTAGCACTACAGATAAACGTACTTCGGCTACTAGAGCCGTTTCTCTCTAACTACATCTAATTTTTAGACAGGATCAGCAGCATTCGAGGCGACTGGAATGATCACCCCTCCGAATTGATCAGACCCAAACGATGCTTAACTTGGTTGGCTGAGCGGGAACCGGCATTTCCACCAGGGTAAGTCGTTGCCACAAAACACTCTTCTCATTGTTAAGGCATGTAAAACTGAAACATTTAATGAGTAGGTAAATATTGTTTTAAACCTATTAATGTATAGTTAAGAACTTCTCTCGCGCACAGACGAGTCTAAAAATGCCTTCTTGAGTAGAAGAGCGATTTCACAGTAATACTATTTGCTGCGAAATGCGGAATCCGACATAACATTTAGTGGAAGGATGCATTCCTTAGCAGAGTGGGTCAACCTTGAGAGAACATCTCCTTTCAAGTACTCATTCGTACACCAAAACCTATAGTGCCCACATCCAGAAAGTTTTAAAGCACATGGAGAAGTTTCCAGTAGACTTGTTGAGCTCACTTGAGCGCCTTTCTCTACGTCATCAATGCGTCAAACACAAGTATGTATAAATATACCAGCCACATTGGAAGGGCCACATATGCTCTCAGAACTTCATGGGAGAGACAAACTTCCAAGTTTCTGAAATGATACAACTTCAGGTTATTAATGCAAGCCGTGTTCTCTAGTTTTATCCATTAATCTACAGACTGCTTTCTGTCCAGCACTTGGCGGGCAGGGGAGTACTTGGGATTCGACCCTGAAGTGGAACGAGTACTGTACGCCTGCCGAGTCATCATTCGTGCCACACATCCTGGCTTAATGATGGTTCGTTAATTAGGATCCTGACTAATGTTTCAAGCTCATAGCATAATAATCTTGATTATTTCAGGAACACAGAAAAATATTAGCACAATCCCCATTGTAAACTTTCAGGTTTTCCCTTATCTAAGTGTCTCATAAATACACCCTCAATGAGAAAACAGAATATTTTTCGCAAAACTTTATCAAATTTTGACGGGGAGAATCAGATAAGAATTTCTTTGGATAGGGTGTGCGTTTCCGGTCTTCCTATTTTCATATTTCACAGTCTTTACCAAATATTTCAGATCCTGGCGGAGCACAGCTAAATGGTGCAAATTCGTCGGAACAGATGCTTACTGAGCTAAAAATGCGATGATATACCTCCAATGGCACGATCTCCAAAGGTTTATTTAATTCAAATACGGTCACTGGTTTCACTCAAATTAGAAAAAGAGCTGGACTGCATTATAGAGTCAAAGAGCAAATCTTTGGAATGAATAAAATTTAAAAAATATTTCTAAAACAATGACACTGTAGAAAATGATTTGTAACAATAAGCGTCCGATAAATACGCTTGCAAACAAGTGCGGAAATGATATAAATTTTTAAACATAGTTTACGGAAATCAGCGCCGATGTTACTGAGGTTACCTTTCATGATATTGTAGAAACAAAGATTGTAAAAATTAAAACAAAAATAGGATATAGCCTCGGGCTGAAAAGATGTGATGGCAGAGACGACTGAGCCACAGAAAATAGGGGAAACGGGATAAAAGCATATTACAGAAGAGTGGTCGGACCCGCACTAAATAAAATACATATTTCTCGTGAGACGGGAGCCACACAAACGTATTTTAATCACCTGCAATGAGTCATTGAGGAGGAACGTTGAATGCCGATCAAAAATTCGAAAGTATACTGATGGTGTGAGACACGATTCTGAGTGAATGTAGAATTTCCATTGAGCTGACCACCGAAAGTATAAAGGAGAGAGACGTGGGAGCGACCGGATAAAAAGCTCTGCATAACCCTAATGAGACACGAGAACGTAAAGAACACGCCCGAAACGTGAAAAAAGCGTAGGGAGGGAATGCGGGGCCATATCCACAACGCACAGCGACGACGAGGCGAAAGTGGACGAGACGGACGGAAGCATTTCGCAACGCTGTCACATCTCTTTCCCCTCCCCCCACCCTGAATCGCAGTCCCCTTAAAGTGACGCACGCGATTATCGCCGACGTAGACATCCCGAGAAACGACCAGACGCTCTCGTGCCCAGTCCAATTTCCCCCTCCCATCACTTGAGTTAGCGTAACGCAGGACCGCACGCACTAATTTATGCGAGCGAGCGTTTTTATTTAAATGAAAAACCTAGCAGCATCCACTACTCTGAACATACGGAAGCTGAGGGAGAATTATCGTCACTCTACCGCAATCTTTCAGTTTCTTCCCGTGAATACTTACTTTACGGGTGGTTGAACTACAAAAAGGTATACTGTATCACGAAAAATTGGGTAATTCGTAATATGTTTCCAACATTACCTTAGCATTTAACTTCCTTTCCGCGGGGATATGTTTGAACTTTCGATCAGGTCGTTTCCAGGGTCCTTGGTTAGAATAGATAATCATGACCCGGTCGGTACAATTATCCCAACCGACCTATTTTTTTTATTTCATAGCGATATACTTTCCATTATCCACTCCGAATACACGAATCCCAATCCGTTAGCAGGAGAATCTATGTTTTAATCAGATGCGTGGTTACATTCTACCTTTAATTTTAATTGCTAAGTAGCAACGATAAAATCAACGGAGATTGCCTTGTAATTAAAAGGAATATTCAGTTCTATTAATGCGCGCAGTCGAAACAAAAATCTTCCCAGCTACAAGAGAAATATACGAATACAATTACACACCACGGGAGGAAGGTACTCTATTAAAAACGGACGATTTCAAAACTATTAGACTACATTCATTAAGGGTATCTAGATTCCCTTCAACTGGTATTGTATCCGGTCGCAACTTTAAATGTCAACTTCAACGTTCGTCTCAACTTACACAGCTCTTATTCCCTTTTGCTGACTGAGCAAATGACATCCCAATAGACCCTATACTGAGAGGAAAAAACTTTTAAACTCTTCCGTACTCGAAGGTCCTTTAAATATTTCGAATTCCTAGCTCCCTCTAATGGAAGCGAAGTTGATGCCACCATCGCCAAATTTATTTAGAAAGTCACCAAGTTCGGAGAGTTGGGTATGAAGGGAACATTTTACATGGAACCAGACAAAAGGGGGCCGAAGTAGAGGGTAAGAGACAAAAGGCAGGCACAATGGGTAGGTACTTGGGCGAGGGAGGCAACGAAGAAGGGGGGAAGGACTTTGAAAAGATGGTCCCGAGCACATGGAAGGGAATGGGTATGAGCGGGGACGAAGAAGTGAAATGGCTGGGATAAAATGGCGGACAGAGTTTACCCAGTGAAGGGAATGGGAGAGAGGGAACGCAAGGATGAAAAGAGTGGACGCCTAAAATAAGAGAAAGGGTGCTGCGAGTCGATCCGAGCGAACTTCATCGAATGGGGAACGATGCGGTTCTATTATGCAGCGTCCGCTTCCTCTTCTGCAACATAAAGAAAGGCGATCGTTTCACATCGTGCGTAGGCAATTGACCCAGACGCAGAATTTGCCTTTGGTACCGCAAGAAATAAAGGGCTTTTGGTAATTAGGGGGCATACGCGAGTCTTAGGAGTGGGCCTGACTTTTCGGAAGCGGTCGTTTCAAATAAAAGAAAAACAAGAAAGGCAGCAGGCATTGGAAATGGGACGCCGCTGAAAGAATGGCAACGATCGACTGGTCCGACCAAAGGCCTAATAAAAGTTTCCCAAATTGGATGAAGGAAAAGTACTGGAATGCGATTGCAAGATGAGAAAGATCAACCGCGCTCATTTTGTGTGAAAGTAGTACACCATTAAGCCTCTGCTGGAAGAGAAGACTGACAAAATATAAGTTTTAAACGATGAAAAGAAGGGTAATGGCATCAAATTTATTAGTAAAATGCCTTCATTATATATGGAGAATGATAATCTGATCTGTCAAACTTGAGCTTCGGAAAGGCTTTTCCGTAAGTCAATTAGGAGCATCACTGCGCGTTTGGTCTTACTTTTTCCTTTTAATTCCTGCACTCCCAGATTTATAGTTCAACAAGACAGTCAATAAAACACAATTAGTCGACCGCAATAAGTTGCTCGTTGCCCCAGACACCTAAGATTTCTTACTGCGCTCTGGAACGAATGTCCTCGGATGAGGAAACAGCTGCCGGGTATAGCTCACTCATCTCACAAGCTATCGAATCTCACATTTAATCCACTGCTTACCGCTCTGATAATTACTCTTCACTTTGACAACATTATCGGTTATAGTTACCTTGTATCCACCCAGCTAGTCGCAGTTCTTCCAACCCCTTAAAAAGAAAATGACGTAACAAAAGTAGTACAAAGCCTAATAATAAATTTCCAGAGGAAACACCGCATTTCTGTGACAAGCGAACTATGGTACCGCTTTGATCACAAGAGGACGAACCAGTTTATTTTCCCGCAGTCAGTTCCAGCAAATTTTAGAGGCAGTACGATCCGTCCATTCGCTTAGGCAGGCGAGCAATTACCGTTCGAATGAATGACGCCGCAATTGGTCGGCTGAATTTGGTTTCCTCCATAGGAAAACAACCTAAAAACAGACCGAACATCCAGAAATGCATTCATCCCGAGCCATAGTTTCCGAGGATTACAATCTATTATTACAGACGGAGTGGAAGGGCATGCGCTTCCTGATGACTTCTCGAGAAGAAGTCCGAAGTAATGATTACTTCTGCAGATAGAGTCACCCACAACTGAGGAAAAGATCGAAGGATGAGAGCCAGACGAAAGGTAATTCAGGCAGGGTCTGCAGCACAGTGAGACGACTACGAAGCGCCGAGCTAAATTTGGACGGCCAATTGCGAGATTGGGTTGATTCTATCGTGTGATTTACTACTTAAATCACATCAGTAACTTTTTCCTCAGTTCCATCAATGGGCACAATGAGAATCTGAAACGGCAAAGGACGTTGCGTTGCACTGCACGCCACTGAATCTCAAGCACCCTCTGTGATCACCATTGGCTTGCACTACTCTTTTGTTAAGTGCTTTCGCAAGCTCTTGCAGCAAATAATATGAGCTCAATTTCCGCCCACGCCCACGGAAGAATATATACGTATTAACACCAGCTTTATTGAAACTGTCCCAATGAATGAAGAGAGGAGGAACATCGTCGATTAATGTCGAAAGGGAGGTCTGCGATTCTACCTTTCAACACTACCCTAAGTCGAATTCCATGTTCGAGAGGAGTTTTCTCATTTTATGAAAACGAAATTCTTGTGCGAAAGACTTGGGTAACTAAGTTTTCTTATTTCATAATTATAACATATCCCCCTCCGAGAAAATAGGGAGAAGGAAGAACGAGAAATGAAGAATCTGAGCGTTCTGGCATGTCCTCAGCGAATTCATGATTGTAATATGCGTGACGGTAGAAAGGATTGGTAGGATACGGTCGAAGAGGAATCTTCGGATCGTATGACGGGATAGTTTTTGAATAATGGAAGTTAATAAGAGGAGTAGAAGATTTCGTGCGAATCGGAAGAAACGTCGCCCCAGAAATGGCCAAAACCTTAGCTTCCCTGTCGCCTCCCTCCGACGCAGCCTCCCAGCTCTCCCAACCTACTCTTTCGGGCGTCGAGTCGACGGGGAAGGCCCCGGATAATGAAATCGATCCATCTCAGCAAACCGACATTTGCCGAGTTAATTCCATTTCGCTACGACCGCGCCCCCCCTCTCCCAACATCCCGTCCACCAACACTGCCCCTTCCGCCCGTGGAATATGCCCTCTCCTCAATCCTTTTTTCTCTCCCTCATGATCAACTCCCCCGTCTCTCAAGCCCACAGCTACTCGAAGGCCGGTTGTAACGAAAAATTAACGTCGCATTGACGTTAATGTAGACTGTATATGACAATCAAATGCATCGTTACAGGTAGCCTTCGGACTCTATCAACTCTACGCAGAATCGAACGAAGTAAATTAGCGTGGGTTAGGTCAAGTTTGAGATACGTGTGAAATGTGAGAAGAGCGATCTTGTGTGGTGAAAAAATAGCCAGTTGTTTCGCGATTGGCTGTCGTCGTTTATTTGAGGTCCGACGGCACTGTGAAGATGGAATCAATAATAATAAAGCTACGCAACTTAAAGCGCTATTAGCGGTGTACAACAAAGAAAGTTAGCTAAATTACTCATTTCTCACGTGTGGCCATTTATTGGGTCGTGCTTCACAAAATTCCTCACAGGATTTCTATTCTCATTTTCGCAAATATACTCGTTACTCCATTATTGTTACGCTTTTTCACTCATAATAGCACCCTCACATTTCACTCACTTGGCGTGGCGTAAGTTGCGCGTTCCACAAGTTTTACGATTACCACTAACACCACGGAGCAAGAGATATATACAGATAAATATAATGAACTGAGGTTCCAGACCAAATAAGGTGGGCTTCGATGGAGATGATATTACCTTTAATTAATTCAAGACTATCTCCTAAGACTATTTCCGTATTCCTATTCTGCATACGAGAGCTCCTCTCTCTGCCAAACATCTTCTTTTCATCGCCTTCAGCATTCCCTCGCCCAACATTACCAGCTTTATTCACCTATTCCACGTCCTCCAACGCACTCGTTTAGTTTCCCCCTTTCGACCACCATGCCCAGCTCTTTATCGTTCGTCATCCTCTTCAAGGCCCTCGGCTGAAATACCTCTAATTTACACTAACCGTCTTTCAATTTTTCCAGATGTGTACCATTCGATGAAGCGCTCCAACATTCATTGCAGAGTTCCTACCAGCAGTCCTCTCTTATTAGGAAACAGCGGGTTCCCTAACACTATTTTTCACTGAATGTTTCCACTACATGTTTCTTTTTCTCCAAGGTACTGCTCTGCCTCCTTCAGGTTAACACATGGTTTTTTAACTGAATGTCAATACTCACCCGATTCATTCCGTTGGATTTGTCAAAGATTATCTCATCGCATTGTCTTACGATTCATCTTATTTACGGTTTTCCCGCACTGATTTGTCAACTTTTTCAATGAAAGATTGTGATAATTTAGGAGATTAGCAAGTTAAGCCTAGTAATGCAATGGCTGAAATTTTTATAAACCAGGCACAGCGCCTTTGACATTCCATCCCACGCCCATGACGCTCTCCCAAGGAGTAGCGTAAATACTTCCTTCCCACTCTCTTCGTCCACTTGGGCGAAAAATGACCAAAGATCACGACGAGCAGTTTTCCTGGGGAAGAGTCCTCCGAATGGATGCGACCATCGTTGTCTGCCGGAGACAAGAGGGACGGGGGCGGTGTTAAGAGCAGCGACGGATCAACGTCCTGGGCTCAAAAGCACGAAGTGCTACATGCGTTGACGCTACTTTGGGGCGTCGTTTGGAGAGAACTGCCCGACTGGACGTGAGAGCGACCCGGTCGAGAGGCAATTCCGATATGTGAGGGTCGAGGTTTGAAATCGCCACGAGAGGATGAGGGAGAGCGGAAATAAAGCTCAAATAATGGTGACCCACGTCCTTGTGTCCATAAAATTTCCAGCAATAGAAGTATATTCATGCCATTCCTTTAGCAGTTTCTTTGAAAACATTTCTCATCATTTACCATCGTTTAGAAATATAGTAACTTCATGCGCCATGACAACAGTGGGTTACTATTGCCACAATTACGTATAATTTACAACAAAAATGCACCAAAATGGTCCACAATAATAGAGAATGAGAATACCCTCATAGAAGAGAAAATTTCACGGTTTGCGGAGTCCAACTAAAAAGTTACACATTTCTTTCTGTCAAATGAAATTGAACACAGTTCGTACTTTTCCCCACGATTTTTTACGATTTTTTCTCAGGATATATCTACATATATATCTTTTACACATGTAATTTTATATATTTACCCTTAATAATATACAAGGATCATTGAAATTATGAGGGTTAACACTAAATGTATTAATTTCTTTGTTAAAAATAAAAATTCCAAATACTTCACCGCAAGATTGGATGGCATATAATGTAGAATCTTTAAACAGAATATTTGGAAAAGATTGAGAGCCCTTTTCCCTTAAGTTCAATGAATATTGTATTTTAACATTTCATGCCCTTGATTCACCGCAAGTTGCAGTGCAACAATGGTACGCTTGAATATCCAAAAGATGACATATCTATATGAGCCAGAATGACCGTGAAACGTGGAATTTTTCAACCAATCATTCACGAAACAAAATTCGGGAGCGGGATTTTTATTTACGAATAAGAAAATATATTTAAGTGAAAATTAATTAGACGTAAGACTTGCAAGCTTTTGATTTCCCAAACAAAACGAGAATCTTTTTATCTTAAACTAAGAAGAGAAAAAAATACATATTGATAGACCCGGAAAGTCCCACGGTTTAATTTACCATCTAAATTTTAAAAAAGGAAGCACGGGTTCCGACATCAAACAAGCACGTCCATCAATATCTTATCTTGTGAAAAATATATCTTATCATGACAGTGTCGTGGACTTTCGGTAAATAGCATCTATATTTGAAACCTCGATCAGAAAGGTCATTGCTACGACTTTAAAAGGGTTATTTAGGGTCTTCTACGAGGTTTATACGAAAACTGACGATGTGCAAATCGTTGTTTTACTCGTTATGGTATTTAGTAAAACGATAGGATACATGGAAAGGATTGCATAAGTAACAACAAACACGCCATTAATACGCCAGCCAATTACATTCTACTAATCGCACATGAAAAGTCTCGCATCCCTACCACTGGGGTAATTTCCCAGCGCTCACCACACAGCCAATCACATGAGGCGAGTAGCCTAAACGGATATTGCACAGCTACCAGGCGATCATTTGGCCAGTATCACGGGGGTGCGATTAACGGTACGTGAAGGTACGCAAACCTATCTAGTCAGTCTCAAACCAGAGCCTTAGGGCATTCGGTCGCTTTGTGCCTTCGATTTCCCAGAGAGGCTCACACGCAACCACGAAGGAACCATCAGAGGGGCTTATCATGACGGAGAAGAGCTGTGTGATTATGCAAACCAACGCGGATGACGATATTCACCACTGCAGCAGGCAAGGCTACATAGTGGACGGATCGCATTTATTATATTTATAGACAACGCTGCTGTATACCCAACCTTTGCATGAAATTAGCGAAGCATGTTTTAAATACCAATGCAGAGGGGTATAACAAAAACTCCATTATACCCTTATCTATTCCTAATACATCAACAGCATTGAAACACTGGGTTCAAATGAGCCAATATTTTTGAGAATTTGAAAGTTTCTTACCGCGAAATGAAAAAACAAAAAATTTGAATAATGTCGTAGGAGGGAATATTATTTTCCAGCCAACAGGGCTTATAATATTTTCATTTGTGATTCATTAATTTCAGAAAGTGAATGCCGCCATCTAATCACAACTTGCGTTTTGCCCATACAGCCGCTGCAAGGATGTGAAGTAGGGAGTTCTGGGGCCACACGATGGCCTCGGAAGTTATCTGAAGTACTCCGTGCATTACTACAAGTTTTAATATCATTTGCTCTCTCCGTCTTTGGAGCGACTCTCATCTTAGTTCATCCGATAACTGAGTTACACTAAGCGTCTTCACATTACATTTGCTACTCGTCTTGGGAGCCTTTTTTGACCTTATTCTTTGACGGGTACAAAATACTTTCTGCATGTTCTAAGCGCGGAATTACTAGTCTAAATAAACATCTTTCTTAGCACTCATCATTAAGTTTACACATCTCTCCTTCTAGAGCTAACACACTTGACTCAACTGTTGCCTAAAAAGGCTATCCTACATTTATTCCATAGTCCCCAAGAAAGTTGAACTCAAATTTGGAGGAAGCGAGGGACTTACCAACCAATGAAGCAAGTACTTGTACGGCGGGCGGAGAAATGGCAAGAATGCCTACTGCTAAAGAACCATTTCATTTAGACAGCGAATTTTTTTTGCAAAGGAAAACGTCGGCACGCCGGCAGTCGTAATATCGGCCACATCCCCTTTTCAACATCGAGCTAGCATGAGGCACACCGTATAGAGAGGGCACCCGGGGAACAGAACGGAAATGCACACTGCACATCACTCATCACCCCTTGCACCATCCCTTCTCATTTTTTGGCTCACTCCACTGGAACACCACCACGAGACAGCGAAAGAAAAAGACAACAACAGCAGATGGTTCTGAGCTGGGTGTGCGGAGGAGGAGAGGAAGAAATGGAGGTCATAGTCGAGGGAGGAGTACATTTTCCCGTCGAGGAATTTAATCACACTCCCAAGACGATGTATGCCTTCCATGGCGGAGCCTGAGGATCTCGTGGCGTGAGGGTAGGATATGGAAGGAGGGGAGGAATTCGCTCCTTTAACATCCCTCCCCCCGTACACAACCCATCCCCACCCAGCGTCGGCAGCGTTAAAACCTCAAAACCCATTTCGGCCATTAAGGATGCCATAAACAAACCGTTACTCCCTCCGCACGAGAGAAGTTGCCGGCAATTTATCAACACGTGTTTAAGGAGTCCGATCACTTATCTCCCCCTCCCTATCTGCTTGATCTCCCACTCTTCTACTCTAGCTTTCTCCCTATCTCTCCACGTTGGCCCTTTCTTCTCTCGCTCTCCATCCATTTCTCCAGCCCAGGGAGAATGGTAATGGCGCTTGGAAAGGGGAGGAGACGTCGAGTTAATAACCCAAGTAGGTTAACTGCACTTGGGCAACTCGCTACGGCCTACGTTCATTTTTTTTGAAAAGCAGTCGACACCGCCGTTGAGAGAAGGGAAAAATATTTCGCGGGATGGATCCGGGGAGCGATTCAGAAGTATAAATTATTTGAACGGCGCTCCAAACTTTCGGCTTACTTCCCTTTTGCACCGTCGCGGCGACCCGTGAGCGAACGGTCAGCGCTGAGACAGGAGGTCCCCGTCGAGGACGCAGGAGAGCCCTCTTTAGGCAAAGCTGGAGTCGCCTCAGCGACTAGAACTTTCAAAACGAGGGAAACTCCCTTAATGCTAAGAGTTGGGATATATCTTTCTTTTATTAATTTTTTTCACCGGTAAAAGACTTTCTTTTCGCACGTGAACTTCGAATGGCTAAGCCAACCAAGCAATTACTATATTAAGTTTCTTTCCTATTCCTAATCTCTAATTCCGCATTCTTCAAGATTCACTTCGCTAAAAACACATCGAATGCTGAGTTATTGGACAATGGATACTACAGCTGATGCAAGGGTCAATTGAGAAAAATTGCGTCAAAAATATAGCTACCATGGTGCGTGTTATCGTTTATTAGAACCCATGATCACAATTAAATTTACTGAATAAAACTATTCATAGAATCATCAAAAAAGAGACTTACTTTATCCCTAGATGAGAGTATAATGCGGCACGCTTTTCGGGATTTAAAAATTCTGTTTAAACATGGCGTGAGGAGGTCTCTAAGCTTAAAGGTCTTTGGAGTGGATTGCAGCAGCAATTTCCCACACATTTTATGTAGCGGAGCTGGCAAAAAGGCAGCGGTACATTGACCATTAGATACCATATGAAGTGTAGCATACAGAATTATTCAATCAGGCCAATAAGTATCGTGAGGGATTGCGTTCAGCCTAAAAATAGCTAGATACAAAGTTTGTGACGAATGAGACAATTCATTCCGATGCGGCAAGCAGCCTTAGGCATCCCCAACACGCTTAAGGTCTAGTACAATAGTCACTAAACAACAAGGCATTAAAAAGGCAAATGACCCCATATATATTGGGACATTAGGAAGGGATAGGAAGAGCATCTTTGAAATATTCATACTAACTATGTCTGGCCATCGTCTACGTTATAAAATTTTTCAAATCCCACCTCGAACACATAAGTGATGAAAGCATATATAATATTTGACAAGATGGTTTTATTTTTCAGATCAATATGCAAAATTATAATCAAGACAATCAAGTTATATAATAAGCCAAAATTAAATGGTAAAAAGCATAATGTTCTTTTTTGTAAACATCCGAAATAGACACACATTCCATCTGAGGACGTTCAAAACCCAAGATAAATTTCTTAGAGCAATGATCACATAAGCTATCCAAAAAACAACTAGACACACGTATGCGTAGAAAGTACATGCATCATAGTACATAAAACTCATTAGGGGCAAAAATACTCTTAAGCCAACGGCTAGATGGACACTCTCCTAAGTTAAAAATACACGAACAGTAATACAATCACCACAATAAAATCGAGATTTTCCGAGCAACATTTATAAATGGAGCGGCAGAGAACGCTCGGTTACGATAAGGAAACATGTGGAAGTGGCATGAAGGTGAGTAACCAACCCCAAAAATGCGAATAAATTGCATGTCAGAGGATGGAATGATACAGCCAGCCGTTACTACACGCGGCTCGGCACTGAAAGAACAGTACAAATATTTTCTGAAGGAGGAAATAGTCCTTGGCTTCATTTTTTAAATTTGACGGAACATACACTCCGCTGACTCTAGGTATGAAATACCAAAAACTGCTTCTTGCGTTGCGTCACCGTCTCCTAAGGCCATAAATTCAGGCAACGTAAAACGAAAATCACCCGAGCCCGATGGCTTCATTCTCACCAGCGTTGAATTACTGAGGCACGGTGAGAAATGTAGCATGTTTCTGCTTTTTAAATTACGACGAAATTCCAAGAGCAAGAGAATGGAATCAAAATATTTCTTTCGCCGCCGATTCATTAAGCGCCCGGTACACAAAACGGTACAAAACAAACTAGTGCCCGAAAAACAGTGCGGCGGGAAGCCAAGATCGTGAAAGGCATATAAACTACATTACTCAGCGACAAAAAAGAGAGAAAGAGAAGCTCGATGCTTTCAGATGACCATTAGTTGCTTGATTCGGTAAAGGCAACGCCCGCTCAAAGAGGAAGTTGATTAAGTACGCGACAAAAATCGCCTCGGAATTATAAAAAAATAAAACGAATTGGACCAACACGGACGCCGATCGGATAGCCGATGCCATCCAAAACTTCCTCCTCAGCGGCAATTAGAGCCGGGTGCGGCAAAAATCCCACGAACGGCTGCCGCGTCGCCGACTTGCATATACACTCACTCATACAAAACATTCAAGCGCTCTCGGTTCGTCCGGGGCCCGGGCAAAAGAAATACGACGCCACAACAACAATGGCCGCGAAAAAGACGCGAGGGACGTCGCTGCCGTTAATGAGCGACGGTTAATCGAGGAGGCCCACTCGGAGAGGAATAAATAGATGGAATGGAGGAAAGACTCATGCGTGTCTTCCTCTCCAGCGAAATTGAATTATAAAGGCCTTTTTTTCAATGCTGATCATAAAAATGAAAATAACGGGTTGCTTTAAATGTAATATCGAATCCATATTACATCGGATTTACCGATACCTGGTAAAACTGACCAAAATGAAGAACTAAAAAAAAAATAAGTAAAAACAGACATTGATGGAGCGAAAGATACGCGCGTTTCAAAGGAGCTGTTCTAGTCATACCGGCTGATTCGCAAAGAGCACACAAGAGCATGCAAGCATTCAGAACACTAGAGGAATGCTGTCACTCGCAAAATTATGAGGAATTTATTGGATATTTTGTAGCCTAATGAAATATGCTGAAATATAAATAGGTCACTCTACATTTTAGTGAAATAATAATAATTTGATAGATTAGTAGATAGTAATTAAGATGAGCTGGTGATGGCAATTTAACCGAGAAAGGTTATGCTTTCATAGAACTTCTCTATAACCACACAGAACATCAAGAGTGTTCTTTTTAGGGAAAGGGTGGGGGACGAGATAATTAGGGAATAGACGGAAAAAAGTTTAAAACAGAAAATGCGGCCAAGTCGTGACACACACCAGAGCAGGGAAACTGACACACGCACAAGATGACCACCGTCACTTGCGAAATAAAGAGGGTGGCGGAGGGGTGCGTGTGAACTCGTACGGTGAAGGGAGAGGAGAGGAAGAAAGGAGGAGACACGGAACGAGTGGAAGAAAAAAAATGAATCGTCTTTTATTTCCTGGAGAGCGGGGCGGCGGGAGGAGGAGAGGCGAATGTTTACCTCTTGTTGGGCGGGGCGATGGGGGGGGGGAGTGGGAGAGTCCACTTGGCGCCGGTCCAGCAGACTGAGCCGCCGCCGCACCCGCCCCCGTTCAACCAACACACACACGACCGGGGGCAGAAGGGAGCGGAGGCGGAAGAGGAGCAGAGCATGAGGCGAACAGGGCAGCCGAGGGGCAAGGCAGCACAGTTGGAAGGGGGGGTCGGGGAGAACGCCCGTACGCAGAGAATTCCCCCGGGGTCGTTAATCAAAGGGAAGGAAAAAAATTGAGAGGAAGGGGGTGGGCGGGTGAGTTAAGGGTGTGCGGAAGGGGGAGTGGTGTAAGAGGAGGGTGAAAGAATGGGATCACTAAGGGAGGAGGGGACGGGGTGATAGGGAAAATTGAGAGGGGGGGTCCGGAGAGAAAATGGTAGGGATACGCAAGAAAGTTGAAGTCGGACGAGCGGACGGCCCGTGGACCCATGTATAAATTCCCGGCGAATCGAATGGGGATTAGGACGTGAGGTACGGGAGGGGGTCGCGAGCGGGCCCTCAGGAGAGCACCCCACCATAAATACGTGGGGTTGGGGGACCGGGGAGTGTGGGGGGAGGTCACGAGAATTCAGAAAGGGAAAGAGGAAAACGCCGGAATACATTTGAAAAAAAATCTCCGAAAGGACTTAAGGAAGAGGTATTGTTCCTATATATGTTCTTTTAGGAATAATACGCAACAACGATAGCGAAAATAATGTGAGCCAACTTTGGGAAGCACGTTCGTGACGTGACGGGCGAACAACCGAAAGGTCGCGGAATACGCCCCAGGCATGGCTAACATACCTGTGGTAGATAAAAAGGTACCAAAACTCGTACGGTACGATCATCCATTATGATGATGGAGAAGGTAAGTTTTGCACAGGAGTATTATTTCACAACTATGTCGTACGCTAGTAAAGAAATATAATTTTTATGATGCCAAAAACAGAAACTAGCATGATTATTAATTTAAGTGTCATGAAAAACTGGTCACCCTTGACCGTTTTAGCGGCTTTTGGAGATTAGTTTCAGGTAATAATGCGCGATGTAACGAAATCAAATTTAGCACGTAAAACCCCAAGTCTGACACAGTAAAATCTCCTTAAAATAATGAAAAGCACATGGAATGAAATGAATTTACACAGGGAAGATCAAGGTTGGAAAAAAGGAAGCACACTGCGAGAAATTATCCTCAAGAAAATAATAGGAAATAAATGGCTTCGCTGAAAAGTAAATGGAGTGGAGACCTACACCAAACCAATCTTCGAATCAATGACTGCCGTTGATACGTGCAATGAAGAACTCGAGATGTAAAGCAATCTCCCTCATACAACACGTCTGTCACATAATCCAAACGCAGCCGACGTTTACACGCACTGGAAAAGTGTTGGACGGGGGCCAATCTACTCTTCAAAGAAATGGCGGACGAGCCGGCCAAGTTTAAAAAAAATTGTATTTATCCTAAGAGACACCATTACTCGAATTGGTAATTATTTAAAGATTCACAAAAAAACGAACGCTTGAAAAGTGTGCGGCTCACAAAAAATAACCATCCCTACCGCACACACCTACATTTAATTTCTGACAATTGATACTCGTGTAGCGGAAAACTCCAAAAACCTCATTTTTTCCCTCTATCTCGGCGCCTTTCGAATTCTCTTCATTTTTCGCAGGGGGCCGAAAATTTTCCAAACGGAAAGGGACGATGGGTATTGGAATGCCGCTTTCTGAACAATAGGGTTAACTACGTGAGGCGGAGGGGTTGCCTCCTGTCCCCTGCCCACCGCCCGTCGGCCGCTGCCGCCGCCACTCGCCGCTTCAATGAGTCGACCGAAGTTGCGGAGTCCCACTCGACCTCGATATCTCTCGTCCGAGTGGTGCGGCGGTAAACTATTCAAGCGGGCTTGATCGCCTGGGAGCACAGGAATAGCGTTATGAAGCGGTTACCTCGAGTGAGTGAGGGAGGAGTGGGATCGCGGGTTAATAAGGGAGCCCCGCATCGAGGAATCTATATGGAAATTGTATTCCCACAACATTCTTTAAGAGGGTGGGAGAAATAATTGCGCCTTGGGGTATCAAACCCCATAGGCATTTTTTTCGAATTGATTTGTGGAAGCGTGTCACTTTGGGACGGTGACTTTTCTATTGCTTCGGATTTCGCTAAGCTACTAATATAACTTGCACCCCGATGGCACCACATCCTTGATAACAAATTTTCCCATGAAGAAAGCCTAATTGTGTAACACATCGAGTGAAAATTTGTTCCCAATAAAGAGACATCTCTGAGTTAACTCATGACATTAAACGCCAGCCCGGTGTTGCCAGTGAGTCCCCGATGCCAATAAAATCACCGAATGAATCCACAAAATACAAAGATCGTGAGCCACTAAGATTTCAAGTAAGAGTGTTTTCAATACTCAGACCGTCCCATAACAAAGTCCGACACGGACACTACCAAATTACCTTAAGATGATATACCGAATTCCACACGCCATAAATGACATCCAGTGCACTAAGACCACCACCCGAAGAATGACATGTTGTCATAAACTCTATAAAAAATTATTCACACCGTTGAGGACCCATTTAGTAAATAAGCGAGATGCAAAAGACATGATTTATGTTTTCCACGGCGTTTAAATTTGTCACGACCTGGCTATTCGAATAATCGCGACATGATCAGGCAGATGATGTAGTCATTCAACGAAGTCGGGGCCGCTACGGATAAAAATGCCGATGGAAAACAAAGAGACGACTTCTTTTGTTGAACATCATAACCACCACGAGACCTCAGTTTCCAATGGAACGCATTGCTGTCAAACAAGCCGAAATTAAGTTTTGTGAGAAGATAAAGGGCTTAAAATTCTACTCATATACCAGAGTAGGTGAAATTTTCCGAGAAAAATTCACCCGTGCGCGTCACTGTGCACCACATTATTTGCGATACCCTAATGATTGGAAATGTATATAGTTAGAGATCACTGAAGATACATTTACCTGCTAAATCCCAGATACGGATAAATGCGAGGATAACGTTTTCAATGTTTAGCCCAGGATATATTTGTAATGCTCATTATTGCGCTCAAAGCACACCGTGATAACGTACAAAGTTATACACGCCTGTGACGCCAACATCGACAGTGAGACGAACCAACAGATATAGCGCTTAAAATTCTATGATCTAAAAATGATTGAAGTCGATATATTTCAAGTAAAGCTATGGTGTTATTGAGCAGCCAACAGGTCGAAAAATTTTCCTTGTTGACTTTCATATCACTCGAGGGACTTTAAGAGGAGGCACTGATTTTATTCACATGCAATTTAAAAAATTTTAAATCGCATGAAATCCATGCCAGAACCCTTTGCGGCTTTCAAATGGATGACTCCATTTCTTGGAAACAAGCCAATATCAATTAGATGTCAATTTCAGAACCGATTTCGCGGTCACTGACATAATTAAATTCATGTTGTGCCCAATCGATGAGGGAATCCAATATAGCAACGTTAAATGGATGGTACAACCTATTACGGTCAGGTAATAGCTTATCTTGGTCGCATGTTCGATTCGAAATGATGAGTTTGTTCAAACATCCCGTTTAACATTCACGCCACAAGGCTCGACGACACCAGCAAACATTGAGGAAACCGTACGAGTCAAATTATTTTAAATTTGAAATCACCTTAGAATGACTTAACGCAGCATACGGTCATATGTTTTGTTTTTAATAGCCGTATATAATAATATTTATTTTTAACTTACAAGGAGATTAGAACGAAATATTACGATTGCAGAAGGGACATTAAAGACAGCAAGGGGCAGTAAAAATCATTATTTAGAATTATTTCTGGGTTTCAGTGAGTAGGTTGAAAATGAAATCAAATTTCTTGGATGAATTTCTTCTCTTTGGAGGTGCAATCATAATGATGAGTAATTCAAAAATCAACGCAGGCAATGGACATGAGGACGCAAAATTCCATTTTTATCATAATTTCCTAAACAACTATTGATATATAAGTAACATAATTAGAAAATAGTTTTGGTTGAATTTCACATATCACTGATCATATCGAAATATTTTTTAAATAGATGGGGAGCCCGGGCATATCTAAAACATTTTTAAACAGACAACTATCGTCCTATAGAATAACATCTTTCGAATACGAGAATATTGAATGGAGCCATAAATACTTGCTTATTTTTACGGCCTAACTTCTGATATTTAAGTTGACATCGAACCAAATCGGTCAAGAGTAAGGATACCTGGGACCAGATCCAAAAATAAAACCAATGAATGAAGAATCACCTATGTATTACGCTACGTAACGCACCTATCAGGCAAGTTTAAAGATTGCACATAAGGGAAAGTAAGTTTACTGGGAAGGGAAGCGCTAATTCCTAAAATCTGCACGGAAAAATGAAAAGTAGTTAAGGGGCGAATATGGATGTTATAGAAGATTAAAAATCTTTTTAGATCGTATATGAAAGAACTATGACAGTAGTTCAAAAGAACTAGGTTCTCATCAAAGACAACTGAAGACGTGAAATGGTAAAAATGATAATGCTCTTTTATGATTCATCAACGGAGCTAAGAGTCAATGTTATGAAGAACTCTGACGTCAAATGTGGAGTATAATATATTACTTTTGGTTGATGATAATACTCCTCAACTTACAGCAAACTTTTAATGAGTGAAAAGAGACTTCAACTCAGTTTTCATCCATACTGAGCTGTTTTTGTGCCAATTAATAAAAAAATTAATTTGACATTTCCTCAACTGACGACGAAATGATGTATTCAAAATCATAGTTCATCAACAATACAGCTTCTGCTAGTCATCGACGACTTCCTTATCGACCCCCGTCCACCCTACCAAGGGTCGAAGCTCAATCGCTCTAGTCTCAGGCACGCCCAGTCCATTCCACGTTGCATGGACGTTCCCTCACCCGCTGCCTCGCTCTCGAGTCTTCCTTCGCCGGCCAAACACACATCCTATTCAACCTACCCAACCCCCAGATCACACACACATAACAAACAGACGTCCACTCCGGATATTGAGGAGGGGCCAGCCGATCGAGGCAGAGCGTCCTGCGAGGAGGACAAGGCTGACGGGGGACCCGAGACGACCAACTTAATCGGCGTTCTCGTCCGGGGACAGCGACCGCATCGTGCCCTTCCTCCCCGTGATCAGATCCTTCCCGCAGCGTTGGTCACACAACTTCGTGGGGTATCTGGGGGGGTCCCGCCCCCACACCCAAGTCCACATACACAAACAATCCCAAGGCCCGCCTCTCCTTCCCGTCAAAATCCCCGCAAACCCGCTCGCTTTCCCGCTCAAGGCCTTAAAGCCTTCGGTCAACAGAGGACGGACTCGCCGCCGGGCCTCTGGAGCTCCGAAGAGGATGGTTTGATCGGGTCTACATGCATGTCCTCTCCCTCTATACGTGGCTCTTTCTACCGCTTGATGCACGGACATTGTGTGAGAAATTTAATATCGCGAGGCGTTCGCTTGGGAGGACCTTACAATGACGGAGTACAAAGAGAAGGCTGTCTCAAAAGGCGTTTCTCGGGCTCCAACAATGGTGGCGACAGAAACTGAACCATAAAATATTAGTTTCCCGATTTCTGGAGTTTTACATTACAGGTTTATCAGTACACATAACGTCAGTGTTCCACAAAAGAACCATTTTAAATTCCTTACATGCATTATTGAAATATTTTTCGCAGAGGCCAGAATTTGTTTCGTATAAGCCACCGACTAAACTTATGACGAACATAATATCATTGGTATAAAAAATTATTTAAATTATAGATTGCATCGGCAGGTGATGCTGGCCGGTGACGCCGGTGGTACGCTAAATTTTTCAAGGTTTTTCGGGTTCTATACACAGAGTTTAGATAAACTTTCAATGAATTCCAATCTATTTCTTTAATTTCTTGTTTCTTTGGCAACCCTTATTCGAAGGCTTCAACTAATTCTCATGGTTTATCAACGCTCACCATCCACCAAAGCTCATACTTGAATAATATATTTCACAGAATCTTATTTAACAATTATATGAAATAACAAGTAAACGCATGTAAAAAGAAAATCACTTAAAACCTTATTTCTAATCGGAAAAAACGATGCTCTTCCACCTTCCTCACAGAAATCGAAACAACATAGCACGGCCGAATCGAATTGGAACGCAGCTTGATTGTTACGCAGCAGATTTGAGAATGAAGAAAGTGCCCATTCATAAACCACCGCTATACAATTCATAACGTAAACAGTTGCAAATCTTTCCCTCTAGAACGGTATCGGTATCAGTTGAAACTAGCGAACAATATGGGACCACAGAATAGCATAATGTTAAATTAAGCGAGCAAGTTATTTTTTTGAGGTTACTCTACCAAGAGAGATCGAAACCGGTGTAACACCAGAGATTATTGCACAGGTACCAGCTTCTCCTTCAGGCAAAGGGTGAAAATGAATGGAGACTGGTGCAGAGATCGAAGGTAATACGTGAGTGAAAGGCTAAAGAGGAAAAGCGTCGGAGTTCTTGGAAAAAGGGTCTACAGGGGCGGAAGGCCTAATTCAAGGCGAGGGCAGAGCTTGAGAGAGCCAGCATCAAAGGCTGGAGCAAGAGAGAGGGAAATCAATAGGACGCAAGCGATTACCAGACGGGATCCCGGACAGAGAAGCAGTAAATGACCGGCTAATTGACCTGAAGGAAAATAACAGTGCACCGACTGCCGGACACGGTGAGTGACTCGAGCATTATTCATCGACCTCGTGCTCCATTTCGCAAATCGAAACTAAGACTCAGGGTCTCTTGCTGAGGCACTACGGATCTAGGGAGTTCGATCCTTAGGGTAAAACACTAAAACCGTTTGCCGTCCGACTTAACACACTAAAGGTGAATTAAGAATCAAGCAAGTCCAATAAAATTTTTATATCCCCGTTCACAAGTAACCTCGTTTTCTTTCAACCTCGTTTTTGTTTCAACTATTCAGTCCATAGCCCAAAAGGGAGGTGAATTGTAGAACATATAATGAGGGGTCGGGGCGAAAGAGTGCCAAGCAACACCCTTTTAATTTCGAGGGAGAGCAGTTTGTAAGTTTGTTCAAATCATGCCATTCAAGGGAATAATACAAGTATTTATTGCTTTCAAAGATGTTTCAATTAATTGAAAACAGTTTACTGGAGTGATTTTTAGGGCACGATAAAAATTAACACAGGGCATCTACAGCTCGGTTTCACCGAAAATATAGCTTGGCACTCTTTTGACCCGACTCTTTCAATTAAGGGCTACCTCCGATTGTCAACGATTCTCCGATACTCGGTATTTGGATGATCTATTATGAAATTGTTCGTGACGTACTCAGAAACTACGAACTAAAGTAAAGTTTGCGAGAAATTCATGAATATCAGTAGATAGGCAGAGTTTGTGCGGAGGAATAGGAGTTAGCAATACGAGCGGAAGCCTAGGGTAAGCCAATTAAACAAAAGCAACTCATTCATCAAAATGTCCATCATTGTACTCCGTTAATGTATCACAAGTAATAGTTCTATCACTAAAAAAGGCCATAGAAACGAGTTGCTGCCATAAGGAGATTCTATGAGTCTAAAGAAAAGTGATGAATAGAATGCCAAGAGAGAACGAAAATAAAAAAATTCAGGTTACTGGTTTGAAAATCCAGGGAGTCAAACCACGTAAAACACGGGACCATATAAAAATACGTAAACTAATAACAAAAAGAGTGAGCAGTAATCGACTTGGCTGGCAAAATATTCAAGGGCAGAATAGCGATAGCGCAGCCTATCAAGATATAATCCATTCTTGATGCTGCTCAATCATAAGGGAATTAAAAAAATGCTCATTATCTACTAAGATTTAATATGAATAGACATTACCATTTTTTGCTACTAAACTACTAATGGGTACACGCCGCTCTGCACAATGTTCGGCGGGTTTAGTTCCGCATCTCATAGACGCAGCAATCTACCGTAATCTCTGCCTTATTTCATGATTTCCGAAACATAAGGAGCAGGGTAATGATAGACGGTTGAAGTTAATGCAATATGCCTTTCATTAATTCCGAAATCCTCAACAAGAGGCACGGGATGCTTTTCGATTGTCCGTAATTTTTTAGAATGAGGAGGTGATTTCCTCTAAATCTGACCCTAAGGTTGCTCTCAATTAATGCTGCCGTTTCCCCTGTGTAATTTAACAAGACCGCTTCCATTGGCTATCCTCTTTAAAACCTTTTCGGCTGCGCATATTGACCGAGGTGACACACGCGTGCACTTTATCGCCGAGATGCGGGAAGAGGTCCGGGCGATGGGAAACAGGGATTCAGCCACGTGGAATGGATTTTTTCCTGTAAATTACCACCGGACAAGGGATAGTATCACCATTTCGGGCAGCAAGATAGGGGCACCCGGACAAAAAAGAATAAAACATAAATACAAAAGCAGGTAAAAAGATTAAAGAAAATCACCGCCCGGGCGATCAGGAGGGTTAGGCGACAAGTGCCGCGTTATCACTGAGAGGGACGAGTTGGTAGCACGAGTGAATAAATTTGCCTAGCGACGAAAACGGCGATCGGGATGGAGGAGGTTCGTCGCCCGTCCTACGATATCGGGTCAACGAGATGAAAACGCATTTCAGGGCACGCAGAAGAGATTTATGGGAATCTCAAAAAATGCACCCGGATTACTTCCGAGGATTTTCGCAACTGATGCTCGGGAAGAGATTCCAAGGCCGCCCGCTTGAGCGGTGCAGGGAAGGATGACAGTTTATTTTGCAGCTGAGTGGGAAGGGAAGGCGATTTCGAGCGGGACTTCGCGGAGATTACGCCACCTTCGTCAACGATTTACATGGAAAATCTTGAGTAACGAATGGAATTCTGCGCCTTAGGACGCTCGGGCGACGGTATTAAGTATCGCGCATGAAAAAATTAATCGCCTTAGTCATAACTACATGCATATCATCAGGGGCTGCAGACATGCACATCGAGGATATAGCGAGTGCTTTCGACCGACAACCACAATTAAGAGACATTTTTCCGTAAACTCATCAATTTTTCAAAGGATAAGGTGAAGTGTTTCCATTAATAGAAATATTTTTTATCTTACATTTTCCGAGATATTCTAGGCAGTAATTTCGAAAACGCAAGAAAAAAATACTTCGAAGTAGTCGGAAATGTAAATCTAAACGCCTTAAACTTTAAAGATTATAATTCACCCTTTTAATAAGCAAATAAGATAAAAAATAAAAACTTTAAGCCCGTTTTATACAAAAAATGAAATTGCACCATTAAAAACGGAATGTTTTTCTCAATCTGGCATGCAATAATTATTTAAATAGAGCAGGGGCTATTTTGCAATTCCGCGTTCATGCATTCGCGCATGTTATCTTGCAATTCGCCACATTACACTACGAAATTTGAAATGCACGTTCGTACGTACATTAGATTGTGCAATTACGTGCCCCGTGCGAAACGGTTTTAAAAAGAGGGCAACAGGGTCATGGATTTAAATCCCTCGAGTAATTTATGTTCTCAGTCGGCTTGAACAGATCAACTGGATATGACTAGCAGTATCCAACATGACTATGACTATGACATAAACCGTGCATACACGTACGGAAACTATCGAATTTCTCCGTTTAAAATACAAAAATCAGCAAAATATTAGTTCCTTTCATCATGGAGTAATAGATGGAAAAAATAAAATAGGCATGCTATCTGTAATTTAAGCATCGCATGTATCTCAATTCCACTTTCCATCCAAAAGTTTAAAAATAACGTAGACATTTTTCTGCCTCAAATCAACCAAGACATAATGAAGGAAAAGAGTCATGTTATGCAGGATACGGAAAATTACAAGCAGCTAATGTTACATAAAATGGCTAAATAGAAGTAACTAATAAAGAATATACATTATAGACATACATTATATCCCCGTGAATGACCCCGTATTAAAATGAAAATTATCAATCGAAACATGGAATTGACCCCACTGCTTTTACCAGCAGCATGTAATTTGCACAGGACTAAACAGGAATCAAAGCAAAATTTCACCAACTCACAGATGATTAGATAACAATAGGATTCAAATTTCAATACTTCAATAAAAACAATATTTCAAAGTTTAAATTACAGTTATTCTAGGAGAGGCTCAAATTAGTTCGGAAGCTCTGTCACCAGGTGATAACAGCGATTGGAAATTTTGGCTGCATGACTAACTTCCAAGACATAATAATTAAATACGAGGTGACGTCACATGGCAACAAGCTTACGTTCAAATATAAATCATCTAACTCCCGCACTCATGAGCCCACCAACGCAAGTTACGTCGGAACCAACCTCCTAAATCTAACTGGACTCACATCAGGGGAAAGGACCTTTGCGCTAACATTTCGCTCACTGCATCCGTGCAGGAACCGTGGAGATTCAAACAAACCACAAATTCACCTCGGCTTTCGTGCATTATTATTATTATTTGGATCACAAAACGAGCCCTTTGGCTGAGGGAACCGACCGCATTCCCAAATGAACCAACGCGCGAGGGGTGGAGGAGGGAGCCGGCGGACGTTCCATGGGTCGATTCCCCTCGCCCCATCCCATTCATCCCTAAAGAGGAAGAAGTGAGAGGTGAGTTAAGGGGTCACCGCCGCGCCGGCAAAGCGCGTGCGAAAAGGACTATAGAATGGAGGACGACCCCGAAATCACCTCGAAAGGAGGAAGACGGAGGGGTGGGTGGGAGCTGAGGAATGACGGAGGGAAAGCGAGAGAGATACGGAAACGGGGAAGTGAAACAGGGCGAGGAGGAATGAATGGAGAGGCTTAAAGGGAGAACGATGGGCGCGCCCGCTCAAGAGAAGGGCACGCACACACAGCTTGCGCCAATGTCGAGTGCGGGGAAAAGACAGATGAGGGAGGCCCGGGCCGCAGAGACCAAACATTTGGAGAACACGTGCAGCAAGAATGTAAACCGCCACCGCCTGTGGTGGGATGCCACGCGTGAGAAGAGAGGATGTTCACTCAAGTTGAATGCATAGTAATGCCATTTGTTCTCACCAGCCTGGAGCAACGATACTTGAAGAGTCCAAAGGGTGCGTTGAAATTTTGTAAGATCTGACCTAAAGCCGGGTTAAGAAAGTTCGTTCGGACCTTCTTTCTAACCAGACTTCACAGTGCCGCTCTGTGCGTTAGTTCTCATTCAGGGCAGCTTTCATTCAAGTTTAAGCAATGGTAACGGTTTAAATAAGACTCCACTAGCGAAGCCAAAGGTGAACGTATCATGGCACGAAATGATAATTAACCAACAAATACATAATCCCAGCGCATCTCCGAATCATAAAAATGTTATCAACGATACAAATCACTAAAATATGATCAAAAAAGCTCCGCTCTCCTCATCGCAACTTTCATAGCTACACGACTAATTGGGCACCAGCCCATTCTCTGAAACAGATATACGTACATAAGTCACAAAATTAGGAGCGTCCTTTGAAGAAAAGGAGAAAATGAATGAATTGAGAAGGAGAAGATTACAGTCAGCCAATCGGCACTGAATTAACGATTATTACAACAACCTCAATTTCTCCACGAGAGTAGGACAACCCAAACTTGTCAATAACATTTCACTTAAAAAATCAACTTCTCCCAATAAAAGAGAATATTTTTGGAGAGAAATTTTTTTTCGGAAGAAATCAACATAAATGAATTACCATAGCAGATTCTTCACTGAAAACCAGGTTTAAATAATTTTTATCATCCCTAAATAATTACAACGTCGTATATTGTCAATCGTATTCAAACTTTTGGCTGCGTTTATTTTTGCATGAGAAACTTCGGACGAGCTAATTTATAGAGCATAGCCAATTTTCTTTAGAAAAACTTAGCACAAGCAACAAGAGATAATTCCCTGTCACATATAAAGGGGTTGACCCGAAGTTTAATTAAAATAGCATTAAATATATAATATTTAGTGATAAATTTAATTTAAATAACACGTAATTAACGCAAAAATATCATAAAAAATTACATTAAATCGTTAAATCTCTCAGAAAAAGAGTGAAATAGTTGAAAAATATGCTTATTTTTTGCTAACACAGACAGTTATTACATTAAATAATAATAAAAAAATACTCCTAAACAATACTCAAACCTGGGCGCGCCACATTAACGCGAGATTATACAATAGAGCCAACATTTTTTTAAGCATCTTCAATTCTGGATTAAGCTGTCTAGAGTGGGCTCAGGAAATATTACGCTGGCCTTCATATTAAAAAAAAGGAAGGGTTGTCAGAGATACAGCCCTTATATTTATAGGGCAGCCACCAAGCTCGCCCATTGATCCTTCCGGCACGGGGAGAGAGGGGGATGTGCAAAAGCAGGGAAAGATTAAAACTCCCAAGGTCGAATAAATATGTACGGTGGCCCACCACAAACTATACCGTTTTCCGATAGTAAACCAAGCCGGCACACATTACTCGATAAAACTACCCGTGGTTATGGGAAGCTTCAGCGTTGCGGCCGCAAGCAAGGACGTGAAATCGTTGGGGAACATCACATAAATATAGGGCAGACAACGATCTCAAATTATTACAGCGTTCCCTCCACGGGCTGGCATTTCGGATGGCAAGCACCAAACAAGTTTCTACGATTCTAATCAGAGTCATTCCGTCCCTGCTCGCCCGCGGTTTTGCTTATTACGACTCTCGACTGCCGGCTGCCTCACCCGACCAAAGAGCTGAACAGTTTGGAACTCGCTCGCATTAGCGCCTATTCGGAGAAGGTCACGAGCGCGCGGCTGCCGTTTCCCCGCCTCTCCGTCCATCCCGATGCACTCGGGCGAAAATTAAATTTAACTGGCGAGCGATGACAAGAACTCATCGTCTTCGCGGAATGGCCGGCAAAAACAAACGATCGTCACTAGAGCGTCCTTGAAAAAGCCAAGTTCTGGCAATGAACTATGGACTCCACAGAGTTTGACGCATGAACCATGATTGCGAATGGTTTATAGATAAAGCCACGGGGAAAAAGAAATCAAGCTTTACGAATGAACGTAACTGTGTCCGGCGAGATGTAGAGGAAGGATATAACAATGAAACACTTAGATATGTAGCACTTCTTCCACAGTCATCTGTCCACTGTCAAGACACCATCAGGTACCTGATGATGGCTTGACAGCTGAAACGCGTTGCACCATAAAAATAAAACCTGTGGAAGAAGTGCTACATACTTCAGTGTTTCATCAAGCTTTACGGAAAAAATGCATCAACAACAGCGATACACTCACGGAGGCTCCACCAAGAACATGTAAGTTAAGACACTGACTTCAGATTTTCGAGTTTGAAACGAAGAAAACACATAGTTTTGAAAGGTGAAAAATATGAGAATTTTTAAATATTATTAAGGTAAAAATGAATTCACATTATTGGGGAAATATGTTTTGCAGCAAAGGAAGCCGACTGCAATGCCATTTCCATTCTATTCCGTAAATAACACATTTTGACTTAAATGACGGCAGATATTATCAAATAATTTAAAAAATCTGAGATAGGAGGGGGCATTACGAAATTATTATCTCGACTGATGGATACCGAAGGATGATGGATACATACCGAAGTTCTTCTCTTGATCTACAGAGTATACGACAGGTGAAAAATTAAGAATTTTTTTTTTCCAAATTTGCGAACCCTAATTTTATCAATGTTTTAACCCCCCACATTCTGTTACCAATCAAATTCCTGGTGTTTTTGCTCCTCATTAACTGTTTTCCTCGGAAGTGGTTTGTAGATCGAAAAAATACTATTTTGTCTAAGTTTCACTGATACTCGCATTTCAATAATAAAGTTACAAGTCCATAAAATAAATGGCGCAAAAATGAACGATTTCTTGTTCATTACAACAAAGCTTACGATTTTTATAGGTGGTAAGAATATGAATTTAATGATATTTCAGGAAAGTTAAGATACATAAACGATTAAACAATTGCGTGATTGATAGCGTTTAAGCAGTTGACGGATACGTTCCGTAAGAGTCAGTTCACAGGAATATAATTATCATTCTACTCTCATAAAAGAGAAATTTAGGCCGGTATTCATAGACAGGATAAATAATTAATCAATGATTGCTGAATCTACGATTATTCGTCAATCATTGATTATGTCATTTATGTATTCATAGACAGTAAACAATCTCCAATTCATGAATCACTGATTCATGAATCTCTAATTATTTAGGATAATCTGTAATTGGTGAATTACAGATTGGATTTATGTTTCTTTTTGGGTGGTATGAGAAATTGAAGGGGCAAAACATTTTGTGGGTATCGTAAAATTTTTATTCAAGTTGAGTATATAATTTTATTAATTGCATATTGAAAAAGAAAATAAAAATGGATTGGCGATGTTTTTTTGATAAAAATGAATTAGCCGTGCCTACATTAGAATTATTTCTTAAGATTATTCAACGTTAATGAAGGCGTTACTAGGGAAAATCAACAAACAGTAATCTCGTATTCTGGCAAGTGTTGATGATGTAGCGTGTACTGTTTAATGTCACCAATTGTCCGAGCATGAGTGTGGTCTCCTCTTTTTTCTATCCTCACAAAGAGACACCTATTCGTCGCCTGAACATCGTAAGATGCAAGCGGTCTGATGGTGTCAACTATTTGGACGGCCAAAAGATTAGTTATATGTTTCACAGTTCTGGACACCCTTGGCTGCGAAACAGAACTAGCAATCCCTACATATGTACGTAAAACACCAAAGAAGACGAACAGTAGCAGTAGCAGTATTTATAACGGATCATTACCGATAAAGAAAATATGAAATAAGTAATTAGTAGCAATTGATGATAGCTTACGAGTAAAACATTCATGGCAATTTCGGCCGATGTTAAATTCAGCTTGGAGATTTTGTAAAATAGTGCGTGATTAAAAACCGCCGTGATATATTTATTTTTTATTTTTAAGACGATTTCAACGATTCAATATTGATGCCTAAGCGTAAAATCTCAAAGCAATGAGCCACAGTAGCACGAGAGGAACTGTCAGTCCTCGCGGAAAGTGTCGATATATGAACATCAGTTCTAAGAAGAATATGCTCGATCACTATGGGTATTGAGAATCGGTATCCTCTATTAAACTCTTCGTCTGTCAACTCTCACGTCTATTGTTACAGCAAGTTAGACTACGGATTTTAAACAGAGATTGACGTATATAATAAGCGGTCAATCAACAGACCCCAGTAAGGCCAATTGCCATTAAATATTCAAACTGGAGTAGGAATTTTGTGGAAAGTATCACGAGGAAAAAAGTGAGGTGAAGTCCTATGATATGATATGTAACTCTGAATTTCTTTCTGGTGGTGAATATGAAGAAGGAAAAAAAAACGGAAGCCCGGCGGCTCGAACCACCAAACTTAAGCGTGCAAGGTGCGAGGAGCGCTAACCACTACACCAGCTGATCCACTACCACTGGCACGCGATAATTTTATTTATAAGTAAAGAGGCTTTGAGGGCGAATGAGACGGGCGATGTGAGGCTCCGGACCAACCTAGCGAGGGTAAACTTTCCCAGCTTTTTTATACTAGGGGCGGGTATTGCTGATTATAAACTGATTAATTACAGTACAACTAGGATACGTTTGACGAAGTCTAAGGCGAACTAGCCTATGACCACGTGCACGACATAGAAAATACGTCATTCAAATCGGCGAGTCAGGGTAAGTAGTCTCCCCTTGTGAGTAATAATTCAGTGGATTTGTTGGATCCCTAATGTGTGTTTTCACAGCCTTTAGTGATACGCTGGTACGTCGTCATCGGCAATCACATACGCCAATATATCCAAACGAAATTCCATTGTACATAAATCCTAATCAATTCAAGACGTACATAGTGAGTATCCTATGCCTTTAGCACCGTATAAAATTGTATAGTTGGAACGTAAAGACACGAATATGTCGTAAACAACCACAGAACTACCGACGTCCAACAAAGAAAAACTCTAATTAATTACGATCGAGAGCCTAATTCACGAATCGATGATTATTTGTCCAAATAATTACAGTTTGCTTGACTATGAATACTAGAACTATAAACAATGATTATTTGACGACTATGAATACATATTAATCAGAGATTGATGAATCTCTGATCAAGAATCGACGATTGATGAATCACTGATTCTTTAACGACTATGAATAGAAAACAGTAATTAATTAGAGATATAATCATAGATTGAAACGAATCTGTAATTATTGAGGACTATGAATACCGGCCATAGGGTCGAATGGACTTCGGGCTTTGCTGCGAGGATTGGCAAGAGGTGAGAACACATAGATGGTATTAACTCCTATCGGCAATTTGCTTAAAATAAGGTTTACTGGAGGTGAAGCTGGCTAATACACTAGGGCGGCCACTCAAACATTCAGATTCGACTCCAGCGACTGGCAGTGGGTGATGAGTGTACGGGTGAGGGAAAGCGGATTCACGCACCTTAAACCCATTCCTTCACAAATATAGGATATTCATGACCATGGGATTTTATTCATCAATTTAGCAAGTAGAAAGTATTGCTACCACAACAGCCATATTGAATACGGCGACGATAAAGACTTCGTTTCAGAGATAGGATACATCATCTAGTCCAAAGAATTTTATGAATAGAATGAAACTCTTGTAATTTCTTTAACGACAGCCTCAGACAATACTTTTTCTAAGGACAGCAAATAATGGGATTATATTTACATTCTTTTCATAAGTTCATGATTTTAATTGACAGGCACACACTACTTAATGACCGAATGATGCTTACGTTCTATAACGATTGTAATATGGAACCAAACTGATCGGGATAAAAGACAATTATTAATAGAATTTTCCCAAACTGACTTATTTTTCTGAGATATCCTAGGGATTTTTAATGAATTTGTAATTCTTTCCTCAATTTTTATGGATGAAAGCTCACTTATCCCATTCTGAGCAGATTATTTTCAATTACGACGCGGTCAATAAACTATGTTCTCAATAATTCATCCAACCATCGAGTATTAGTTTCATGAGAAAGAAAATCTCGACAAACACGGTCTGGATTTAAAACTCGCTATTTTCGATATCTGTTTATGGTTCTTAAAATATGAAACGCGCAACTTTTTTACGCACCGTTGGAGAGTGCATTCAGGGGTATTAATCACAATATAACGTGTAAATTGGGCTTATCGAGAGCATGAAATCCTTCCCGTCATACATTGTGCGGAAACCGACGCACGCAAAGAATGGGGAAGTTAGAAAGAGGATTCATGCAGTAGGTATTTGATTAAATCAGGCCAGCGCAGTAAATGAAAAAAAAGAAGCGGAACGCAAGCGCTTAAAAACAGCACAGTGAACAAAAAGATATCTTTCGAAGTAATCTCATGGTAATCACGTGGAGGTGACATGGTTGAAACACGGGATCATGAAATAATAGGGATTTTGAGTTCAACACCACCAAGCACAACATCTGTCACTGCACAATTTAAATTCACGCTTCGCAAAATCTGGCCACAGATTCCCATGATTTATAATGAACAGATGTCCATAACAATGGCTGCTAGGATTCCATGGAGGGCAATGAATTTCAAACTATTTTTTTTTAGCACTCCAGCCTGGTCACCGAGGACGTCAATGACAAAAAAACTGCAAAATACATTTCGCTACCGTATTAACGGAGACGATCCATTAATTTGACTACGCATTCCAATCATCTTCTTATCGAGAAAGATAAAATGAGATACGCCAAAACACGATCAATCGTGACTTATCGCAACGGGACTCCATAATCACGCGCACATTCATGGCCGCGATGAATTATAACTGCAACACGCTCCCATCGCACTCTCTTAATGGACGTGATAATCGTCCCGTGCGCGGAGCAGAAAGAAAAAAAAGGAATATCTAAAAGCGCTATCCTACTGTATCTGATTCAAGAGGAATTAAGTGAAATGAGTCCATTTTACACAAGTGGATTAAACACACATGAGGCATAGACCAAAAACGGCTAGTATATCCTTGACAAGCGAATGCTAAGAAGAATATCAGTTAAGATATTAAATTTTAATAAAAATATACTCACAATAAAACAACATGAGAGCTCCATTAACAATTAGTGCACGTTCAAATAAAAAGCACATCATTTTCAACAAATGCAAGGCATTTGGAAGTAGGTTACCATAAATATGCATGAGAAAAACCCCGAAACGCTAGAAAAGACAAATATTTCGCACATGTTACAGATACTACCAGAATATGAGAAAATAACGCAACATCATTATTTAATAAATGGATGCCAAAGAGACAAATTATCATCATGAGGGGTGAAATTTTAGATCGCCACTCAGCTGGTTCGATTCCTTTAACATGTGAAAAGTAGCGCTAGGCCTCTCACTAAAAAGCATAAAGAAACACTGCAAAAGATGTATAAATCATATCACAACCTTTTGGATCAGCTTTGGATCATTGATGGTCAATAACCCATTTCGAGCCAAGCATGAGCTCATGCAATTCAATTTTCACTGAAACTTTCATGCAAACTGAGAACTGTTTATAAGGTTACTGTAGTCATCCCCGGGATTAAAACTCGGACCTTCTAGAAGGAACACCGATACTCCAATATCGAGTTAAGGGACCCATTTCCCAAAATATTCAAAATTCCTTTTTCATCTTAAAAAAATAAATCGTGCCATAAAATTCCATTGCTTTTTACAGATAGATAGTCCTATTCGTAACTTGACCAAGGCGCCACGTCGTACCGTACTGCCTCCCTTTTGTGAAGAAGAGAAGAAAAAAGAGAGGTGAAAAGAAAAGCGAACAGTGAGAGAAAAAGAAATTGATGAATGGAGCGGGGTATGAACTAGGGAAATAAAGAGAAGGCGGAGGAAGTGGGTGACGGCAGAGTAGGTGAGGAAGGAAGAGAGAAAAATGGGAGCAAAGCACGCAGCGTGGGGCCTAAGCGAAGGAGTGTGGCAGGGGAACGGAAAAAAGTAGACGCCTGGCGGATTTTCCGCTAGCTTGTGTTTGCAGCGTCGCCACGGAATTGTAAGAATTTAAAGAGGAAGAGAGGGAAAGAGGAGTTTCCGTAGAGGAGGAAGAGGGACGTTAAATTTTGTTGGCTGACTTTAGCATCATAGCATCACATCCTGAGGGTTTATCATCACACGTTTTATTGCAATGTTATATGGGATGCGTGGCGACGAATCTCGCATGTATGCATACATACAACGCTGGAGGGTTCGCACTGAAATGAACATTTTAAAATACCTCAAGCGAGTTTATACAATATTTGTCGTAATTTATACACAGGATGTTTCCTCGTAATCCAAAAATTTTAGCCCTCCATACACCCATCATATTTCATAAATAACCAACCTTGTGCTACAGTCATAATGATTGCATGCTACTATGCCTACTTCTCCCTCCCTCAATGATAAAACAGGCATTAAACATGATACGCGCACATTTTCATTGGCAGTACTCGATCGGGAATGATACATTTTCGTGGACCGTTGCCTCTCAGCTACTCTCTATCTGAAAGAGTCTCTTCATTTATTACTCTTCGATCTTCATTCATATGCAAACTTTCTACCTCCATTTATTTCGTCCTAAATTGCAAGGCTTTGCCTTCCTCTTCATCACATTCCTTTCACTATATCTTTCCTGATTTTCAATAACCCCAAGCCTCCTATAAGGAGTTACATCCACCGGTTTCCCCATTTCTTAATGTCCGTTAGTAGACTCCCTTCCTCTCCAGCCTTTCGAAAACATCTCCGTTTATCTTAGCGTATATCATGATTTAATTTTCTAGGATCAAAATTTTCCATCTCACGACGAAACAACTGACTGCATAATAATTTGAATGAATGAACGCAAGAAGGAGAAAGTCATTGATTGATGTGGAGGAACAGACTTGAAAGCGGAGGAATATTAAGAGTTTTAAGAATAAGAGAGCGTTTTAATACATGAATGTAACATAAGCAAGGATAGGGCGTATCGGAAGAAATTATGATGGAGTCTACCCCAACAGGATACGGAAAGATGGTTGTGTATGACAGTCGAAATAAATACAATCGATAAACACTTTTTCTGCCAACAATTACCAATACCCTCTCGCTGTTGCAACATATAGACGCTGTAGTGCAAGACTCGACCAGCCAAAGGGACGAGCTAACACACACACGAGGGAACTTGGCAACTGTGGCAGAGAATGGATTCGAGTGGGAGGATAACGGATGATGAGAGCGAGAGGGAGTGGGGGCGGAGGAAGAGGTGTCGGATAAAGGCGCCTCTTCCGGAAAGAAGAGGGAATCGATGAGGGCGGTATGATCGTGTGAGGTCGAGGAGCAGGGGCACTCGGCGAGACCCCGAGCTGTGGAACGGGGGGCAACGGGATGGAGAGATGGACCAAGAGGAAGAGGCGAAGGAAGGATGTATCGTGAAGAGGAAGGGAGGATGTGGAGGGAGCGAGGGTGGACGGGAAAGGGATTGATGGAGACTGATCGCGAGGCTGGACGACAGAAAAGAAGGGAGGAAGAGGATAAAAAGGAGGATAGGAAAGATGGGAATATTGAAAGATAGATATATATCCAAGTCACTAGATTCCTTTCACACCCAAGATGTATTTCAGAATTTCCGTTGATACAAATCATATTTTACAAGTAGGTTGTAATGAACTAATACGGCGGTTCACTACAACCGACTTGAAAAACTTTGAGTCGTAAATTTACTACATTTTATTGCTTAAAAGCAATTCAAAACGGAATTGAGATTAACAGAGAAGAAATTAACGTACTCAGCTTCGCAGACGATATCGCAGTCATAGTAGGAAATCGCGATGATCTTCTTCGTCAAGTCAATAAACGCAATAAACCATGTTATCGGAGAAAACAACACGAAAAGAAATACGACGAAGACCAAAATCCAAGTGTGTGGGAGAGAGAAGCTGAATGTAGAAGTCACACTGAGAGGAGAGAAATTAGAGCAAGTGGATTCCTTCACTTATCTCGGAAGTACCATCACGGGGGACGGAAGAAGAACAACGAACATCAAGCAAAGAATAGCCCAAGCGCTCATCGGGAAAAGATAACGATGTGTTCAAAGAAGATAGGACTACAAACGATGAAACAGAATGTGAAATCATTCAAGTGGAGCGTGGCGTGGCGAGCGTGCTCGACTGCTCGGAAGCATGGATCATTGGAAAAGCAGACCAGAACAGAGTAGAAGTCTTCGAAACCTAGTGCTGGAGGAGGCAACTGAAGATAAAATGAATAGACACAATAAGAAATCGAGAAGGTAAGGGAATAGTAGAAGAGGAAAGAACCATATGGAACTCCATACAGAAAAGAAGAACCAGATGGATTGGACACACTCGAGAGCATAGTGGGTTTGTCGGGAGCATAATTGAAGGTAAAATAGAGGAATAAGTCCCCAGAGGAAGATCCAGAAATAAGATTATGGACTAAATAAAGAGGTTAAGTACATAGGAAAAGCTACCAGGAAGTAAGAGAACTAGAATTAGATACGGAATGGTGGAGGGCTGCAGTCAACCAATCTTAGGACTGAACGACCAATGAATAAATAAATGGTGTGATTCAAAGCAGCAAAACTTATTTAGACACGATGCTTCCCTGAGGATATTTACACGAATGAACTGGTAGAGGATTTTTTTAAGCACTCGGCGAGAATTAGGTGGGGACAGATTTCAAGTCCCAGTCCCTGCTAATGACTTTCTCGCCAGGAAATACCCCAAGTAAGTAGTGTATATTCGCATTTGCTTTCTTATTAAACTGCCATCTGGCTCTTATTAGAATAAAAAAAATGGCCCATTCCAGTTGAACATAGCCTGATATGCCGATATAAGAATGGAAATATGTACAATAAAATCTCGACATTACAAAGTTAAAAGCAGTTTTTATAATATCCATGCCACGGAATTCTCCAGAGTTGGAGAGGGTGAGTCTGTTAGGAATATTTGGAGAAGATTTTCTTAAGTAAGAAATGAGACGCTATGGTGCATAGCAAATGACATGAAAATCAGGTGAAATAATAAATTATTGAGTCAAAGCATGAACAACTAAATATCGGGTAGATTGTAAGTATTTCATAATTTACAATGACATTCTTGATTTACACTATTCTGTATGATTGATTATCCTATGACACACAACGAGTCCCGTTGGTTCCAATTATTATTTTCCATATTTTTTCCAGGTAAATTGCATCATTTTTCCAGGGTGTCACAGTAGTAAAGTATAAGGCATTCATTCGACATTGGTCTATACAATAATGATTTCCATCAACTTCTCCGAGTATGCTCTTCACAGACTTAATATCCAAATGATTCTTGAATTCATTATCAAAATGCATAAGGCAAAAGGCTGCATATGATGTTTATTTAAGAGAGATAAATCAATGCTGAGGCTAAACACCTCTTGGAAACTTAGGCGTCAATAGCCACTTCCGGATCCAAACACGTAATATTATCGTGAAGAAATTGGACAGGGGCAACTTATAGGGATTTTTGACGACATACACTTTGCAAAGGCTCGGCATTCATTTCGGAGTGCTATGATATCTTTTTTTAATACCTCACATTTACTCAGAGCTTTCTCGGTTCCGTAACCAATGTAAACTTTCTCATGTTGCAGCAGATAAATATCGGTGCCCCGATCTGTATGGAGGAGAGGACTAGTGGCACATCCAGAACCCGAATAGTAACCGACTCGATTGTTACTTTTTTGCATTAACACTGACATGAAAGTGATAGAAAATTATTCTCATGAACGCTAGAACTCGGGGCCGGATTTAAGGTCGGCGGCGCCCTAAGCCAGAGACATCGGTTCTCCCCCCCCGCGTTCGTTTCGACTTACGACATTTTCAGCTTTTATCGGCTCAATAAATCTTTTTCCTCTGGGCGCCCTAAGGCTCAGTTTACTTGGCCTAGGCGTTAATCCGACCCAGGCAACTTGCGGTTTACATTAACACTCTCCAAAACCTGCATGGAAATATTGAGAAGTTCTATTCGGGAAGTCCACCGGGAGAGAGACATAGGTGCCGACGTCTCGACGGTCGAGTCGTCCATCGCCTTCAGGAAGGGCTTCATTCTGCCCTGAAGACGATGAACGACACCATCGAGGCCATCAAAACGGTGGCACCTATAGAGTCTCTCACCCGGTGGACTTCCCAAATAGTTTCTCAACATCTCACGCTGGGAAAGCCTCAAATGTTATTTCATGGAAATGCGTAGACATTCACAAAGATAACTGCACCCGACACGGAAGACATTAGAAACTGCGGTAGCTAAATTATCTGCTGCTAGTCATCCTTGAAGGCGCCTGTACAATCGAATTTCCACGAGAAGCTTTAGTTTTTATTATAGCTGCGGCACTTATGGGGATTCGGATGAACTTACGATGCCACAAATTTCCGCGAAAGTCAAAATTTTCGGGACTAAGCATCGACATGGTCGGAATAAACACAAAGTATTTTTCGGCAACCATAACCTAATACCAACAAATGATGCTGTAGAAGTAAATAATTTTTCCCTAATCTCTGCTCATAGTTCAGGGTTCCCTATCTTTCGGGTAACAGTGGAGATTAAATGGGCATGGTATTGGCGAGTAGCGTATCAGAAAACTGCACTCAAGTACCTCCATAAGTGAGACTTTCCATGAAGCGGGTGCGTTAGTCCATTATGTTTTCCCTGGTTCGTGTTTTTCACTAAAAAGCAAACAAGTTTTTCGTCCATCGTGCCATGGTAGTGTGCCACAAATAAAAGTTAATGAATTGTAGGTTCAGTCCTGCATTATGGCTATTCAGCGAAATGTGCACAAACTGGTATTTCTAAGAACTATACAAGTAATTATGCCCGAAATTAAATAAAGGTGAATAAATTTATAAAATAAAAAAGTGCAAGCACTCAAAATAGATGTTAATCTCACCAAAAGTCAATTAACACTTAAATTAAAATCCCCTTTTCCTAAAAACTTCATTATATTCAAAACCTTACCATTAGATGGACATTGACTGGGATCACAGTTCAGAGCTATAGGACGACATTTGGCGGAAACCTAGACTCTGGATGCACTATGTCTGTAAAAGTGACAAATATTAGGGGCTAATAGTTTGGAAAATGTCTTTTTGCACCAAAAATCGTAGGAATCGAAGACGATTAAGTTACTGCCACGACTTTGTTTCCGAGGAATATTGCCCTATTTACCTGTTCTCGTAAAGTTTCAAATTGTTCCACAGAATCTTAGGGACGAACTATTTATTATCGATTAATTATTTACGCTGTCTAAAGCTTCTAATAGCGCTGTTTTCATTGGCCCTTGAATCTCCCATATCGAATTATGAGTGTTCAGTGAGATGCGGGTGTAGTAGGCTATGGTTAACGTTTTACCTCCCTCAGTTCCTTCTTAACTCTTTACACATAAAAAACGAATCATAGATGGCAAACGGGAGCACAGCACCGAGCACAACATGGTATGAACGGTGAGCACCGCACTGCGCAGAGCAGAGCAGAAGATAAGCCAAGGTAAAATGTAAAACTTCTTTGAGATTTCCCCAAATTTTCATGGACAAAATATTTCCCTGAGTTTTCCTGGTTCACCAGGTTTTCTAGATCACACGACACTCAGAAAAAGTAAACCTGGAAAAGTTAAGCAGAACGTTGATTATGCCATGTTCACAAAAATTGCGAATTTTTCAAAAAGACGGCAATTTCAAGGATATTTTTTGGTGGATCAGCGAGGGCGGCCACAGAAATACAGGAATGCGACGCAGAAGAGGAAAAATAAAGGTGCAAATACGCGACATGAGGTCAAAAAGTGGACTAAGGACACATGGAAACGGTGCAGATTTTTAAATGGCATCCGTTTCCGCGAGTACGGCACTTCCGTGGTCATCATAACAGGGAGAAAGATGAATGAGGACAATCTACACGTAAAGGAATATTAGTTGCGTTGAAAATAAAAACAGGCTGCAAAAATTAATGCGTAGTTGTTGCGCGAGCATGGCATGTATACGACCAGCGGCAGAACATTAAGGGAAACTTAAAACGCACATTCATTCTATTTTCACTGAGGACACGAGTAGGGGAAAAGAGAAATATGGCGATAAAAACATCACATGTTGCAAGGGAGGAGCACAAAAGAGAAGGAAAATTAATTAAGAGGACGACGCGGTGTAGATGGACGCAGATGAAGAAATTAAATCAGTTCAGTGAGAGCAAAATTAGAAGGAACAAAAAGAAGGTACACGGTACAACACATTTCCGTTATTAGAGTGTAGAAACCCACTGAATGGCCATGCATAAGATAGGAAGACTATAAAGGAAAGCGATTGAATGATTCGATGGAATACGCAGAGGAAGAGAAAAATGTTTTCACATTAGTTGGAGCGAGATTTCTTTCTATCCAAAATGAGGGTTATATTCAATTTATATTAAAAATATTAGGCGGGTAGGAGATGTACTAAATAAATAGTAAAAATCAATGACGCAAAACATAGTTGTAACAAATACAGCACATGGAATAGCATAGACATTCTAAGAGCATCATTGAATAATTATACACATACAAGATTTTGACTTGACTTATTTTTTTCATGACGAATGTTGGCAACACCTCCACACCATGAGGTTATTTTGTGGCTTAGTGCAAAGCATAACATAAAAATAATTTTTTTAATAGCCGAGAAGTCATACGAGCTACAAGATGTTCAATTTCGCGAAATAACTCCCTCTTTTTTAAAAATAAAATCGGTTGTTCCCCGCAGCCCAACATTTTCTAGCTACTGCTCTACGCTCAGACGCATTGATGAAATAGATGGATGTGTTTCAGTCGAGGGACGAAATTGATATGATATCCTCCCCCCTTCCTACTGACCTATAACTCAAAGAAGAAAAGTACCCATTTGCAGGATTTAAAAAGTAAAAATTAAAAACTTCTATGATAGTTGATGTACACAATATAGAACCAAGCCAAGAAGTTCTTCTGTCGCAGGGAAGACCTACCGCCGAGATAAATAATAACAATGTAAGGCGCAAAATTGATTCTGCTGATGCCTATTGATGCTATCGCATCTACATATAATAACTGCACCAATAAGCATAGACGACATCGAACGAACAAGTACGACATACACTCGGCTTCGTGTGCAGGAACTGAGTGAAGGTTGAAATAAATCGTAAGTCGATGGGGATGGAGTGAATGAAGGAGAAAATCTTCCGGGTGAACCAGGGGCGAAAGCAGGCGGGAAAGAGACAAAGAGAACGAGAGAGAATGGAAGAGGATGGGGCAGGAGGGAAAACAATCCATCACCAGAGGTGAACCCGTTGCCATGGAGGTGAGAGAGGTGAGCGTGCGAGCACCCGTGGGGAGGGGGTGGGGGGAGAGAGGGAGGGGACTGGATTCGGCGGTGGATGGGCGGAGGAAGGAGGAGGAAGTGGAAGGTGAGGGGCAGGTGGTGCTAGGGGGGAGGGAGGGAGTTTTGTACGAGAGCGGTGGATCAGCCGAGGAGGATGGGGCGGGCAAGGAGCGACCCCATTGAGGAGGGAGGAAGGGCGGGAAAGGGCAAAGGGGGATGAAGGATGTCGATGATAACTCTTGCCCTCGTTACTCTTGTGTGACACACAGGGTAAGGGATGTTGGGTGGAGCCGGGGCGAAGCGAAGAAGGTAGACAGAGAGTGAAGCACACGGGGCTGAAAGCGGAGAGAATTCAGAGACAAGAAGAGACGAAAGAGAGAAAGCAAAACACGGGGACGAAGGAGTGGAATACGAGAGAAAGTGGTGATGGTATGAAGAAAGAGTGAGCAAATAGAAAGAATTATACAAATTATTTTGCTGACGAGGAAAGTGAATTGAGATGATAGTGGACCTATGTGGTCGATTGGAAATGGATAAATATACATGGGTAAATTATCCGAACGACATGACAAAGACACAGTCGATCTTTAGGAGACGAATATACGGCATTGAATTCTTTGGTAAACAATAAAAAAAATGATAATAATAAGGTAAGAAGTCGATTTACTGCCACACCCCCACAATTAGTGTAGCAGTTTAGCCATAGCATAACCCACACCCCATAGCAGTTTCGAAATCCCCAACAAAGTCCAAGGGGTATAACAAGGAAGAATACAAACGAAATGTTTCGCGGGGCTATTAGGCGGATTCAAACGTTATTTACACTGTTACTTGTAGAAACGTGACTAATTTGGTCACGATAAAATAGATATGTTCCACATTTCCAAACTTATTTACTGACCTACCTATAAACTCGTTCATGATGCAGTTCCAATAATATAATTGTACCTAGCGTGGAATTGAACAACGCCTCATTTTCGTGATAGTGAGCACCTAATCGATAGCACTGCATATTTTAAGATAGCAAAATAATTTCAAGTTTTCCACATATCATTTCTTACTTAGAAATTATTCTCTACTCTGATTTCAATGGAGACGGAGAGATAGTGGGAAGTGGAGAAGCATAGGCCTTGTGGTATAAGACTGGTGGGAGGATGGGCGAGAGACAATGACGGAGAGGTGAGAAGGAGGCAAAAGAGCGAGTGATGGAAAAGGGGAGAGAGTTATGTATATTCTTTGTTGTCGAGAGAGACGAGTTGAAATAGATAACGCCCCTTTATTCGCCGAGATTGAGGTTCAGTTACGTCCCCCGTTCCTCTCAACTCCGCCGCCGTTCTTTTCCTACCCCTTCTCTCGCGAGAGCCGCACACTCGCTCTGTGGAGCACCGCAGGATTAAATTTAAAGGAAAGAGGAGGGACCAGAAAAAATACATAAGTCTCTGGGTGCCCCCCGACGACGCCATTCAAACACAGGGGTGTTGTTCTCTTCGTCTCTCGTTCTTCTTCCTCACTCCACTCTGGTGCGCGGGGGAATGCCGGCGAAGAGAATCAAACGAAAGGGCTTCAACTTCCAAACTCCGGGAGGAAAGTTTCCAGAAATGTAAACAAGGCGAAGGAGTCTACGGGTGGCAAATCCATTCACGGAGTTTGAGCGACGCGGGAAATAAAAATGCACAAAAAAAATAAAGACGGAACCCCCTTGGGATGTGGATGCGTTCGTATTTCGGCACGCAAACAATTTTTTCCGCAAGAAACACGAGCTCGCGGCTGGCTCAGAAACTCCGCGTGTTCCCACAATACAGTTCGTTACTCTATAAAACCGGTAACAAAAGGTTGAGGAGATAATTCCGTGAACTAAACTTGATGCGCAATGAGAGCGATACTTGGAGGAAAATAATTCTTGGAGACGCCAGAGTTCGACCTCCAGAGTAGAGTTCACAAATGCTTCTTTCCAACATGCTTCATTTTCTAGTTAGAGTCTGTATCATGGCCTTTTCCGAACTCGCTTCACAGTAAAACAAAACAAACATGCCGAAACGCTCTTCCTCATCAAATAAATCCACGACGCAACGCAGTACTCTTGAAATTATTAACACAAAGTTTAAAGTGAAAAATAGTAACCCGCACAATGAGCGGCGCTCATCCATCTCGTATGGAAAATACACAGCAGAGAGCTAGGCAGCCGAATTGTTAGCCAAAGCTATTTTTAGCCTTTAGTCAACACTGCACCATTACAATTTTAACCTTAACCGTAACAGTTTGCATCAAAAGTATTCCGGAATAGCTTTTGCACCGGAACTCGCCATGAATGTTAAGAAAATTACAAATTTGAGCTCGGTTTCCGGTTAAGGAGCAAAGACCCGAGCAAAACCATTTTTTTAAAATGCGACAAGCAAAACGGATGACACATTCACTGACAGCGAAGTAGGAATCGTAGAACACCGTCGCAGCACATACCAGGTCTGCCGCATCCACCTGCAGATGCATAAGACTCAAAAAGGAGCTACTTGTTTAATGCATTGATAGTTAAGAAAAAAATAAAAAAGAACACGCTTTATCTCAGAGCTTTTGCAAAGGAATCCGGAAGAAATAACCGGAGGCAGCTAGAGATGGAGGAAACAAAGCTTAGACGGCGAAAAATGAAACCCGCGACCACACAGCAGGCAGTCAAGAGACGAGGGAAAGAGAAGCGTCACGCCTACGGGGGGATTAAAATTAGTCAGAGGAGGGACTGGAGGAGAGAGAGGCAATTTGTGGTGAGTCTCGGGAGGAAGAACAGAAGCAAGTGGAACTGTCAAGAAAAGGATGGAAGAGAGGAGAAGACCGGATAGGATAATATGTACGAATGAAAAACGGGAGAGAAGTAATGAAATGATGGAAGAGAAGACGGAGGTACATGCGGACGTGGAAAAAGGAATAAAGAATGAGGGAGAGGGAAGATGGATGGGCAAGGAATTTTTCGGATGAGAAGGAAAGGTTGAATTTTCGAAATTCCTGATTGAAAGGGATGGAGGAAGTTTGAGGAAGTGCCCAGGTTTAAATCCCGGCGTTGGCGTAGGTTTTCAAGAGGAATTCCGATCCCTACTCGGGCGCCATTTGAAGAGAATTTCAAGTACACAATTCTGACCTTCGAGAGGGACGTTAAACCCTGGTCCCCTCGGCACCTTTTATAAAGAGCAAGCTAATGCCAACGCCACGTTTCTGTTTACTCCTCCATTTCGCGATCACTCATCCCTTACAAGTCTACTCAAGAGAATCTTAATGATGAAAATGACTCCAACGCCGGTCGCCCCAGCAAATTAGCAACCGATCAGCTCCCTTAGCAAAAACCACCAGGCATGCGCATCTATGATCAAAGCTAAACCTTTTTAACGTTACAGAAAGAAAAACAGAAGAAAAGAATCCGAGCAACATAATTATGATTTTAGCTGAGTCTTGGACCCACTGAAATACACTTCACCTATAGCACTTGATAACCGTAGCTCAGAAATATTACAGTCTGCTACGATTGAGCAAGAAAATATTGCATCGAGTGTTTGCATTGCATTCTAAACTAAAAAATCACGTTCCCTATCTCTACCAGTTTAAAAGCAACATACAGACTCAATCTTACTTAATGAAAACTACTGCAATACCAACGAAATCGTTTGATGATTCCTCGTAATTTACAGACGCAACTCCGGTCAAGAACCTCAAGGCACGTATTTCAATTTAAAAAAAACACCGGATAATCCCTCTCTCTTCCACAAAAACATCCATCATCTGCTCAAATTAATGTAACACCACTGATGAATAGGAATAAATATTTCGACGAATATTTCAATAGTTATGACGAGAAACTGTGTTGAGCAATGCATTTCCCCGATTCAAATTATCTAGAGCTGGACAAGGAGAGAAAATATGAAGAACACCTTAGTCAAGTATTATTGTGTAACAAGGGAAAAGGTATGACACTACCGCTTGAAGAGAAAAATGATGCGGCTATGTATTCACGCAAGTTATGAGACTTCAACAAAAAAAACACGAGGGAGATCCGAGAGAGCAGCAGACAAACACAATGACTCCTGCAATCAAGCTACGCGTATTGAACGCAGGGGTCGCAACTGGAGGACCGTAGAGGAAAGGCAACATATCGCACAACAGCCTTTCGTAAAAGCCACAGCGCACCTGAACTCGCACCGGACGCTCTACTCCCTCACCGTATCTCCTTCAACCACTCGTCCGTCACGCTCAAAACAAAGCGGAGAGGCTCATTATTCGAGCGCAGAATGAAATTTTCACAAATGGAAAATGCATTTTTAATGACCGCAGCTTTGTTTCCCCACAATAATAACATCCCACGCCAAATCATCATGACAACATAACATACGCCAGGTTGCACCTATAGGCATACAACTCGTCCATGTTTTCACTTCCCGCTCCATGAGTCAGGGTATGACCTACACGTCCCTCTATTTTGCAAGTGTTTCATTTCAAGGGTCAACAGATTTTTCATGTTCCTAAAGATGTCAGGAAGTTCAATGCCGGACGACAACGAGACGGGTCAGTACACATCGAAGCATCAAAAACGTTGAACATGTACCCTTTGCCTGCATGAAAATACTGGAAGAGGGACTGCATTCACATTGTAATTATTACAATTCCGGGTAAAAATGAAAAATAAAGTGAAAAGTGTCACGAATATTTTTCAGCTTCAGAGACCAAAAAGGCAATATTAAGGCATCTAAAAATAGTATGAAATTACTTCATTGGAACCGAAGGCATTTTAACAAATAAAAACATGAATAACTGATCAAAACGTTTTTTAAAATAACCATTTCTGGCTGAACGTCCGGATATCATTTTCAAATAAAATTAAGAGAGAAACTACAAAGCGTATAAGACTACCTCCCTTGTTCTCAGGGAGCATTAGTTCTCAAATCACGTCAATATTAAAATCGGGTATATTGGGATGATCATGTAAGTAGACTTTTCGCCTATCGCTCACCTATTATCAAAGCTATGCTAAGTAAGCGATACACTTAGTACATGATATTTAGTTTAAAGGTTGAAGTAAGAAATAAGAAGTTTCTGGCAGCTCAAGTTTGTTAAACACGGCTTCGGTTCCAGACTTGTGAACCTCAACATAAAGAAGAGATCACTTGTCATTGTTACTACGAAGTGCCGAACAATTCCTAAGCCTCTGGTAGATTAGTAATACACCGAGTCATTTTATAACAGGAATTCATTATCGATCTCTATTATTAAAAAGGTTATTATGACATAAGCACATAGCAGAGATGGACGAAAAATTTCTATAAAATTTCTTTCTATCCACGACCCTCAAAAGAAGCTAGCAACCGTTAATAAACCGATAATAGAATGCCGTGAATATCTAGTTTGGTATCACACATGGCTAAACAGCCCTCGACAGCTGACGCTCATGGCGTGAATAAGAAGAGAAGCTAAACATATGGTTTTCCATAAGGTTGTTTTCTCTCCGGCCACTGTCCTTAAAACGACAGAAAAGACAGTCATTCCATCGGAAACATCTCACAGAAATAAATGAAGATGCTTTGAATAGCAAGGGGGAACGGAAACACGCCTGTCGAAAAAAAATGGCTTCGAGAACACACATCCGTGGACGAGAACAGAGAGCTGGGTCATGCGACGGACAATGCCGCTGTTTTAACGGGATAAAAAATAGGCGAGAGGCTGTGATGGACGCGGCAGGCAGAAAGGAAAGGGGGCGTCGCGCTGCAGTTTGCGCGTAGGAGTTCCGTGTTTTTAAAACGAGAGAAGGGGAAGTGGATACAGGGGCGCGTGATGGTCGGGGAGGATGAGGCCGGACACGGAGGGTTGAGTGATGGGAAGTCCGGCGAACGCGGATGGGATGGAATGGCGCGGGTGGGAACCCGGCGGGTCGACTCCAGACAGGACGCGGGTGTGGGGCCGGAGAAGGCGTCAGTTTCATTTCCCAGCAAAGTAGGAGGAGGAAAAAAATAATGTAGAAATAGAAAAGAAAAATACGGGTTCAGGTAGGCGCATGGAAGAAATGATACCGATCCTCCCTAGTAACTCGTGTAGTTACCTAAATTGGACAGAAATCTATCTGAATCATCCCTACACTAAATTGAGGAGATGGTAGGGGAATTCAAATTATTAAATACCAAAAGATGAATATAAGAATATAATTATACATCAAAAGAATAAAACTATGGGCATCAAAGGAAATATACTTCGTATATTCCATTTAATTTGACTATGTACTTTAAACCAGTCATAGTTCTCTAATAAAGACTGGAGTATATTAAGTACTACTCTTTTGATGCAATCACCTGTTTGGCAATCAAGGTACCAAAAATGGCCTACGCATTACAACAATGCGTAAAGTTCGTAATGATTAAAATGCGTAGTTCCTTTGTGAGAAGACGTCCATAAGTGACAACAGTTTCTCTATCCTGCAGGGGTCTATAGGTCAGAGGCATCCAGACTTCTGGCTAAAATGGAGATGGAGATGGGCTCAGAGGAGCAATGGAATAAGTGAGAGTAAGTACCCAGGTAACTCTCCGAGCTGCCACTTCCCTAACCTCGATGACCGAAAACAATCCCGAACACCAGTTCACCATTCATGATATCACGTAACGACTAACCTAAAACTCACACACATATTGTGCAGGTCTTACGTTGGTCTGCCGAAAATCATTATCAGCATCTGCAGTAAACTTTCAGAGGATTCACTTGTTGCTGAGCTCCACCATTGCCCCGTTTCTGCTACCATTGATCACGTCATACGTTCATCTAGTGATCATCCTCAAACACCAATACGAGGATCCTCTCCCTTTAGTTAACACTATTACCAGTTGATAGCTTTATTCCTTCTTTAACAGTGAAGCATTTTAGAACGACAAGGGCACTACTCTAGTAACAGAGACAAGAACACACGCCTTACTCACCGCTAACCGGATGTTTGGTAAAAATTACAGAGAGCTGAGCTGTGTGAAGGCTACAAGAAGCTAATCAGAGAAATCTATCAACCATATTAAGGACAGAACCTGAATGTGGAGGACCTAACGCGCAACTGTCGCTTAAGGAGTCTTAATCACCGTCGACGTGATTCCCGGATTTGCACGCTAATGCTAAAGAGTTAGTTTTATTAAAATGATAAAAAAACCACCTCAAAATGGAAAAAAAAACCTCAGAACCACAGAAGTGAATACATTGCGACCAATAGTAGGAAAAACACTGAGAGATAGAATACGGAATGAAGAGATCCGGAAAGCCTGCAACATGGAAGATATTGTAAGTTGGGGCAGAAAGAGAAAAATGCTTTTGGAGAGACCATGTGTTAAGGATGGATGACTCAAGAATTCCTAAGATTATGTTACGCAGAATCCCCGAGGGTCACCCTCTGCCAAGAAGACCAGCTAAGAGATGGAGAGATAGTTGGACCTTTCCACCAAAGAACTAGGTGTAGAATTAAGTATTTTCGGAAAAAACAGAATTTCGATCTATTGAAAGAAAAAGAAGAATAAGAGAAAAGCAACTGACTATCTCTTCTATTTCACTCAATAATAGCATTTCCGCAGGTCGATCTTTGGACTAGGGCCACTTAAAACCAAGCACCACTTACCACCAGGAGTATTAACGCCAGTAACATATTGGAGGGACCCCCATTGAAAATTGAAAAAAAAACTAAGCTAACTTAATTACGATCGAGCGGGAAACAACTTGTACGACTCATTTTATTTATAATTACAAATGCATTTGGAATAAGTTTACCAAACATTAAGCAGATACCGATCGCAAGGTATGCGAAGTGCGACGGCCGAGAAAAATACGAGTTAATAGTTATTATGACATAACTTTTTCAGCCACCCATACGTAACATAACTCGCATGATCTAAATACTTCAAATAGGATACAGCGATCGATCAACTGAGGTGCAGTTTAAAAAAATGTAAAAGACACCATAATATGCAAGGAATTAATCCAGTGAGAATCACACATGGTAACCATTAACTGCAATACCCCGCGACTCCCTTATTTTCATATTTGCATTGCAAAATTTAACGAAAACGCGAGAAACGAGAAAAAATGAACGCATATTCAAAATATTAGAAAAAAACCGAATGCTGAAGGCGCTTTGAGTTGATGTACTCTGAGGATGCAAATATCTCGAGGGTTGATAAAGATTCTGGGCCCAAGGTGGGAGGAAATCTTTTTGCGAGCAAATCATGAGCATACACATTATTCTGGAACAAATATTTACCGATTAATAGGCATATAAATTGAATGCTGCTTCACTAAAAGATACTTATAATACGAAAGATTGAAGAAAAATATAAAATCAAAGACGGCAAGAGGAACTTACTAGGGAATAAATTACACTCAGATACAAGATTGAGAAAGGAAATTTAAAGGAAGCAATGACTTCACGAGAAGTTTGTAAGGAATTGCAATCCAAAATACTCAGCTATTCTCGCACTAGGTTACACAAGCTTATGAGGTTTTCGCATAACGGTCGTGTAAACCAAACCAAAACAACCTCACATAATCAAAGAATGGACTGCAATCTCAATACAGAAGAAACGAGTAAAATGGATGATGACGTAGTCTTTATTAACGGATAATTTCAACACGAAAATAAAAAATATTCAAACATGGCGGGTGGATTTTTTAAAGAAATTGCCATGAGAGAAATTCGGCCTGGACCGGGAATCGAACCACGCACCTTTGGTTTGCCGGACCAATGCGCAGACCACAACGCTATCCAAGCTTCCTAATTCCCATGGCAATTTTTTCGGTGGATACAAGGCAACTAGATCTTAGGCCCTTACGGTCCATCAAAGATGGCAACGCAAGGGAGAAGAGGACTTCAAAGAAGCCACAACCAAGAGTCAGTATCGTTCACCAGCACATATGCCGTGCTTAGCTATTTGAAAATATTCAAACATGGCGGGAGAATTTTTTGAATTTAAAAAATTCACCCGCCATGTTTGAATATTTTCAAATGGCTTAGCACGGCATATGTGCTGGTGAACGATACTGACTCTTGGTTGTGGCTTCTTTGAAGTCCTCTTCTCCCTTGCGTTGCCATCTTTGATGGACCGCAAGGGCCTAAGATCTAGTTGCCTTGTATCCACCAAAAAATTGCCATGGGAATTAGGAAGCCTGGATAGCGTTGTGGTCTGCGCATTGGTCCGGCAAACCAAAGGTCTGTGATTCGATTCCCGGTCCAGGCCGAATCTTTCTCATGGCAATTTCTTCACGAAAATTAAATCAACACACCGCTTCATTTAACTTGAGCACGCATCCCGGCCAAAAATGACGTTAATCTGATATCATTATCCAGATGACCACCAATTACGGATTGACTGGCCGCCTCACACATTTATCTATCGCCTGTCAAAAGACCGATTCCGGTGTTTTTCGCGGAGCAGGCAAACGCGGTAATCACGTTTCAACTTCAAAGAGAACGTATATTTACCCATAAATAATAAAGAAGGGAAATAAACACACCACTTTCGACATCTGAATAAATGTCCATCACAAAAAGAAAAAGTTAAGCTTGCATCGATCCCCCAATAGCCATAGAGGAGGCTCCTCAAGGCTATTTCAAAAATGATGTGATTAATTTGTAATGTAATTACAGTCAGAAGCAAAGTAATTTGAGTAATATGAAACGAAAAAACCTTCAAGTACATTCTAGCCGGACTCAGAAAGACAAAAATTAGAGGGAGAAATAGAAATTCCATAACTTTTTTCACACATAACTTTTCAATGTTAGTCAAATGTCCTTCGATGACGAAATAACGATTTCATCCAATTCTCAGAAGTAGGATGCCTGTTAATTCAGGGCATAGCACATACAACAGACTATTTGCACTAGATGTTGACCCTCCAAAGACGACCGTGCAAAATGTGTGGACTAAAAAAAATACTAAAATAGCGTCAATGTGAACTGACCTGTAGAAACAAAATGGACAATCATGAAAAGAACAACTCGAAAATATACCCGCGACCGAATGAGAATTGAAACCCAGCACATCCAAGCCGGTAGACTGAATAATTCTCTACCTCAGAATCAGTTTTGGCGTTTGTAGATAATTGCTCACTCTTCTCATAGTATGGAACGCATCCTATCTAACTTCATACTACGGGATATTGAAACAGACATTTCACTTTTTTCCTGACATGTAGCGAAAGCGGAAAATCCTGTGCGCTATTTTCATAAGAAAACGTCTAATACAATGATACTTATATCGTACAAACATTCTATGCGCATGGAAGGCAATAACATAAAAAGAGAAAAATCTATCAATGAATTTTGTGGTCAGACCCAGATTGACATAAAAATAGCTTTTTTCGGCTCACATATCACACAATTGACTGCCACAAAGAACAAAATAATTCTTCCCAGGATTTAAACTTAACCATCAAAATCGAAGGCATGGATGACGGACACCGCGAGCTAGTTCACGAAGACAAATTTTCATTAGAGGGATACCAATTTGTTCCTTCAAAGGAGAAATAATATTGTCACGTCAATCTTTCGAAAGGAGCCTTTTCTTTTATCAACGAGACAAATGTCAACAAGAAGAAAGAAAAGGAGGGATGTCCTCTGGGATACACAAGTAAATAAAGAAAGGGCGAAGATTTTCGGACAATATCTCATGATGGGTACACACACTGTATAAATAATACGATAATCCGAACTTGCTTTCGCCCAAGAGGATAAAGCCATTTTCAACAAACACCTTAAAATCTCCCGCCTGAGGCATAGAGAAGAGAAATGATACGACCGAGTTAAGTAAGGCGTAAATGCTTACGACATCGAGAATGGACACTGGTCACCAAGGGTCAAAGCAGTGTCTGAGTGCACTTTCAACGGCTCAAAATAGACATCGCGACAATGGGAAGACGCCCAGATCGAGAGTAAAACGGAGACGGGAGCTGATGGTAGGAACTTCGAGAGCTTCGGAGAGGTGGGATTTGACGTGAGGTCAAAGAGGAAAAGGTACGGAGCTGATAGAGGTCGAGTCTCCGTACTTTTCCCTTCTCCTCCGACTCCTCTGAAAACCTCGCGCGGGCGAAATCCGGAGACAGCAGGGAGCGGGGGTGGGTTGGGAGTATTGAAGGGGGTCGGAAGGGAAATGGGGATGAAAGGCGGAATTGCACGAGGGTGGAGGAGCGAGTCTTATGGTCGGGGGAGAGGAGAATGGAGGAAGAGGGGGCGAAAAGTTTTCCGGCTACGGTTACGCCATCGAGGACACGAGAGTGGATCAGCCGGGGCCAGCATTTTACCTTCAGCTCTTCGGCCTTTTAATGGGGCCGCATCCTTTAGACGGCAACTTCGCAAAGCCCTCAGAACTCCCCGACCAACTCAGGGCCGAGAGGGAGGAGATGGTGGGGGGGTTTTTTCAAGGGATTGGGTGGGCGGACGGCAGGGCGAGGAAGAAAATCCTTTCTTTTATGTGACCCAACCCGGCGTAAGGAGGGATAAATAGTCGTCGCCGATTACGAGAAATTCGCACAAAGTCCTCATCTTCTGCTTTAAAGGCTTTATACATCTCCGACTCCTCTCCCTCTCTCCACCACCACTACCCCTTTCCGCCCTCTTCCTCCTCCAAGACCTACAAGAAGTCGGCGCAGTTTCTTTTCAAAGGAGAACTTTTCAAAGAGCCGTTAGGAGAGCAAGAAAAAAAGGTCAGCTTTTCGGTAAGACCTTTTTACTGACAGTCAGCTCCTAAGTAAAATGAATTAGTTCAGAATTTCCAACCTTTCCCCGAGGGAAAACGAAAAGGAAATAAAATATCGTTTAGTAGTGTGTAGGTGAATATGAAAAATATGGCAACGATATCTACTAGTGATACGAGAGATAAATGTAATTCTGTGAAATACGCAAAATAAATGGCCATTAACCATAATTGAGCTCTGAGGAAGAAATTTAATAAAGCGCAGTGATTGGTATGACATTCAGGAACATCTTAAGCTGAGAAATCCATCGACGAACATATGGCCAGTAATATCCTCAGTAAAGAAATATGAGTACACGGGAATGCTAAATTTATTAACATTTTTATTTAACTAGGACAAGAGTGAGCCGAAAAGGAATTGCAAAAATTCAAATCTTCAGGCGTGCAACGGTATTCGTAAAAATGTAAGAAATAACTCCTTCAACTGTTCTTCAGAAAAACATTCTTAAACGAAATAAATGAGTAATAAAGAAAGATCCTGGAATTCCTTCCCCAAGAGAGAGGGAAGACAGAGGAAGAAAATATGTTAAAATGATAAGGAATGAGAATAAAGTAATTGAAATATTTTTCTCACAAACCTCCATGATTCCCCATTCATTCTAAAGAACTGAAACGAGAAAGCGAGGACCTTCCAGAAATAAACCTAAATTCCAATCATATTAAATTTCCCAAAGATGTATTCATCAAAACCAAATATATATAAATGGGACTGTTTTACGTCGACTCACTCAACGTCATACACAGATTAGGGCCAGAGCGGCGAAATGTTCATCCTGGTAACAGACATTTTAGGTTACTACGCGCAGAAAAAGCATATTGTTTGAATAATGAAGCTCAAACGATTTCGTACTGTCTACTAATTTTTATTTCACCTCTTGCTACACGTGTTTCGACTCAACAGCAGTCATCATCAGGCATCAGGTATCAGGCCTGATGATGACTGCTGTTGAGTCGAAACACGTGTAGCAAGAGGTGAAATAAAAATTAGTAGACAGTACGAAATCGTTTGAGCTTCATTACTCATTATGCTGTTCTACAATATCTCGCCAGAGAAAGTGGAGTATATTGTTTGAAGATTAGAGTCCTAACATTTAAAAAAATTAAGGCAAAGAGACCCAGTAGTGTCCAATTAATCCATTAAAACCTCTATAATCTATTCATTACGAGAAAATCAACATTCTATCGAAGCACTGATGTGGATTTCAACTACATTTATCTCAGGAGCAATAGGAAAACAGGTCTGCCGCAGGTATAAAAATCTTGATAAACAATCACATTAAAAAGTAACAACAAACACGGCACAAAATATATCGTTCGGAATTTATCAGACAACTGAAAATAGATTTCTGTTAGGACGCACGCAGTGACGGCCAGACAGACAGAAACTTCCTTCGGCCTAAGAGAGGCGGAGGGATCCCGGAAACCCTATGTCTAAGTTCATTTGAAACACAACAAAGAGCGCAAATACCATTAACTAGGATAGATAGTAAGCTTTCATCGCAAAGTGTATCGAATTAGCTGACGGAATTAGCTCCAAACCAATTCGGTTCCATCCTGATGAACTTGCGCCAATGTGCGCATATTCGATGGCTTAACTTCAAGGCACGCAAGGAATTCGATTGGAGGAGGCAAATTGGAGGTCGGATTTTACAAAATATAAGTAATATTAAAAAATATATATAACGCCTAGTTATTTCGTTACTGCGAAGCACTGGAAAAAAAACAAATTAATAGAGGACCCATTGACATTCACATATTTTCATTCAAAAATTATAATTACCTAACGCTATGCGTACTAAACAAATAAAAATGACAGTTTCCCCACTGGCTGAGAAATAAAGAGCACTTCCCCTCCACTTGGACTCCATGCATCCATTTTTCCAACAATGCCTTATTATCCTCCAGTGATGCACCTCAACCATCAACAACTGAATAGAAATAAACGCTGGAACAAACAATTACGTCGCTGCACCCGGAAGTGAAATCACGTCAATTAAAATTTTCTCGAATTCTGGACAATTTTTTTATCGCGCCTCGACCGGTGTGTTGCATTCTTATCAAAAATATGTTTATCCATGAAATACATCCATTTTCGGCAGAGCATCCACTTCATACGCCACGCGGCAGTTCAAATATTATACGCCAAAAAGCGGGCGTTATTTCAGTTTCATGTCGGTAAATTGCAAACCCTTGTTCAACCTCCATACAGCTCTTGCTTAAGACTTCAAAATATTGCGTTCCATGTTCTGTATCTTCTTCCATGGATACCAAAAATTGTGCATATATGTTAATTAAAAAGATGAATCACACACGCACACAAGAATCTATGATTTTACGACAGACGTATGTCTCTACAGCGGATATTTGTTTATGCATAACAAGACATTTTGCGGATAAAAGATTAATAAAATCTAACGCGGGGACTACGCTTGCGTTAATCTAGCGCTGTTTTTTCTATAAACCGGACTCGCCGCTTCACACGCTACACGTCTCGGCGAATCGAGGACAGCTGACGCCTTCTTGATCTCGCTCCAAACGTATTTCAATCGGCTAAAACGAGAGCTGGAGCGACGAAACGGACGAAGTGACGAACCGGAGAAATGGGGTGGAGTGGGCGGAGCCGGTTGTGGAAATGGGAGGAGGTGGGGGTAGGAGGAAGAGTCGGTGCTCGTCTCCGCCCACGCACCTATCTAGGAGGGAACTGTTTTCCTTCCATCGCCGGAAACGGCCTCGCTCAGGCGATAGACTTTGCTGAGCAAACGACGTGGAGTCCTCGTTACTCGGCGGAGTGGCGGGATAAGGGCGCGCGCGAGCATGGATGGAGCGAAATGAGTCAGAGCCCTTGCTCCACAGGTATACACGCAGACGAAGGAAAAACTGCCGACCGCGAGGAGCGAAAGAACGAGGCCGGGTTAGAGTGAGTGAAGATGCGGTAAAGGCGACAGGTGGGCGGGCAAGGCGGAATTTAATGCCACACCGGAATGAATGCACCCTCCCCATGGAAATGACTACGTAATTGTAAAAAAAAATCATCACTGCAGTTATTCTACCACATGAATAGAGGATTATTGGACGATCCGGGGCAATAGTGAGGGAGGAAGAGAAATTGTAATTTCGAGGGCATGACGGGAGGCAGAAGGGAGTAAAAATTTAAACATGTTAGACACTGGATGTCGGCTATAAGAGTAAGAATGACAGCCAGTAGGTAAGGGATAATGAGAAACATGGGGATAGCAGAAGACATGATGCAGGATAAAACTAAACTTAGAAGCTTTATACGGGACTTTACTGGATTCCGGAACAAAGAGGAGGGAATTAACATCTGGAAGAAACAGAGTAGGAGAAAGCTAAGCGAAAGGGTTTAAAATTATTGGAGAAAAAATGAAAAAACGACAGTGCATTAATCGGCATTATTTAAGGCGGATCTTAAAGGCCAATGTCGAAAGAAGATGACAATGAACACACTTGAAAAGAGCGAACTTTCCTGGTTTGGCCACGTCGAGAAAATTGAATAAAGTCGAATGAATAAACCGATCCATGGTAGAGGTCAGAACAGAGGAAGGGGTAGACGGAGGAAGTAAGGGTTGAATGTAGTGGAAGTGTCTCTTAAGTTGAGGAATATAGGAGTCAAGAGAGCGTGAATGAATCACTCTATGAATGCGGCAGAAACTTGGGAGGTTTGCTTGCAAGGTTAGGGTAGTATAGAGGAAATTTATATAAAAGAGCCAGATTTCTCACGCCGACAATTATGGACTTCGACTGCTTGTACAACGAAGGCCAACGGCGGCATGGATATGAATAAAAGGGATACCGATACCAATGATGTAAAGTCCAGTCTACAGTATGATCGAACCAGGTTTTCTATGACGCTCTGATCGCAAAACTATCGAATTTTTGAACATTAAATGCATTTTAAAATTCTTGCAACTTTTTTTCTGTTCAAAAGGTCCTAAATACCTCTTCTTGTGAAGCGGCTGCCAAACATTTTAACTTAATCGTCCAAAGAGCAAGGAAAAATATCCCGGTAACTGTTCCTAGAGATGAGAACTCATGCCTTTATAGTAGCTATTCATTCCTTGGAGATGACGGTGACGCCTAGACCATTCAAGAAATGAACAATCTGCGTGCAATATTAAAAAGTTTTGTTTCAAAGCTTACGAAGTTCCTCAACAAAAAATGATGACTCTTACAGTAACTTCTGACACTTTCACTTGATACAACATTTGAAAACAAATATACTATCATTTTAAAAGCTCTCGAAGCCACTTTACCAAAGAAGATACATACGAGTTGATTTCATTTATAAAAACAACGGTGCGGAGCTTAGAAGAGATTCTCACAAGGAATAATGAAGATTCACAAGAAAGACCCTTCGAGATAGTATATTCGGGATAGGGGCCTAAACAATGATATTACAACAGAAAGGATCACAGTCTCTGGGAATCGAGTAGAGTACACCCAAGGGCAAAATAATAGACATGAGTCGACGCGTTAGTTAAACGCACTTAGTTCTTGTGTTAGATGCCGAAAAGAAAAATCATATCATACGACAGGTATAACTGAATAACGTAAAGACAGTCTTTGGGAACTAAAACATTACACAACGGAATTCTACCTGGATCTGCATTAGCATTCTGCATTATATAAACTGCTCATGACAATTGTAAAACAATTAAGTTCGTCGGATAAACGAATACCACAATGATCATGTGAGGAGTATATCATCAATAACGAAATAAGCAACTATTTCAAGAAAAATCAATGCGGAGAGGTTTTATCCTTCCATTTTAAGAAGCATATATCACGTAGTGCTCATTTCAAAGACATCAGTTTTCCGCTTTGGGCGGAAAAAAAATTGGATTTTTAACCGAAATGGCAACGTACAAAAATTACACAAAAGGAAACCATAACGTGGAAAATAGATTACGTCCTAATAGCAAACGTTCTTTTCACAATGCAATTTAGGGTATTCGCATGTATCAACACTGAATAACCACAAATTCAATTTGAACCTGAGATTTCATAATGAACAGAACTCAATGAAATTTTACAAAGAATTATAATGAGAGGAAAAAAAACAGCAGACCTAAAACACAGCCCGGGAAAACATGAACGTAATTGGTGAAGAGCATTGAATCACGGATCCGACGGATCGCAAATACTCTGAGCACACGAAGCGGAGGGAGGGTAAAACAATGAACCCATCAAACATGAGCTAATTGCTGGTAAACAAAGAAACTGATCAATAATAAATTAGCCAATTAATGTTTACGAGATCCGGACATTCTTTTGAGCCCCTATGAAACCGCTCTTGGGACACTCGTCAAAAAGCGGACAAAAACGGAATTTAAATTTGGAGCATCAGCGTCCATTAAATTAAATTGAATTTGAATTAACACCGAGCGATAAAATAGCGCCTGAGCGGGACGATTGAAAGGAACTCATGAAGAGGGATGATGCAAGAAGTAACGGAAAAAATAATCAGGAAAGACGGAGAGAAAAAGCGTTTATATGAGGTAGATATAGTAATAGACGTGGCTCCAAAGTAAGGAAATTCACAACATGAAAACATTGAGAAAACCGGAATTAGAACCTAGATATTCCTATAACCGGTCAGGTATGTTAGACAGCGACTCCATCAACCGACATTTTTGCAAGTTCAAGGCGAATTACCGAGGTGGTTCATGAGAGCAGCCACATTCAATTTCCCGCCGTCAAAAATGAAAGACAGGCGGTGTAGCCGTGCGTATTGAGACACTATCGTCGATGGATGAATTCGACAATCTCTTTTGCAAAGACAACCTAATTGAGCAATAATTCGTTTTCAAATTGTAGATTCTGGTTCAAATACCTGTCCATTCGAACGATTTTTTTCTCACGGCGAAATTCCTCACTTAACTGTGTATTCTCGCCCCCACGCACGTGACTGTGAATAACGTTCATTATTGCACTAGGCGCATTGAACCCGTGTGTCGTGAAGAAACTAAATATGGTTAAAAGTTAGTTACAAAAGGAATTAAATTCACCGCCTTATCACCTCTCATTAGAAATATTAACCATCTAAAAAAGCTTTTGTGTTAAACATGTTATAAAACACGTACACTACAACACTCATAATGGCAAATGCAATACGAAACAAATACAAACAGTACACACATAAGAGAGAAAATTTAAGAACAAGTCATTATTTCTTAATCAAATAAAAGTAACGAAGGCAAACACCGGCATAGGAAGGGTGAGCTTTAACAAAGCACCGAAAGCAAGAGACAGAGAATCTAAACATGCACTTCAGTGAAAAATAAAAAGGTATGCATATTATAAATTAAAGAAAATAAAATAACGACAGGAGAAATGTGATTTGCGCTAAGTACACGGAAAGACGACGACTCATCATGATGAGTGGATGGTTGAATTTTAGACATGTTTATGAATGTGAAGCAATCGATAATTGGAGCAGAAGGGAGGGAGGAAGAGAAGGGAACCGAGCGGAGATGTATGATAGAAGATGGATGCGTGAGAGGGACGAGGAACAGAGGAAGGTAGGCAGGGACTGTTAGGATACTCCCAACGGAGAGAGAGGGAGATACGCAGACTGGACTTAACAGTTAGGGGAAAGCACAGGATACGCGTTAAATGGATGGGAATCCTCGGGGTAGCTCAACACTGAGTGAGTGCCAATCTCCGAAGCTACACCCCAGAGGGGATGCACACATTCACGAACGGGGGAAGGAGAGAGGAGGTGCCGGGTAGCGAGCCACGGCTGGGCTCCGCAATAAACACCGCGCGGCACCGGGGAACGAAGAGTTGGAAGAGAAACGAGCTCGGTGCTCAGGGATCAAAATAAAGCAGAAAGGTTTTTAAAAATCGACGCCTAAAAAAAAGCAGAAGGATCCTCTCGAAAAACTATTAAAACCGCGTCCGTTCGGGGTGTAGGAGGGACTTCAACTCACTCTCTCTCCGCTTCTGATGAGCTTCGGACCCTGGCCGTTTATTCTGACGCCAGAGCAGTGGAAACGAGGCGAATGCAACCGTGAAATAAAAAAAGCACCAGCGAGTGGAACTGTGGGTTGGCACACGAAAAATAAATAGACCAGACAATGGAGAAACAATTAGGGCAGAATGTGTTACACTTCGATGGGGGTATTGTGAGTGAATGGGGAGAAAGTATCGCGGGAAAGAGTTGCGCAGTTTTAACTGGGGGGTATGATGCCGCCGCCGCCGACGACTAGTTTAGTTTCCCGCGAGCGGTCGAGAGTTATCATCTCCATCAGGTGCTCTCACGGCGAAAGTTGATGCGAAGGAAAGAGGAGTTCATCCCAACGGTGCAACATGATATTGGCAAGGGTGTAAGGAGTACATTGTCGGCATGGAACGAGGGATTTCAAATTTTCTACGCAGAAGGGCTGAAACGCTTACGGAACTAACTATAAAAATGAACTCACCTGCATGTGCGATGCAAATTTAATTAGGACGAATATTTCCGCCTCCCACCACTACCCAGAATAAAAAAAATGTGTAACACTTGTGGTATGTATAATAATTAATACCAAAATATCTTCCGACAGTATGAAACGATATTTGCACTCATTTATTACTCACTCCGATGTAATAAATACTAATTTAACAGTCATTCCATGAAATCAAGCTCAAAGAAATTGCTTCCGTTACCGCAGCTTTCTCAACATCCAATGACAAAAATAATATAGCTTTCAATCGAAAAAATTATCACTAATGATCGGCAAAATGACGAATAAAGGAACCCATAGAGACAGAAAATAGACAAATGAAAGACAGAACGTCATACATAAAAAAGAAAACATTTAAACACTTATTCAAAATAAAGTTTCACAAGTTACATCAAGATGACGACACTAAATACTCTCACGGAGATAACACAATTAAAACACTCTTGATTGCTTATTAAAAAAATAATTGTAAGAATTCCAATTAGAACATAGATCTTGAGAGAAAGATTGAAGTAGGTACACCTCATCGAGACTTAACTTTGGGAGGCCTCACTTGGTGAGTCAATCATAGAAAAATTTTTCTGCGAAGAAGTAATCGAGGGGAAATGGCGATACGTTTCTGCAGTTACTTCTCTTCTTTCAGATTCTTGACCCGAACGTGGCTGAGATAGTTAACTAAGAGCCCCTACGCTTTATCCACACGAGTGTTAAGGATTCAGACATCTGAGCGAAATAAATCGACATCTCGCCGCGCGCGGATTCAACGTCATTTCGCAACATGACGAATCATTTAAACGTCCATCACTTTGAGTCCCGCCTGGGCTGCGCACGGAAACTTATCCAATTTCGCAATTCATTTACTACGTAGAGCTTGGCAGGTCAGTTTTAAAACTGCCGATCCGATAATTAACTCCCGAAACTCACCAGCACCCCGAGGGAAATCAGTTAACGCACCTTAAATTTGCGATCCAAATATTTCACTGGACCATTTTGAGGCCGTTCCCACAAAAACAACAACAACATGGGCGCCAGAGGAACGGGTCCTGAATCCGCACTATCGACGCTCGGCTGGGCTCTCAGAGGAGGTCGTGTGGGGAGGGAGAGGACGGTGGGTGGGATAAAAGTGTGCGGGTTTCAGTTGTGAAAGCGTTTTAAACCGGCATGTTATTTATTTTCCTCCCGGAAATCGAAACAAACTTGGCCGTCCGCGGGAAACGCCATTTTGGAAAATTTAAATTTCAGATTAATCCCGTCCCTCACAGAATTTACCTTATCGGAGGACGAATTTCACCGACAATGGCCATGAAAAGGGCCGCAACTTGTGAAAAGCAATCGATCCACTCCGTGCACAGAGGCTTCATTAGCCAGCCTGGGAAAACAAAACTCTAAGTTTGATTATTCCAGTTATTTATATTTTAGTAAAGAATTTCTGAGATGATGCTAAACGACAATTTAAAGTGAAAACTTAATACACTCGGGTTAACTTTCTATAAAAGTACTGAGATTTCGCTCAAAGCTAAGCCGGGGAATATCTACAGCCAACATATGTATTGCAGTTTTTCAGGGCGCACGAAGAGTTTGCGCTTATTTACATTCATGAAAATAACGGACGTACAATGATTAAATATTTTAAAATCACTCTTCAGCTCATAGTAGGATGAAATACTTTTCATTCTATTATACTTTCGCAAACATGACTAGCATGTAAAGGGATTTCCTTGGCTACAATAGACTCGGTCCCATTTCCGCAGCTAAGTAGAAAAGCTTTGTATACGGCTCAGAGAGCAACTTTATCTTTATCTTGCTTTAAAAAATTACTTTGGTAACTGTTAGCTCTACTACGATTAGAGATAAGAATCAATCATTGTCAAAAACGGAATACGTTCTGAATGAAGCTAAATTGAATGCGCTGACGTGAAACAGCATACCGAGCAATCCGTGACGAAGTTTTCGATCGTTGAGAAAGGAAAGAAATGAATTACGCTGAATAGAATGCTAATAAACCTAGTTATGGTCCGAGTCTTCAAATTTTTTGCTTAGTTCGTAATTAATAAAGAATATAGGCGGACTTTGCTAAGAGAAAGGGTTTCGTTGGGTTCACCTCGCTAAAAGTGAAAGAGAAAGGAATGAATTCATTAAGTTGGTCACGTGGAATCCTACGGCTCGCACGTAAATTCCATAATTGAGTCAAACCAAATTAATGTTGAAATTTTATCTACATAGGGATTTAATTCACCCAAGGCACGAACACATCAAAATAAGGCGATGAAAATCTTTAACTCCCTTGCTTAAATATGCATGAGGTGCCTCACGATAATCCTTTCGAAATCTACATTTTGACACAAACTTATTCAACGCTGTTGCTGAGTTTAGTACTCAGGATAACGGGAGACTTAATCATTCCCCAAAATCATTACCTGAAAACAGTTCACGTCGCAATGCCATGTTCACGTAATTTGTTATTCAAATCCGTAACTTAACGTGAATAGGCGATCAAACGCCGTCTCCAAGAGGTCAAGAAGGTAATTCGTAGTAAAAGAATAGTCGTCCCATCCCATGACTACGGAAAGATATAACGTAGTCGGGAAATTATAGGCTATTGATGCTGGATCAGCGCTCCAGCGATCAAACTATCCGTCCCAGCGACGGGCAGGAAGTAAAATCCTCCTCGGATTCTCGTAACTTTTCATTTTCATTCGACGATAAAGGCAAGACGAGGCCTATAATCAATACATTTGCTAGTTGAGTGAGAGGATGTGCTTCAACCGGACCATCTCCTGGCTGTCTCGGCAAAGATCCCATTCCAGCATCGGAGACGAGGGACGGGAGGAGAGAGAGCTTAAGCGCGGCTTTAAAAGCCCGGCTAACGGAGGAATGAGAAACTTTCCGAGGAGACAAGAGGTGAACTTCGCTTCGACTTCACCGCTCAGGCGATCCCCTTGGAGCATTTGCGTAAGAAAATAAAAGAAGCAAGCGATCTTCCTCCCAACTGCCCTTTCTCCCCCTTCCTCGGCCAGGAATAGGTCTATTCCTCGCGCGAAGTGTCGCAGCGGAAGTCAAGTCATCCGGGGAAATAAAGCAGGCGTAGGCGGGAGGATTTGATGGAAGGAGGTTGTTCGGGAGAAACGGGGGCGGGGCTGACGGGACTGGCGATGAGGATTCGAGGAGGCTTTAACTTGGTAGGGGGGAGAACTTGTAACGGTCAATAAAAGAGAAGGATGGATGCTAAGGACAATGCCGGGTAGACGACTGGAAAAAGCGGGAGGGGACGACTTAGGAGATAAGTGGAGATAAGATGCAATGGAAATAGAGCAACTACAGAGATTATTTAGATAGAATGGCCAAGTCTATTAAAGCTTCACCGAGAACATACAACGAAAGCTAGGGGAGAAAGGAAGTGATCACGGAAACGCGGGGTGCAACAAATGGCTCACACAATAATGTACCTTTTGTGTCATGCCCATGAGTAATTTAAGAACCATGAAGAAATAGCGTCGAGTAAATTAGCATCTACGTCCTTTCCCGAGACACCAAAAAGGCTTGTGGCAAGGGGTTCCAAGTGAAAAACGTCAGACAATTTCAGCTCTTTCCTCATAACCAGCCTCATGAAAGAAAATGGGATGATGAGAAAATATTTTGAAATGGTATTTTATACCGAAGTCTACAAGTACAAAGTCACATAGTCTATACACATACACAATGGGTTTTTGAAGATCATATTTGAAGAGGCAAAGTCCCAAAAGGGGGGCCCAGGAATAAGTTCAAGGACCAGAGACCAAGTTCATAAAAAGGAATGTACATAGGAAGAGACACCAGGAGGTAAGGGAATTAGCATTAGATAGGGAAGGATGGAGGGCTAAAGTCAACCAATCTTAGAATTGAACAACCAAAGTCCAAAGTCTAATATTTACTGATCACGTTAACTTCCTTTATGGAAGAGACGAGGGGATGGTCGTGACTTTCTTCACGTAACAGACTAAGTTGAGAGCAATGACATCGAGTAAACACGCGCGTTCCACTTAGGTACGTAGCCCCGTTCCACTATAGCATCGCCATTAGCGCCACAAATACCATAATGATGTATAGAAGCTTGTAAAAATGGCGAGAGGTGAATTGAAAATAAAATAAAGAGAGCCTAACTTAAAATGTTCCGGTAGTAATTCATGAAGAGGGAGATATGTCACTTCAAGTCCTAAATGTGTCATTTCAAAGACCTGGCCATTGAAATAAGCGAAGTGGAAGCGGAAGAAATACATATCTGCTGGAACATACCATAATGATTTCGCGGACATTATTAAAAAAACCAGAAAAAGGTAAATGTTCGGCAGATTAAGTTTTCACAAGGAAAGACCTCACAGAGTAACCAAATGTCTGCGAATAAATCGATGGCAAACTTAGAGCATTAGACAGAAATGAAGAGCGTTCCATGGGGTTATTTATCGGCTGCAAAATTTACGGGTACAGAAGAGGGAAATACGATGGTTTTACCAGAAAAATTCATTTTAAAACCTCAACAACACCCATTTTATTAAGTCAAGCTATGTATTTACATTCGGCCTATATGGTTCTATCTGTTTCATTGCCAAACAAATGCAAGATCTTATGAAGATTGGACGCACGTCAGGAAAAATACCTTTCTAAATATCTAAATATGGGTCGCAATTTATAAAGGAAACGAAATATAAAATGCTTGTCGAAACGAATGAAAGGACTGGGAGTGAAAACGTAGCTTGGTGCAACTTTTCTGGATACGAGAAACAAGGAATCAAAGACGTCTTGCATTTCCACCACCTGCAAATTCAGACAATCCTTAGAAATTTGAAGTCCAAACTTGGGACATCGAGCGGCCATTATATGTTCTTCCAACACAGAAGCTCGTACTGGGGAACGATACCTATTTGAAAATGACTAGAAAACAGATTGAAGATGGGTTCCATTTCTCTACTACACGACCACCATCTTTACATTTTATCAGAGACACTGTAATCCGTTCAAACTTCTAGATCTTAGCTAACCACACAGAACATATTTTACCTGGGATGTCAAAAAACAATCGAGGCTATCCTTTAGGTGAAAATCGATTGTGATTCGTCAGTTTAAAAAAACTGGAATACTTCGAAATTTTGCAAATAATATACCCTATGGAAAAATGTAGGGTCACGTACATAACTCACGCTAGTAGGCCGTAAGGTGAAGGGGGATGGGCAGGAACCATCAAAACTTACCTGAAAATACAAAAAAAACATTATAAACAAATGAAAACTTTCTCATCAAACAAAAACCTAAACAAAATTTCGTTTCGAATAGATTACTTAGGTAGTAGAAATCCGGTTCCGTACAGGGTCTCACTGGCGTCGTTAAGCCAATAGTTTATCGAAATGGAGAGTAACCAACGAGTGTATTTTTCTACACTCGGATAAATATTTTCATCAAAGTAACAAATACAAACCGCTGATATATTTTGAAGATAAATGGTAGGGAAGAAAAAATCGAAGGACCCAGATACAAAACACAATTACATACTTTGATAGGAATCGGCTACTTTACTGTACTCTCATCATCTTCATGGAAATGTTAAGAATTTAGTAAACCATACAATGAAAAAACAATTTATACCACACGAAAAATACATTGGGGGTTTAAATGTTTTTACCAATGGATTCGCAATTTCTGAATCCCTAAACTTCACATGTAAAATCTTAGTAACATGGATTCTCAACCACTTCATGAAAATAAACATAATCACATAAAGCTTCAACTAACTTTCAAAGTTTTAAGGTACTTGTCCTTATCGGTCAATTGAACAATTCGGAGCAAAAAAGTAAGGTAAATAAACTCCATGCTGATAGATTCCCTCTAAAGATGAGACCTATAGAGACACGAGGCTGAATTCAAAAGAACTCAACTTAGTACGTACTTTCACACGGAAGTTTTGTTTTTATTCACAAAATCTTGATTGATTTAGAAAATAAATAGCTTCCGTTGGACGCCCTTTTGGTGGCCGGTAAAACACAAATGCATGTGTGGGAGAGTACAAGGAAGACTATATCGCAATAAAATTATGGATGAATGAGTCAACGACGAATTTCTAAGAATAGAGCCTTAAAACTTCATATAAAAAAGACCACTCGTAAATATTGCTAAGAGAGAAATACAAATTTCGAATCACATGCTAGCTAGCTAACTAACGCTCTGAGAGAAAATAACGAGGACCATCAGGTCAAAACCGCGGTATAATTCGAGCGGTGAAAATTATAGCCGCGTGCGAGCGACGCGACGCAACAAATCAGCCGCGGGGTGCGATGGGCGGACAACGCGTAAACGGAAACCATCCGGACACGCACCACGCATAAAACCAGAGCTTCATTTCGATAGACCATCAAACGGGCGGCGACCACACATTTCGCAGAACACACCGATGCATATAAAAATGTCGGTCGGCGAAGGAAAAGAAGCAGCGAAGTGCGGCAGAATGATGGGACTGGGAATGGGTGTGAGACTGGAGAAGAGAGGAGGAGGGATCTTCAGAGAGAGAGAGAGAGAGGGGGGTCGGAGTGGTCTGTAGTCGGCAGGATGCGCGGGGCGTGACCTGGGAAAACATTAGGGGATACACGTGGACGGTCGGGGGAGAGGCAGGTCGGAGGGGGCAGGAGAGAGATGGATCGGCCAAGTCGGCGGGATATCAGAGAGCAGTGGGGGGGAGGGGGAAGACGAGTAAGGCTTTAAAGACGGATGGAGAGGGGAAAGATTAGGGGGAAAGGGAGCTAAGAGAGGAGGAGGGAGGATAACTGGCGAATGGTTGGATGGGGGGGGGGGGGGAAGGGACACGGTTGGGATAGTTCGTAGAAGGGTGTTGGAGGGTGGGAGTAAGGAGGCAGGTTGGAAACCTAGAAAAAAATGTAGGAAAAGTTGAGGGCGACGCATGACCGTGGGCGGAGAGACGAGGGTGAGAAAGATGAAACGATGACCACGGCAGTATAGGGCGGACACCGGGAGCAGGCAGGGAAGAACGAGGTTTAACGAAGGGGAAGGAGTACGCTAGACTGGGAGACGACAGCATGAAAGAAGACAGTAAGGCAAGGTTATGCCCAGTTTCAGATCACCGCGAGAATATTCCCGAGCAATATAATAATTTGTAGTATCCATCATGTTTCGCACCGAGGCTTTGATTTTACTTCATTTTCATCATTCTTTCGGTAGTACTATCCTGAGGCAAATTTTGATAGTCGTTTCCGCGGTGCAATTTCTCTTCCAACATTTTTTATCAGTCCATATTATTTCAAGTCGTATCAAAACTATTATAGCCATAGGGAAAAACGTAAGACCATGTTTACCACTAGGTATAGCACGTCTTCTTCGCCAGATTTACTTCCTAATTTTAAATATTATTCTAAATCGACGAATGCTTCGGTCCCATCCATCGACAAGACTTAAAAACTTAATTTCTAAACACATAGCGTGGAACTCACTGCATGTTTGACGACGATTCATACCGGAAACCAACCTAAGGGGTGAAATATTAAGTATAAAGTCAAAATTTTCTCCTTATGAGAAAAAAAAGTCTTTACTCGTTAATGCTCAGATCCTGGTTCATCAGATATTGTCTTTGTGACCTGGAATGAAAAGTCTATCGATATCAAATACTCCGACAAAAAACTGATTATGCTTGCCAATCGCATCTGTAATACAACATAAATAAATGACCCGGTAAAATAGCCTCATAAATCGTATAAACTAAAACGACTACACTCAGGAAGCCTCTAACATGAGCTCGCAATGGCTTCAGGTTGAAGCCTCGTCACAATAGAGTAATGCGCGCGTAGGAAGCAAAGGGACAATTTGTTTTGGGCAACTCGGGTGCGAAAACGGTAAAGGACGGGAAGGCGAGGAAGACGAGACCAAAAGGGAATGGAAAATTGCGGAGAGACTTCACAGCCACGCTACATGGTGAGATATGGGATGGACAACTGCGAAGGGGGGTGTGGGGTTGGTGAGTGAGTTAAGAGATGGGAAGGAGGAGAAAAACTTTCCGTTTCCGGACGTAAAAACTACGGGAGACGAGTGTGTCCCTGAAACCTTTAACTGCGGGCCGACTGGAAACGAGAAACCGACGCGACGCATACACGCGTCGCGTCAGTGAAGGGGGAGCCGGGACAGCGGCGTCGGTGGGTGGGAGGTATGCAAATGAAGCACGGGACCCGAACGGGATGGAAAAAAATTCAAAACCCGGGTGAAAAATAACGAACTGACCGACTATTTACGATCGGGACCCCAGGGTCATATTATCTACGTACCCTCCCCCCAACGCCCCTCCTCCCCTCACACACCGAACACGGCCAATGACAATGCTTTACGTTTTAATAAGAGAACCATTTAGAGGTCATGTGTCACGTGTACGCCCAACGACGAACGCATGCATGAGGGTGCATGAAAGAAAGGAGTTTAAGTCACCAGATTAAATACACAGGCTTGGGCCACGATGAGAGTAATCATGGGTCTGCCAGGGGGGCCGCAGCGACAGGGTTAACTCACGAATTAATGCACGCGCTCGCTAATATTGAAAACGATCAACACGCATGGTAGAGGAATAATTTGGAGCTCATGACAAATGCATTGCGCCTTCAATGATTAAAGCCGCGTATTATTGAAGGCGCGTGCGTTTTAATCAATGTTGTAAGAGTGATAAAAATAGCATCTAAATCATGCAAGTTTTAATTAAGACCAAAGAAGCCATTAATTAGCTCATAACTGGAACAATCCAAATAATTCAGGCTAATGAAACCATCACAACCAAAGCAGATTTTCAATAACGACGTAATTTGATTCATTGGTGGGTGCTGATCCATTAGTGGGACGGGACTTGCATAGTCATTACAAGGTGGAATAAGGTCGTTAACGTAATTTAAATTTAACAAAGTATTTTCACACTAGAGTTCTCACCATGATACTTTTGATAGGAAAGAACAACTTTTTCTATTTCAGCACTCCAGGGGCCCTGACCTCCGATTTCATCGAAAACCTCACAGCAGACTACGATAGAAAAACTTCACAACGTCTTTTGATGCTTACCCATCATCACTAGGTCAATTAAACGAGCACAACAGTCCCCGTGCATAGCAACTAGTAAATGGAATTAAAAGAAATTTGTGGACGAGATGACCAGGGAGAAATGTTTATATTGCAACAACAGAAAGGATGGGAGAATTAGAGGAGAGCAGACACTCATTTCAGGGGTAAACTTCAGGATCAAGACTTTATTAAATTTCGAGTCATTAAGTATTGCATTTATGACAATTTGTTGAATGTAACACTGGCACTTTAAAATCACCTTACAGTCCATGAAATAGCAGGGAATATAGAGAAAAAAGAGAACGGAACACCGCACATACGGTCTATCATGAAAGTTTTAAAAGGATACTTCATTCTCTTTTCATTAGAAATGAAAGCGAACAAGTGAAAGTTCGTAATTCCGCAGGGGAAAATCATTCGTCTCAACCGGGACTCGAACTCGCATCCTTCTATAATACTCTATTCAGCTACCGAGGCGTCCTCCTCCCATGAGAACTTTTGCAAAACAAGGGAAACATATGCATCAACTCTAGCTCTGCTCAAGCTAAGCAATTTTGGAAGTAAGAGTTCTCATTTGAAGGAGGCTGAAGAAAAATGAGCATAACGTTTCTCATTATCTTCACCAGATTTCAGTCGAATCGAGAAGACAACCTAAAAGTGTCCGTATATCTATAAATATATAAGCATAAAAAAACTGGAAAATTGAGCTGGAAAGTGGGTGAATGCATACACATCCTCCAACAGATGAATACGACTCCTTGATTAAGAGCTTCTTAAGTGCTACATATTAGAGTGTGTGGGAGGAAGGGAATTGAAAATGTTTTCAACTGCCTTCGACAGTTAGCTACGAATCTTAACGACATTTTATATCATGTGCTATAACGTAGCTAACGGGAATGATCGAAGCAGTTTAAAATGTCCAATATGTAAGGAAAAATATTACAGGGGCGATATGGGATTAAAAACAATATCCTAAAGCATAATTATTCATCAAAAGAAAATCTCAAAAAGTCATTAGCCATCAAAAATCACCTTGGGGCATAGAGGAAGGAGTAAGGTGAATGCGTAAATATGAGCAGGATGGACTGGAAAATAAACATAAGCCAGTTAGATTTCTTCCACTCCAACCCCACCAACAGAAACTTTCTGTCTTTTATCACCGAAACCACCCAACGCACGGGGGTTCTTCCTACCCAATGGCGCCAGAGCTAAATGACAAGAGACATCTGGACGCCTATGTCTAGAAACGTGAGACGGAGTGTGGGAAGAAAGTTTGCACTCACACAACTTTCTTCGCTTTGAAACTTTCTTTTTTGCCATTTTTCAGTCGATTTTTACTACCGCCGACCGCTTATACACAGCAGATTACTTGTATTTACTAGAAAGTTCTCTCAAAAATTACAATGCATTGTCGTAATCGCCACAAAAAAACCACTTGATGAATTGAAAACCACTCAGAGTTCGTTATTAAGTGAGGCGACCGAAAAATGAGGGCGTTTGCGCCATTTAGGTGGGTAGGCTGATTAGAGTAGGACTATTTGTAAGATGTAAGAAAAGAGAAACAAAACCTGTACTACTGTACAGATATAGGACTTGGGAGTGCTCTACTCTGTATATCAATTGCCATGCTGGGATTCTAACCATGGCCATATGAGTGAAACGCCAATTATTATTAATTATCCCCTAATTATATCATTTACTAATCAATTAAATTCCATTAATACAGACGGAAACGGAAAAAGATACCCCGGGTATTGAAAAAATTAAAAAAGGCAGCATTGAAACCAGACTTCGAGTAGGCTCGCGAGTCATTTCCTTCCTGTCACCGACTGGGAGGATATTAAGAAACTACCTCAGGAATACAACGACCACTGCTTTCATTCTATTTATACTATTAGGACGTATTGCCGCTCTCCAGCCCATTTATGATGATTTCCGCAAGCGAAATAAAACCTCATTCTATTTTCCACAGGGTTGCCTACAGCGTGAGAAATGTTGCAAGACCAAACGAGACCGAGTATACACACTAAGGTTTGCGTGGCACCGAATAGATTTCACCCCGCACACTCCAATAGCTTGACTAAACCCACTCCTCAGAAACCAAAACCCGTCTCTATCCGCTAAGCCACCCCTCGGACCAAAGAATTATATGAAGCGGAAAAAGAAATATGAGGAGGGCGGCCGGAATAAATAAAAGCCTAACGGAGTAAGAGAAATACCGATGGACGAAAGAGGGAGAGAGATCAATGTCTTCAAGGGAAAGAGAGAGGTCTACGAGCGAGGAATGGGAAGAATTAAAGAACGCGGGAGAGGGATGAAACAAGCCTGCGGCTCAGGATCCGTCCTTGGGAATCTAATTGGAAATATCGGATAAAAAAAAGAGGTTTGCGGGGAAGGAGTTTGGGATGTGGGGAAGGAGTTTGGGATGTGAAGCAGGCGGTGGGTGGGGTCAGGATGAGAGGGAAGGGGGAACGATATCTCGAGGGTGAGGGAGTGAGGTGGGCAGTGCAAGCGGTGCGGGCGGACGGAAGGATTCGGGGCCTAATACAAGATAAATGAAAAGGGATTGTGTGAGAGATTTGCAGGCGGATAAGCAGGGGAGAATGAAGAGTTTCGTGGCGGAGGGCGACGGCGAGTTAGCCGGGAGGGACGGAGAGAAAGAGGGCGCGAGGGAAAGAGATAGAGGGAAAGAGTGATAGCTGGAATGAGGGCCGAATCAAGTGGGTGGGGGAGAGAAAGGAATGGGTCGGAATCGAAAGGATTGCCCGCCAAACGATTTGGGCGATCGCAGGGAAAAACAAACGAAGGGTCTCCGAACGCACAACTTAGAAGACGCAAACCAGGTATTTGCGCGTGGTTGGTCCGGCGACATTGCTTAGAGACCGAGTTAGGAGCCAAGGTCGGCAAGGTACGATTAAGGCCGTTATGATAACCTCGTTAGTGCTACTGACCTTTTGCAATCACTGGGATTGCAATCACTAGCAGACCGTCGGTTAAAATAAAGACAACTTCTTATGTAAGTTTTGTAAAATAAAATTATTTTCCGACGATGCCACTAACACTTAACGAAACCCAACATAGTAAGGTAGACCAGGGTTGAAATTTGCTATGAAAAAATCATTTAACTTGACCGGGATTCGAACCCGGAACTTCCAATTGCCTGTTAGGTGTGTTAGCCAGTTACACCACCAAGCCATCTTCCTTCAAGGCGAATTTCGAGGAGGCTAACACACCTGACCGGCAATTGGGAGATCCGGGTTCGAATCCCGGTCAAGTCAAATGATTTTTTCATAGCGAATTTCAACCCTGGTGTATATGCACCCGTGCGAGTGACTTCGTACCACATCATTTGTTACATGCAATGCTTGGAAATAGTAAGGTAGATCAGATCATGAGAAAAAAATTAGGAAATGAGACTGCAGCACGAACCGGTTTGAAATGTCATTGTTTCCGCGAAAGAAAATAGACGATAACAGCTGCCATAGAGACTTTTAACTAAGCTTGTCGATAGGCAGTGTAGCTAGTAAGATGATTCATTCCTGAATGCTTCCATCCTCATCTGCGACCTTGTACTAATAGTCCGTTGTGCATGTTTTCGGCATAACTCTTGTGCCTCTGTACATTTATGTAGTTGTAAAAAACATAAATACAAAAGTCTTACATTGAAAGCATATATTGTACCTCATGTGAGTGAAAATTCGCCTGACAAATAGAACAGGTTTTCAAATATATCAGTAATTGATGTTGCATTACCTATAAAAGGGATGGTGGAATGAGAGTTCGTGATACCTCATCCCCCACCACACAGTGAGGTGGCTTGCAGGTTATCATGTAGATGCATGGGATCTCGAAAGCTTAAGTACGTAAACTAGAGGGATGAGATTCAGTATATTTAAAGAAACACACTACACCGCCAGTCCAACGGACGACTTGTACACTTTTATACCATCTAACAATGAGCTATTGCTTATTTGCAGCATACTTACTAAGTGTACAGTAGTTCGTTGAAAAACAAATTGTCGAGAAAGTAACACTTTTTGCAGCTTTCACTTAAAAATCTATGCTAAAATAAAACAAAAAATGAAGAAATTCAACTTTTCTACTAGACTTTTCAAGGGAAAAAATATCCATATGATTTTGAAACAAAAATTTCATTAATGGAATTGAAGTTTTCTTACAAATATCTGAACGTTAACTGCACACAAAAAATTAATACCAAGATTATCGTTGAGAATTTCAGTAGTTAATAGTGGCTAATTACTAATCCAATAGCATACCAAAATCAATCCTATAAAGCGAACGGCAAAATTTTATTCAAATGAACACGTTTAATCAACGGATTCAGCCAGAAATTACTTCTTAGTGAAGGATTCCAAGTGTTTAAGAACCTTCAAAAGTACACGTAAGTTTTTATATAGACATAGCACAGAAGGGACTCGCCAGACAGTACGCACAGGAAACGGACGACCTTGCGAAAAACTTCCAACATGGCAGCGTAAAAGAAGAATGGGAGCAAATTAAATCCGGTATATACAAAGCAGCAGAAAAGATAGTAGGGAAAACTAAATCCAACAACAAAAAGAAATGGATCACAGCAGATGTTATTCAGCTTATAGAAAACAGAAGACTATACAAAAACGCCATTGATGAACAAGGAAAAGCTGAATACAGAAGACTGAGGAACTTAGTCAACAGAGAAGCTAGGAAAGCAAAAGAAGGTTTTCTTCAGGAAATGTGCAGGGAAGTGGAAGAAAATATGCAGAAAGGAAAAACTGATATAGCCTACAGGACAGCAAACAAATTTTTTAACAGACGGAAAACAACAATACCGGGCACAATAGAAGATAAAGAGGGGAAAATGCTGTTTGGTGAAGACGTGGGGAAGAGGTGGAAGGAGTACATTGAGGAATTGTATGACGGACCACCTCTATCAGAGGGTGTAATAGGAAAGGAAGAGGAAGTTAACGAAGATGACAAAGGAGACGACATCCTGCTTGAAGAATTCGACAAAGCCCTTAAAGACCTACAGGAGAACAAAGCAACGGGTATTGATGAGATTCCTTCAGAACTAATCAAGAATGCTGGTGAAAATATGAAAACAATGCTGCTGAAAATGATTAGGTCGATGTATGACACAGGAGAGATACCAACCGACTTCCAGAAGTGCATCATGGTTCCTATACCGAAGAAGGCGGTAGCTACAAAATGCGAACAGTACCGAACCTTAAGCCTAATATCGCATGCGTCGAAAATCCTCATAAAGATAGTCCTGAGAAGAATTGAAGGAAAGGTAGAGGACATGCTGAGTGAAGATCAGTTTGGATTCAGAAGAGGATCAGGAACAAGAGAGGCAATTCTGGCATTGAGGCTTCTTATTGAAAAACAAATGCAGAGAAATAAAACTACTTATATTGCCTTCATTGACCTGGAAAAGGCATTTGACAATGTAATCTGGAAAGAGATGTTCAGAGTGCTGAAGAAAGCAGGCCTAAAATATAAAGACATGCGGGTAATACTCAGCTTATATAAGAACGAAATGGTTGTGATAAGGAATTTTCATCAAAAGCAAGAAGCAAAAGTTAGAAAAGGCGTGAGACAAGGATGTGCTCTCTCTCTTATATTCAATGCTTACATCCAGGAAGCTATAGGCCAAGTTCGTGAAACTACTGAGGTGGGGATTAAAATTAATGGACAGAAGATACATATGCTGCGTTATGCAGATGATATTGCTGTGATCACAGAGACCAAAGAAGATCTAGAAAGGATGCTCAACACAATGGGTAGGATTTTCTGTAAACAGTATGGTATGAGAATAAACAAACGCAAAACCAAGGTGATGGTTTGCAGTAATGAAGAACAATATGAACCCCCAATAATGAGAATTGGAGGAGAGAAGCTAGAAGTAATAGAGGAATTTGCCTACTTGGGAAGCAGAATAACAAGAGATGGTAGAAGCCAGAAAGAAATTGTAAGGAGAATACATCAGGCCAAAATTGCATTCTATCTTAGAAAGAACCTACTCATCAGCAAGAACATTAGTTTGGATATAAGGAAACGGATGATGAAAGCATTTGTTCGGAGTGTGGCCCTATACGGGAGCGAAACATGGGTAGTAAGAAAACAAGAGAGAAGGCGGCTAGAAGCCCTGGAGATGTGGCTCTACAGAAGGATGTTGAAGCTCAGCTGGAAAGATAGAGTCACGAATGAAGAGGTACTGAAAAGAGCTCAAGAAACCAGATCCCTGTGGAGGCATATCCAAACAAGAAGAGACAAACTCGTAGGGCACATTCTAAGACAGGACAACATCGTTAAAACAATAGCAGGAGCTATAGAGGGAAGGAATCGCCGGGGACGACCAAGGATGTCATTCATGCAGCAGATTGTGAATGATATGGGTTGCACCACATACACAGAAATGAAGAGAAAAGCAGACAGAAGAGCGGAATGGCGTACTGCTGCAAACCAACCCCAGGGTTGAACACTGAAGAAGAAGCACATAATTAAAATTACATACCGTAGGGAAAAAAGCAGATGAATAAATTAAAGAGCATCAAATGCGCAAACTTATATTAGCTTAGAGAAGACAGCGATGGGTGACTCACATCCATCAGTTTATTTAATGCCTAGGATGATGGTTGGTTCTTCACCAGTCGGCGGTATGGTTTATATCGGTTAAACACCTTTAACATATTTCTGTAGTTGAATCAAATCACACAACCTTTCTTTCAGTATTTTTTTCAACCTCGTATGGGAAAAAATTCCTCGCCGAGCAATAACTACGACACTCATCATTAGCGAGAGAGGGAAGTGAAGTCATCGAGTCGAGACCCGGCACGGCTAACCATAGAGAGCGAACACGACGAGTAACAAACGGAATCAAACGCACGGAACCACATAAGCACACACACACAAGTCCACCGCCGTCTCCAACACACAAAGCGCGCAAAGAGATTCGAGTCGCAAGGGAAATAAGAGGAAACAGAACAGATCGCCCAGGGATTAACTCGGATCTCGTTGGACGGAACCAGTGGGAGGGAATAGGGTGGAGAGAGAGAGAGAGAGAGAAGGCAGTCGGTTGACGGGTTCGAACGGCTAAGGGCTCGACCGTCCTTGGTCGTGAAGTGGTCGACTAAACCGAACGAGGGGTGGGGGTCTGACGACTCAATCCCTAACGAAGGCCCCCCCGAGAGCCAAGGACCGAGGGCAGGGACGGACGGACGTGATTGCTGGAACTGCACCGGAGCAGGACCTAAGAGAGAGGAAAGGGTTTACGGAGTGGCGAATTTCGGGGAGCAGGTCACCATTGGAGAGGGGACTATTTATTATTACTGAAGGTGAGCAAACGGTTAAGACAGATTAAGATGGATTAAAAAGAGACGCTTCTGAGTAAGCTCTTCTGTAGCCACAAGTATCTAATCCCAAAAACAACGCTCTTAAAACAAAAGAGCCATTAAATTAAAAGATACGTCATTTTAAAGTTATCGTAAGACCGATATTTTCCGCCCTTAGTCGTAGTACTCTTTTAAACTTTCCTGCCATATTTTGACCTCACTATTGACAAATACCAGTTTTTTATCTCATGGTGTACCCATTCTCAATTCTAATTCCTTTCTCCCACTAATCTAACATTCGCTAATACTCTAATTTTCTCCTCGTCGAAAGACACGTAGTTTCTGCTACGTAATATCTCTAACCGCGGCCAAATAATTCCATCGACTACAACTTTGAAGATAATCTCCCCGATTACTCTGCTTCTCTATTCCTCTGAGATGTTCATATGGTGCGAGTAAAATGGTAATGGCATCTAATAAATTCTACTAAATGCTGGAACTTGCAGGACAAAAAAGTAAACATCTTACAATTATGAAGTCTAAATTTACATATAACCCTGCAAGCAAACTCAAGGTTGCGTAAATATTATTGGAAAAAACCGCAGTTGAATAACTAACATATTTACAACACAAGGTAGAAGTTTAAAAAGTGTACTGCAAAAATAACTTTTTCGATACGAAAACGAACAGCAAACATCTGAAATTATTTCCAAAATTAAAACAGTTATCCATTCGATATCTCATTCCTCATATTTCTAGAGGGCAGAAATTAAATGAATTAAATTAAACCAAGCTTATTGGTTTAGAACAAATATAGCGGAATAAATATCATAAATTCAAAAATCTAAGTGTGTACATTCTTTTTACATTCTTAATGAAATTAGGTTAAAGGCAACGACTCTTACGCGTGAAATTGAAGACGAATTGGAATGTTCACACGCAATAATTGGAATTTCAAACGATAGTAGAGATAGAATGCGCTGCGGTTATAGGATTGAACCAATCCTCAGAATGTTTTGATACTCTACTATTAACAGATGGCACAAACATAAGAGTTTTTGAACGCTAGCTTTTTTAACCAAGCCTCCCATCACCATGAGATGACACGAAGGGCGGATGAGTGGAGGGAGCTCAGCAAGGGCGATGGGGTTGCTGTTTGCCGAGCAGATGATGAGCACGGAGCGGGATAGGGAGAGAGAAAACGGGGGAGTGAAAGGAGGAAGGGAAGGAGCGGGATGGAGGGAAAGCACGCGTAGGAGACTGGTCCATGGAGTGGGAGGGGGAAGAGAAAATGGAGACGTTCCCGGAACGCCACCGGAAAGATCAAAGTAACGGGAGGCGCCCATTCCGCTGATTAATCCTTCCCGGGGAAAAGCAGGGAGAAACGGAGGGAAAGGGAGAGAGCGTGGGGAAAGGAGGAGACGGGGGTGAGGGTCTGATCGGTGGAGAGGCCCTCTTCGGACTGAAACATTTTTGCGGAGGACGTCAAGAGAGAGAGAGAGAGAGAGAGGAGAGGGAGAAATTAAATGAAATGAATGGATGGTGTCGAAAGAGCGCAACAAGGGAACGTGAGCGTCGACAGCGAGCCCTGGATCAATTTTACATGCGACGGTGTTTGTCCACGGTTTAAGTCATTACCCCTAGTGGGGCGGGGGGGGGGAGGGTGGGTTGCGCGAGAGCGAGTCACGGAAAGGGGCGGACGTGACGTTGAAGGGGGGGAGGCTGCTGCGTGGAAGGCCCGCCTTCTCCTCCTCCCCAGAGCTGCTCTTGTCGGAGGTGGACGTGATCGGAGACGGAGAAGAGATCGGGAGAGTTCATTAGGGCGACGACGACGGCTCTCGGCTTCATTACGCAGCCCCTCACCGTACACACTCCCGAGACAAACGCTATTATAGTGCTAGACAGCCGATGACGCTCTCGAATAGTGATTTCAATCGAGACTGATTAACTAAAAGACTAATCGGTCGGATGGAATTCAATCGACCATTTCATGTATAGCAACTGGAGGTGAATAAGTTCACGAAAAAGAGAAATTCATGCAAGGGGTAAATGATCACCTGTCATTAAAGAAGGGATAAGAGAGATGATGAAGCACATTCTGAAGAAAATTCTACCTATAGGCTATTGAATCTCACAATTTTTGCATGGGTTCTGAATTATCATTTTGAAAAGCGAATCTATAACACTATTCGCAGGCTAATTTCCCCGCTTTTCCGCGTTTTTGCGAATACTAAGTTACAATGGACGCAGTTAATTGATAAGTTATATTGATGCAGAGTAAAAATAATATTTAGGAAATCATTATAGCGCTAAGGAAATTAATATATCCAATGAGCATATAAATCAAATCCCTCGCTCTTATAGTTTAAATATAGAAAAGTCCACCAGCACTCACCTCCTCAAGTTATTTAGCTAAAAATAATAAACGAGATATATTGCAGGCAAACAATGAAATGGATAAACAGAACGTAACCTGTACGAAAATTGCATGACATCCTGAGGACTACACAAAAAAAAAGATATGAGATAAGGGCGGGTTATGAAATCTTTCGGCCATAATTCGGAGAAATGCGAACACTTACGGTAAGCTAAGCATCGTGAGATTTCAATGGAGTAGCACTTGATGAAAAGGAACGTCACCATAAAGAGAACGTATATGCCACATATTTTATTACACACGTAATTCTGTTTTGAGCTTCCGTGGCAGGGGCGTTGCTGTGACATTATTAGCAGTAATATTAATTTGATTCACAACCCACCTAAACTCAAGGAACTATGATAAATCCCAAATTGTTATTAATACTCTGAAGGAGTGACGCATCATTGGGCAATGCTTTGCACCAATCGCTCAGTCACAGAATCATCAAACGAAGTGTGATATTCGATTAACACAATATGACTGAAGAAAACACAATTATTTAACTTTCTTGGGAGATATTCATAGTATGAGCAACAATCATTAGATGGTGGGTGTCTCCTTCCTTCTTTTCCTTCGCCTAAAAAGAGGATATTTACCACTAGGTGAACAACCTACTTGTTAGAACGGCGGGAGAGGAGAACACGCAAACATGAGTCTAAGTCTGGTCTGAGATGCACAAAAAAACGATTACACCTCATCCACTGTGTTCCATGGAAATTGGTCTCGTAACTACTCAAACAAACCGCTAATACAGGCCACCAAGAATAGGTATCATCTGAGGCAAACAGTGTCCTTTTCCCATCAAAGGGTACAGCTCAAAACGGTCACTTCAACACACACTACCATGACACCTTAGTCTTTCCTGAGAGTAGAGGAAATTTTATTCGAAATGGAATGCTAATTGGAATGCCTCAAATCTCAAATCAGAGCGTTAAAGCGTGATGGCCCAATCCTATTGAATCACGAGAAATCTAAGTGTTCATTACGACGCCGTTAGAGCCACGTAGATTCAATTGAAATAGGCATTCAGTCATGAATGGGATAAATAAACATTAATGCTCGGCGCCTCAGAAATGCGTTCGCTCACGGCAGTTTATCGGACTCTTATGGTGGGCGATTTACAGCTTAAATATAGATTAACTGCATCCAAGGGAATCATTTATATTTTATGATTCGTCATTCTCATTTGAAAAATGGAGCCTCAATAGTTTCATGGGGTAAAATCGGTACAGTACGCTACGTTTTCATTCGATTCAACTGCAACATTAAATCTGATCTCTGTGAGAAATAATAACCGCAAGCCACTGAGTAGGTATAATGCATTTCATTACCTGATAAAAATCACACATTACATGACGGACAATATTTTGGCCAAGGACGTCTTCTTTTTACTTTCAAAATGTGGGCATTTAAATAATTCGAAACAAATAGGCTCAGGCAAATACCTCGATGAGCAAAGTCCTTTACTTTAGCGATTATGCAAAAATGAAACACTATTTCCAAGCTAAGTAAATACCAAGACATGCAAATCGCGTCGAGTACGGATAATTCATACGATGGCTGTAAAATTAAATTCTTTGAGTCTACTTCTTAGCATGAGATTTTCTTCTCTAATACACCTCTCCCTTTTTTCTCTAGCTTTACACATCACGCTTGAAAAAAGGAGTATTTTGAAGATATCAGAAAAACTGAAGTCAAAAGAAAGAAGTCAACATTCGAAGCGATTCTTCCATCGCGCATGACTCGCATCAAAATTTACAGAAACTATTCTCTTACTTTCTCTTTTGAAATTCGCCCCGTAACGACCAAGATGCACGAAAGGAAATTTTGAAAAGTGACAAAGAGACATTGGTCTTATGAGAGACATCCAGAACCACCGGGATGCGTGACAAAGCATAGGCTAAGAACAGACCTAATTGTGGCAATCATTTCACAAGATTTAATCTCTTTATATGGCATATGTCTTCATAAGTATTTCCCTTCGATGCCAATCACTAAATAAAACTATTTCTATTGAAACTGCCGCAAGGAAACGGGTTGTGAAGGCCCCAGCATAGAAAAAGGAAGAGACGGGATAAAGAACTACACGAGGGACAAGAGGAATACCTTATATGCAGCGTAAGAAAACAGACTGCGATTACACACTTGCCCAGTAAGATAGCTTATTTTGTCACCAAAGTCTATTAAAATATTGTGCCGATGACAGTGTATCCTCAGCATGAACAGAAAAAGGCATAATATGATTTTTTACAGAAATTTTAGCCTAACGAGTAACCTTCTAGTCTCGACCGGATTCCGCTCCACTCTTTCCTATAGCTGCGTTACTCTCACTTCACTACGGGGTGAATTTGCAGGCCAATTCTGATATCGTGGACATCATAAATTCGAGGGGATATTTCTCCCAAACGACCATTCGATTCCCACCCACTAACCTATCACTCTTCGAGCTCCATTGCCTGCCGGTCCCACCGGTTCAGAAGCAGCTTCCCATTCACGCGGCACCACTCTCCTGCTTCTACTCACCCCACCAAGCACTAGCACCTTCCCCCAAAGCGATTTTGGACGCGTCGCGGCACAGCTGAACAGTTATATTGAAGCGTAGGAATGTTTCAAGACAAAAGAGGGTAAGGGGATAAGGCGGGTGCACGCCGTGCGAAAGTAAAGGAGGAATTGTGGGGTGGGGGGATTTCTTCTCGCGGATGAAGGGAAGTGAGATGATTCAACCCACCAGGGGTGACGTGAATTTTACTCCTGCTAGTGTTAACTTGCTGCCAGAAAGGTCTATGACGCGCAATTGAATCCAAATAGTACATAGCAAAATTTTATCACGTCCGTAACTCTTATCACGTGAATACTAGCTCCTCATTGATAAACACTAAAAGCATCTTTCATGGTAGAATGGTGAATGCTTCCGAGCATTAGAGTTATTACATTTTTTCCATTACATTTATTGAAAGAAATAATTTCCAAAAAGTTTAAAAAAAAATATCACACGTTGTACAATATCGCTGAACTTACATTACGGAGGAATATCTTGATTTTGAGAATTAGCGATGCACACCCATGAATTTTACAAAAAGGCGCAAGAGCAAAAATGTAAATATATTAGGCTCAGAAAAGATGATATAAGGTCACAAATTGTTATCAACCATCGGAATTCTTTAGAATCCACCAAAGAAATTCAAATAGAAGGATTAATTTGACGATAACGTGGCGACAATATTAAAAATTAAATTCCTGCCAGATTTCATAGATATATAATCTCCAAGCCTCTTCGAGGTTATGCGGTAATGGGGAGAATTTTTAGTAGATCACACACTAAAATAAATGCTACCAACGTTTATGGTACTCGGAACGTTTATAGATTAAAAATATCACAAAAAGTGGGTAGCGGACACCATATTAATAATAAATTTTTATCCAGAAATTCAACTAAGAATGGCAATAGCCGTGCAACATATTTATTCAATGTCGAAGGCAGCTGTCACGACCTCTAAATGATCTCGGGAGAAATGGTATTTCAAACCAGCCCGTTCAGCAGTCGTTCAAGAGTATTTGGGCGGACACGACAGGAAAATGGGGAAACATTATTTACAAGCAAAGGTGTTTTTAACGAACCTTTAAAACGTCCGAGTGAAAACTCGTATTCCCTTGCCATTACTAGTTTTGAGATCGGAAGTTGAAGAGGGAGAAAGAGAGAGAGAGAGAGAGAGAGAGAGAGAGAGAGAGAGAGAGAGAGAGAGAATGAGGAAGGATTTCGCATGTAAGGGCTGAGGAGGTTAGATGGGGAGGTTTCGCAATCGACAGAGAATCATGGCTGGATCGTCTCTTGGGGGTGGGAGGTGGAGGATAGCAGTGGGAGGAGTTTGGATTGAAGGGGAGGTTTGGGAGCGAGCGAAAGAGAAAAGTGAGCATCGAAATGCATCCCGAAAGGGAAAAGTCTGGGCGCGGCGAGGGCGGATTGAAGCGGGGGAGTTTGGGTGGGTTTGGGTTTGGGGGGGGGGATTTGAAGTGGGGGCCACAAGGAGGAGGAGATAAGGAGGAAGTGGAGTGTATGGCGAATAGAGAAGGAGGGAGGGGGTGCCTGTTAGCGGAAGAGATAACAGTACAAGGAGAACAGAAAAAGGGGGAGAAGACGGCGGGATGGGGCTCTTGAGGAATGACGAGATGAGGAGAGAGAGAGAGAGAGACGGGAATTTATATCACGGAAAGGGGTTAGCCCCATGGATCAGGCCGGAGGAGAGCAGAAGAGAGGAGAGAATCGCGGGAGTTAAGGGCCATGACGAGGGTGTCTCGAGGGGATAGAGAGAGCGCGGTTGCCAATTTGCCAGCGACCCCCGTACTTCGCCCCTCCCGGATTGAAGAAGACTTTCCCTTCCCAAAACACACTACAACGTTGCTTATCGCTCAAGATGCATTGATCACTTTCGGCATTTCCAACTTTTTTCGCGGACGTTCAGTCGTCATGGCGTCAACATAAAAGAAAATCATCGGATACTCTACCAGCGGATTAATAAGTTTCTGGAATGTCATATGATTTAATTCTCTTTAATGAGGTCAGCTTTAACTTAATAGAATACAACTCTCCTTACTAGCCATCGCCTTCAGCCTACCATTCATTCGCCCAAAAAATCCTTTCCTTATCCACGCGTTCTACCCTCTATTCCACTTTTCAACAGGCCCTCAACTCTTATATGTTTCAAAACATTTATTCTGCTATCCGAATACATGCTGGTTAAGTTCCCTCTACCACCATTTATAGCTCCTAATCGTTCGTCTTCTTTGCCATCCCGCGCACACTCTCCACCCTTTCCCAACCTCACATAAATGGCCTGCAACTTTCGCCCATCCTTTATCCGCAAGAAGCAAAGTTTTTACCCATACTGCGCCTCGCCGCGTATTAGTCTCTCAATTAATCTTTCCTTGTTTTAACTTCACTCTACTCACCAGTAATAAAAAATATATCTTTGAAGTGCAAGAATGCAATTTACAAATTTTTCTTCTGGTACGACAAGTGTCTTCTCTCATATCAAGGCAAAAGCGACCTTAGCTACGACCAGAAAGCGCCCCCAAGTTGGTGGCACAACTGTGGTCATAAGTGGATAAACGCGAAGGAAAACATGAGGGAACATTTCATCCATGCGGAGTCGCGGAAATATCCAATATGCGAGAAAGTTCACCACAAAAACATCAGACTCAACGGGGATCAAGTCCCCAATATCCTCTATGTAGAATGCGCCAATGGTCATTTTAACTACCAAGCCACCCTGATTCAAGAAGATTTCTGATTTGGTTCGTGCAAACAACATATTTTCACCCACCGCATTCGCTACCCCCTGCAGTAAGATCGTGGTTAAGTAGACGCCATCGTAGAGATACTATTTTTAAAAATTGTCGGCACACCTTTCCGGGCATGGACAGGTAGAGCGACTCAGTCTCAGATCACGTGTCTTCTCGGGTTGTGGGACACCACAAAAACTATTAATGACTGCTGGAATAAATGAAACTTTAACGCATCGTAGTATTTAATGTGAGACATTATAACAATTGAACAACAACACTTTTTAGGTTCTATTCACCGGAGTGTCCATTAACAAGTTACTTCCATTCCAAAAACCGATTTTAGGAATTGGCTACAATTGAGTCTCACGACAGAGTAAAGCTAACATGCAGACGTTTGTCGAACAACCACCGCTCTCTACCGCATTATCTACACGTCCATAGGGAGATGCGAGTTGAGGCTAGCAGGGTACTATATAATTTTTTTCACGCTAATTCCAACACGATTGTATTCGAGAAGCAGATACAATTGTGAGTGCCCCACGACGGCGAGCGTGAAAATCAATGAGCACCGTGTCAGAAGGGGACAACTCCCAATGAATTGAGAAGAGAGAGACAGAGGGAACGCGTAGAATCCGACAACAAAACTAGAGAGCTAGTAACCGTACCTTTCGTTTCGATTGGTGAGGCTTGCGTGTCCCAATTTTGCCTTTTGAATTGCAGGCGACCCTTCCGCATCGGGTATTTGACCTACTTTAATTGGATCGGGGGACATATCCCAACTGAAAGTAGCATAACTATTTGAAATGACTGACCGTAATCAGAATTCAAATTGCCTCGTCTCCATCGGGGGCAAGACCTCCATTCATCGGAATGATGATCGTAATGAAAAGCGGGAAGTTAAAAAATGGCCAGCAATCCAATTGGCCAGCCAATTACTATTGATGATATGAGCCGTTCCACGTATTTTCAATGAATCTATATATTAGCCTTCAAATGGGCGGCTCAGAAGTGTTTTGACGATATCGCATATAACTGATTGTTCTCTTCGACACACATCCATCGCATTCACCCACGTGTCATGGTACACCGCCAGTGAAACTACTGCTTTCAATGACCTCACACATATATTTTTTTCGAAACCACGTCAAATTATGCTATCATTAACTAATTAAATGGAGTGCCTTCTTCAGTAAAAACTAGGATGATGGCCAATGAGAGACCAACTTCACGGCGATGGGATTTCGAGGGCACAGTTGCACCCGTACAGAGCATTTTTCAAACGATGTTCCGTATAGTGCGTATTCCATTTGATAAATATTCATTCTAAACGCAGAGGGCACAGAGACGTATAAGGATCAGAAAGAACATGACATCATAAATCTATGAGTTAGTTTCTAGAATTCTCGTTCTAAAATTTGGATTTCAACTATTATAATTAAAATATATTTAGGCAGACCTCCTGACATGAAAACTTAGATTAACTATCATTTCGATCGGTAAAGTTGCCTTAATCGATGGAAACAACACCAAAACGATTTTATCACCGAGAGACTTAAACCATGCCTCTTCCTGAAAATTTGCGATCAAAACAAGAGGGGGGCCACATTTCAAAGTTATATTAAAATTTTCCTTTAAAAAACAAAACAGCCCCTATATTTCCGCAATCTTCCTTCTAGTCCAGGCACAAATCCTGCAACTGAACAATCCTGAAATCATCTAAGCATAGCACTACACTTTCGCAATCTCAACTGCGAAGGAATGCTGAATGCATAAATGTAAAGGAGGCACACGAGGCAATTCCTAGAAACAGGAATGTTGGGCGAAATCTACAGCATGCAAATAAACGTACAGAGGCTTCAAAGCTTAGCCATCAAGTTAATCCAAGAACGTGCCACGCAATAAAATAACTTACTTGTGAGACGAAAATGATTGTAAATACGAACAGCGTACTACTTGAACGTCGATATCTCAAATACCGAGGAATTTGCCAAATACCAACTTCGGGTGCTTCCAGGAAAAATAACGAATACATGCTTCCGGATTACTATCACAATTTTTGTCGTATCGAGAACTTTGGGATTTTACCATTCGTGCATGTGTGCATAAATAAAATGCTACATCTACACAATTAATAGCAATAGAACACCTCAGGTTCGCCCCGAGAATCTGATGCCGAAGAGTTTCTCGGGTGCTACCCATGCTATTAGACTCCATTACTGACGAAGTTTCGAAGCCCTGACAATGAAGAACAAGTCGTTCTTCGAAACGTCAGCAGTTACATATTCGATTACCCGGTGGAGCACATGACTAAACTTTCAGGCAATCGCAATAGGGAACGTATAAACGTTAGAACTGATAGTTTCACTCTTCATAAGTAAAACGTGAAACGAATACTTTAAAAAATCATTCAGTCGATACCAAACTACCTTTCCGGTTGGTTTTTCGATGGTAACTAACATCAATCTTTTCCGGGGTCATCATAAACTTCCCCGCAGGTAACTACCCTCTACCTCCATCAAGTCTTTCACAAGTTCCTTTCTGCACCTCCACACGTCGCCCAAGATAAATTTCATTTTCAAACTTTGAATTAACTCTGAACCAACAAGAAACATTTGCTCTCCATTATACACAGGAATCTGACACGGTGTCCTGACAGCCACCTATGGATGCCAAACCAAATATTTCAGCATCATGAGAGGACTTTCCTTACTGTGAGCTCTAAACAATAACCAAGGGTGAAATCTGATACGACTGAATTCAGTAATATCGACATCGGCGGAGGAAGGAATATGAGAACGAGGCGAAGCAGGATATGGAGCAGGAGGGTGAGTGGCGACGAGCCTATCTCCAATTTGGGATTCTCACGAATCCGCGCGCCTGTTTTCCTGTCTCATCTTACGCCGAGGATAGAATGGAGGGCGGAGGAAACCAAGCAAAAGGAAAAGAGAAGGGCGGAAAGAGAAAGGAAAGAGCGGAGAAGAAGCGACGGAGAGAGAGAGAATTGACTGATTGACTGATAATTAATTATGGCGGACCGCGCACGACTAATGAAGACATAACACGGCAGCGATTTTAAGAATCTCTTTTAAGTTTCAGAGCAAGCCTTCGCCAAGTGAAACTCATCTCAAAGAACTACCAAATTGAGAGAATGAGCGCGGAAGAGAACATGGCAGGAGAGGGTGTGAAATTGATTGATTATGGTCCCTGGTGGAACAGAGCGTGTTTGAGACCGCTTTATCCTCCCGCCTAAAAACCCCTGTCAGCGTATTAAGCGGAAAATAGGAACAAGGGCGTGCGGACGACGCAAAACAGAAAGCCCGTAACTACGGTGGGAGGTTCGTTCAATACGTAAAGAAGTCTACGACGTGAAAAGACGGTGAAAAATCACAGCGATTACCGAAGCCATAGCGGCAAATCTGCCAGGAACTCCATTAACCAGTGAAAAGTTTTGCATGGAATTTGATCACTTGTGTGAGCTAAAAGTGATTTGTATCCACCGAAACCTATTACTAGAGCAGTAAATGAATCACAAACTATAATTATCATGCCCAATACGCCATGTGCACTCGCATTTATAATCCATTTATATATAACAGATTTGAGTTTAATACAGATGTTAATAAGACAATTATTACAAAAGAAGTATTGTACTCGGAGAAATTAGTGCCTTTCCTATAAATAATATTAGACTGAATAACCTCTTCAAGGCACCCGAGGTGGTGGATATGGGGGATGATATCATCGATCCGGTTATCATTCTTTTCTATACATGATTTGATTTTTTTAATGAATGAAACGAGCTTTATCAATGATTGTACACCTACGTTGAATATAATGAACAGATAATTAGCAACCAAACGTGACCCTATTAAAGTTCAGCAACTGAGCGCAAATAAAACAATATTTCACTGAGGATAATGGCGGATATTTATTAGAGGGACTACGTACTTAATCGGAGAAAAGGCAATTTTCCAATTTCAAAATTAGCTCTTTATATCATCCACATGTGGAAATAACCCACTCTTGATATTTTTCGCGATAAAATAGTGGAAGTAGTTAATTAACTACAAGTAAGTTACCAAAAACATATCATTAAACACGCACTACAAAGCGTTTTGGCAGCAAGTTGGCCAAGTAGGAAAATCGTTAGGCTTCGGAAGGGCCGGATTGGAAAAAAAGAAATATCCCTAAAAATAACTTTTAAAAAATACCATGAGATTTTCTGGTTGCCAGAACTTAGGAAAATGTATACGGCCAAGAACAGGAACTCAAACCCTTACGCGAGTGTTTGTTTCAACACGACGCGACGGGATACTCTGTTTCTCTTCACATTATTGTCTCAAGTCAGACGGATAAGCTCATATTCACAGCAACAATCAAAGCCTACAACTTTTCACATATTGGTTCATCCAAAACACATGCCCCAAGATAACTCGTTATTTCCCACTCTTCACCGACTGAAGCCTTGTAAGTGACGTCGTCAACGAAAGAAACACCAGCGTAGCATGTTAAACGCAAGCTACCCCTTCGTCGACGCCCACGGTCGCCCTGCTAAAGGGGATCGCCTCTATTACGCCGTCTCCAAGAGACGCTGAGCGGTTGGGCTCATCTCCGAGGTGACAGGTACAGACGAGAGAAGAAGATACGATGCGGGCGGGATGCTGGTGGGGTGAAAAGAACGCCGTCATTGGGGAGAGGAGGATGGGAGAAAGGAGGAGTGGGAACGCGGAAAGGAAACGGAGTACATACGGGAACGGAGTGCGGCAGGGATTGAAAGACCGGATTGCTCCCAGAGGGAATTTGTGCCACCGGGAGGGCAGGTTGGATATGCGTGCTTCCGCGTGCGCCCACCCACGGCCCGGGGCGCAACTAGGCCGGCACGCGGACTCGATCCGGCTTGTGTGCCGGGGAATGACGAGGAGAAAGATCAGGAGAAAGGAGATATTCTGCAGGAAATTACTACGGTACAATATTGATGGCGAACCGCCATATGCGGCAGGGGAAGTGGGATGCCTACGGGATTGGATCGGCCGGGATTGAAAGCGCAATCACCACGAGGCCAATCAATACGATTAATTTGGAAAGGAATAATCCACTAGCTCTCTCTCTCTCTCCCCCACTTCTCCGTCCGCTCATCGACCATGCATTGAAAAATATCGAAGTATGCGTAAATAAAACATATTGCGAGCTCATTAAAATTCCGGAAACTACCGACTCGATGGCAAACCCTTCTCGGAATCTCCACGGGGTTAAATTCCGCGTGTCTACTGAAATTTCAATCGAAGACACACACACAGTCTTAAGGGTTGGTAAGTTCAAAGACCATCTTTCGTTTAAGAGGATCATTTTATGCGAAGGGACAGACTATTTAAGAAGAGAGGGAAATGATACAATAATTATATTTTATTTTTTACCAGAATTAAAGCATGCCATTAATTGGGTTTTCGGCGTGGCATTCGAAAAATAGCCGAAAATTAAATTGAAATTCGCTTTTTTAATGGATCTTTGACTTGGAACGAAACCTAGATACTTTTTAGCACTTATTAAAAACATTTGGAATTTATAATTTCACGTTTAGAAGAAAATATGTTCAAATATAATCGCATTATAACGAAATATATCTCATGTGCCATTGCATGTATCAAATCCCACGTTACATGATTAGATAGCATTTGTTTGACAAAAACAATTCAGTAAAATCAATTTCGTCCACTCTTAATCTTCCACTTAAGTCACTAATGAAACACGCAAGAAAAGTTTCACGCAAGTCAATACATTTAAATCGAATCGCTCCAGCCACTTTTGTCCCATGGAGACACCGAGAATAGAGTACATTCGCTGGAAGAGCACCAGATCATTCTTCCGAATGTGATCTCTCCGATCGAGGAACATTCGGAGCGCAAAACCCACGGAAAAAACCAGCACGTGCGTCGATAAGCGAAAAGGGAAATCGTCGAGCAACATTTTAGCCGTAACCACTGAGGGAGGAAACTTGAGAAGCCAAACGCGGGCGAATTCTCGCAAACAAACGAACATTGGCTCATTAGCGGCATCCGCGTACCAACTCCTCAATTCGTAATTGCGATGTACCATTACTAAGCCTGTGTTTCATTACGCGAACGCATTACGCTGGTGCGTGTATGTTTCCAAAAACGGGGAGGAAGGAAGAGGGGTTTCCTGGGCCTCGTTATCCTCGAAATCTGCGCATCATCGAACAACGCCATTACAGCATTTCCCGGCGAGGAAAAACAGTGCATATGAGAGCGCTGAAATTGGAAGTTCATCAGAGAGAATGCCCTTTGGGTTAACTACCACGGGGCGAAGAACCCCTTCGCGTTAATCTCGCCGCGAAGTCAAAAGATTTTACACGCCTCCAATTCGTCCTCCCCTCCCTTATTTCAGAAAATTTGCGCAGTAACCAGCAGATAGGATCTTACGTGCACCACATTTGTTTTAAGATATTTATTCCATCTTCCAGGAAATAAATGGCATCCGAAGTATATCATTAATAATTAGGCACCATAACGGGGAAAATGGAAAGAGTGATAAGATGATAACAATACGAATTACTGGTCAAATCTTGTAATTCGCTAGTGCAAATCAATGGTCTAAATCCCAATTTCTGCATAGAATTTTGACACCTAGAAACGTAAAATGATTATAATAATATCTATTATTCTATTTCAAGGAAATACAGAAATAAAAAAAATAAAAATGCCAAAATAAAACTTTTAAATAAAAAAAATTTATCCAGGCCGCCACTTATCAGTAATAATTTCAAAAGAATCTTCAGAGGGCAATGTTGCAAAAACATAGATATATATATATATAGGGAAAATAAATTACGAATAGTGTTATAATAAAAATGGATCAACGCCGTCATAAATTCAGAGAAGGCTTGCTGGTGATATTTAATTAAAAAAACAGCGAACTTTGCGCACAGAATACGGAAGAGGGCATCAACCATCTATCACGTTCCGAGCCAATAGCAAGAATTGTTCTGACGTTGAGATGAGGGTCCTTCTGAGCTTCCATTGAAAAAATACGAGTGCTGGATTTATACTGCCAATGGCGACAGGAGCAACTCGCCGACCTAGAAGTATTACAACAAAGACATACCGCGCAATAACCAGCAGATAGCAAAGGAGGGGGGACGAAGTGGAAGTCGCTTTGAGAAGATAATCTTCATTTTGGAGGATACAAAAACTAAAGAATTTATCACTTTTACTTATATAATTCCTTAACAAATAAAATGCTCAGGGAAATCCAGATGAAAATGAAACATCAAACAAATAAATACCTAGATGTATCTCAACGAGTTTATCCTCACGTTATGAGGGAAAATTCATGACGTTTCTCGCGTTAAGTAGCAATCTCATTAAACGTCGGTAAATAACATCAAAACCAATATTACCGAGCTTCGACGGGTGACAACATTATCTGCAAATAAACGAGACTCTTTGCTCGCATTCTGGGCAGAGAATCAAATTAAACGAGGCGTGAGACCGGCTGGAATTTTATCTCCAACGCTGCTCGTTTCGGAGGAAAGTATGCGTAAGAGAAAGCAGAGATTTCGGTCGGCTTTATAATTGTCTGTGAACTATTCCGATCGACCAAAGGTGGAGAATCGAGTCATAGTAGCGACGAACACAGGCGTCCCGAAATAATCACATTGCCCAGGGAAAAGCTGCGACGGAAATAATTAAATGAACAAAGTGACAGGTAAAAAAAGATAAAAACCTTTCAATGATCGTACACTTTAAAGGAAGATAATATTATGACGTCGATACATACTATATTTTCAAGCAATCCGAGAAGAAGAAATGACTTGTATTAATAAGTATACCAATTGAGCAGACATGGCTCTCTGTAAGCACTACATATATACACAAAGGATAAATTCTGTAGCTAGAAAATTCTCCAGACTTCTAACCAGGTTTCATTTGAACGTAACTCAGCCATCGAGACTGAGAAGAAAGCGCAGAGCTACGGAAAATAATAACGGAGTAGACTCAAGAGCAGTTCAGGGAAGATTGTAAATTGAATTCAACTCTCCATTGCATCAGTAAAATAAAACATCTCTATGGATGCGAAACATCCGTGCTGATACGAAGGAAAGCGAGAACTTTCCTCAACAGAGCCTTCCTAAGAACTACTTTTTTAAGCAGACATATTTGAAACTATTATGTTTTTACACGCTTCTTCCCCCCCACAGCTTCAACTGCACCAACAGTATCATAAGGTGGACTAAATAAATGGTTAAATTTTATAATAGACCGGTCACTTCTTCACGAATATACGGAAGTGAGAACTGGATAATTACAAAAGCAAATGAACAAAGATAACAAGCATGTGAAATGAAAGTCGTAAGGAAAGCTGCAGGCCAAACACGAAAATGCAAAAAAAAGAAATACCTACGGATGAAAGGCATGAACTCGGCTAACATGGAATCAACGAAACGAAACGATAGTGCCGTAATAGATTGGGAGAACACTTAGAGAGAATGAATGAATGAAAATTACGCAAACAAAAGATGAACGACAGAGCGGGAGACAGAAGATTCCTGGGACGTCAACGCAAGAGATGGAAAGACAAAGACCAAATAATGTCGTAACAGGTTAAATGCCTAATACTGGCTGGAAGAATGAGACACGCTCATCAGCATGGATGACGACCAACATTGGCAAAAAAGAGGGCCATAATATTGACTGGTGGGGAGAAAATGGTTTTGGCTCTGCATTTACATTATGCACATTGTTCCTCCCAGTCCCCAGTACATGGGGCGGTAAAAATAGATATGCGAGATGATTGAGAGGAAAGAGAAAGGCATTTTCCCATCATTTAAGTCTGAAAACGACCACGCCAAACGACGAGATTGTGAAACGCAATCCGAAAAGTTAGAACAGCGTGTAAGGCACGGAGATTATGCAGGGGCAATCGACAACACCCATAGTCTGGCGATTGACTACGATTCATTGACGATCATTCCACAGATGAGCGAGCAGCAGTGCACCGATAATAAGTGATGGACAGCCGAAAACGCTCTGATCCAGTGTCGCATTAGTCATAATTCCGTTCAAACTTGGACCTAAGAGGTGTTTACAATGATCATCCAACTCGCCCAATGGATTGAGACAGAAACAATATGAAAAAGGTATAATTTATTTGACCATTTTGCATGAATTAAGTTAATGAAAATGATCACAGCGATTTGGAAGAATCCACCTCAAGTAGTTACCTTACCTTACCTATTAGGCCACTCAAACCTCAGAAGGTTTTTGGCGTCACCAACAACTCCTCGCCATCTCTTTCGATCTTCCATCCAGTCAACTTCTGCTCCCATTCTTCTCATGTCCTTTCTAATCTGATTTTTCCAGTGTAGTCGTGGTCGTCCCAAAGGTCGCTTTCCTCTTGGTAGGCCTGTAGCATTTTCTCCTCTTCTCCACACATGACCTGCCCACCTAAATCTTCTGCTTTTGACTTGTGCTATTACATCTGGGTCCTAGTATAGCTCCCTTAGCTCGTTGTTGGTTCAGATTCTCCACATTCCGTCTTCGTTTATGGGACCATAGATGCATCTTAAAATTTTATTTTCTAAAACTATCAGCTGTTCTTCTGTCTGTTTAGACATTGCCCATATTTCTGACCCATACAAGACCATTGGTTGTATGACGGTCTTATAAATCCGTAGTTTAGTTTTTCTAGATAATATTTTGCTTTTTACAAGCCGATGTAAAGCCCAGTAGCATCTGTTAGCATTTAATATTCTGGCATTTATTTCTGTCTCCTATTGGTTTGTCTGGTCAATATTTACTCCTAAATACTTACATTCAGTTACTCTTTCAAACGTAAAATATTCTACCCTTACATAGCCGTAAATATTGTCAATGAGTCTGCCTACCCTAAGGTATTTTTTTCTGCTCATTTACTTCCAATCCTACTTTTTTTGCTTCTGTTAATAGAATTTTGGCAAGGCTTTTTAAGCTATTTTCATCTTATGCTAGTAAAGATACGTCATCTGCGAATGCTAAGACATTAACCTTTGCTCCTACTTCTATTCCATGATCTTGCAATTTTACCTTTTACAAGGAGCTTTCTACAGCCAGATTAAATAGCAGAGGAGAAAGTCCATCTCCTCGTCTGACCACAGTTAGCACATTAAATTCTCTTGACAATTCGTTATTGATTCTAACTTTACATCTAGATTCATCAGTACATATTTTTGCTAGGTTAATCATTTTGTCTGTGATTACTATCTGCTGAAGGTATTTCCACATTTTATTTCGATTGATGCAGTCATATGCTTTCTTAAAATCGATAAATAAGAGATGAACACATCTGTCAAACTCCCAGTATTTTGACAGACAGGGCTTGTCTGATTATGAAAAGCTGATCAGTGGTTGATCTTTGTCTTCTGAAGCCTGCCTGGTGTTCACCTAGAATTTCCTCTCCATATTCCTGTAGTCTATTTTCCAGGATTTTGAATAGTACTTTGTATGTGGTGTTTAACCGAGATATTCCTCTGTAATTGTTGCAGTCTAGTTTGTCTCCCTTTTTGTGTATTGGGACGATGAACGCTACCTCCCAATCATTTGGCAATGTCTCTTTTCTCCATATGTCACTTATTAATGCATGTAGCTTCCTTAGTAGCGGCCTCCCTCTGGCTTTAAAAGCTCTGCAGCTATACCATCCTCTCCTGGGGCCTTATTATTTTTCAGCCGTTTGACAGCTTCCTCTACTTCTCCTATTGTAGGATCTTGGATTTGTGGTTGCACGTTTAGGGGTGCATCAAATTCTTCATTTATTGTAGTCTCGTCTACTATTAGAAGATTCTCAAAATAATCCCTCCATACATTTATAATCGCTGCTTGATTACAAGTTACGTTTCCATTTCTGTCTTTAATGCGATATGGTTTCACTTCATAGCCTTGTTTAAAATACCTTATTGTCCTGAAGAAGTCCCCAGAGTTGCTCCTGTTGCTATATTCCTCGGCCTTTTTAAGTTGGTGTTTTATATATTTTCCTTTTTTCCGCCCTCAACTTTCTTGTTTACTTCTCTGTTTATCTCGTGGTGTTTTTCACGATTTTCTTGGTTATAATTTGCATTTAAATTTTACTTTCTTCGTCTTCTTTCCTCGATCATCATTTGACACTCTGAATTGAACCAAGGTTTCTTGGACTTTGATCTTTGGCAATAGCCAGTCACTCCCTCTGTTGTCTTTTGTAAGATTTCTTTAATTTCTTTCCATTTAAGTAGTATCAATGTCAAAAAAAAATTGGAACCATTCGGTCTGATTTCAGTTAAAATAAATGAAAGCCTTGTGATAGATGACAAAAAACGACCCACATTTCGCAAATTGCATGAAAGACAAAAAAATTCCATTTGCCGACGAAAACGCTGAGAAGCCAATATAAAGACGTTAGTGAGAGAAGAAAAAAGGAGAATCAAATAAACTTCAAAGACCAAATCGGATACATTTCCCACGACACCATGTCATGAATCGCATTTTTATATATATATGTATGTGTATGAAAAAAGTTCGAAGGAGAAAAATACCGTCTTCCGAAGGCCTCGGACGTCTACGGAAGTAAATGGACGTGGGACCTACGGAGGAATTCAGCGTCCGTGACTTGGGGAAGGATAAGTCCCGGGGAGTTGATACGTGCGCACCGCTCTCTTTCATTTCGCCCCGTCGTCACCTCAGCCTTGACCCCTCCCTCGACTTCTCCGCCCATCTCCTACACCTCTCTCTCCAGGAATTCCCCGCGGGAGTCCGACCCTCGTCCTCCCCACGTTATCCCTCAAGAATCATGAAGCGGTTCGCGAGGCTGGGTTCCCAGGGAGGGGTGAAAGGAGGGGAGAGTTGGAGGGGAAACATGAGGAAGAGTCATCACGAATAATGGATAAAGATTTTTTTCCGGAAAAGAGGTTTAAAAAGCGTTTTCTTCATCAGACACTGCATATTTATTCTCATAACCCAAGGGCTAAGATCTAAAATTAGGAATTATACTTTTCCAATAATACACCAATAAGGCAACCAATACAAAAAAAAATTCATACTGCCCAAAGTCCCGTTGCTTTCTGACCACAAATCCGCACATAAATGAGCACGAAATTGTACACAAATGGCACTGTTTTTAAATAACATAATACATAAGGAATATATTTAATATACAAACGGAATACGAAAATATAAAACTACCAAGAAATAGAGAAGTTAAATCAGATCGTAGCATAAATTATCATGAACTTGGGGAAATGAATTAAATTTAAGAGCTAAGAGACGATTTTACACAGAATAATAATAAAATTTATTCCATTTCTTCTTCTGGTACCGCATATCTTGTAAGAGGCAATTTTTATGATATACCAACCGTTATAAACCTATGTCGTTCGTACTTACCTCCCCGCTCCTATGATTAATTTAAGTTCATAAATTTTCAGTTACGACATAACAGAGACCTCAAGACGATTATAAAGTAGCAAAAATTTTTGTTTAGAATTCTATTGCAACTCAGAATTTGATAAAATGAAGTATTTTTTCCCCGAATACATCATAAACACACAAAGAGTTTTCGATGACGTTAATTGAAAATGCTAATGAGACGTGACATGGGTTTTTCAAGAGGGAAATGAAGGGAAAATTTCGAGGAGGCGAGAGGAGGCTATAACATAAATAGTGGCCACCTTTGTTGCTTAGAAAGAGGGCACGGAGTATGAGGAGTACAGAGTGGGAGAATATAAGATAATAGACCAACGTTTCTCAGAATTTCATATGGGTTATCCTGTTATTGCACCGGGTTAACGCATGCATATTGGCCGGCGTATAGATGAATGGATCCATCATTCAGGTCGGGAGTGTCGTGATAGATAAATTTGCCAGTCAAAAGAATAAGGCAATAAGCCAGAATATATATCCACACTCGGGGGTCCGACGCCTTCTGATTGGTTCAATGATTTAGAGGATTGTATTTTAAGTAGGAGCGGTCCTGCAGCAACCGAGGTGGTCGGTATAACAGCTTGAAATAATTTATCAATTTGGTAAAGTTTTAAAAGTTCGTCGTTATCAAGGCACCCATCAAAACCCATGACTTCCTCATTGAGACAAAGAAGTGGGCCGCGGCAGAGGAGATGCACAAGAGAGGAGTGTGGCAAGAAAGGAGATTTAGCGAGGGAGCAAAATTGATGAAGTACTCTCGTGATTGCTATAAGAAGTGAAACCCCTTGGGAGCAGAACGTGGGATTGAGGTAAGGGGAGCGAGGTTTACTTCATGGGAAGATCATTGAGTAGATATGACCTTGAACTTCCCACCACCTCCACTTCCTCCGTCAATCACCCAGCTACCATCCACCCCCCAACCCTTCCCCACTCAGCGAAAAAGGAAGAGGAATTATGAGTTCTTCACAAAAAATAAAACATGAAAGTGTAGCAGACTATAAGGAGGACGGAATTCAACCGGATGTATACTCTAGGAAATTGAGAATTGCCCGGCTTCCGAAAGGTATGTGCGTGAGCGAAGAAACGTGGAGAGAGAAGAATTAAAGAAAAATTTCAAGATCCAAAAAAGATACAGTCGAAGAAGTTTCCGATAAAGAAGATACAGGTCGGCAGCAAAATTTTCCAGAAGTTTTCATAGCAAAATATGAAGGATAATGATGGTATCAGGAAACAAAATTGAGGATTTCTATCACTATCAGATCGAAGGTCAACATGGTGATTGAACCTTATACGCAAGTTGGGGCAGAGTTGACTTCTTAAGATTTTCAGTATATTTTACGGATACCAACTAAATGACTATACTTAACGATAATAAGTAATAAACGAAGGAAATATTTCACTCTACGGGGGTATTTATAAAGCCTTATATTCGTGTAACATTAATAACCGCATTCGCTTCATACAAATTATCAATAAATAGTAAACTTAGCACAAGTACAGTTAGATTAATCACCTTTGATCAACGAGTTCTCATCAATACCACCCGCTCACTGAGTAAACGTATGTATACGGAACAAATTGATTTACCTCATGAATTACCATGCAGGACGAGGAAGCCTTGGTATTTGAACCTGCATATGACTTGTAAACAAGTAAACTAATTACTCCAAACGTATGCCCTAATCTTGGATTGCTCTCCTCATCGGTTAATATCCCGTAATCAGAGAGCGAGTTAAGGATGGGAGGATCGGCCTTGAAATGGGAGAAGTATTGCATTCCAGGTTAATAGTTACCCCACGTCACCCATTCTAGAAGGATCAAGCATGAAACTCCGTTGATGAAGATGCAGACGAATAAAGAGCCGAGAGATGGTCTATTCCCGGAGGAAATGGATACGAAGCCCTGACCTGAGGAAGAGAGACGGAGGAGGGATTTGATCGGAGAAACGATGAACAGGGTTCCTCAATCTTAAGAAAAGGACATCACCTCACTGCCAAGGCTTCCGAGGAAAGATCCACGAGAATAGTCGAGTAATTAAATCAGTCGTCGGAAATAGATTTCATTAAAGAGATCTCAGAAATGGAAGCCTTGGGACCAAGCAAATTCCACGTTTCTCCGATTCCAGGAAAAAGAATGCGACGCCTCGAAGAAGAGACACGGGACCAGAGAGACGGAACTGCCGAATCTACTTCTTCTCAATGAAATCTCAATCAATCGCGGAGGAAGTTATTTTTTTGCCAGAGCAATTTGGATGCGGAAGTGGGTAATAATTGGACAAGCACGAAGGAAAGAATTCACGTGCTAAGAAAACGATAAATGCCATATATTTGTACGCGATTTCAGGCTCCAAAAAGGTTGAGCAAAAGAGCAATAATTACCAACACCGTAAGTATCTTCTCTAGCATAGTTCTCATCTTTAAACTAAAAAATAAGTGAAACTCCAAGGCGAAATAGGAGAAACCATTCAAAAAGACAAATTTTACAAACGGTATCGCATAAACCATTCAGTTAGTCACCGTAAGATCGGGAAAAATGTTAAATACGTTTTAATGGGGAAAACATGAAATACGTTTTAATGGGAAAAAGAATGCAACGCCATGCAAATAACTTTAAAGATTATCCAAAGATTCGTTCAAGTCGTCCAAACCCATCTATCAAGATAAAACTTGAAACAGACATGGCGATACATGGCGTTCATTCTTCATGGGCCATTACATCTTATTTCACTTCATCACAAAAACTCATATCTCGGATCACATAAATTAATGTGAAACAAATGAAGCCAACAAGCGATAAAATATAATCTTAAAGTAAATGGGATTTGAAATAAAAAGAAATGTATATTAGAAAATACTTCCATGTTCTCTTCTACAATTATGCAAAAACACTATTTCAACTACTTGGGAGTAACATATGGCATCTGAAAAACTAAAAGGCTACAAACTATAGTGCCAATTATAATTAAGATATAGTACCCATTCAAAAATTCAAGCTTTGTATCCAAATTCATTACTTCTGCTGAACTTCAAAAGCATAAAAGTCACAGTGAGCTCCGCTTCTCCATCTCAGTCAAAAGAATGTTTCAACATTTCCATTTGCACGGCATAATAGAGACAGCAAAGTAGGACGATCGACCCAGCGTATTGATGATTCATGAACACTTAAAACGCAACAAAGATTAAAAAAATAATAAATGAGATTCAATACCCAGAGAAAGAAAAGAGACGGAAAGCTCAATTTAAGAAAGTCACAGCTTCAAAGCGGGACGGCGGCGCTATAGGGCACCAGAGTCATCCAATAATTCAACATTCTCACATCGTACGGCGCGAAAAAGAAACAACTCGCATAAACTGCCCGTAGCAAGCTCTCTGCTTATACAGTGCTTGATGATGGGGATATAGCAGTAAGGAATGGGTTGAAAGTATGGCGACCGGAGACTAAATAAGCCCATTAGGAAACGCAAAGAAGAAAATTTGGGGCGATATCGCCGACTACTCCCGAGTCGAGACGACGGGGCGGGGCCACTTCCAACTGGGGCTATTGCGAGACCCTTTTTCTTCCTCCACTCATATACCCCCGCACGAAAAATCGCGATTATTTTGTATTTATGCTCGCGCAGCGACGGCAAAAAAAAAATTTTGGCAACACAGAAGAGTCGCTGTTTGCTGCGGGTTGAATCGCGGGCAGGAGAAAAAATGAAAAATATACACACACACACACCAAAGCTTTTTAAACACCGTGATAAATCGCCCCAATTTTTAAGCCGGAGCCCGCGGGCGATATGACAGTTAAGTACCCATTTTTTTCCTCCTCCGGTACCTGCCTTTGAACAGCGGCAGAAACAATTTCGCGAAATTGTGTCGCGCAGGATCCATTACGGCACCATCTTTCACTTAACCATTTATGAACGGGCGCGAGGGAGGAGGAGGTGGCGGGACGATTCTAGATTCCGAAAGAATACACGTGAACGCGTAGATTCCGTATATTCACTCTCGGCCACGTGGGTTTACTGGGCTCCTGCATTGGTACGAGAGTGGAAGGGAGGAGAGCCCATGGGAGAAAACGAGAGGGCGAGTATAAAAATGCCCCTTTAACGCGCGCCGGACATATGTTGAAGAGACGGGACGTGTTGATCCCATTAAAAAACATGAACGGGCAAAAACACGCGACAGCGTATGCGACACGGGTCCCGGACTCCGGGGGGGTCGTTACAGCGGGCGGGGAGACGAGGTGGGGTTTGCCGGGCACCCTGAAAGCGCCGCACCGGTGACGGACGGACAAAGGGGAAGGGGGTGTCCCCGCGGGGTGGACTTCGGGGGTGAACGGGACACGGAATAGCGGGAGAGAAAGGTCAAGCTAGGGGAAGGGAAAGGGAACGGGTGACACAGTGGACACAACAGGGCTTGGGACGGAAAAAAGGCGGCACCGTGGCGGCTCGCCCGCGATTACCGGCAGGAAAGCCGGGCTGAATAAATCCAAATCCAACGAAGGTAATAAGCTAAGGTGCCGGAAAGGAGCAAGAATAAAAAAGAAGAGAGTCGCGAAATACAGCAAGGTACACCAGGAGGAGAAAAAAACATTCCAGCAAAGACAGCGCTTGAAAACGTCACGCGTTGGAACGGCATGGTGAAATAGAATGAAACAAAGAGGCTATAATGTAAGGTTTACGAACATTCTTAATTGAAGCGATTTTGATAAGCGAAAACCATTTCTCATAGGAGAATTTCAGAACATCCAGACCACCAATTGTTGAAGCATCCATGGTTACCCTGCATATTTCCGTTGGCAAAGATAGGGACAATGAGAAGTCGGAGATGATCTATCATCATTGGTCGTTCAATTCTAAGATTAGTCGACAGCAGCGCTTCACCCTTCCCTATTTAAGTCTAGGTCTATTTAGTATTTGAGTCTAGTCTATTTAGTCTCTAACTTCCTGGTAGTTTTTCCTATTAAATTTCCTCTTTATTTGGTCAATGGCACTATTCCTGGGTCTTCCTCTGAGGACTTTTTTCTATTTTACCTTTAATTGTTCCTCACAAACCCATTGTGCCTTTGAGTATGTCCAATCCATCTGGTTCTTCCTTTCTGAATGAAGTTACATATGGTCTTTTCCTCCTGTACTCTCCTGTAAATGTCATCATTTCTGATTGAGTGTCCATTTTCATGTGTGATTTTCAGCATCCTCCTCCAGCACCAGGTTTCGAAGGCTTCGAGAATGTTAAGGTCAGCTTTTCATACATTTCACACTTCCCATCCGTAGAGTGCCACGCTCCACACGGATGTTTTCACATAGTTTCCTTGCTTGTAGCGCTATGTTCTTTAAGCACAGTACTTGTCCTTTTACCATAAAATTTTAAAAGGATATGATAGCACTGAGAGAATAATACATATACATTAGCAACATCATGTACGTCAATATGTAAAAGGATCATGGTGACACATAAGTCAAAACTTGCTTATCGGCAAAATTTTATATCTTGGAGAAGGATGGAGATGGTGGCATTGATCTCGGAAATTTAAAGATTTAACCGACGATAAAGTAACTTTTTCCGAATATTTTTGTCACCGTATCATGAAATGCTGTGAAAAAGGTCGTGGTTTATAATTTATTACCAATGATAATATGCCAGAAATTGATTCTTAGCTGAATATTACTAGCAGTACAGCAAAATTGCACAGCCATTAGATGGAAAGTCGACTTCAACCTAGTTTCACTCGGCTCTTCGTACGTTCCATGTAAAAACGATAGTATAATAATGAAAGTATAAGGGTTCTGGCGTTCGTCAACAGAAAAATTTCGCAACACACCTGAGGTACAACTACAACATTCTCGCGTGCGGCGGCATCCCGGCACAAACTTTACGCGGCACGCTTTAAAAGGGTCAGCGAGCCGAAGCAGCACACGGTGCCATCCAGGGGCCGAGAGGCGGAAAAAACGGGCGAAAAACAACTCGCGAAAATTCAAACCCCCGAAACAAACATACCCGCGGAAAAAACGACGAAACACGGACGCGAAATAAAAAGAACTAAACGAAAAAAAAAAGGGCCAGCAAGCCCGGTAGCAGCAGTGACCCTATACGGAGAGGAATTCGGCCGAGCGAAAACCGAGGGACGAAAAGGGCACAGCAGTCAGGATGCGTAACCGAGGGGATGGACGGACCCTATAGGGTTCACTAGTGGGGGAAGAATAGTGGAAGAGAGAAAGCTGGCGGTAATAATGGATGAGGAGGCAACGATCCCCGCTGGACACACGGAGTGATGCAAATGAGAGCGCGGGGCGAGGCGGGGTAATGGATGCCCGTTGAGGGGTTTGGTTGTGTGGCAGTGCTCGAGAAGGTGAGGTGAGGCACGGGTTAATAATTGGAGAGGGAAGCATGAATAAAAGAAGTCAGGAAGCGGACCAGGTTTATCTCACGCCAAGATGTAATTGAGCCGCGGGATGGGACGAGTGAGCTCTCGCCGGAGACGCCATCAAGAGCCGCGCATTCTCCGGTAATGCATTTTCCTACGGGCACAGCTTCTTCTCCTCATCATCATCATCAGCGGTTACCAATCCGAAGATGAATTCCCTGCAGCCGCCTCTCTCCGAGAGCTCTCTCCTCAGACGCCCTCTTCATTTATTCATAATGCCTTGCAGATTTGCATCTTCCATTATCTGTTCGAGGTGTCTAGTCCTTCCATGGCCTTACATCTCCGTTGTTCTCATCTGTTCTTCATTCCTTCATCGCCTTCGGGAGACGAAAGATCCAAATACGCTTTGGGGATACTGCAGTTGGACACTAATAATCCCAGATTCCCCATTTTCTGTATATTTCCCACATATGATATGCTTAGTTTTCTCAATGAATCCGTTAATCCCACAAATACATTGCTTTACTCAATAAGAACTTTAATCCTTCGGTAGTTTCTCGACCAAAATATACATTAAAACCCTTAAGATGGATATTATTAGGCCGCACCTTCAAACTGAATATGGGAATTCCCATGAAATCCATTGATTTTAAGGTAATTTGCACTATCTTGAAAGTCATCTACATCTACATAATACTCTGCGATCCGCCGCATGAGCGTGTAGTAGGGGGTGTTAGGTCACCAGCCGTGTAAAGACGTAACTTCTTGGGAGATGAAATATAGGAGACAAGTATTATAGGAGTGTATTTAGTGGAGCTCAATTTTTATAGTGGTCACCTACAGTACGCGCAAAGAAAGAGTTTTTGTACCTATATGTTCGGCAGTGTATTTATCTCATTTTGTCGTATCTGTCAAACCTAGAGATGTAGTGAGGAGTCATGATAATATTCTCTGTGTCGCTCTGAAAAATATCAGTTCTGAATTTATCAAGCAACCTAAGCCTAGCGTGTAACCTCCGAGTCTCTAGGGGCTCCCACCATAATCCCTCTAAAAGTTGTGAGGCACTATATGTACACTCGTAGCAGTATTTAACGAAATGCGCTGCATTCCTTTGTATTTTAGTAATTTTTTCGGTTAAATGTTTATCACCAGGGTCCCAAATGCTCGCGGCGTATTCGAGGTGTGGCCCAACCAGAGCGAAGTAGCATCTCTCTTTTACTTTTTTATCCGAGGACCTTCCTATTATACGCTTAATAAAACCTAGTATCTGTAATGCCATGCCACATATGTTTTGCATATGTAATCCTCACGATATATCAGAAATTACTTAAGTAGTTGAAGAAGAAGTAATTCCAAGATATTTTATTGTATGTGAAGATATAATGTTTACTCCACCCACAGTATAGGTATGGCATTTGTATAATGACTTACGCAGGAAGTGAACTGTGGTGCATTTGCTGATATTTAATTCAAACCCCCACTCCTGACACCACGAACGAACGTTGTTAAGGTCCGATGACAGAGCTTCAAAGTCCGCGTCTTCTCTCATTTCAGGGTAGATAACTGTATCGTCTGCAAATAATCTTATTTTACTGCTACTTCTAGAGCTTAGATCATTAATATAAATAATGAATAAAAGAGGACCGATCACATTTCCTTGAGGAACACCGGATGTCACTTCGACCATATCAGAGCTAAAACCATCAATATTTACTTTTTGTTTTCGATCACTGAGAAAGTCCTTTATCCAATTCACTATTTTTCTATTAACTCCACATGATTGCAATTTATAAATGAGTTTTTTGTGAGGAACCACGTCCAAGGCCTTCTTGAAATCCAGGAATATCTCGTCAACTCGCTAAATCGATTCACCTGATTTTAGGATATCATGAAGGAAGAGCGCAAGCTGTGTTTCCCAGGACCTGCCCTAACGGAAACCGTGCCAACTGCTATGTAAGAAGTTAACTAAGTCTTAACGAAAACTTGTTAAATTCCCAGAAAAATGGCTGATTTCCAATGAATGGCCACTTTTAACGAAATAACGTCCATATTCTGCCATCTTCTAATTATTTTTCTAATTTAAATTACACGAAATTGTGTGAATACCAGTGATTGACCCCGTTAAAGTTACAACGCGGACAGTTCCACAGTTCTTTCAATCATTGCATTCTACACAATGTCTACAACAGTATTCATCATTTTCCACGAAAAAATTTTCAAAAAATTTTTTAGAGAAAATAGTAGTGATTACTTCGAAATAAAAACTAGAGGCAATGTCACAAAGGTTAATACAGAAGTACATGGACTAAACAAGAATAGCACAAAATATGGATAAATACGGGAGTGAGGAATATTTAATACAGCAAATCAATAAAAATACGTACGCACTTATTGCCGTGTTATTATAAGGCTTGGATATTCGGACAATGCATGCGTCTTAAACGGAATTAACTCATGAAATCTGGAGACCAGCATCTGCCCAAAGTTAAAACTCTCGTTCTTCCACGTTATATGATTTATATTTCGAGCTATGCTCTTCAAATTAACGAAAAAAATCGCGACGCAATTATTACGAAAAAACTCGTTTTTCCATGCATTACATAGGCATCACCATCCCGAAATATTTATAGCTAAGATGTTGAAATCCTTCTTACACTGTCGAAGGGATGGTCCCGTTAGGCACAACTGTGACGACTCTTTCGGTCATTATACGCGCGACCTGGAAAATCATCCCAGAAAAAATCCTTGAGACGGAAATGTTGCGAACACCTCCCGCGATGCAAAACGACCCTTACGGTGGGGGGAAGGGGAAGGAAAGAGAAGGCAAACATTAAGCGCGTTGGGAGAGCAAATGGGAGAAGGGTAAGGGAAGGGCGAAGGAAGGTTGGGGAAGAGACGCCCGCAAAAAGATGGCGGCCGGCAACATAAAACAACACCAGCTCTATATACCCGACATCTTTTTCTCGTGAGACGCAAGCCTCCCGCAGTTTGCATCGCGAGGGAAAAGGAATCGAATTTAAGTCACCGCTTCTCCACGACGAGAAAAACAAAAAGAAAAGAGACCGGTATGGTTCTGGAAACTGGCAGGTTAAGGGGTAGGAAGAGGCTGGTAAAAGCCAGACTTCTCTGACAATTTACTCCACTCGCACAACACACGACAGTCGTGTGCATCGACTTGGAAGATACGGTCAGAGGCGGGAGGGGGGAGAGGAGAGGGGGGTGGAGGGAGAGGGACTCTTTTTGAGTCACGACGGTCACAAGAACCCATTTATATCCCGTCCCATATCCCTCCCTCCCTCACTCTTACAACCCTTCGCGTCCGGACTCAAAGACGTTCGATTTTCATCGCTCGTCGCCGAAGAAAGGAGGCCCTCGAGCGTGCATCTCGCGGAGCACGCCACCTGCAATACTCCATGAGACGTCGTCGTAGCTTAGCCATTTGAAATAAATAATAGTCATTCAGAACTCAAGCACCCATAATACCTTACATCTTGAAGAAGTCGGCGGATCGGTGTTAACGCCCTTCTGTGTATAGCACCATAGAGAATTTTACACACATTTATGTTATCAAAAAAACGAGGACAATATGAGATTTCGAATGAAATCTGGATCAATTTAACTATGACAGCTGCTAATCGTCTTTTTGTATTTAGGACTGCAGTAACTTAGAATCTAGGAATCAGAAATATAAATAAAAATACAAAAGTATGTTTCGCGACAAGTCTGGACCGAACCCTAATAATTTCATGCAAATTCAAATGGCAATGGTGCAGTGCAGAGGGTTCCTGTAATAGTATTCGGATTCAAAATTGTAACTCATAACCTGAGAAAATGATTAAAAAATCTTATAAAAATGTTTCGAACCTTGGACTCGGGGATAAAACCACGAGAAGCGCATGCATTGTCCAACATGCATATCTGGAACGATAGTCCGTCCGTAAAAATTCACAAGCGCAAAACAAGTTGTTCAGTTCAGTCAAAACAAGTTATATTCAGATTGTGCCATCTCTCAGCATTTTTCCGTGCCAATAGAGTTGACTAGAGAGGGGCAATAAAAGAACAAAGGATAAGTCCGAAGGTTTCATGCTTAACGATAAGGAAATTCATTTTTATTACTGAAAAGGAACGCTGTATCTTTCCAGTGATAATTAATTTTTGAAAGTACAAGGCACAGCTACTTTTAACGAATGATTGAAAATGACGGCTGAGTTGAAACAAGTTGTGCCAACTACCTAAAATAATGAATTATCAGTGGTAAGATACACATTTATTCTTCCTCACTTGACCCTAAATATCTTGGAGAAACCTAAACGATATTTGCACATATGTTTAGAAAGCTTTAAGTTTTGTTGTTATAGGAAAGAGAGTCATAATTAATATAGCCAATAAACGAAAGGATCAGTAGGTATACTACGCCTATCGTCGATAAGTGATGAGCGCGGGAATAGTGTTATATAATGCAATATTATACTTTGTTTCAAAGAATAAAATTAATTTCGGGTTAGTGAAATCTTCCCAGTGTGAATGAGAATGTGAAGGAGGCCTAATAGACTAGACCCACACAAAGATATCATTGACTGGCCAAGGGTTTGAAAGAAAGCTGCCATTTTCACGGTTATCAGCAAGGACGTTGAACTCATTCTTAAACTACATACCTATTTGAGTCGGTCAAAGGAACATTAGCGGGCATATGATCGGGGATGGAAAAGGGAGGAGGATGATAGGATTACGAAAAAAACAATTCTTTTAAAGTAAGGGAGGGAGGGTGCTCGTCTCAAATAAAATATGGACAAGGATAGGGACTCAAAATATGGACAAGGATAGGGACTCAAATAAAATATGGTCTAGGGATAGGGATAAGAAATATTAGCACGGCGTTTTGCACAACGTAGTGTGTTTTCCATACACATACACGCACGTACACCACATCCTTCTACCGTCAACGATTTTTCTCACCCTCTCCTCCTAAAAACAACACTTCTCTCCGTGCATTTGGAGGCATATTTCACGTGGATATGATGGATCAGCGTTGAAAACTAGGTCACATTTTAAGTTTAAATCGGCAGCAAACTGGAAAAAATTCAGGACAGACACAAATGCTTTTCAAATCCATCCAATATGACCCCAGCCTTCAGACTTGTTTGTATAGTGCAGACAATAAATACCAAAGTACAATTGTTTTGAGCCAAACGGACAAAACAGGCAATCAAAATAAGCTATAACTGATAGATTTTGAAGAGCAGCTCTGGAGTATATCAGATACATGAATTGCCACGCATGCCAAAACGCCAATGAAACAGACGAATAATTACTGAGGTAACTGTAAAATAATACTGCGAAACTGTCGATGCCAGAAAACCAATATTCAATGAGCACGTCATTGTGCTCGACTGAGTCACCCAGTTTTGCGCTAAGAACACAATTAAAACATGAGCAACATTATTGTACCATCGATTGTAAAATAAGCGATATGAAAAATAATAATCCATCTTAAATTTCCGTTAATGAGGACAAATTGTAAAACAATTTCACATTTAATCTAAAAAATCCTTATTAGGCAGTCTACAACACCTCTTTTTATAAGATTTCCCACATCAACCGAGAGACGATTACGAAAGTGAGAGGCGATTAAAATAAGACAGAGACAATTACGCATCACACTTGCCTTAATAAAACTATGACCTAATTTCCCGCCGAAAAATGATCATCCTTTACAAGCATGTAATCAGAAAAGAGAAAATACAGGCATCGTAACATCGAGACCCCAAGCGAGTCGAAATAGGTGGATACGTTTAAAATCAATAGGTTCGTATGCGGATATGAATGTGAGGGTAAAGCTCCAATAGTTAACCAACCTAACAGAAGTTAAAGCTACGAGCATTAAAAAAGGGTAATGAAAGAAAACGGAGGAGATATCAGCAAAATCATCACTCATGATAGAGGATGCACCATTGCAATTTGTGAAACGTGTGGGAAAATGTTTCGAAAAGGAATAAGATCAATTACTGTCACAAAGGACTTAAGAATGGTTAACGTTATTCTATAGTATTACTTAATACATGCTATTTTTAAAGCACAGCATCAAGCAATCAACGCTCAACGACAGCGGTGATATCTTTTACTATGCGAAGAAACTTCAGCGAACTGGTTGGAGAGGTTCAACGGACATAAAAACAGTAGCGGAAGAATCTTCTGTGCAATTTATCTCGACGACCATCTATGAGACAATATCCGGAAATCCATTACTCCTTTCTCTCACCTTCTTCGCGTAGCAAGCGACCGAGCCTCTAGACAGAGAGAGCTGCACAATAAGGAGTCGACCACAATTGAGTGTGACTGGATTTCGCAGAGGACAACCGAAGTTTCCAGCGCAGCACATACAAAAGATTAGTATGGAGCAATTAGGTAAGAACCCAATCAGGGAGACTGAATCATGAGAAGCTACTCTGACGGGTAACCCTTTATTCCCTTAACAGTATAACTGGAAAACAATCATAATTCCTGACATAGAAAGCAGAAGAAACTAAGAAGGTACCTGCCAGTTCACTTAGGTAGGGGCCCACAACAAGATAACCGCCGCAATTCTAAAAATCACAGAATATCCCGATACTGAATCAGTTCAGTACAGGTCTCGAGAACGAGTTCACAAAGTTTAGTACATGAAAAAACGACTAAATATGAAATAAGGAGAGGCGATCAACACGAGATACCTCAACTGCTAAGTGAATGTTACCAATCGAAAGGTATAAAATGGGTCTAATGAATTAAATAGGGAATGTAATCTAACAGCTATTACACCAATTCCAAAGTGGCATCAAACATATTATTACAATCTCTTACATCTTTGAATTTAAAGTTTCATTTTTAATCCACAACTCCATGACATGGCCAATTATATTTTCAAAAGCAAAAGATGTGAGATATAAACTTAGATGAATATCAGGTGAATAACGAAACAAAAGTGAAACAGTTGTTCTCATTGCAAAATAAAAAAAAATGCTAGGTGATAAAAAGATAAAAAAAGATAAATAATGCTTCGATATTGAGCCACACTGCCTGAACTACAGTTAATACAAACGAAAATAACAACGAACACGAAGCGATTAGAGAGGAATTTTATGGAACGACTCAGGACTCCATCTCATGGAAACAATCCAGGAGGTTTTGCACACACAATCAACCTCACCGGATTTGGTTGCAACATCAAACCATTTAGAGATTGATAGTGAAAACTGGGACCGCCAATCGTGCGCGACAACACCAAAAATAAGGGTGGCTGGGAGACAAATGAGAGCGCGGCAGAAGTGAGAATCGTAAAAAAAGTCTCGAAGCAGAAGGCGAACGCGACACGCTCGTTTTGAAGAACAGAAGCGAGCGCTAATAAATTCAAGGAGGAAGAGGCAAAAAAGGAAGGTTTTTGGGGGTGAGAAGATGGAAGGGGATAAAAGAAAAAAAAGTGGGATAAACATCTAAAGGAAGGGGAAAAATAAAAATTGGAAGGAGGAGCACTACTGGAATGAGTGAAGGGAAAAAGGGAGCTTTAAAGGGGGGATCGAGAGGGAAAGGAATTATAGGGGTGGATGAGGGATGGAGGGAGGAATGGCTCGGAGGGGTGACAAGACCGATGCCACCCCCCTCAACCCATCCCCACTGGTGCCACTCTGGAGTTAATTAAATGGAAAGGCAATCCCGCGACGAGGCAGAAGTACAAGCGTCGCACACACAAACAGAGCCCGGGAAGGGAGAGAGACACTGCCGAGCGCACTTCTCCGTCGCAATCGGTGGCCGGACTAAAAGAATGAAGCCAGATGGGGAGGAGGATAGAGCGTAATGACTAGGAGAAGAAATGGAGCAAAGTCGTGGGGTTAACACTGGCAAAAGAGTAAAAGCTACGTGGCTGTGCGGGGGTGGGAGTTATAAAATCACACTCACAAGAGACGCGAGGCACTATACTGTAGGAGAGAGGGCTATAGAATAATTTTGTTAGCCACCAAAACATTGGATGTCATTGGAGTGGGTTTTCACCAAACAAGGAAGAGGTCATATGCTACGAAATGTTAGCAACTAGTTTATCCGTTTCCTTATGGTTTAAACACATGCAGAATTGCTGGAAATTAATAAACTTTTATAAAGTATACAAGGAACGTCAGACGAGTAGGTAGTAACAGTAGGCTCGTTTGGAAAAAAACTTAATTCAGCAATTCGAATAACCTCACCTTAAAAGTAATCTATCGTCGTAAAATACTAGACAACCTATACACTAATCTCTAACGATAGCTAAGAACATCTCTAAATATTTGCGGATAAAATACTACTCCAAACCTCAACGATCAATCGGTAATCTTACTCAATGTTATTCCCATTATATTCCGACAGTAACAAGTAGGGACTTGAAAAATTTAAGCAAAGTCAACAGCTTGATTTCGTGGTTACTGAAAATATTTAGGATTCAAGATTGACACTTTATCTTCTATCGACACTTTATATTTTAACCAAGTCAATGATAATCATAGCGTTCAGCGCCGACAATGAGTTCTACGCTTACAAGACGTGAAGCCGATAGCCGGGTTGCAGATTTCGACGAAGTCGGCAGTAAATATTTTACGTTTAATTTCATAATCTGAAATGCGTTAAAACATAATGACATTATTTTCCCACACAAAAAGCTGATCGTCTATCCAGCCCTCCAGCCCCTAGGCCAGTTTCTTCAATCTTGACAGCAATCTCAGTCCTGAATCTGAAAGCATTACGCTATTAACCAACAAAATTACTCATATGCCACTTACTCAAGGATTTCAAGGCTAATTTCTCTACATTATCCCTCTATTTCCTTCTTTTACCATCAAATATTTGTATAGCCCTTCCCAATATGAACCCACAGTTGGAAGAATTAGAAAATAAATAGCAGTACTAAGGTAGAAAATACGCCTTTGTACCATTTAAGTCGAAAAGGGCCATTGTGGGTTATCTTAACAATAAAAATACTAAGCCTGATTTATCGGATAAACTACAGAGTGCACAACCCAAAGGAGGAGGGGGTGTGATTCAAAAATCAAAATCTACCTTCGTCGAAATCCTAGGACGGCTATTGGATACTCCCCAAGCTAGTGTACATTTAAACCAACGGTCGGAACGGTCGGTAGACGGGGGCATGAGAAAGAGGGATAAAGGGGAGAGACGGAAAGCAGATGGAAGAAAGAGGGAGAATGTGGTCCCTCCCTCCCCATCAAACTCCGTCCCAAACCATCAGCGTTAATTTGGCAAAGGAGAGACAGAGAAGGAGAAAAGGGAGGAAATGAGCGAGAGAGAGAGAGAGAAAGAGAAGGAAGGAGCCGTCGCTAATAAAGCGTACGATTCATTTGGTTCTGCGGTGTCCCAGAAAGTAATATACCGAGTGAGACCGCTGGGAATCTCTCTCACTCACTCTCTCTCCCCCTCCGTCCCATATATATCCTCTTCCCCACCGACGCTTCCTCCAAAACACCGACGTTACCTTCGCGTCATTCGTCTCCACAAAAACCTCTCCCACGGAGGCAATTTCCAGACGGAAAGTATGGGGATGTTCGTAAATCTAGTTATGGACGATGTTTTTCCCCGCTTCCTCTCCCCGGGTCCATCCAAACAACTTGCCCTTGTTACTCTCGACCGTGGGACTTCCACAAAGAAGACGCCCGTGGGGCAACGAGAGTAATGGAGAATTGCGAAAAGGGATGGAAAATGGACCACCACACGGTATTCTCTAAGGGACGCGAAAAAGAGAGATTCATTCAGACCGGTCGCCGCCCGAGAACGGAGTTAAAATAGAGACAAGTTTGATGCGGTTTCCAACGTCTCATTTGCCTTCCCCATTTAGTTTTGATGAAAATGCACACTCTGACGATACCTCACAAATACACGTGATTTCCTACGGCAGTATTGAAGAGCACAGGTAGTGCATGGCTATAACGGAAAATAACAATAGAAATTACGAAAGACATTCCGAGAATGTAAGGGTTTGTGCGAATTATCCGTTTTATAAGCACTTTTGGCTCATGATACTTTCATTATATATTTTTTTGTAAGCAATATGGTTTATGTCGCATTATCCTTATATAAAGGCAATATGTTTCATATTGCTTTTTTAAAATAAATTGGCATTTTGAGTTATTTTTAGACTAAATAAATATTCCACCCGTAACACAGTCATGAGCATAAAACACCAGCAATAACCTAAATAGTTGTTTAGATTATAGGATACATGTCTGGATTATAGTAATATGTGATTTTCTAAACTTCAAAATAACCTGTAGGCAAAAAATAATTTAGCAGCATTGCACATCACTCTAATCAAAGGGTGGTTGTGAAAAATTATAAACATCCATCCGATCTCGGATTGATACAGAAATAATTGATCGTAGCACCTTTCGAAAGAAAAGCCCCATGGAAACTCAAAAGGGATTTTCAAAGGGAAAGGTATAAGATACGGAATATGCATGTTAAAACCCAAATGCCGCCCACTAAAATCACAAGATGAAATAGATTCGGTGACAGTACACCAGGACTTATCTTTAAGTCACTCAATTAACAAAGGAGGGAAAAGAGCCCTTGAAAAGTCACTCTCTTCATAAGGCTGGCAGAGTAAGATACGCAGCGATATACCAGTCACGCAACATGCCAACAGAACCAACGAGACCCGCGCATGTATATTGGACTATCCCATTTATTAGCCGAAACTCAAGCTAGTAAAAATCCTCATAAGTCATCCACGAACGCGCAGCACTCGCAGAGAATTATCTCACTGAGGAATCTTGAGCACCGTGTCAAGTTACACAAAACTCATTAACCGAGGAAAAAGCCTGCGAGAAACACAATACCGGTAAAATCAGAAACCCTCCATTCGGAAAAGACAACAAAAATCTCGGTTTCTCCGCTTTTCCCTGAGCACCCACGAGCGGAAACAATAAGAAAATAAAACGATAAAAATAAAAAAGAACTGCTTTTATCATACAAGATCCTGAGAGCGAGCACTTGGAAAAGTTTATCACCTCAAGTGCTTCGAATATTGCCTCAAATAGTCTTACCTTTTCGGGATGAGAACGTCGAGTTCAAAGGAGACGGAGATAAAGACGGATGTGGAAAGAAATACAGGGAGGGCGGAGAGAAGGGAAGCCACACATGTACACAAGAGGACAGAGTAGGTACAAGTTCCCCTCGAGTAAAAGAGAACTGGGCGGAAGGACCTGGAGTGTATAACTTTCAGGACTTGAGACGATACCTGAATATGGGGTAAAAGATTGGAGATTGATGGGATGAAGCAGAAGCAGAGGAAGGGAAATACGGGAAAGAGCTATTCACAGCGCTTAAGGTAGAACAGATTAAGTAATTTTCACCAATTAGAATAGGTCGGTAGGCTAATTCAGGGATTGGAGGAGGTAAATTCAGAGATTGGATGAATAAATGGGATAATCCAATACAGGCTTTAACTTGCTCAAAAAAAAATTATTCCCAGTGTAAATTCCAACAACGATATGGCCAAGCTGTTACGACAACGGTGTCGGCAATGACTTTCGAAAGGCAACAATACCTTCAAAGTTTCAAATCATTTGAGATGGAGAAGAGAAAGAGTACTGAATTTCAAGGTTTCTAAAAATACCAAAAATACAGGGATCGTGCTTCAACGAAAGAGTCCATTCACAACCAGGATTCGATTATAGGCCCACAAGATAGGAAAATGGTGCGATAGCGGGAAAACTAATTTCAGCAGGAATAGAAACCGCCCGAGATAGAGGAAGAAATAGTGGACTCACCGAGGAAAGAAAGCTCGCATATATGCAAACCCTTTTCCACTTAAAGGAAAGAGACAGATCTCGCAGGAGGCAATTTGGAAACGTTAGGCGAGAGCACGAAAGAGGCAGGAGAAGGTGGAGGGTACTTAGTTGGGACGGAGAGAGCGTGGGTGGCGGTAGTATCCTTACGATGCGATGCCGAAGGGAGCGAGAAATGAGTTACGAGGGAGGTAAGTGAAGAGAGAGCGCATGAGAAGTAAGGCGAGGGGAATGGGGAGGAGTCTGTAGAAACGCAGATAAGAGAGTAGGGATAGCTGGCTTAAGGCGCCCATGACAAGAGGAGAAGTGGCCTCGAGGGACAACAATTCTGCAGCCTCATGATGCAAGTTTGGGGGTAATTGTGATGATAATACCGCGAGAAATAATCGCTTACTAAGAAATTTAATTTCTCTCAATTTTTGTTTCACTGCGAGTAAAAATGGGCACCTTTAAAATGGCAAAAAAACAATTGTCGATGATTGCAACAACAAATTATCAAATATGGATGTGAAAATAGTTCAACTTTATATACGAAAGAGAAAAAGATACAACACCTTTTGTCACCGCTACAGGCATAGCGTTAGGCCTCGATCGAATATATCCAGAATTCATGCCCCTCAAGTGAATCAACAAAATTTAAAGGGAACAGCTACTATATTTAAACGCTCAATGATTCTACAGAATCATAAAACACACTCATATGCGACTCTCACTCGCGGTGAAATATTCTTTACTCTCAGGGGGAATTTAAAAAAGTCATCTTTCAGGGCGTAATTACAATCTCCAGGATAGTAGAAACAATAAGAATGAGGCCTTGGCGACGAAGAAGCTAAACAGTTCCAACTACGACGATGCCTACCATGAAACTTTGTTCCAAAAAGTTCTGTCTTATAGTGAAGGAGGAAACATGAGAGAAAGATAGCCGAGACAGAAAACAAGAGATCGGGAACACGGAGCGAAATTGAAAACATCACTGTGAAATACAAAATAAACGTATATTTGATAAAAATTATATCAGCATATGTGATAAGTGGATTGAAAAGACAGCCGCATTTAAATTCCCCGAGTATTAACTTTCAAAATGAAGACCGAATAACCATATTGCATGATGCTTGTAAAATCAACAATATCCCCGTCACAGAGACGGTTTCTATTATAGCTTTTGAATCATATGATGTTATCGTCTAGATATCATCAACAAGTTTGAGAGTTATATAGAGAAGGACGTTTCAACATTCACGTGGGGATACATCGCCCGTAAAATGCCCTCGTATACAGCAATCAACCGGCTATGATTAAAGTAAACACAGCCATAGAAACAACGTAGGGACTCGCGTACCCCACCCTGAGCAAGGAGAAGCACAATTGCCTCGTTACGACATAATTGTATACCTAGAAATTCACTAACGGCACAAAAAATGAAGCCTCTGGTTTTTAGTTATGCAAAAAATGACCATTATTCATGATACTAGGATGGCTAACCTAAATTCCACCATAATTAGGATGGGACAAAAATGACTGCGCGACAATACATAGTTTGAAAATATTGAGTAGAACGAAAAGATTTGTAACACATATGAGAACTTGAGGTACGACACTTCAATAAATAGATGTCAAATACTAAAATCCCACCTACTGTACTTTATAGCTAAGCATTAACTCCATAATACACTACCCGGGTGAGAAAATCATGATGGTTGGAGGATAAGATAATAACTAAATACTTATACTTCATACAAATTTAAATAACACGAAAGAACACTCAGCATTAGGATTAGATGAAAAAATGGATTAGAAATGAAACAAAGAAAACAGACAACAAAAGAGTCAATACATGACCCATACGCTTTCAATACTAACAGATAATCAGTGGAAGGAAATCCGGAGAACTCCATAAGACGGGGAAATGGAGAGAGGCGGACGGAAAAGGATAGAAAAAGAAGATGGAGCGATGAAGAAGAAAGGGGTCTATCTATTCGGATTCCCCTCAATAAACCTGGTGGTTGCACATAACAACATCTTGCAATCATCCGAGGCTTCCCAAAGCCAAATGAAGGTCAAAAAGGAAGGCTCCTAAAATGCGCACGTCACGCGAACAGGTGTTGGGAGTGATATCCATCAGACAAAACGAGCCCAGCTTGTTGAATGCCATCGCAGGGGGTGAGGCTAACGGCCGACCGACGCCACCACCCACGCCGCGGAGCGAAGGCGGTCGCTCACCATGTGAGGAGTCGACGGCGAGCTCTGCAAGGATTCGAAAAAATTCATGACGGCTGAGGGGCGGTCGGGAGTTAAAAAGTGCAGTTTTAAAAATCTTTCAAAAACAATTCAAATAAGTCGAAGAAAAGACCTAATTCAAAACCAAATTTAAGTACATCTGTTCATACGGTGGACCTCACTATAGAAGCAGTATTGGAGATGATAATGTGATACAATTGGATTGTAGAATTGATACATATTTTGCGTTAATTATATCATGCTACGCTTTGGGAGTTCGGAGCGCATTCAAAACTTAGCCGAAAATTAAATTTATTTTGATTTATTGAACCTTTGATTCAGATAGACTCCTTGATTATAGTAAGCCACTATTTCAATAATATGAAACGTGTTACCTAGCTTTTAGGATAAAACTTGAGCATTTGTATGAGAATTATAACAAAATACACTTAACGTGCCAAGGGCCTACGGGTTGAAAATAGAATTATATTGCCCAGAAACCAAATCGGTTAAATCAAACTTATCTCACTTTTACCAGTAGATAGTACAAATAAGAACACGTATGCAAATATTGTCGCGAATATAAACATAAAAAACGCTAAAAACCACCTTAAGGAGGTTTTATAGCCAGTCAACACAAACCGCAAAAACCTTTCGTTCGTGTCCTTAAAATAAAACTGTTTTCCACGATGGCATGCCTTAGTTACTAGGAATTAAAGTCAAGTTATTTATAATGCGCATGGTGGTATACAAACGTATATGCAATAATTATAATTCGCATGAGTTCAGGCATAAAAATTATTTTTCTCTTCTGAGAAGTCTCATCTTCACTATTACCTGATGAATATTATTGACTTTCATGCGAGTAATTTGCTAACGAACATCTACATCCACAAAATACCAAGCAAGCTACCTCCTTGGCGTGTGGCACGGTGCTATACCACACTAGGCAAACAACGCTCGTCCCACTTTAAGATTAAACTTAGCCCACTCGGTCGCTACGTGATGGCCAAAAGCAGCCAGGAGAACAATGCACAACAGAACGGAAACCAAGGGAGAGCTACGTAAACGATCATAAAAACATGTGAAGCACTGGTCAACACACTACTTAAGATTGACATTACTAATACATACTATGAATTAAAGGGTACTGCGAGCTACTAGTCATTGCAGAAAATGATCATTCGAGACACCACAAGCGATGGACTATTAAGGTAGACGCTGCCCTGATAACGATGGACGACTCGTTCATCGAAACGTGGGCCAAGATGGAGAGTGTGACCCAGTGGAAAACCCGAGTAATCTTCAACGACATACTATTAACTCCAACTTATAATGAGTTGGTGCCGTCCATTTATAGCCAGTCAACTCCCAAGAAGTTTGCTTAGTATAATTTTGGTCGCAAGAGTATAACTTACAGGTCACATAACAAAAAAAGTATGTATTCGCATATTTCCCCACATAGATAAGTAGGACAGAAAGGCAGGATATCTAGGAAAAAGGGGTGAAAAAGAATAAAAACTAGCCTTTACTTAGCCTTCTCTTTCATACCGGTGAAAAGGTGTCTCGGATGAAACAACTCCGGCATGCGGAGTAATACATTTTTGATGTGCCTTTATCATAGCTCCACAAGTTTCCAACCTCAATAAGAGCAGGAGATTACGTACAAGAGTTTTCATAGCATATCAATTATTATTAATCATTACTCAACCCGCTTAAAGTTCCCCACTTTTTTCACAAGTTTCCAAAGGTATCCATGAATTAATAGTACCAGTGTTACTATTTAGTAGTAATATCAAAACCAGTAAGCAGCACGTTCCTTAGCTTAGCACCCTCCTATATTTCTGGTCTGGGGGTGCAATGCTATCCTGACTGATTTCTGGTCTTAGCCTAGCAGGCAGGTTAGAGCTTGAACTGAGACGGGTATGGCATACCTGGGGCCACATCACGCCGCGCCATGCACCTTAGAAATGTTTTACTATGTACTTCATAGGAGTAGGGATTCCGCTAATGAATCTCCACCAATGCCGTAATTCGAACGCAGGCCAAAGTCGGGATGGAGGGCCAGTTCTCTAGCCGCCAGACCAACCCAATCCCCTATGATTTGCGTAATTTTAAATATTTAAAGTTTGGTCTAGAAGAGAGCATTATGGAAAGGTTGAATTTCATCGACGTCATTAGCTATAGGTTTTTCTATTCGCAGCACGACGGTAAAAAATAAAATAATTCCATTTCTCGGTGGAACTCTCCAAATGGCCCATAAGAACACACGATACCCACCTCATAATTACATTTCATTACGACGAAAATATCGCGCGCAGCACCGCGGAAATCCTGGAATATTAATTCTTCCGTTTTCCCCGGGGTATAAATACCCGGACGCCCTTTCGGAAGCGTGCTGTCGTCACGCGATTGCACGGAGTAATTACTCCAAAATGCTTCTGACGAAAACGGGGCGGGAGAATTATACCCACGCAGACACTTACCCGCTTTTCCCCAGCCGACATTCCCAAAACCGTCGATTCACCCACGAAAATCCCCTACGCCGTCTCAAACCGCTACCTGATAGGTCTGGGGATCGAGGGGAGGGTAGACTGAGATAAACATTAACATAAAATAAGAGAATTCAGCCTCCTGGAGAGACAGCTTAAAATGCCATTGCCTTACCTCGAACATTTATAGTTTCATAAATGTCATTAAAACTGTACAAACATTATGCAGCAGCATATCGCGTAGGTGGTTGAAAGTTATATGTTGTAACACCAGCTAACTTCTACCAAAGCGTAACTATCGCTACAGCTATAATTTCAAAAGATTATAATATTTCTACAAATGCATTTTGTGGGGGTATCATGAAATGCTTCAACTATATGTAGCCACAGGTGTGAAACTCCAAACTTGGATGACTAAAAAAGATGCTTTTTTGCGTCAAGTTCGACTAATCTCTGGTGAAACAGGTACCACCCTGCCTTCCCATTTCTCCCGTTATTTGGACTATATTCTTGTTCCTATTCTTGAGACACATGGCATGTGTGCACATCATTCCACCTATGCATAAAATATGTTTCGTGAAAGGTTTCTCCTTGTTTTATTCAATTTATACGCTGCCACACATAATACCACATATTATACGCACAAATTGTCGCCCTTAAACCATTAACGGGCGTCAACTAACATATAGTTCCCAAAACTTCATCACATCTATTGTAGAGGACGCTTGGTAAAAAAGGCGCACCTGCTCCACACGCTCGAAGTGTTTTACGAGAACGCAGATAGGATGAAATTGAAGCCAACAGGCTGAAGAATGGAAACAACATTGCCCGACGCAAATCGCTCGACAAGATTCCTGCGAGGACGTAAATCGAGTTGGGTGAAGCGAGTTCAGCGACCTTCCAAGAGCATCGCAAGGCCGCGTCGGAAACTCAAGTTTATTTATGCGCGAGATAGCTGAAGTGGAAAGGTTAGGCTAGAGGTGGAATGAGGAATAGGACAAAGGCTAAACCCTCCAGCTTGCCTCATAGGCGGCGTGGGCGCGCGCGGGGAATTCTGGGAAATGAGGGCTGCCGAGTACGAGGAGGTGGGTGGATAAGGGTATAAAGTGGAGGGTAGACATATTGCGGATCCTTCGACGGTGAGCTGCACAATTACCCCGGACGGTTAAAACTGATGCCAAAGGAGGGGAGGCGAAAAGATTGGGGATTTCAAGGCGGAAGGTTTGGCGGCAAATGTTGAGCCGAGATGATGAGGGGGATGGAATAGGAGCGGGGGAGGGGAAGTAAAGAGTGCTGGAAAGAGATGGGTAGTTAGAGGACAGAAAAAAGGGAGGGGAGATGGAAGTTCATTGAGCTAAGGAAGGTAGAAAAAGGAACAAAATGGCGCCAGAAGATGATGGATGAAACTTACACAGCACTTGCTTGGCTGATAAATTAATACCCCATGAGCGCTGCAGCTGCTCAAAGGAGAAGTACAAAAATCTGACAAGAAGGGCAAAAACTAATTATGCGCATTACGAGCGGTCCTGATGGCTTCAGAGGAAGCTAGAGTAGAAAGGTAAAAACCATGGAGTTAGGTGGAGGATAATTTACGACAACACTTGAGAGATAACAGCAAACAAGAAATTACGCAGAAAGAAAGAACTGCTAGGGAAGAATATGCCTTAAGTGGCTTTCAGCGGCCAACCCTAGAATAGATCATTTAAGATAAAGATACTTGGAACACAAATCTACGTGCATTTTGAGCCATTCAAAATAAAAGTCAAAGACGGTGAACCGAGTATTTCCTATGGAGGGATAATTCACAAAGGTCCTTTGACTTTAAGCGTCAAAATAAAAACACACTTCATTGAATTAGTTTTATAATTACTGCATCTCAACAAACAAAAAAAACCTTTATCGCCCTTAAATCTTACCAAAAGGGACCACACGGCGACTCACCGGTCCATTCTTTTAAACACAATATTTATAACCCTTTTCACGGATCCGAAAACCTTAAAATAAACGAAATCATTGACCGAGCCAACAACAAAGCCATCAAAATGATTGGAATATGTAATGGTCCAATAGATCGGAGGAACTTATGATCAATCAGAAACTAATTGGTTAGCTGGAGACTAAGCCGAAGCCCGGGTCTTTAATTTTAACGAAATGAGTAAATTTAAGAGATATTTAGCATTCGCGACGAGTCAAAGGTAAACACCAGGGCAATTCCAACACATTGACTGGGTAACGTGGGAGTAATTTTGCAAAGTGAAAATGGCCAATTATTATTAAGTATGACTCGCCCCATGAATATTGCGCAATAACTCTCCATTAACTTGCTGCCAATACCAAGTCGCGCCATCAGAGGATCTTAAATTACACAGGGATGACAGCGCTCTTGGGGTGGGAGCGCTGAAAATTCGAAATTGGGAGGGAGTCATCAAAAACTCTAACACGCGCACGAAATACACGCCGAGCAATTGGAGCGTGGGAACCGGACGGGAATAATAGACTGGGACACACACGGGGAGCGGACGTTTAAGTGGTTCATTTGGGAACCCGACTTGATAAGACGGTAGAAATACGCTCGACGGGGGGAATGCCATAAACAAAAACTGCTCCCCACCCCCGGCGAGCCGAAATTGCCACGCCGCCCAATGATGATGGGCCGAGCGAAAATCGACACGAGACCAATTAAAGTCATTTGAAGCAAACCGCCCCCTTAACTCAGGGAAATGAGCCCCCGGAGGAAGGCTCCACTCTCCCTCACTGTATGCCACGCGCTGGAAAATATGGGAGCGAATCGAAGGCGGGGTACGCTACGCCCACGACGGATGACCGGGAAATGAAATAAGCTCGCCCGAGAGGACTAATCGCGCCCCTGCGAACGACAACCAGGCGCCTATTCATTCGCAAAACGCTTGGGACCCTGGTGATGGAGGTGTTAATTCTTACCTCTGCCAAGAGTGGGAGGAAATAGACGCTTGTACATAAACGTTTTAACTCGCAACCCGCCAAAATATCGCGTGGTAGATGGTTTGAGACACCAGCAACTCTTTCGTTATGACAAAAGAAAGAAGGCATTGTGCAAATCTGATCATACAGAATGAAATATATAGGATATCTGCAGGAGATATCCTGCGGTCAAGAACTGCGCGAGAGGTAAAAGAAGTACTTTGGAAAATTAATACCAAAAAATATCCCCCGAGCTCAACTATCAAGGTACAATACATTGACCAGAGAGCGAGCATGATAACCTAGAAATATTTAATACAGTAAAATCTAGTATCCCGAGCCTTTATAAAATCTCTCAATATTGTTTTAGATTTGTTATTCACATAAAAAAACGATGAACCAAACTAATCACTCGCAAAACTCACGGGACCACAATCGTAAGATTTGTATTTTTAAGAGAAAAAAATATTGATTAACCCTCATACTCAATCTACTTTGAATGCATCATTTATCCGGTGGGTCGAATATAATTACGCTGCAAGGTGTTCAAATGACTTATTCGGTGTCATAACTAAAATGGGCCACCACCCTTCTATAATTCCCAATACAAGTCAAGATTAGACACGCGTAAAAGAACAACTGGACGTATTATTCATTCGAACTACTCGTAGGACATGAGAGATCGTACCTAATGAATCCAAACATGAACCGAAAACGAGAGAACTAGAGGAACTTACACGTGGAGGGCAATCGGAGAGGAGACGAGATGGGAGGAAAACGGATAGAGCAGAGACAAGCTCGAATGGAGGAACTTTTTCATTCCACCGAGAGGAAAAGAGGCGAAAGAAATAGACTGAGGTGCATGTTAAGGAGGAGCAGGAAGTAGCGGCACAGAGTAAGGACGATATTATGTGGTAGAAGAGTCTGTTGAAGGAGAAGGGAGTCCGGTGAGGGCACTCTTGAAGGGCGAGGTGGATGGCTCTCGCCCCGAGCCAGTTCATCACAAGGGCCAGCGGACAATCTTTCTCCCTCCGAAATAAGACGACGACACGTGGCCAGCGCGTTGGTGCAGAGATGGGCCAGCCAGCGAGGGGAAGAAGGAGTGAGATTGGAAACAGGAGCGGGAGGAGGAGGATGAGGCGAGGAGAACGATATGATGGGAGATGAGAGGAATGTCCGCAAGGCTGCCCCAACTTTGCGGCTGCCAATATTTCTTCCTAGCAAATCCCATGATTCTGCGAAAGTCTCACTTTTCTCAGAAGGCCTCGAATGTCTATTTATCCTGTGGAAAAAAAAGGGCTCGGCGGAATGCAATGATGGAGGCCAAACTTTCCTTCCAATTCAAGAGTGTCCGAGGCGAAATATGTTTAGAGGGGAAAAGAAGAGACAAGTCAAAAAAAAAAGATTATAGAAAGAATACTTGGTACTTTAAGGTGCGAAAGACCGAAGATAACTTATACAAGGCAACGGTCTACCACGATGGAAACTCCCGTTCCCGATCAGTCAATGAAGTTAAGCATTTTTGGGCCCGATTTTTGAGGAGCAATCCGTATACTCTTCCGAGTGTTGTTTCCTCTATCTACAAGAAACAGACAGTATGTGCATAATAGCCTTAGCCGTCGGAGCACGTCAATAAAAAGCTACAACCAAAATCTAACAAAACCATTAAAAAGCTCATTCGTTGACGGTAAATGGATCAGTTACCCATGAAGGACAAAAATACTGTTGATGTAAAAGGTTAATAATCAATATACTTACAAAACTTTCAACGGGAGAACAAAAAACAATATCACGGCGATACGGCAAAAAATCACAAAAAACAATCCAATTTCAACAAAATTACAAGAACATTTCGCCCGGAAGCCATAAAAACGGATTATCTTCCTCAAAATAAACCGGCAGTGACCCTTGCCCTTGCTTCGGGGCCCGGTTGCCAACATAATATATTATATGGGGCCCGGCTGCCAATTGAATATTTACTTTCTTTTTTTAAAAAAGGCACTTCATCAGAATGCTATAATTTTTTTCAACTTAAAATGTTGAATTATTTTATCCTTCAGTTTGAACAACTTGCGTTAGTAACTTTTAAAAGCACAAAACAACGGTGGGGCTTGTGTAATCCCATAAGAATGCAGAGCTGTAATCTTCTAATATTAGCCGTTACACCAAAGTAGATATTTTAGATTCTTAATTGCCTTAATAAACAAATTTTGGCCATAATTTCAAAATATTACCCCCCCAACTTCTCGCCTAGTAAACAAAATGGTCTTCCTCCTGAAATGAAACTCTGGCTAGCTAACTGATTAAATAGGGTCCCATTTCATGCGCTAAGAGTCCTGCTGTTCTCATGAATTTCTGAAGTCAAGAGCCAAGCAATTCATTCTTTTTGCAGGAGAGAAAATCTTGAAATTTTTTTGTGGAGCTTCGACAGTACCGGCCTTAAATTAAAGCATCTAAGACGACATTCGGGTGGAATGCCCGCAGAGAAGAGCGCATTAGCACAGGTGAAGAGATCGACCTCGATCGGGCCCCAACGTACTAGATTTCCAATTAAGGAGCATCCACTCCTTTAATGGGTTATTTTTCTAAAGAGCATGGTTTGAAACGGCCTAACTAAACATGACTTACTTAGACGTAGCGAAACTGAAAATAAATATAAACTATGAATACATAAGGAGCGACGTGAGGTAAGGAATGAGTTGTGGGAATACCTTCCTTACAATCAGAATGTAAGTGCGGTATATGAAAGTAAGATATTTTCCATTGCTCCAAGAGTAATTTCATAAACCACAAAACGATTTGCGCCATATTTCACCCGTTATCCCCATCAGTCAATTTTCAGAATTAAAAAAAAACAAATCTCAAAATTCCAAACCTGAAAGAGAATAAAAACATCAGGGACATGACCGCCAGGTACATTCGTAATCAGTTCATGCCGCCTATTATGCTCAGTATTCACAATTCTAAGTCGACTTGAGAACAATTTCACACTAAAATCCGTCGAGAAAATTCACCGCGGGCCAAAACCGAAGAGATTAGAACCTCGCGGCCGTTGTTGCGCGGGGGAATCGATGCAGGGGGTGCGATGGGAGCAATTGGAAGGGGACAGGGTCAGGAGAAGGGAGAGAGACTAGGAGGGACGACGGGATGAAAAGTCCGCGCCGTGGTGACGGAAGAGACGGCGTGAGCGGAAGGAGATCCCAGGGTCGAAATTGGCGCCGGGACGCAGGTCGACGCTTCGATCTACCACGAGGGATGGGGGCGGAGTTGAGTGGAGGGAGACGCCGCGTTAAGAGTGTCAGATGCGGCCGAGAGGGAGGAGGTCAGGGGTTGCGGAAAGGAAGGAAGGGAAGGTGACGCCTCGGGGGGAGGAGGGACAGAAGGATGAGGGTCAAACCGATGTTGGCTGCGGGCCACCGCCGCTGTCAGTCCTGCGTCCTGCGAGCGCCGAAACGGAGTGAGGAGAGCCGTACTACTTCCGACGGGCCGGCAACCGGGAAGGGTCAGGCACTGACAGGGCTGCCACCGACAGAAAAGGGTTGAGAAAATAACCCGAAAAAGATTTCATTCACATCACAGTACCTATTCTTAGCAAGCATTTTTCCGTTTCAAAATTTATACTGAAAAGAGAGCATAACGCAGTTTCGAAAGCTAGCATGCTGAAAAGTATTAACATGATATACAAATAGTAATAAATATTCTTAATCCGTTATAAATAGATACGCTGATATTCACCTCATTAAAATTTACCTCATCCAAAAGAAGATAATACTAATGTCAGGGTGATGATTATGAAGACTTTCGCCATCTTTCCGATTGAGATTACAATTAACTAAATATTCATAATATTCAAAGGTTATCATGATACATGTAATTCAATGATATTTTATGCCAATTTAAAAAAATAGTAGATTCACTCGTGAGGTCGAACGTGGCCGGAAGCGCTAGAAGAACGTATAACTTCGACAATTTCAAAGCGATAAAATGTAGTTATAAAAAGTAGTTGTAAAATACAGGCTAAGAGCTATTCCAGGACAAACGAAGTAAATCCAAAAATACTCAAACTTAAAATTCATGCCATAACCATTTTTTTGAATGGCGTAACTCGACAGCCAAGGGAAAAAATTTCTTCCACATGCAAGTTGATGTATAAATGCTTCCGTGCTCCCTAGGGTCACAAATTTCAAGTCATTCGTAAAATATATGTAAATGATGACGGCAACAAAGCCACCCATAACCATGAAATAGAAAAATAATCAATGAACAAGATGAGTAAGAATAGATATGCAATCAAAGATCAAATGATTTAACATCGCTCTCATTAAAAATTCTAATTTCCACTGTCGGACATTAAAATATATTCAGACAAACAAATCAAAAAATAGATATGGTACGTTCAAACTTGAACGAGGTAATACTTAATCATTGGCATAAAAAGAATAAAAATACAGAGGTTGACCGAGCCTATTTTTATCCCCACAAAGGCCTTATAATACCAGGGGGAATGCCTGCTCGTGCCCTTTCGAAGCTGGGTACAAATTCTGACGAGTTCAAAAGGACAAAACATGGACGACTAGACGGAATGAAATCTAGCAAAGTGGTACACCTGCAAGGGGGGGGTCACATAAATTGAAAAAAAAGGCGACGAAGAGGAGGGAGCGGGGTTAAAAAGAGTCCGCGGAAAAGAACGAACAGAGAAAGGAGGGGGTGGTCCAGAAGGGGGTCTGAGGACGAAACCCCGGGACGACACGATGAAGAGGGAGGGAGAGGAAGAAGGGTGTCGCGTCGACGAGGAGTCAAATTAAGGGGCGCGGGGAGAACCCTTTAAAGAGCCGGGAATGGTGCTGTGTCCTAACTAGCTCCCACGGTCCGTTCGGGAAAAAGAATTGATGTCGAAACATAACGAGGTCGCCGCTCGGGGGAAAAGGACGACATTAGGGCACAAGGGGAAGGAGTGGGGGTGGAATAAAGGGCAGAGACAGGGAAAGAGAGCGAGAGAGAGAGAATAAGGGATGAAAGGGCGGCGGCAGATGGGGCTAACCGGAGGGGATGCGGCGACCGCCGAGGTGTTGAGGGACAAGATGGGAAGGTTTCCCCAAAAGTAAAGGGCGGCTGAAGAGTGAGGAATGGTGCTCCTGGACGCGATGAGAGGAAAAAAATAAAAGGACTGAAAAAACAAGAAAAGTCGCCCGAAATGACCTCGCCGTACAAGGAAAAGAGCGACGGGGACACGACCGTATGCTTCGACGAGAACAGAGTGAAGTGCACCGAACCGAATTCCAAACCGAATGTCCAAATAACATGTTCCTGCTAAAGCTTTGAGTCGCAATCAATAACGGACTAAATTTTAAGGTTGAAGTGCAATCAAAGATTGCAAAAAGGCTCTTAATTTCCCAATTATGTTGGACAGATGATACGAAGCTAAAAGTTCAATTGAAGAACAACATGAAAAGAGCACACAAATCGACAGATAAAGCGATGAATAATTGAGGTTGACCTAACTACACGGAAAATTCAGCAGTAAGTTACAAAAACATTGTAACAACAGAAATGCATGGTAGATAATTCAATTTTTTAGCCACGTTTTCTTAAATTGAAATTAATGTTGCTGATTTTATTGCAAAAATTGCTTCTATGAGGGTACAACTTCAGTTTTAAGTCGCAACCACAATTAATAGATCCTTAACCCACCGCATTACACCTCCCAACTTCGCAACTGCGCCTAATCATTCCCCCATCAGTTTTTAAGTTCTGCACCCAGCAGCAGCATAGCTGCCAGCTTCAGAATATTTAACATTTCTGGAAGGTTTGATACATTTGCACGGAAATTAAGTATCAAGATCAAGTTATTTTGAATAAAATCTTACCTAAAAAGTCGCCCCACAGAATACAATAATTAACAAAATTTTCTCATTGGCGGAAGAGACTAGAAATAAGGCCCAGAAAATGTTCCACTTTTCCGAGACTGAATTACAAGGACGACTGTTTCAAGGCACGCACTTCCCGATGATCTTCATGATATCCTTCCATCAAGTCACTTTGAGAGCAAGGAAGGCATACGTAATTTTACGGAAGACGGTTAATTTACACTCACCAATAATATATACGTGATTCCCCACAAATACGAAAACTACTCGTTATCCGCGCGTCCACCACTGCTGCATTGCATACTCACCAATTGTTTGAAGGGAATACCTCAATTTTGCCCACCTAGTTAAACAGTAAGGGCGAAAACTCTCTGAGACGATTTTCGCCACAATCGAAAGGCAATATCGAAATGAGCGGCCTAACATCAACCTTCTATCGTTAACTAAAACAATGTATCACGGATAACCACTCTCATAATCATCTTCTAAGTCTATAGCACCGAAGTGAAGCCAGACATACGGGTTTCATGGTTGCTTTCGAGTGAGAGATCCAGGAATTTAATTTAAGAGCTCAGTATCTGCAGCAATCCAATGCCGGCTCTAATTTACAGGGTAACTTATAACTTCCCTATCTGTTATTTAAACTGTTCTTTATTTAAATGCTTAAAGCTGAATTCGGCATTTTCATATCGAACCTTGTGAATTTCCTGGTTTGATTGGCTTCCTGGAATGAATCTCCTGGAAGCCCGTGATACTTTTTCCATGAACGAGTACCCGTTGCTGAAACTGTAAATTCCCGACGCAATATTTAAATAATGAAATACCTAAATTCAGTTAATTAACAACGAGGCATTGATAAAATTTGCCATTTTTACTATATAAATCACTTTATTCCAGCAAAGTCCTGATTTATGTATTACCATCGTTAAACTAGTTTTCCGAAGCAGATGAACGGATGCACACCAGATGTCAGTGCTAAGCGAGAATTGGTACTTTCAATACCGGTACCTTATATCGATTACCGAAAATGTCGATTTCTAATAGTACCCGATAATACCGAAATCGAACAAATATTACCAGTTAGTAGGGAAAACAATATTTTTAGTCATCCTTACCGCGCTGAATTACGCGCCACAACCAAACAAATTACAATCCATCAGAATCCACCGAGACTCGCAGACTCCACCTCTTTTCAGGAGCCCTTCCCGGCATCTCTATTTTCCGGTGAAAACGAATGCGACAGAAGAGGCGGGAGGACGAAGATGAGGAGCAAAAGGAAAAGCTTGAAATGAAATGGTTCAAAAATGGCGGCGAGGGACTACTCAAGATTGATGTCGGGACAACACAACAGGATTACTAGAAGTTACTTCCCTAGGTTTACTGAAAATATGGCATTCTGTCCACACATGCACTTCAAGCGACCCTTACCTCGACAAAAGCTCGGAAATAAGAACTACAAACAATGAAACGAACAATTAAGGATTGGCATGGCGAACATGAGAGCTGATATAGTAACATAAATAGGCTATTTTAAAATCCTTGGCAGCGATGCTCTACTGTGTATAGCAAAGGAAATGTAAACATGCATGAATTCATCATGCACTATTCGAAGTTGTATGTTTAATCAATAAATTTCCTCTCGGAAGAAATTTATGGGTAGGTTAACGTTTTCTTGGATCATCTATTACCACGTAATTAATAAAAGTCAAGTAAAAATTTTGAGGTGATTTTATCCCGAAACGAAACGTTCGAAGCATTACATACGGCAACATATGACCTATTTCCAAACATAATATATCACGAGTGCCGAGAACAATTATGTTTTCCAAGACTAAAAGAATAAATAGAGTCGCAACCTGCCAAATACTTTTGTCATTAAAACAACAGTATGGTTGAAAAATCTATGTTCACATTCGATAACAGTAAAAAATAAGTACACATATGGACAACAGAGCGCTTTAGGACATATTTCATGGAAACAACTGACTGCGCTCACCTTAATTATGAGAGTTTTGGTCAGTACTAGTGGAGAGTCACTAAAAGTGAGCTGCTGAAACCTACACAACCAAGATCGTTATACCCAAGTCATGACACACACTTGTCCCCACCACCTTGAGTCAAATTTTTGGCGGGGTCAAATTCTGCATGCAAATGAATGGGCACAAAGATCCACATATATTTCTCTACATGATTTTGGTAATGCAATGAAAATTTTTGAGTTGGCAAACAATACCAAGCGACTGTAGCACTAGTTTGGACTTTCGGTCTGATGCCTTCCGTTCGACTTCAGGAAAGTTGTAAACATTGCTTCCGAATCCATAGTTCAACCGTGCATATTTCCTTGAATAGTCCAAGCTATGCCAAGAAACTTCTGGTTACTTAGTGAAGAAAGGCAGTGCTACGGAACGTCGAGCCCGACCAAAAATGGAGAAATCAGAGTGCATTATGGGATCGTGTCAATACATGGGTATAAGGACCTTGTACTCTACCACCTAAAAGTGACTCCTCGCTTTATTTGGACTTAAAGGTACAATTGTAATACAGGAAAAAGGTAGGTGAGGAAGAGGATGCCGTTGAGACGCGGCGACAAGAAATTGGTGAAACGGACTGAGGCGGAGCGATAAAACATCAACGGATAGCGCGGCAGTTGGGATCAGTGAATAAAACGAGTGGTGCCTGAAAACAGGCACAACCAATTTTTCCCTGTATTAGAATGGCTGCAATAAAGTGTTATTTAAAAATTACGCTGCGGTTATAAACATGAAGTTAATGCGGTAATATTAATGACGCAATAACTATGAGCAATACGGCAAAATTTCTCATTCATTACCACAATAAAGACAAATTAGCATTTAGCAAGGCAAGGATTTTTATGCCGGAGGCTAATAATGCCTTAAGGAACAGGTTTGTTTTATGATTTCAGAGTAAGTTAAACGGTGAGCAATAGATTTAGTCATAAAAAAGATTGAGAAAACATAAAAACTACCCGTCGTTACATTTATGTCACGAACTATGCGTCAGAACTACCATGTTATTTAAATAATGTCTCTCCGGAGGGCATAGTCGCACTACACCCCAAGGAAAATGGCTTATACTTTTTGGTAAATATCTCGAAAGTTATTGCGGTGAGTAACTGATATTCCAGCGTCACTTGAAAGATAAAGAAGAAGAAAAGGCGTCTACCTCGCCAGGGAGACCAGCAGGCAGGTACTTGTACCGAACTTTACTTGTAGCGAACTTAAATTCCCCATCCGAAGAAACATTGCGCTCATCCGCTATATGTGACCCAGGATCGAAATCTAGGACACAAATTCTTCAAAGCTGGTAATTAAACCCGGATCAGCTTTTGAAACCGTACTCTAACCTTTCCACCAAACTCCTAGACCGCGGGAACAAGCCAGGCATCTGGCGAAAGACAACATTGGAATCCAAAACACTTCCATAAGGATTGAAGTCCAGACTTGCGTTTCAAGATTACGGTGACGGGCATATCATTTCGATTCCGACCATTGCAGCGAATGGCACTCGATTCCTGAAGGAATGATATCACGCAGCCGACCAGAACACAAACGCCCGTGGTGAATGCAATCCACATTTACAAGGTCTGTATTATCAAAGAATGAACTAAGCGTAATGAAAGCATGAACTAAGCGTCACACACACTATTATATGTGTTTATACAATGTATTAAATATAATATTAATTAACGTACGTGTAAACAGATATCACACAGGCTGGTTTTAAAAAAAAATCCACTTAGTGATTGGTCAAATTATGTCGTCGGCTCCGGTATCGACGGGGTACAGTCCTCGCCTGCCAATCCGAGGGTTCCGTGCTCGAATCCCGCCTGGGTGGATTTTTCACTACTCAGGACTTGAGTGTTTGTTTCCGTCTATTGTTAACACACCCGATGAAAAAGGGCCAATTGTGCTGTTTTCGGAGTAGTGGAAATAAATATATGAATACAATACGAAGAATGCAAAGCTGACATCCAGTTTGGCGACTAGAACCTGAAGCCATCACGCCGCGAGTCCACAACCAGGAAATTTTTCGCAGGCAGAGTAAACTTTCCATTAAGGGCGCGATTACAATATTCACATCCATAAAGCAACGCAGGTATTGATTCTTTCAAGAGATATTCCCGCATTTACTCACGCGGGTACATGCATCGAGTAAAGTCCTTTAGACTAGCGGGTATTCCCGGCCAGTGTTTAAGGTGACCACGGCGTCAACATCGCTATTGGTCGTTCGCATCAAACCTCTCCCGAACGTCACCGTCCGCTTCCATCACGTCAGACATCGTAATCCGAGACTGATACGACCGCAGATGTCGCGGCACGTTAAAACCTAAATTGCTAATGGCTAAGCCAGTTTCATGCCGACCGCAGCAATTGAATCCCAGCCACCTGGACGTTGCACTAAAATGGGGAGGGGAGAACGAATGCCATTTCGAGTACCCTTACGCCGAAGGGGTTCGCCACGCGTGCCTTTCTTTGCACCCCCACACCATGATAAAAAAATCCTTCCCCCTAACCATTCCCTTCCCCTAACCGACCTCTTCCTTTTTCAACTCCGAGCGAAAACTCCCCTCAAACTTCTCCCCTAGATCGCCACCCGTCCCAATCACCCCTACCGCCCCACCACCCCCGAGTTCTCCCTCCGTGCCTAACGAGTTTCGACGGAGAGTCAGTAGAGGGAAGAGCGAGGGCGCGCGCGTGAGGGTGGGGTAGAGAGCAAATTGACCACGCTAAATGGCGATTACCACCAATCACGCCGTAATTTCCTCGCCATCGAAAAAGTTAAAAGGGTGAAAAGAGGGGTGAGGGATGGAAAAAATATAACTAGAAAGGACGCAGTGCGCTAAATGGCGGATTTGGTGCGATAACGAAGGGTGGATCCGAACGGGATTGAATATGCGAGGGAAATGAAACCAAAATAAAAAAAGGAACAAAAAAAATTTTCTCGGTATAAGGGATTCGACCGATGCAACAGTGCAACTCCATGAGACCCCGAGGAAAGCGCGACAATAATCCTTCATCAACCAAAAGTCAACGTGGATGTGCAGCAGTTTACACGTGGTTTGTTGAAAGGAGCAAAAATAGACACTATGACCACAGAGGAAGTATTCAAAGGCAATATCACAATTTATGACGAATAATAATGTCAAACTAGATTGTTTATTCAAAATATTCAATCCATACACTCATTTTCCTGCAACTATGAAACCCAGATAATGAAGAGGACTGCAAGAATATTTTGTCATTCAAATGCTATGATGATAAATAAATGACTCTCAGCATAAAAATCGAATCATCATTAAACCTTCTAGGACAACAAGAATTTCTTAAACGCTTTGAGAGGAAAATATTTTGAATAATACGTTTCATTATAATACCAGTATTAACCGCCTCCCCCAATTAAGATAGACCAAATTTTTATATAATAAATGGAAAGACACTGCCATTTCCTCATAGACTTACTTCACAATGGGCAAAAATGAATATCATCTAAGAAATATTCCCAAATATTCCAAAAAATGTTTCCCTCATGATAAATGCTACTTAGCATTCCAAATTGATTCCTTATGGGCCTTTATTTTCACTATATATTCATGAGAGACTCGCATTCAAGAATACTGTCAGTTGTCAAGGGGAAGGTTTACTAAAAATGTGCAGTTTTGAGCCATTTAATTAATGCTCTTTCCATAATTTAACGAATTCAAAAGGAAAGCATGCTTTGCATGATGGGATAACAATCTTTGTTGTATTTCTTTTCACTAAGAATTCGAACTGACTTGGTACACTGAGCACTTCAAATTTAATGACACAAAATATAAAAAAGACTGCAAGTGAATAAAATGAACTCTTGCATACATTTTCTTATTATATGGTACTTTGTAAACACAGACTTTGCAATTTTATAAATAATGAGACATGTTCTCAACATTAAAGAAAAATCTGCAAGCACACTAAGCATTGCATTGACCTGAAAAATATATGAAATGCTGGAAAACTTACCATTCATTAAAACATCCTATACGCAAACATTCTTTCAGTTATACAGAGAGGATGTAGTAAATAATGCTTCAGAGTTTGGGAGAACTTTCAAACCTAGGTTTAGCATCCTCTATAACAGCGACTACTGAGAAGTGGCACCTCTGATTCTGCAATTTGCAGGGAAAGATAGCCAGTGCATGACAAGTAGAAATACAATCCATGGTCTAAGGTACGACCTGCTGGAAGTTATCACACTTCTAATGAAGCACTTAAAATTTGGTGATTCCACGAGGTTTATTTTTAAAAATCAAGAACCAGCGTACAATTTTGGACATCATCTTCATTGATTCAAACCTGCCAGATGATATTCAACATCAAAACCTAGATTGTGTCATTTTAAAGAACGACTGTACTATCATCAAGTATGAGAGTTCCATTTATATCACGTATAGACATGCTACCTTATGTACAGAGGTACAACCTCAATATCACTGATATACCCACTGGTATGCCCATTGAAGGATGTTTGCTAAATATTCCTCAAATGTCATGAAGTGATGGTAAAAATTCTACAGCATTGCAGATATCATGCTTTACCCATTCTCATAAATATGGAGAGGAGGGAGTTATAGGAGAAAATACAATTCAGGTATAAGGTACTCACTTTTGATGTCGGCAAAGTAAATGTCCCTGAAGGCCATGAATTCATCTTCTGGAGCCATGAGTGAGTTCCCAAAGTAGTCATTTTCCGGCCATACTTCTCTGAAATACCAAAGTTCCAATTATTCAAGATTGAGTAAAAAGAATAACATAACTCTCTATTTACACAAGCAAAAAGGTAAATACCCATAAACAGATATGAGAGAAGTACGGACTTAAACTACAAGAGTATTTATCAGCATGTATCAAGGAAAAAATTCCAATATTTGAAGTTAAGCTGCAGCAACCTTCTCAATATATTTGGATGAAACAGTATTTATAATGAATATGACAGAGTAAATCGTGATTTTTGCATTTGAATACATTAATACCCACGCATAACTCACTAATCAAAGAAACCTGAATTGTGACAGCAGTGATTCAATATGACCTACCTGGCAGCTCTCAGCAAACCAACTGCTTCCTCTGTTTTGTGTTGCCTGAGTAGATCTTGGATTTTTCTCATCGCATCTGCCCTAAAATATAAATTTGGTAACATAATTCAAATGTATGAAATGACCTTTTAAACCACTTTAATATCAAAATCAATCAAAATATAGCCAAGTATAGGTTCTCAAACTTACTAAAACATTTCCTATTTTTATGATTATAATAGAAACTAACTGCAGTTTACAAAAAAAAAACTAATGAGAAAAAATCACCTAGACCAAGACTTGAGCCTCAACCTAGAGATAACCGACTGCTTAATAAAGTTAAGATATCGAGTCATGATTTTGTCAGGAGAAGAAAGTAATGGTCATCTTAAGTTATCAAAACCACTTAGTACTAAGTTTTCATGATGACACCATTAATTTACACTCAGGTGGTAGCACTACAGTGCTAGCAATATTTATTTGTTTAGCTGGTTGAGACAAGAGCCATCACTAGAATATGCATCTGTGCCTGTAAATGAGCTCCACAGGGCTATATCCACGGAGAACAACATCACATCACCATTTAACACATCATACATTAAGAAAAATAGCAGATTGAATCTACTGGTGATAGCTGACTACTACTGGCATAATCTGTTAATAACCCTTACAAGCTGGCTTGAGCAACAAATGAATAGTCTTAATTTAGCAACACAAAAAAATCTTACCTTTGATCATCAATACTGACATCTGAAGTAGCATCAAAAGGGATAATATCTCCCGGGATTTCAAGTCCACTTTGGAGAACTGCTGACAGCTCTGGCCCAATCTCTTCCCACTGTTCTTCCAGATTCTTTTCCTTTTCTTGGGCATCCTCTGTAATTTTAACAAAAAAATAATATGAGTTATAGAATAAAATCCAGTTTAAATTAACAGAGAAAAAATGTGAAAAACACTAGAGTACAATTCTAATTTCCCAACCACCTTCTATTGAAAACACATTTAAATATAACTACATTGTGTATCAACTAAGCCTTCCTGTTATGATGATATGTAGCAAAAATACACCGAGAAAGACTCTTGATGAACAAATTACATCAAATTAAATAGAGAAACTTAAAGGTTTCCATTTAAAAATTTTACTTCAAATACACAGGGGTCATCCTATATGTAGTGTCACATCACATTCAGGAACATTAAGACATAATTGATCTGAAGAAACGTGAAATGCCCCAGTGCGACCATCAATGCTCACAGCGATGAAATTCAATGAATTTTTACTATCAACCATAAAATATCTATACTAATTGTGCATAGTAAAAGATTTAATAGGTAAATAAATTGAATAATGACACTTATTCAAATGTTCCCATCAGATAAGGTTATAAGAGTAAAATACCATTGTGTTGAAATTATAAGGTAGAAATATACATTTTTGCAAAGAAGCATTCATTAATGATGGGCCTATGAAGAATATCTATGGAAGTAGGACTGCAAAAAGGCAAACCATGATATAGTCATTAATTGGGCATGAAACTTAATTATTCAAGTTGCCAAGCTATCCATTCATTGACTCATATTTTTCATCACAATTATTGGATAATATCATAAGGTCAAAATCTGATGCTACATGACATTGTAAGAATTTTTCTACTTTTCTTCTCTTTACCTGTTCCAGGTCCACCAGGAGTGCTTTTCACTCTCTTCTTCTGCACATTCTTTTTCTTCTGAACCAGTACAGTTCTATTACCCTTGCAATGATTCTCAAGGAGCTTCATAAAAATATGAATAGATTTTATAATGTCATGAAGACAAGGTGTCGACATTTTCTGAGGCAAGTATGAATTCAAAAGAGTTAGGCAAAGCTCCCTATACTCTGCAACATAGAATATATTGCTCATCAAAACTTGTGCTGAATCCTTGATTTTCTGATCTGAAGATACACTCATGGCTCCTAAGGTGTTCAATAGCTCCTGAAATGAAAATTCTACACATTAAAACCCATTTGACAAACCAAGAACTTAATAAAAAGTAATAGCACCCCTCACAAATCCATTAAGCAGCAGGAAATATATGAACTATTGAAAATGATTCTCCATACTCAGGACTTATACTTACTTGATACGATTTAATGGCAAGATGTAAACGTCGGGACCATATTGGAATTTTTTTCTTATCAACTGTCATCATTTCAAAATAATTTTCTATCTGAGTCTGCACAAAGTGGAATGTCTGAACAGATATTGTTTCACTGCAAAAGTGAGGTATATGTGCATAAAATAGGGAATATGTACATAATGAATACATCAAAATGGAACTTTTGCCCAAAAACATTAAAATAAAGGTACTGTACCTCACAAGTTCAACTCTAAATTTATAGCATCTATTGAATTCCATGAAAAATTTCATTGCCCAAAGGTAGTATGTTTCATCATTTGCTTGAGTCTCACCACCAGTGATCATGCACTAAAAAAATACAAATACGAGAGAGTTTGAAATACTTTGAACACAAAACTAATTTTGAAATCAATTAAATATTATTATAAAGATAACAGTAATTAACCACTGGTAATAAAAACAGTATTCCCTAATCCAATCTACACTTCAACAGAAAAACTTACCTTTACTCTGTACATAAGGTTGTTGTAGGCTCCATTAAGAAATTCAACACAAAATTCTTTAAGAAATAATCTTATGCTGAATGCAGAGCGCCTCTCTGGATTATCATCTTCCAAAGGCCGGCGATTTTTGGGGTGTTTGAGTTTTTTCTATACAACAATGCAAATAACATTACCTTAGAATTTGTGAATCAACACATTTTTTACACCAAAACAACTTCTACAGAGGGAATTAATACCTAACAAATCACACCAAGCAAAAAACATTTATAGACAAATTAATGAAGCAAACATAATAACAATGAACTATTGAAACAATACCTTATCACGATCCAAATTTAAAGACTCAAGTTTATTTAAAGGTCTATGATAAATCAGCTCTCGATCACTAATTGATTGGACATTTTTCACATAGTAAGTTCCTAAAAACCTGGCATGCCTGGTTAATGAAATGAAAAAAGAAATAAAGCATTAAAAAACACTTCAGGCTTGGAAGGGAAACCCATTGCGGAAGCATACAAATATAGCACACCTGGCACTGGCGAATTTCCGCATTTTTTCTCTGCGAGCTTCCAGCTCCCGTTCACGTATAGCAATAAGCTCACTTTCATCTTTCATTTGTTCACTTGTACTGCGCTGAGCAGCAGCCACAGACAGTTGACCTGGATTTTGCTCCCTCAGCATTTGTGATACAATCTTTAAATCATATAAAACTCTCTTAATTTTTTTATTGTAAAATCAAATTTCAAAAATCATGCTCAGCAAACAGAATAAGATAAACTGAAGGAAATTCATAGATAATATGTCATGTGTTACCTCCAAAATATGCATATAGTACTGCTCTTCATTTTCTGAACACGCTATGTAGAGAAAGATGTCCACTAACCCAGAAACATGAATGACCCACAGAATCTTAAGCAAAAAATAGAGAAGAAATATTACCAATGGTACAACAAGAATATTTCCAAGAAAATTAAAAATGGAAAAACAGATGAATCTATTTCTATCATAAAGCATCATTTCTTAGCAATGCAAAAAATTGAAGAACCTGGTCATGAAGACTGGCGTCATTGTCAGGACGCTTTTCAGCCAAAGGGTCAGCAGGGACTTGCAGAATATTTCGGGCCAGTGTCAGTATTCTCATGATTGACAGGTTCATATCTTCATCTCTCTCTTGCCATTCCTACATTACGGATGAATCATGTCATTCCGTTCAAGTTTTTGGGGGAAATATATAATGCAGCAAATATTCATTAGAACCGAAAGACTGATTATAAACTATATGAGCAGTTTTACTCACTACTTGCAGAATATCTCCTAATTTCTTTCCCAATATGGTCCAAACAGCTTCGTCAACAAATGCTTCTTTATAAGCCTGAAGATGGCCTATCATTTTTAAATAAAAGTTTCTGGTGGTCTTGTCTTCAGGCAGCTCCTCTCGGAAGAGCACAAGAACTGGATTGGTGAGATTTACTAGTAGCCTGTGCGAAACAAGTCACTACAATGTCAGCTACAGAACGTTTATAAAACACTTTCGAAAATAAACTCCTCATTAAAACTTCACGTAAGCACAATTTACCTTAAAAGGACTTCAAACAAGTACTTGTCATCGGAATAGTCCTTAAAAATTGGTATTAGATCCGTTTTCACAATATTAGAATCACCCAAATATCGTCGAATTTCATGACTGTCGTCATCTCGACGAAGGTATCTAATAAGATCTTTTATGGTTTCTAGAGAGAAATACAGCTATGAAAATTAATCGCACTCCTTGAAAAAACATCAAGCAAAAAAGTAAATGATAACACTTACCAAGACAATGTACATCTTTGTGATACTTTATCCCATCATAATATCCTAGGGCATTGCAAGTAGCGGCTAGCTCAGCAAATAGTAATGATGACATCTTCAGCCACAATTAGCAACACAAATAGCACAAATAAAAAGTTTCACAGAGTTCGTGAAACTTCAACTACCTGCGGCCGCAAATTCAAACAACACGACCAGGACGAAGTAACACGCGACTAACACGGCATTTTCACAGCACAGGTATTATGTACCAACTATCTGTATGGTAAGTAAAAATGTTGCGGAAAAACTTCACAAGTTACAGAACTTCATATCTTGATTCCTTGGCGAACGTGTTTACATCCATTTGGCGGGTAACTGGAAACGGAGGTACAAGTAGCGCTACTCGTGGCGAAAAAGGTAACTACAGAAAAAGAAGCAAGGCGTAGAGCGTTTCATAATGGCACGAAATGTGAATCGAGGAATGCACTGGACAGAGAATTCAGGCTTATATATTACCTTACATTTTCTATTTTTTCCCATGATCATACTAATAAAGAGAGTCATTGTCAAGTAACTTCCACTCCACTAATGACGACATGACATGGATTATAGCGCAGGAATAAGCAGGTATCGATACATGTGGCGTGTAGCGATTTCCTATACCAGATCGTATTTAAATGATAATTAAAAAGTACTATTCTACTTGCAGCCTTACATTAATTGAACATATAATAGTTTTTATTTAATCAATGGTTTCATGGATGATTAATTATGCTGCAATTTTTGTTGAATATTCCAGGTATCGATTGATGACGTTTCCTCAAAACTGGTGAATTTCTATTGCGCTTAACGGAAGTGCTTTGTAGTTGAGATCAGTATTGTGGGCCATACAGTTGTGATAAATATCTCCGTATCTCTAATGGACTTCGCTTAAGGAAGACAAAGTCTCCTGTAGGATTTTTCTAGGCGATGCATGGTGCCATGCTACAAGAAACAATTGGTTACTTCCTTGGCTTCTACACTTGTTGTTTTGAGGGACATTACCTTAGATTTTAGCCGTAAAGAACTGTAAGTATCAATTTATGCAATCACATTCATATAGCTAACTCTGGACAGCCTCGTCAAAGCCTTAATTTATGTTCATGTTTCAGTGTTGCTAATATCATGAGAGTAGCGAAATGTATTCCAATAAATACTAGGGTTATAGTATTCAACAGCACCTGGCAATTGATCCAATCATAACTACTAGCGATGCGTTTGTGAATTAGAAGCATGAATACAATTTTAAATTAACTATGGCATTCGTTTCTAAGTGATGGAAAATATTACATTTTCATATACCTCGATGGAACTGGGAAAGCGAAGCATTCTTAAAGAAATCAGCTTCCCAATTTATTTTCTGAAAATCTACTGGAGTCTTATAAATTCATCATATTATCATTAGTTTATATTTTATTTGAAGTGCATGTCATAGGAAGATCATCGTTTAAAAATATCTCAGCTATGTGAAATTATGCGAGTTGGAAACTTAGAGAACTTAATTTATGCAGTTAATTCTTTTCACTTATCTTTTCGCTGTGCCGGTAAGTTATATTTTTTACCAAGACCCAGGAAATGTATGTGATTTACCTGTCTCTTTTTGAATAATCATTCATAGAACCCCTCGAATTTGGACGAAAGCATCGTTAGTATATTTGATTCAGTTTTAATTTCTCTGAATGAGGTTTCTACATAAGAAATGAATCTTGTGTTGGTAGTCAATTTAAGCATGGCACTACTATATATTTTGACCTCTACTCAGCTTTTGACGACATAGAGCCTTATTCTGAACGGAATTGCGACCGCGCTATACGCCAGAATTTCGACCCTACGCGCTATGTCCAAGAGAATTGCGACCCAGTCGCTATTCGGTATTCTGAATGGTCGCTATTCGGTGTGAATAGCCACCAGAAGTCACTATTCTATCCTGGGTCGCTATATAGGCTGCTATTCTGAATTGGGCGACGCTATTTCTGGCTAATGCTATTCCTCACTCCAGAATAGCGTCGGAAGAGAATCTGAATACGGTGCAGAAATTTAAGGCGTCGGTTCTGTAACGCTATTATTAACCACGCCCCTTAGGATATGAAAACCTTCCGGTACTGTAATTGTAAATTCAGGCAGCCAATGACGAGCTATGTTTAGGTTTTTCACAAACAGCTGAGACCTTCGCCATAGATGCCGTGAGTCTGGTGCATGAAAGAATGTTTTCAATACATAATCCAACAAAAATTTTATTCAATGCTGTCTTCGGACACTATTATTATACAATATTTTGATCTGCATTCATCAGCTGATAGATAGCTCTCTGATTATTTTAGATTTTGTGAATGGGATTTCAGTTTAGGAAAGTCTGACGATGTTTGTTAAGTATACCTATATGAACATATATAACAGGTACCCAAGCTGGGAAAATAATTTTAATTCCTATAATGATAGTTCACCTCAACACCGTAAAAAAGTATATTTTTTTCATGTTTCTGTTGGTTTTTTTTATTTTGTTCTCACCACGTGTACGACTGAGCAGACGACGTTTGGATGCATACGAAATAAGAATATTGATGTATGGCGGTTATTCTGAATCGGGCGACGCTATTGCTGGCTATTGCTATTCCTTGCTCCAGAATAGCGTAGGAAGCGATTCTGAATACGATGCAGAAATTCAAGGCGTCGGGTCTGTAACGCAATTATTAACCAGGCCCTTTACTGTTTGAAAACCTTTTGGTACAGTAATTGGAAATCGAGGCAGCCAATGACGAGCAATGTTTACGTTTTTCACAAACAGCTTGAACAGCTGAGACCGCTGAGACCTTCGCCATGGATGCCGCGAGTCTGGTGCATGAAAGAATATTCTCAATAAATAATCCAACTTATGCGACTGAGCAGATGACGCTTTGATGCCTACGAATTGAGAAATCTGATGTATAAGTGTATCAAGGAAAGTGATGTGATGGTAAATTTCCATTATTTCATCACCGATATTAAAATTTATTATTCTAAATAGTTCGTGGATTTAATAAGATGGTTGGACATCGCTATTTGCCCTTTGAAAATCTTGTGGTGCAGATGGGAATGTGCGGATGGAAGTGAATGTGAGTAGGCGAGGTGAACAATATTTCGAGCCCACTTGTTAATACAACGAAACGAAAAATAATGCAACGAAAATGTTAGATACAATTCTTAACGGAGAGAGTGAATACTCATCCTTGGTGTGTAGAGCAGGTTCTTTAATTTTACCTAAACTTGTTATTCCCGGCTGAGAGATGGGAAATGCAATGCAAGGCAAGAATAAAGCAATGAGACTCGGTCGAAAAAATACCTCTCAACAATGAGAGAGGTACGGGAAAAGGAAATGCCAAGGAAGGCATTCATGCTTATATCATCCAATATACTTCAATGCAAATGTTGAGTTTAAGCATGAATATCCAATAATTCATGCTTAAACTCAACTTGGCAAACGAGCTTACACATCAATTTCTGGATCTCATTTTATACTATCTTTATCTCCTCAGAATGACGGAAATGTTGGTAAATGAAACAGCTGGTGTATGTTTAAGTATAATTACGGAATTTAAATAGAAATTGACGTATATCATAAGCAGTCCAACACCAGCCCCCAGAGAGGCCACTTACCATTAAAGATTCAAACTGGAGTACGAATTGAAATTTATTCTATGTCCATACTCGAGGCTATGCTCCGCTACTGCGGATTTTTTGGGGTGGAAGAGCCTGATGCACCTTTCATGTTCTTTTAAGCGTTTTTCTATAGTGCGGCCAATTTTGCTGATGTACACCTTCCCGCATTCACATGGGATGTGATAGATACCTGGTTTTTTTAAGCCCAAATCGTCCTTGGTGGTCCCCAGGATGTCTTTAAGTTTTCCTTTTGGCTTATGTATAGTTGTAATGTCGTATTCCGCCAGTATTCTGGCGATATGGTTGGATATCCTGGGTATAAAAGGAAGACCAGCTTATACTCTTTGGTTTTCTCTCTTCCCTCGTATCTCCATTCCTCTCCCTCAAGGCCCTTGTCAGGGCCATCTGGATATCTCGTTCTCCATATCCATTGGCAAGAAAGGTCCTCCTCAAGTGCTTGATTTTGGCGTCAAGGTTGTCTTTATCCGACACTGTTTTGGCTCTATGGAACATTCGCCGGAACATGTATTTATTTGGAACATATGTAGCATTCGCTGGGAAAGCCTTAAGTCTTACATGATTGAAGAAGTTGTCATACAGGAAGGGGCGGGATTTATTATAGCGACCCTGAACTGGGCACTATGTTGCTCACCTCCATTCGGATTACCGATTCGCGCAATTCTGAGTCTTGGAATAGCGCGAGCTTGATATAGTGACCCCAGATTCAGAATAAGGCCCATAGACAATGCAATTCTGTATCAAACACTCAATACTATGGCACCCATGGCACATAAGTATAAGTCACTATCTCGTATTTTATCAGCTGTAGGCGTATGGTGGAAATAAATGGCAGTAAATTGAAACGTATTCAAGTAAATTATCGGCATATTCCTCAGGACACACGTTATACACGAAAAAGATTTCGATATACTGTTTGTAATGTTACAATTATATCATGGTGTGGCTCCTACAAATCTAAGTTATTCTTTATGAATTGTTCATTTCATTTGGTGTAGCAGCTCCATTATTTTTGCATTAGTGGGAGAACTGAACTTATTTACAGTGTTCAATGATTGTTAAAGACCCTTAGCGATTGAAAAATATAAATAAATACATACAATTTCCCGAAGTAAATTTTTTTCATAAATTCTTCAGCTTTGGGCATGTTAAACCGCTCCTTGTGTTCAGTATTTCATGAAGAGTCTTCTACTCGGCAGAAACTGATGACATTGGCCTCGGAGCTGTTTGTAGAGAAGTAATAATTGGTAGTCATTGGACAGTTAATGAAGCCATGTGGGCTGATGCGTCAATATCGCACAAGTATACTGGAGATTTGGCGTTTGGTGAAGTGGCGCATGGCGCATGAAATCCAGATGACGTAGATGCGCAGTCCGTGCTCATTTTCGTCTACCGGAATGGTCTACCTTGTTTAGTTGTACCATGCATTTAAGGATCGGCTGACAGTATTTTTGAATAACTTCGAAATTAAAATGCTTGTGAAGGTTTCCTCCCTCTAAGTGAGCTTTGCCAATTTACTGTCAAGCCATTTATTTGAACTTCTTTCAAAGTTTACTCGATGAAAGAAATAATGAGTGGAAACATTCTCTGGAGTGTGTAAAACGAACGATTATTAAAAATATTGTGGTTATGCTTTGGTCATTGGTTCATGTATGTATTATTCCATGGTATCTGTTGCAGTGACTAGTACATGTTACGTCATGTACCCTGAAGTTGGACACACCTGTGAATTACTGGTTATGCGTATAAATTTTAATTTGTATTTCATTACAGCATTTGAATGAATGGAAGTATCATTAACTAACATAACGAAATATCACACGCAGTGCCTATCTACATATGGACTTCCAACGCCCTCATTTACTCATAAAAAATGGCGCTCCGTTTGTAGGCATGGTAGGTATTTCCGTGGTTCAGCTACCGTAGCAGCAGAGGCTTGGGTCCATGAGTACCTTAAATTATAATGGCACTAGGGGCGATCATGGATCAAGGTTGTTTAGTTCCGAAATAATTCTGGGCTGCATTTATGCAAGGAAAGTTTATTTTTTAATTTCTGCTTTTAAAGCTGCAACCGGGGAAATTGGGGCTAATTTCAGCCCAAATTTCCTTGAGCTCAGATGAAGTGTCGGTCAATTTTTTCAATATCGTCCTTGGCGTTTCAGATTCCGGAGTTGAAAAGTACGGATAGTGTGTGGTGGACACCTAGGATATCGTATAAGTAAATAGCAGTAATGAGTTCTTGATACATTGTGTTTAGAGGAGGCATCTGTTGGAGGTAGAAGGCCGAGTTGGTGGCGCAGGTGATGAAGGGCGACGGGATACAGAAGGCTGAGGTGAAGAGGAGGATGTTGGATGCACGGGGAGAGAAAATATAAGAAATGTGGCGCCTTATGGGGAAGGGAAATATGTAGTATGTAGAGCTGCAGAAGAGAGTAAATAACTCGTCCTATTGAAAATAATTAGATGAACAGATTGCGGTAAATCTGTACAGACGGCTGAATGGGCTTGTATTCTTCGGATCGGCGTGCAACCTTTGGCCCACGGATAATTGCTTGACTGAGGTCCATAGACTCTTGGAAATAGCAAAAAGACTCTCTAAGTTCTCGTTAGATTTCTCTCGCCTCTTCACAGGCATGCGAGATAAGGAATTTTATGTAAATGTTGACAAATCTACCTAGATGAAAACCCTCGAGTGAGCTTCTTGAGTTCCTTTGGTAGGCATTTCCCAGCGAAATATACAGTTTTGGATTAGAAATGTTGTCTTATCTACCTTGCCAAAGTACCTGAAGACGATAAAGTTGAATACAAATGTGGTTTATTATATTCTCAACCTTTCAACATTAATGTGGCTAATTTTTTCCAATGAATATCTCACTTATAAATAATTGATGCACTCTGCGTGAACGAAAATTCATGTAAGGTATAATTATGTTATTAAATTGATGGCAAAGGAAATGATCAGTACTTAAACGGTTCACTGCTAAATAGATATCCTCAAGACACGATATGAGTTTTAAATTTTACAGTTTCTTTTGGCCGACTACTTGATATGAACAAGTTTCGGCCGAGCTAGGTCACAATTCTTCCCACCTCGTTCCGCCCAACGGCCTTGGGATATAAATATTTTGGCCCGATGCCCAATCCTTGCATCCCTCTATCCATCCAAACCTGCCTCAATCGGCAGACAAGCTCTAATAAATAGCTCTTACAGATCTGCAATCCATTCTATTATCACCCTCCACAATGGGTCTGGAAAGCCGAGAAACCAGTGAATCTTAAGCCTAGCCACACATCTTTGCGACTCGATTCGGCTCAGGCCGGTAGCGCGATCTATTATTCCCCGGAAAGAGAGAAAAAAAGAAAAAATTTAATTGACGTTGGGAATGCGGGAGCGGATTTTTTTTTATTTCCCGGTGATATTGAAATGGATGAGAATCCGGCGCCGCGATTTATCGGCGACGTCACTTCGAGAGGTTTGGCGAGGTGTTTGGGAGTGGAGAGTGGTGGTGTTGGGTGGTGCAGAGACTGAGCGGGAAAAAATGGGTCCCGCACACCGAGAGACACACACACACATGTTTGAAGCTGCCGCCGTATACATCGATCACCCACGATGTGACAGTGCAGTGGGAGTCGGCGAAAGAAAATCTGGCCCGGATGCGGGAGGTAGGGAGCGGCTTAGGAGTGTGGCGGAGGAAGTTGGAGTATCGGACTCATGAGTGCAGACTTTTTTGGAGAGTGTTGCGAGGATAGGTGTTTAATTTGAGCGGCGCGGGAGTACCTACTCGGCCGCGGATGTAAATTTTTGCAATTCCATTACAAATTACCCTCAGAAAATGGGTTATTAGGTGTCGGTTTCAAGATCTGAGAGGAAAAAATTTAAGTACTTATTGGAACAAAATCAGTCGTCAAATGGACGGGAATATAGGTAAGTAGTTTCATTATGTACTAGTTGAGTCATATTAATTTTTCTTTAGAAATGATTTCTTTAAAAGCCACGTAAATGTTTCGGCGGTATAAACAAAACTATCCAGCATTTTTTGCGTATAATTTGCAGTTTTAATGTAATAAGCCGGCTACACCGCACCACTAAATCCACTCTACGTTGTACACCTCTAAATTAACGGCTGTGTGCTTTTTAAAGCAAATGGTTGGGTTTACAGAGTAAATAGAATAAATATCAAACGGGATAGTAGGTAAGTTCCTTCAAATGTCACATGGCATCACAAAGCGTTCAAGGGGCTACAGAATCGGTGTGTATCTGAAGATGACGCTGAAGTATTGCAACACGTTGTTAATAAAACAATTTTATTGAAAATACCGTATACCATGGGATAAAATTCCACGCCATGCTAAGGAATCTCTACTCGTAGCTCAGAGTCACTTAAATGGAACCGTTTGGTAGTTCCAAAGATAGAGGCTATGTTACTTTGCTGGTTAGGGTACTGGCTCCACGCGCGGAGGATTCAGGTTCCAAATTTTTGCGGTGGTGTAAATATTTCCGATGCTATCTCACCTCAAAATAGTTACTCCTAAAGTGACAGAAAAGGACGGAGATGCTGGAAGTCACCTTGAGGTTGGGGGCTTCGCAGACGTGGGAGAATGTTTGTTGGAAGGTAGTACAGGTATGAGGGATTAGGGTTCCGCTAGGACATATAGACGAGCCTGGATCAGAATTATATGACCATGATGGTCTTTCATGCAAACTGAAGGCCTTCTATTTATCAGGAAATTCTGAATCATCTCTACTAGTAGCTTAAATTCACATCAATGAAATGGCGACATATAAGTTGAGGAATCGTATCGTCTTAAAACGAATGGCTGCATGAAATGCGACGATATGGTGAGAGAAAGAATCAAAAATAACTTTTAGTGCTTTATTTAAGTAATTTTCGAGGTTAGGATTGTTGGAAAAAACGAACGGATATGAGAGTAGGTTTGGAAGATTGAGCCATATGTAATTAGTAGCAGACGAACAGATAAACATGGGTGATCTGGGGATGCGGTAAGGTGGGGTGTTGGAGAAGTAGGTACTCGTAAGTGAGCGCATGATGTGTGCAATATGTTATTGTACTTGTGGAGTGGAGTCGCTGCGATGTAGCACACAAGGAGTTATTAGTGGTGCGAAAGAGTTTCTGTCACTAGTCATACCATTCTTGTTCTATTATGGTTCTTTTCCCTTTTTTTTACTCTCGTGTCGATGCACAATGTGAGCTTGTGTTAGTCGGAGAGTCGGAGTCGGAGAGAGATAAAAAAGTAAGCTGAGGGAAAAGGAGTAAATAATAGACGTGAAACGCTCTTGAATGTACACATCTAGCTCCGTTTGTTTACGATGTTTATGGTCCAATTTCAGCGCACGCCCGGATTTAGATTCACTAGGGAATATCGATTTGCAAATATTTTATGGTAGGAATTGAGTCAAATAAACTCCACGGATTGTATCACTAATCCCCCGCGGTAATTCCTCCATGTATAAATTTAAGTTGGTGATGTAAATGTCTGGTATATTTGTATCGAAAACGGGAGATTGGAGTTTGATTCCTTGTCCACATATATATCTACATACTACCCGGCGAGCTGCCACATGGGCGTATGGTGGGGGGTGTTAGGACATCAGCCGTGTTAAGGTATGAAGGACAAGGTTTTTGGAGGTGAAATGGTGAAGTGTTTTAAGTATTTATTAAGTCCATAGATGCTTATTCGTCCTATGGTTTGGATAAATACAGCAAATAAAGTACACATCAAATAAAACAATTTAAAGCATGATATAGCTTGGTCTATCAAAACCATTTAATCATTGGGTGAAGACCACGTCTGAGTTGCCTCACAATTCTAATGAGTACTAATGTTAAAAAATACTCCGTCACTATATTTTACAAAGTATTCACTTTAAATCTCGATCCTTTATCCTATTGGGGAAAATTATGAAGAACTTAGGCCGTTTTCGAACTTGGCAAACGCCTAGTTAACTTGATATCAAGATATCTTGATACATAGGCAAGCAAAGTGATGTGTTTACTTGACACTTTCGTAGCCCTTTTACGATGGAAGAGACATCATGCGGCCTTCATCTCGTAAAACATACGAAAAGCGCCATCCGTGTCCATAATTTTTGTGGTTGATGGAAGTCGATTGCTTCTTGAACATGCTTCCCATCCGTATGCGACAAATTAAAAGGGAATATTCTTTTTTAAATCTTATTGCTTATGAATAAAATAATTCTCAGATGCCATTATGTGGTGAATAACTATTATGCTTCGATTGCTAGGGTCTACTTAAGTGGACGACATATCACTCACTGTATTCCACCGCAGACAACGCACAAAATTATGCACAAAAAGGCATTATAATATTTCTTGTCTACATGAAAAATCAGGTAACAGTATTTGAATATATTCCACTCTGAACAAACTACCTATGATCTTCGACTGATAAGTGATAATTACGCGCGTTGTAACTAACATAGGTAATTAAGTTGAAAACAAATTACATTTACCCTAAAGGTATATTGTCCCCTTTCGTTGATGAATGCAGTTGAAAACCTCTCCAATGTCAACGTTATTAACAATTATGATGTTCGTTAGCTAAAAATAATGCTGCCAATGAAATTATGTCTACCATAGAGTACCTACTTTCCATCGGACCATAATTCTTTCATATAATTTCTTTCATCATTTTTTGATTTCATTTCTTTTCCTTCCAGAGTAAGGAAGATAGATTTTGTAGGTTCAATGAAGTAAACAAGGACGGTACATCTACAATGTATGGAATTATTCACAAGAACTATTAGGTACCAAATCTTTTATCAGTATATTCACATTTGAAAAGCCTCATAATATAGCGATTTCATCAATTTTTCCGCAAAAAAAATAATAAATATCACATAAATATACGTAGTAATGATAAAATAGTATCCATTTGAAAGTTTCTTCACTTCTATTTTCCATACAAGCCCATATTATCACACCCCGAGTTATAACTTAAAACCTAGCAAGCATAACAAGTCTCCTTTTTCGTTGACTTGGTATCTTTCCTCGATAGCTAGTGAACAAGCGCATGGTGATGACGCGTCCATGACGTCATAGCTTTCGATGCGTACTAGGTTTCAGGGCAAGAGTGCTTGATTTGCCAAGTTCGAAAACGGCCCTAGTCCTCATTCCCTATTTCTCCATTCTCCAAACTTGTGCATTTGAACTCTTTGATGTAGATTTCCAAATCATTTAGTATTTTTACCTCAAATGATTCGTTCATCTTTTATTTCTGAACTCCCGCGTCATATTCATAGGTTGAATCATCAGACATGTTGTATGGCTTCAAAGAATCCCACTTACGAAGATTCTTTTCCTGTTGAAAAAATTATAAATTGGCACGCTTGTGATCCGTTACCGATTTGGATATTTGGTGAATTTAAAATTAGGGAATTATTCTCATTTCAGCTTTGATGACATTACACATCAAATAGTCCTTTTGAACCATTTGGCCATACATGCGGCACCTACCTTTTTCTCGTTCCTCTAATTGCTAATTCCATCCCCCTCATCATGACCTTGACATATTTCACTTAGTTGTTAATGTTTAAACTGTCCTTACCAACATATCCTCATGCCTATTTTTTCTGGAATTTAATCCACTCTCCTATCTAAATCGTCGTATGTGACACGGTGAATTCCTACAGTGTTCGCAATTGGTAAGCATGTAATAGGGCGAAGCTGATAATTGGCAACGTGAAAAATATTAAAGTGGAATATCACACAGTCGTTTCCTTTACTTTGTTATAATGTTCCAGTTAATTTTAATCCACGCTTAATACGCAGGAAAAGGTCAAGAGGTATTTTTTTGCCGCCATTTCATTTTATGGAAATAATAACGTAACGCTCCCAAGAGTAGAAATGTTACTGGAAATAATTTTAAGCCATCAAGAGTCAGTTCTGAACCTAACTGATGAAATTGGAATAGTTATCGAAAATTATTGGAAGCGTTCACTAATCAGTAGACCAGACGGAGGAGAGATGTGAATGTTTATCGCGCTCGTGATGATACTAGATTATTGTATATAAATTGATCTAGTTATCTGGACTAAATCTATTTATTTACCTCGGAATTGGAAATGGTTATTTCACAACATGGGTAATTACCATAAGATATTACAATTGGCTCATTTAATGCGCTGTATTACGGCACAATCTACGAAGCCTAAATCTAAAATGAACTCCGAGTAGCTCTCATAAGCAGCTTAATATGAGCAGAGGACAGGGCTAATTTTGGCGATAAACACTGTTATCTTCACTAAAATTAAACTCTTTGTTTATTTGTTTCTATTAGTGGGAATTATATCTGGAAATAAGAAAGAAAGAATGTAATATAATGCCTCGTGAATTCATGCAAAGCAAGGAAATTTTGCCAGGAAATTCGACTGCTGGATGACAATTGGAGGAAGTTGCAGGAATTAGATGTAAGAGAATCGGAGATATAGATGAATACCGTGGTAGAACGTATATACAATAGTAGGAACGTGAGTAAGATGTTTAAATTGGTGATTATGATGGACAGTCAGTGGAGAAGTAGCATGAATGGGGATCTGATGTGAGATACCTTGCAAAGTTATTACCTTACAAGGTATCTCTCATTAGATCCCCATTTCCCAATGAGATAGCAGAGTGGTAGCGGTATATCAAAACCTTTCCAAATCTGTGGAACACTATTAATAGTAGTATTTTATCGGAATTATCGGACAAATGTTATCTGATAGGACACATGAAGTCCGTAGGAGTATTGATAACTTTTAGCTAATAGGCTTTATTGAACAAAGCTGATTTAAACTGTATTTAAGTGATATACTAACGTGCTTCACGACTTTGATGCTGATAGTTGCATTGAATGTAATTATATTCATAATCATTATTAATAATTGTATAAAATTGAGAAAGTGCTACTGGTTGTTATTATAATACGTGAAAAGTACTGTTAGAAGAAACGTATATGGTGGGTTCTTTTTAAATGTTGAATTATATCATTAAAAATATTATATAATAGAAGCAGATTCGTAGTCTTGCTATGCGAACTCTAATTAGAGACTACTCACCGTGGTATTTGCAGCTTTTGCCCAACCCAAAAGGTTAGGGCGGACTCTCACGGACTCGCTCCTCGTTCATCACACTCCAAAATTTTCAGGTGAATTGAAGTGGGAGCCCGGCCAGCTCTCGATTGGAAACCTTCTGTGGTCCAGCAGTAATTTATATCTCTCGCATGAACAGAATTAGGCTCACCCTAGAGATGTTACTAGCATGGCGATTTTAATAGGAGCAAGCTGAGCTTGTAGGTGTCTAGCTCACCGAGTCTAAAAACATGGTTTTCCTCACTTGCGACTGTTTCCATGGTTTATGCGGCGTTGGCCAAAATTGGAGAGCCCACTTAAGCCGCATAATCAGTGGTTGAACTCCGTAGTTTATAGGCTTTAGGTCCATGTGCACTCGATGCAATCAACATTGGGCAATCGATTTTGGGAAATTGGTTTGGGGAGCTCATTTATCTGGTCGACTTTAATGAAGTGCTCGCTTGCCTAAGTATGGTCTGAGATGATTATAATGTGAATGGGCAATGCCACTCGCTCTACCATTATTCATCGTCATTTGAATTATTCAGGCTGCTCAATGGACGTATATCGACACATCTTCTTGATATTACTCCTCGAATAGAAGCCCTTTCGAGCCGTGATTGTCTCTTTATCTTGTTGACACAAACAAAACTCCACTTGGAGGAGAAGTTGCGTTTCACTTTCACAGATACATGTGCATTTTCGATTTTTCGATTTTTTCGAAGAATATATTTCCATTAGCTATTGCTTTCTCTAGGTCTATTTTGATGGTTGGTTTAATTAAGAGAAGTTCCAAATAACATTCAACCCCCACTTTCTCCATTCTCAAAAGGATATTGGACGCGGGGTTAGTTCATATTCTGAAAGCTTCAAGTAATCTAGCCTCTTTTCGTAATTAAAAATTTCAAAGAAGGCAATTATCGTAATTTTTTACTAACCTTTTCAAGTAGTTTTATGTATCGCTAAATAAGTATTATTGGCAAATGGTTATTGGAAATGCTTTTTTAAAGTTCCTGTTGGCAAAAAAGAAACTATGATGAGTTTTGAGGATACCGGTGCTAGCCACGGGATTGGAGATTTTGGAGTCACCCGCAATTGCATCAAGTGCGAAATTACGCAGAGAAAAATCATTCGCCTTGACCAGAACTCGACACGATGCTTTGGATCACGCAGCACTATTAAAGCTCTCGGCACCTTACCGAGGGATCCACGTGGGGTACTGGTTAGAGCGAATGATTAACTTTTTCTTCAATAGAATTGCGCTCAAAAGAATCTGTTTTTTTGTGTATCATAGTGTGGTATGAAAAGTGTGAGTGCTTGTGCGCATGTCTATATTGACGTGAATAGTGCGCATGCGTGAGTTGTTGTGGAGTGCAGTGCAACTAGCCGATGTGCCAGTCAAGATGTAACGCCCGAACTGTGATCACACTTCTCCGGTTGTAGTGTCGTGTCTGAGCCTTGCATGGCGGAGGTTTGCACTTGTATTGTATCTCGTGGAGAATAAAGTAATTCTTGTCACCCGGAATTAAGTTTCGTCATTATCCTCCGTCCGCGACATAACATTCTGGCGACAAGGATAGGATTCGAACCGACGCATGCAGTTAAACGCCTTAAATCTTATTTTGCCAGGTTTGGGAGCCCAGAGACCCTGGTTACAAACAAAGGAGTTTAAATCATTTTGTTTAATTCAAAGGAGTTTAAATCATTTTGTCAAAATGATTATATTAAATTGTTACATTTTCTGCCATATAATTATATATCAAATGGTTTAGCTGAAAGAGGAGTACAAACCATAAAGAAAATGCTTGTAAAATCACTTTTGCCAAATCTGGCTATTGCAGGAAGTCTAATCATAGAAATGGCAGTAATTTTTTAAAAGCATTTCTTAGAATGCTTTGCAGAGCACAAGATGGTCTAGGATTTCCAATTTTTAATTATTGGTCTCAGAGCCTTTCAGTCGGGGTGAAAAGTTATGGTTAGTCGCAAAAGAAATGTAGTTAAATGCAGAGAAAATAAAACTCATATTAGCTTTTCCAGATTTGAAATCACTGACCAAGGAGATATCTCGTTTTGATGACCAAGCGTAATGTATGATCATGGATGCAGAAATTGCGGAAGTGGAAGCCAAGCTGTGGAATGTTTAAGATAGTTTACGAAACAATTTGTTAAAATGAGCAACACCTCCCTTACCGCGTTCTCCATTGACGACAAAGTGTTTTGGTTCAGACTTTTCGAGATTATTATCGGCGAGGGTCGGCGCTCATCATCGTTTGAAACAGTGCTAAAAGAAAACATGAGGCCGCCTTTGTACCCGTCGTCGTTTTCAACTAATTTAATTATGAGAGGAAGTTCTTTTCTCGTCTCTGCGAGCGTTCCATCAAGTTCTCCCTCAAAGCGTCAGACGGGGAGGGTCGCCGGGAGGTGAGGGAAAGTAGTGCGGAGAGGAGCGGCAAATCGGGTGGAGGGGAGAGGGAACACGGGAGAGTGGGGGGGGGAGAAGGAAAGGGAATGGAGGGAGGAAGGAAGGTGGGGGAGGACTTTCTCGGCCGGAAGAGTGTGGCATAGGGTGTGGGTGGGGCTTTCGGGAGGTTGTCAATGGTTCCACGAAATATGTGAGAGCTCAAGACTTCCTTTTGCTGATCCGTTTCAAATCCTTTTCCTTCTCTACGATCCCCCTTGCCCCACTTAAGTGATATCGATTCGGAGAAATCCTGCACCCATCCACCCACTCTTTCCAACCCCCCTCTTCTCACACTTGCTCCTCTCGCTTTCACCCCCACCCCGTCATAGACTCTCTCACTACCTCCTCTCGTTGGGGAAACTCTCTGGTTTCTTCCCATCCGCTCCCAATTCATCATCCTTTCCCTGCAACCCTTTGCCTAGTTCCGCACTCTCCTACTGCGCCCCTTCAAACCTTTGCTTCTATCCATAATTTCGCAATCTTCTTCGTCTCGTTCTTTCATTCTTGTGTCGGCATCCCCGCCTTTAACTGCGCTACTTTCCTTGCCATCCTCGCTGGTGGTGAGGTTAAGTCGTCGCCTTAAGTCGTGGGTGCCAGAACTGCCGAGGGGATTTTTCGCTACCCCAGCACATGGTTGCGTAAGTTCGTCAGTTATTGCGTTTGAAGTAACCTCAGTGTAAAGTAACCAGGCGGTTCTTTTCGACGGTAACGGAAGTGAATATGTAAAAAAAATTCCTTCAAAGCATCTCGGCAACCACTGCTCCTTTATTATTACAAGACATTTTGCTGTCCTTTGCGTCGTCATTAATTGGGTTCACCATCCTGACCCTGGATTCACCTTCACTATAAATATAAATTATAAATAATCTGCATCTCATTCTCTTCGAGAATTTTTTACAAGCAAAGCTGTGGCAATCGATCACATCGGAAGTACGTTGTCCCTTCCGAGACCAACATGGAGACCTCTTAATTTCCATTTCAACATGATGCACTTATTTATCTTTATCTCTACTTAGGACAGAATCATCAGGGCTGTGATTTCCTCTCTTACAGTTACATATTATCAAATCTCATTAACAGCCATGCCCTGTGTGGAAGTTAACCCACCCAGCTGGGACACGAACTTGCAACCTTCGGATAAACAAGCGAGGGATCTACTCCGCCATCGAGGCGATTTAGTGACATTCCAGTTTCAGTTAATTTACTCAGGTTTCAGGCTGCTCTTATAGCATTTCAGTATCGTATTATGTAAAAGAAGTATGTCGTATCTCCACACAATATTTTGTATGGTCTATCGTGGTTTCGACACTTTCAAAACGAAATTTGATGGCGTCAGAATATTATTTTTCGCATTGATGTAGCAAATGTATAGCAGAAGGAACATGGTGTTAAGAAAGTCAAATTGTGTGACAGTTTTCCAATCATTGCATGTACAATTGGTATTGTATGAAGTCACTCGCACCTGTGCATGTATAACAAGGGACAAAATTTGCATTGAAAAATTTATTTGACACTTTCAAATGAAATTGGACGGTTTCAGAATATCCTTTTTCGGATTTGAATACGAGAGTGGAAATGGCTATTAGAAAGTTTCAAATGTTTTTTTCATGACAAATTTCATCTCTTGGGGTACAAGCATCCGTGCGAGTGTCTTCTTATCATATCTTTTGTGCATGCAGTGATTTGAATATTGACTAGTTAAGAGTCGTTATTAAAGCGACACTGTTGGGTACCAGCGTAACAGTGGCTTAGTAAACACGGCCATCGTCTCCTGTGCCACAATGTGGACTTGAGACCCCAACACCTAGTTCTCATCCGTCAAAATTTGCCTGGAAGGAAGATGGTTGACCATGTTTATGTAACTGACTTACGCACCAGACCAGCAATTAGGAGATTAGGGCTCGGGTTTCGATCAAGTCAAATGATATTTTCATGTTGAATTTCTTTCCTTGGTAACATTATTTGCCTAATAACAAAGTATAAAATAGTAAGGTTGGTATAACATGGCTTTTAAATGTCTGGACGTAAGAGTGAAAATAGTTTTACTAAGTATGTGGTGGTTAACTAAGTACTGGAAGTGGGTGGTCCCAGATGTGGCAGTAGGGATTTCCATGTCTCACGGCACAAGTTTCCGTGATATTTTATCTGTGACCACTGATCGTGTTCAATTTCTTGCTTATCTGATAACTCTTGTCGTGTCGCTCCACTATACGAGGATTTCTTGAAGGAAATTGTAGCCCTTAAAGAGTATTTTTTACGAAAAACTTGTGATTGCTAGTAGGTACCTAAATTCTTTACGAGATGAGGAAAAGGACGATGGTGATGGACCTCGGCACGGTGAGATATCTCCAAAAATTTGCCACGCACGCCATCAAACCTTAAATCAAGAGGAATAGTAGAGGAATTAATGACAATGGCGGAATGTTATCGTTATAACTTTCAGTCCTTTCCGCGGGTGATGCTTGTTCCCTTTTCTCATTTCTTAGTGGAAGCTGCACGGAACCAAGGATTGGATAATTGATCCTAACTGGTGCGAGTAAAATGTCTCATGACAATTTGAAAAGGCTGCAGTCAAAGAGAACACTTTGAAGAAACTTCGGGCGAGAGAGCTGCACTTGATGAGGGAAAGTGACCGACAACTGATTCGATGATTGAGGATAGATATGTACGTTGGAAGGTTAAGGATTTCTTAATGGCTGTCAAAGGGTGGAGAGGCTAACTTAACTCTTTAGTGGTTTAATTCCTTTAATATCCTTATTTACGTAGTTCAAAAATAAAACATTAGATTTTCAATGCAAAAATAAAAGTTTACTTTTCATAAATATATTTTAGGGTAAAATTTACCATCGCCTGCATTATCCTAATTCTAAAGAAAGGCGTCAAATGGTCCACAAATAAAACATTTACATCGTTTATCTAACACTATTTGCTGCGTAATTTTTTACAATTTTGTGTCCACATGTGTTTTGATGAATCATTTTGGTATACCTAACATTCTTCTATAAATTCAGCCGATTTGCACATTTAGCTTCAATATTTACCAGAGTAATCTTTGGCACTAGTTGCATTAATAAGTATGGAAAGCCCCTCACAGAAAAGTCACCGGAACCGATACGGATGGATTGAAATTTGCCTGCGTGGTATTTTTCAAGAAATTCAGATAAAATGATAACAAACCCAACTTCGGAATTAGCCAAATCTTTCACGATATGTTTCAAAGTTGCGTACATTTTTATGCCTATCCGACTCACTATGTAGTGAACGTTAACTTCTCTCTTCTAGCCATTCATGAAGGGATCCGGAATTATCTGAAAAATGTGTGTCACTGGCGGTGTTCAAACCATAGCTCTCGGAATACAATGCCAGTAGCTACCATGTCCTCCGTACCAATCGTAATTCCATTGATTGCCCTTCCAAAGACTCTAGATGCAGAGCTAGAGAAAGGCATGGAGATGTAGCTAGAGGCACGTACCAGCGACAGGGTGCAATGGTTAACGCTTCACTTACCGAGGTAGAAGTCTTGTCATCTTCGGTTGCCGGGCGTATATCCGCGGTGCGCTGGGGTGCACTCCACTCGGCGACCGCAAGTCGAGACGACGCTTCTTGCCACTCGGTCGAATTCAAGCGATTCCCATCTTTAAAGCTCGTCTAAAGCACGATACCGCAGAAAATCATTTTATTCCTTTTGCATTTCCGCGCAATTGGACAAACCCAACCAATTCATGGCGACTTAACACATTTGAGTTTCATGACGGGTTTGGAAACGGGAAGGTGTGTGTCTGTGAGTGGAGTCGATATTCTTGAGCTCAATTCATTGTATACGATTAATCAAAGATGCATTTCCGGGCTGAGACTGATTTGAATTATGTTTTTCACTCATATTGGGTTGATTGTAATAGTTACAAAATAATGTTACAAAGTGAATCACAAAAGTGATTTTAGTGTTCCTTTCTCGGTGCTAGCAAAAATTACGCCTTAAAATACTTAACTCTGTCTACAAACTCAAATCAATGCTATCATAATCATTATCAGTTCGTAATAGTTTAACATCTCTTACCCATTTTATTGCTAGAAAGACGCAAGGCTTACATCATCATAGACAATGACGGTCATCGTGGTTGATTCATATTTGCTAGATGTTAGTTATAATGGAAAATCTATCCAGAAAAGTTGATGGGTAAATGATTACGGCGAAAAAATTCTCGAAAAGAACTCAAAGTAGAACTTTATGATGGATAGAACGCTCCCGTAGAGCTTTTTAATGCCTGGAATTTGACGGAATGTAAAATTCAAGAAATGTTTAGGTAAAATGAAGTGATTCAAGATGCTGGATAGTTCAAAAAGGTTTGAGGCAAATGAATTCTTTTCTAAAATTTTCAAGGCTAATGCTAAATGGATGTAGTTTTTTTAAAGGTAAATACAGAGTGGTGCTTGCTAAGGTACATGATTTTAATCTCTCTTAATTCTTCTTTAGTGAGTCTCTCTTAAGTTAATGTTTTCCAGGTGAAATCTATGCATTAATTTGTCAGGGACCGCAGAAATATTTAGTGTTCAATTGTGTCCGATTTTATCGTTTTTTGAGATGTATCATTACATTATTTTTATGTTGATGAAATTTAACGAATGATTTTTTAAAATTGAAGAGTTAACCACTTTATAATCATAGTTTGAAATTATTTCATGTCAAAAATGAAAGAAACATCAGGTCTCTGGCTCTCAGGACACTGACTCATCGTTTTAATGAAATATCCTCCGTGAGTAAGTTTTCCTTTCTTCTATTACGGTAAATCAGCTATTCATAGATAACGAAGCCCTTTCAGAAAAAAAATTCTGCTGAGAACTTATTGAGCTAGAATCTAATTGAATGGGGGACTTTGTATGCCAAACCAGGATATATTTCGGCAAGGTATCTGCATTAAAATGAATGCATACCTTCAAAACTCCAGAAATATGCTTTCACGGGGATTCTTCCTGGAAGACTTTAATGTATGCATTGATAAGTGCTTCCTCCCCCTAGACTTGATAGAAAATTTCACCGGCGGAGAAGGGAAGAAAAACTTGGGAGCAAATTAGTCTTTCGTATTGAAATGAAGCAATCTCCTTGGGAAGTATCATGTCTCATCTTAGTTGAAGATACTCTTGGAGAAAGTTACGTCTACGGAGGGAATCGAAAAGTTGGAGATCTCCTTGATTTACGCAACAGAAAAGTGAATTAGGAAATTCTGGATCCCTAGGCCGGTTATTTTTTGGATCGGATAAAGACAAGTAAAAAGGTATTCGTCGCTATTAGAGTGAGTATGGTATAATGTTGGTAATATTTCCGTTCAATGATTGATTTGTTTCAATTTGTAAATATTACATCTTAAGACAAAAATGCTCTTTTATTGAAAGAACGTTTTGCTTTATCTTTATTTCACTGCACAGATGTTTCACTGTTTACGAGGATATTCAGTCACAAGCCTCTAATTCTATTCTTGCCTTTTCTGGACAACTCATCCATGTAATATCACATCTATCTGTTTAGACATTTGAAGAAAAAGTTACCGAAAAAATATGCAAATAACATTTCGTAAGATTATTTTCTCCGGTAGAATGTCCCATTCACGAAGATGCACGACTTACTCGTAAAGAACTTCTAATTTCTAACATTCTAACATTGTGCTGCTCTTAAGGCCTGTTCTCACGAGGTATGCACTCGTTGGAAAGACAAATGCCTCTTCAAAACTACCACACGTGGATGCGTCAACTAGCGCTGATGGGTGCACACGTCCTAAAAGCAGCCTCCAATTTGCAACATGCATTTACGGGGATATTCTCGATTCTACTCATTATTCGCACGTACCTAAGTCCTGTACGCTCATTTTTAGTTTTTCAAGTGAACTTTGTCCACAGATATACTTATTGCTCTTTTTGGGTGATACAAGATTATGGTGAAGTAGCGGAACGTTTTATTCGGAGTGGGAATTTATTTATACTTTGTATTTGGGAAAGTTTTCATGAATTTTTCATAATAATTAATTAGAAAAGAAGTTTTAAACATTAATAATCTAATTCTATTCACCGATTAATTTTGTCACCCTATCTTTACAATTGTTTTTAGCTCGATCCTTGAATGTGTTAGAGTTCCTAAATGCCATTCACATTCTCCATTCCGACCTTCAGTTCCTTCATTTGTCTTTGAATCCTTACCCTTAACGCCGTGTTTCTCTCTTTTTCCCTTCTGCCTCCCTCTCCCCGCCATTCTACTCTCCATTAGTATCTCTCCCATAACATTTTCACATCGTCATTATACTCAAAGACCTTTTCTTGCCACACGAGCCTCTCTCCCTCTCGCCTTCCAGACCCCGCACCCTCGCCTCTCTCCCTCCCATTCATCTCCCCTCGCCCCACGCGCGATAAATCTTTCACCTCAGACGCCATTCTCCTCCTTTTGCCACCTCATCCACCCCTCGAAGATTTCACTCTCTCTCTCTCCTTCTCTGTGCCTTTCCTTCCTCGCCCTCCCCTCGTCCGACCGCAGAGATTGGTTTAGTGTGACGGATAGGGAAATGGAGTATCATCCGAGGCCCCAGGTTGGATTCCTGGCATTTTTTTTTTTTTTAGAATTTTTAGTGGGATCCCTATCCCAACTTGGGGGCATGTTAGGAGCAGTTCTAGCTGTTGTGTAACTGTCCGTCAGGTGAGACTTTCAGTGCAGGTCCAGTCCATGAATTTCTTTCCTGGTTGTTTAAGGCTAACTTCTTACTCTTGGTAGGTTTCTCAACAGTATCCTCATCCATTTTCCAAATTTTCCTCCCCTTACCTTCCAACCCGTCGGGGCTTAATGTTACAGATGACCACAGTTGCCGCCTCCTCAAAAACCATCTTATACATTCGCCTTAATCCCTTCCGAAAAGCTTCTTCCCCTAACTTCCTACCTTATACGTCTTCGCTCCGATACACTCCAAGGTGGATTCGAGTGGCCAATCTGTGTTTAATGTCTCTCTGCTTCCCTCTGCTTGCCATTTCCGTCATCATAGGTCGTTCAATCCTAAGATAAGTTGACCGCAGCCCTCCATACTTCCCTGCCTAATGATAATTCCTTTATTTACTGGTAGCTCTTCTTCTGGAATTTTCTCTTTATTAGGTCTATGTATTAGGTTCTTTCTCTTAAGACTTTTCCGTCAATTTCTCATTCAGTCGTGTTCTCCTCAAATCCATTGTGCGTCTTGGTGTGTACAATCCATCTGGTTCTCATTTTCTGTATCATGTTCGTAATGGTCCTATTCTATTCTACTCTTCTATGAACTTCATCCTTTCCTATTTCGTCCATCCATTCTATCTTCAACAGCCTCCTCATACTCCAGGTTTTGAAAGTTTTTAGTCTTTTTCGGTCTATTTTTTCAATGGCCTATGCTTCCGATCCGTAGAATTCCAGGCTCCAAACTAGTGTTTTCACATATTGTTTCTATTGATCTTTCATCGTTTATTTTCAATTACAAAGGTAATTTATCTTTTTTTCTCGGGATAAAAGTTCACTTGATATTTCTTTAGACAATTGAATGCAATTTTTCCCTCCATTAGGTACTGTAGCCTTAGAATTGAAGCACTTCATTTGTGGCATAAAATTGAAATATCTTTATCTTGTCGACGTGCTCTATAATCGATATTGTCATTTCAACATCGCAAAGCTCGAAACTGGTCTTCTTGCTCTGATCTATTCTTCTACATTCACTACCAGTCACCGCTTTTACCCTCTCCCCAACCTCTTCCTCCCTCCAATCCCTTTCCATTCCTCCTCCAGGCTTTCCAAACCTTGTCTCCTCGACACGGATTTTACATTTCATTGGGCCTCGTTTCGAGCTGATTGCACCCGCAAAGGGGTTAAAGTGAGGCGGGAGGGCGAGGGTGAGGGTGGATGGAAATGGGGAGAAGACTTTGAAAGAGTAGGAGTGGGGAGTGGGTGGTTTCATGTGGTCGTGAGGGTTGGGGATGTTATTTTTTATATTCCTCTCTCCGGTCGGGAGAGAAAGGAGAGGGGTGCATCTGGCACGGGGAAGGAAGAGATTCCGGGGAAAAACTGTATTTTCCGGAGTTTGGGATGAGAAAGGGTGAAGGCAGAGGTTTGATTGGAGGATGAGTTAGAGGTGAAAGGGATGGAAATCTAGGAGATGTGGATGGGAGGGTTGAAGTGATGAATATGACGAGGTTGGTTGTGCTTTAACCAGTGGAGTGAAAGTGATACACCGCAGAGGTGTATGCTTGAGAGACATCGAACGTGGGGTGAGGAGACGCAATGAAGGAGTGTGCGTTTTACGAGGTAAGTTGGGTAAAGGATATATACAAAGTAATATGGAATTAAATGCGATACTAACTTTAACATGATCACCCACTGTAAGGGAGCAAGAATGTACCAAGTTGGCAGTGAAAAACTTATGCCCTTGGACTCAGATTCAAGCGCAGTAACCCTCTCTATTGGGGTAAGTGCTTTTACCAATTTAGTGAACGAAGCGCCCTATTGTATCTGAATGCTATGGCAATTTTATGAGAACTAGTATTATAGTATTTATGATTATTAGAAAATTCTATGTAAGGGACAGAATTATAGTTAATGGAACAGGCATGTGAGATTTTTATCCAAGAATAGTGGGAGAATAAGATAGCAGAAGAGAGATAAAACGAAGTTCTTTTAGTAATAATCTAGGAGGCTTCGAGATTTGATCAGGGGAAAAATAACGTTAATTATTGGAAAAGTTATAAGGAACCATGGGATAATTATGCAGCAATGTGATTGAGCGTTGTGAGTTAAGAAGAAAGGTAGAGTAAAAGTGGACTATTTGGAAGGGGATGGTAAAAGGAAGCACGTCAAATCAAATCGGAAAATGTGTGAGTAATTAGAGTAGATCAACCTGTTGCTACTGAGTTTAGGTTGGTAGTATATTTATCTGCACTAAGGGTACTTTATTCGGTCAATCACTCTCATAACAATTTTAACAGCCATATCAGTGCTTTTTCACAGCTGTATGTAGATGTTTAGGTGGCCTAGGGGATTGAAATTCATAGATGTCTTACCTGAACCCAGATGTATTGTTAGGTATCCAACTATGTGTGTCCTCGAACTAGTGACTCAATTTAAATAGAAATATAAAAAATTTATGGTCTATAGACAGCTAACTTTGTTTAAGCAGGAACGTCAATTTAGCCGCAGTTTGTGGCTTCACATAGTTGAACTCCTTCATAAATTTATCAATATAAGTATTGGAATGCGAGAAAAATGAGGGTATAAACAAAATTCTGGAGCCAGCAACGTTTGTACGTACACTGTACCATTTAACTATGGAAAGGACATAATAATATATTTAAGTGGAAAACATGATGTCCCTGGTCCTGTCCTGGTAGTTTTGATGTGCCAATAGATGGTAAATGCCTTGTTGCGAAACTCTTAGTGAATATTACTTAAGAAAATATGTGTGTGGGGGAAACATGTTTCAATGCAGAAGTATACATGCTTACTAGAGCGTGGTAGATGGAGGATGTATCGAAGGAGGAGGAGGGAAAAAAATAGGATAGGGAAAAGTCCGGAAGGAGGTGACATTGGGAGATGGAGGAGGACCGGTTGGGAAGAGAATGAAATATTGCTGTCCGAGGGTTTCCGAGGTGAAGGCAGGGTTTGGATTGGGCGAAAGGGTGGGGACTTTTGGGAGGAGAATCGCATGGAGTGGGGGGAGACTGATGGGGATGTCGGGGGTAGGACTCGGTGGAAAAATGATTTTTATTTCGCCCTCCCCTTGTCGCGTCTTCCCCATTCCATTCATCCTCTTACAACATAATCGACTGAGTCTCCGTCCCCCTGTCTCCTCTCCCCACACTAAATCCTCCCTTCCCCTCGCCTATCCCCCATCCCTCCTTGCTTTTTTACTCATCGTTGACCACGAGATGCACAGGGGAGCTTTGCTCGGAGGCATCTCGGAGGCATTTGTCTGAGAATTACGCAGCCTTAAAAGAAAGCCGGTAATTTACGGGAAGAAGAGCGGAACATCGGTTGACATCCGCAGCCTTATTACATAGCTTTTAGCCACGTCATAGCATCCAGTGATTTAGAAGTTACAAGTTTAATACTGCTGGAATATCTTATCTTTGATGTCGGTAAATTTTTACGTGGTTGCGAGGATTATGAGTTTAATCGGTAAAGGTGTTGGTATTGACAATTAAATGCATTGACGTACAATGATCGCGGTAAATGATATTTTCTAATTCTATCATGCTCGAATTTGAGGCAATCTGAATAGTGTATACTTAATCACATTTTTCACTGTTTCAATCTTTTTGGTCCCTCTGATACATTTGACACACTTGTTTTTTATTTTATTTTAGTTTCCCAGGATTGTGTGACAAACTTCTCCGTTATAGGTATATTTAATTCTCATCCATCCTATCTCATCCATCTTCATTCTCATCCATCCTAGGACCCATCATTCATTTGATAGAACAATTATGATGATAATGGTATCATTATGGTTCAGGAAACCACGGGTAAGTCCTTATATGTATACCTGACCTTTAAGAATTTTATATCTTTCATAGATTTATTCCTTAACTGTGGTAACTTGTGTCCAATTTTCTAATTGCCTAGTATACGAAATGCATTTTAATGCATATATCCCCATTGCTATATCGGGATAGATTGAATGAAAACCACCCCGTGCACGCCGAAATGACAAATGCTTCTAAAACGGTTTCATCCTGCAATTTGCTTTTTCTATGGTTTCCTTATCCTTTTAATTCATGGTGTACACAATAATTTTTCATGTCGATAAATTTTGATTTATGAAACAAAGCCTAAAACATTTTGAATTCTTTCCGGTGATGAGATAGCAATTATTGGTAGCGTACTTAAAATTTAGATAATATATCATCCGACCTAACAATATAGTAAAAAAGCAGTCCTATTACTCTTAATCACATCATGTAGCTCTGTCATCAAATACGGGATATATGCCTCGACCTACCTCGGTACTTGCATGCTTAGTTAGGGGAAAGGTTTTGCGCCGGCAGAGGTAAGCACCCGTACTGAATCATCGCTTGAAGATTTCTGAAGAAGTCAGACCGCCGTTGGTAGCTTATTACTAGAGAGCAGTATAAAATAATGTATCTTTTTTCTACTAAAACCATTTCTTTTCATTTCAATTTTGTTCAAAAGATATGGCAAACTAATTTCCATTAAATTTTCCTGTTGATGGATTATTTAATAGTATTACTTCAAAAAATCTATGCTTATGGCGCTTTCAATGTTTGAACTTTAGATATTAATACAAAAACTGAATGATACCTGCGTGAATGAATCCTATGTTTATGAATTAGTTATGAATTTTCATCGCAGGATAAAAGTAACTCAAATTTGAGTGGAATTCAGAAGACAAATTTTATGCGTACTGACGAAATGGTTTGTCAGCTCCCAACTATTTATCTTGATTCCATTATTCTTTTTTATTATTGTTGCAATGATATATTTTTCGCTAACCCTCACTTAGGGAAAAGTAACAAAAATATTCTATTCCTTTCACAATTTTTTTTCTTTTCTGCATTGAAAATTCGAGTTCCTCACGAGTGAAAAGTGATGCCTCTGGCTATTTTCTCGCATCAAATAGTAAAGTTGTGAATTATCTGCTTTAGGTACTGTTGAAGTCTCATGCAACTCTTGATTGCAAGAATCCTGTACCTTATTTTTCCTAGCAGGTATTTGTGCTATATTTTCAACGTTTGGGCTATAAAAGCTCATGCCTTGCAGTCTAAACGAACTTGCTACATGTCTTATTAAACTATTTATCTCGGTCATTTCGAGAAGAGGATATTTATTAGCTATTCTCCAACTCCCTATCTTATGGTATGTGGGGTGATACTGTGCTGCACTCAGGTCATTTGCGAGCATCAAAGTTGGTAAAAGGATTGGTTTTATTCTTCTCACAACCAAAACAACTGATAATTTTTTTCCATGCGTTATTTTTTTAGTGTATTTCAGCTATGAAGGGTACAATAAAAAGGGAATTAGCATATATGTGGATAAAATCTCTCTTAGTATAGTTTGTTTTGGCCTAATGGGGAAAAAGATATAATTTTTGATTACTTGAGGGCTTCCTGCTATTCAATAATGAAGTCTCATTTTTCTGTTATGAGAAGTGAACCATTTCTAATTGATGCTCCAGTGACAACACTGAAACAACACTGATACACTGAAACTGAGCTGTATTTGAGCTGAGCTGTATGGGAAATACAACACTGAAACAGAGCTGTATTTGCTAAGTATTTTGCAGGATGACTATGAGCAGGAGAAAGAGAAGAGCGATAGTGAGAATATTGTTAGCCACCTAATATTATACTTCGGTGCATTTCTTCTTTCTTCAGCGTCGAATCCCGGAATGAAACGAATACCTGCTTGCCGCGGAAACCTTAGACAATAGTTCGATGATTTTTGGCAGTTTTAAACATGAAACTTGTTACAAGAAGAAGCGATGCTTTTTGATTCTAACAATGGTTCTCGATGGAACATCAAAGTAAATCATCGATAGGATCCGCCTGCAATTAGATGCGCCATTGTCAAAGTTGTTCAGGGTATCTGCAAGTGGTAGAAAACAAGTATTGAATGACCTATGCTATGGAAGACATTTATATGAAATATTACGATCATTGCCATACTGTTGTAAACAAAACAGTGAAACGTGGTTTAACCCGATTATATATAAATATAAAAAAGAAAATTAACAGATTTTATGGAAAAATTAAGAATAAACATTACTATGAAGATATAATTACACTTCTATTGCTGATGTATTAAGTGCCAAACCTTTTGCCGATCCAACAACGAACAGGCGAGGCTGATAAGCTATCTCTTGACAGGACGATCTGTTACTGAAGGCTTGATAAACCAAGGATGGTAGGCAAGTATAATGGAAGACGAGAGAAGCTAGTTCCTCCAAGACCCACTCTCAAGGAGATACACTCATCGTTTTCTCCACTCAGAAGACGGAGAGAACTACGCGCAAACAAGTCTGGCGGGAGTGGGAGGAAAGCGGAGGGGAAAATTGCTAGCAATTCGCTCGTTCACTAATTCATTCATTTTTTCCCGCTCCCTCCACTCTTGCGGTCACGCGGAAATCTCACGGCTTGCTTGCTCCTCCCCGCTCGCTCCTTTGTCTCATCCCTTCTCGTTCGCTCCTTCCATCCTCCGTGCCCTCGACTCGTCTCTCAACGTATTCTATTTCCCTCATACCACTTTTCCACATTCTACCCTCGCACTCGTTCTCACGCGCCGGTGTCTATATGTGATCGTTTCAGTGATAAACAAAAAGCCCTCATAAAGTAAAGTATATGAGCCCGAGAAATATTTATCCCTTAATGAACACATTGGGCCATCCGTATGCAATTAAGAGTCGAAAAACTCTTGGGAGTCGAAAATAGACATTCAACGGCCGCCGCCTTCACATAATTAAGGAAATTTTAAATTTGCTCCGGCCGTTTTTTTTTCTCAAATTAAAATTCATGGTGTCATACCAGGGATGGTATCTGAAACATCACAATGTGACCCGTTAAAGACTGGCAGGATATTAAATACTTCTAAGAAATTTCCGGAGCAGACCGTGTTAGGATATATTGCAGTGTTTCCATTCTTAGTGCTTAGAAATATTCAGTCCGCTGTTCTGTGGGCTGTAATGAAATAACAAACTAAATCACTTAATGCATTTTAAATTATAGCCTAAAACTCAAAGTAACTGTTAATAAATTTACGTCTATATTTTAAGCCAACTTTGTCCATTAAATGGGGATTTCATATTCACCTTTGGCGTAATGCGAGATAAATCTGGGCGAGGTGATTTGAATTAATTTCACAGAATCTAATCGTGTAATATTATTTTGTACTTGTTCTTAATGTATATACCAGTTTTACAAATCTCCAGGGTCCATTTAGAATATCTAAGGAAAGGAATTTATATGTGCTGTGAATGTAACAGATACCTACTATCATCGATAGCGAACGAATGATTCATATCAGATTCAAGTTTACGTTCCAATTGTCTGAATTTATACTAGGAAGACTAATAGAGAAAAAATTTTCACGAGAGTAATTCTGAGAGAAATATATATTTTCTTAAATTCGATCTGTTATTTTATAATATCCTCTTCGCAACCAACTTATTTTACTCAACTGTACCTCGTGTTGGAAATTGCATTCGCAGGAAATGTGGAATTGCTAAGCCTAGGAGATTATAGCTAGGGGTAAGCAAATTGATCGACACGACCTGGTGTATCTCAAGGCCTCTGTTATGGGCCAACACTCCATAATTTATTCAATTGCTTTCCTTTATTTTTAGGTTGTATACATATTTATTAATTTTAATTCAATATTTTGGAAAATAAGTACCGTGCGTTGATGGTTTTGATGTGGCTTTGATTTTCGTCTTCATGTTGGCATCAATGAAATGGCCATTTTATTACCCAATGAAAGTACTACCTTCCTATTGATTGACATACTTCAGATATGCGTGACCCTACTGGTAGTTAAGGTAGCTGCTTTAATCCTGCTGTGCTTTTGACGTTAACATCTATTAAATTTTGGCTAAAGTTGAATGCACTGGGTCTCATTAGGTGCCGGTGATTAATAACCACTCAGAGGAAAATGATACGTCTAACCTCTTTCAATACAGCTGTGTGGGTGGTATTTTCAGACTGTGGAGCCCGATACTCTCCTTTCTGATTATTTTATGTTTTCACATTCCCGCCACATTTTAAGCTCAAGTTAATCATTTGAGCCGTGATATCATGCTCTGGGCGTAATTACTTTAATTATATATTATTTTAGCACTTCCTTATTCCAAAAATCTTCCATACTTGCCGGAAGTTTACTTATAAATAATACCTGGGTGTCACCAATTCGGTTTGTAAATTTACCGATTGTAATCGATGGAAGAATTTTTGCGTGGAAAATGAAAGTGTCGGCTGTATCTTCCATTTCGAGCAATTTGGAGCGCACTTTACACCCAGAGAGATGATCTGTCCTGAGAATTTCAGGCTGAAAAATTAAACTTTATTGAAACAGTAAGTTTTTCTGATCATCTTTTTTAAGTTTACTTCCCTTCAATAACCATGGTTCAAAGACGCATCTGCCATATTTCAGTAAAGCTATGTGGAGTTCCTGTATTTTTCACCTTCATCGATGAGCAGTTGTCAACTCATTACCTTTGATCTCTATTAATTATGAATTGTTCACTCAAAATGTAGGACAAAACATTTTAATTCAATTGGCTTAACTTCTAATTTGGAAAATTGCGGCATGGTAATGCTCTTCTTACATGCATTTTACGTGAAAACTTTTTTTCTACGGGTTTCTCCATATATATTCCCTTTATCATTTATTATCAGGACCTGACTGCGGCTTCATGCGAAGCTGTGCAGCTGCTGACTGAAGGTGTACTTCTTATGTGAGTGATAGCTATTGATATAACTATGTTAGAAACTTCTTGTCAAGCACATGCGCTTATCCTGAATGTTTCAATGCTGCTTGCTATTGCTAGGACTTTACATTCACTATTTATGCCTTTCTCTTGCTTCTCTAAATGAACTTCAAAGAATTCTGTATGATTTGGAAAAAATAGTATAGTATCGAGGTACAGCTGTACAAAATGGTTCAGAATACTTAAAAAAACTTCAGCGATGGTCTATTTTATTTTCCACCGTGATCTGTAATCCGTCCCATCAGAAACGTATGATATTATTTCTATTATTGTTGTTACAGCAGTTGTTGTTAAAATTTTTGTTTTGCAGAGTCATTGTATTTATGTTAAGAGGGACTTAGGAGAAATTTTGAAATTAATAACTGTAGATTATTATTCTACATCTCCATATTACCCTGCTAGAACCTCAAGGATGTTTGGCAGAGGCATTATTGGTAGAGAAAGAAATGCATTCAATATAATTTTAGGTATATCTATCCCTGTGTATGTACCTATATTCACCGATTTGACTTTAATCTCAATCAATCTTTAACGTATCTGCAACAATTCCCATGCGGTTTTCATGCCCTCCTTTCACGTTGAATGTTGACTGTACTTACTTTTTTGGTACAGGAGTGATTTCGGAATTGAAGACTTGAGTGAGCATTACGCACGACTCGGATAAATTTCGCCGCATGGTAAGGAAGTTCGTTAACAGTCAAGTCCTCGGAGATTGTATCGCGTGCGCATAATGAAGAAAATATATCCAATTAAGGGGAGAATCTCTCGCGGGAACGCACTTGGGTGTGAAGGGAAAAGAGTGAGGCGGGGGGAAAGAGGAATTGGAGATTTTAAGGGATGAGAGAGATTTCGGTGAGGCACGGGCTTGGTGGGTTAATGGAAGGTTAGAATGCGAGGGTGCAGTTGATGCCAGACATGGAAAACAACGCCCGTGGGTGCCAGTGTAGGACAGAGATGGAAAATGAACCCCTCCACGGACAAAGAAAGATTCGTGGGGAATAAAGTTTCCGCACCACAGAACATGAAACCTATTAGTTTGTAGGGAGGCAGGAATGAATATAATCTGGAGAATCGAGTTCATATGCATGAAATCCGATATGCGTGTCCCTCCAGTTACACCACGATGAGATGGGCAAAGATATTGTGATATTATGCATTACGTGAGAGCGTAATCCTTATTTTACAACAAAATTCCTGTAATTGAGTTTTTTAGTGAGCCGCATTGATTAATCTGGCTTTCCTGAAAGAAGTTTCATCCATCATACGCATTCTTATCTCGAAATTGTTTTCAGGCTGGAGTTCAATTTTAATCGTGCAGTCTCCCGATGGAATAGAGTTCCTACATTTAAATTACTCTCCGGGACAAACCCATTTTCTAATCAGTTGTGATGAATACTCAGTCACGTTACCTATTTAAGGTATTTTTAAAATTATTCAATCAGCATATCAAACGGTCCTTAATAGGTTGGGTTTTATTTAATAAACAAGTTTCCTGTGTGAATCGCATTATAGACAAAATGCTAATTCTTCAGCTCTCGTTTTCTTAAAACTTGCTGAAAAACCTCAAAATATTTTACATGCCGTAATCACTATATGATTTAATCTATGTACTTAAGTACTAATCAAGTTGAAGGTGAGCTGGGTGGCGAAGAGGACGAACCAGGTGGTACTGGATATGGTTGGAGAGGAGTGGAACCTAGTTTTTGAGGTTCGGAGGAGGCAGCAGAGATGAATGGAGACGTATTGAAAGGAGAGAGAATGCTGAAGACGGCAATAGAGGGTAGAACTCTGGGGAAGCATGGTAGAAGACGGAAAAGGATAGGAATTTTGGACAAAATAGGCAGAGAGAGACGATATGAGGTATTCAAGAGGGATCTAATGGCGGGCCATCCAAAAGGAGCAAACAAGGATTAGGATAAGTACTCTCCAAAAACCTCCCAATCAGCTGGTAGAATACTCAAATGAATGACTTATCAAGTTATCCAAAAAGACTAAATTTCAGTTGATAATCTAAATTAGCCTCAGAAATTATTCCCATGAAGTTATAGCCTTATATGATAGAGGAAGATTATGCGCGGTTCTGATTTCAGCTGCGAGATTTCATATAACTCAATAACACTTCTTAATGTTTCTACATAATACGTAGTTAAATTTGACAAAGCATTTAATTGCTGTGATTTAATGGCATCTGCAATTTGACCAATTTTGCAAGTGCTTGAAATGTGGACAAAAAGTCATTTAGCTGCACTGTTATACTTGTTAACGCCTATAGCCACATTAACTTTAAAACGGCAACGGCTAAGTCGCAATCCATGGTAAACGCACTCAACTTTTTTTTCTATTTTCGCTTAAATTTTCAAGACCACGGGCCACAAGTGAAAATAATGCTCTAAGTATTTATTTTTGTATATTTTGATTGTCTACGCATGTAAGTAATAATAATATTCCAAGGCTTTGATAGAATTTATAATTAATTGCAAGTTCTGTGCGTACAGCTAATATAGTTACATAAAGACGCTGGTAATAACAAAATGGATGTGTCTTAAGCACTTTAATTATTTTAGTTTATTTTTAAAAATTTTTATGGATCTAGAGTATTTAATCTTGTATTTAAATGCCTAGTGGTTTTAAAATTGTGGAACTCTTTCTCGAGAATGCCAAATTGAGATATTTTTTGCTACTATCTTAAGTGTTCCGTACGTTTTATGACGGATATAAAGAAACCGTGAAGTCGTATAGATTTAAATCACCCAAGTTTATGGGTAGTGTGGCGTTTAATTGTCCAGGCCTTCATCTTGGGTTGAAATATTCGTGATGAGAGCAGATCGTGGAGACGAATCGAGGAGGACGTCGACGACTACGTAGGAGATCCACTCCGCCTCGGAGATTTGCTCCTCCGCTTGTATACAACACGTGTGCAAGTCATCTCCTCCGATGAACCGGCGCGATGTGAAGCCCCAGTCGTCGTGGAGGAGTGGCCCGGCTGTCATTAGGGCTTAAACTCGGCATTACACCCCGTCACTGTCAGCGGGCGCGAAACCGCTTAAATTTCCTAAAGCGGCGGGAGGAGGACGGCGGGGATGAGACTTATCCGCAGGGTAATTAAATTCAGAGCCAACACCTCCTCCTCTGGTGTCCGCAACCCTTTGGGCTTCTTAACGAGGGGCCTAGGAATCCCATATCCGTCCTCTCATACTCTATCTCTCTTGGGAGGATATTCCCCTTTCAATTCAAGGGAAGTGGAAAACGTGCCTTGCCGCCACACCATCCACCCCTACTGCCACGCCATCTATCCCTACTGCACCGCCATCAACACGCTCTCCATATCTGCCGTCTCTTTCTAATTTCCCCGACATACTAGTTTCTTGAAGGCACGCAGTCTTGCAAAATTCACCGCGAGGAAGCATGGCCTTGACAGGGATTTGAACATAGATCCTAAAACCTCGAAGGTAGAATTTTTGCCGAGGGAAGGTGGACACCCATCTATTTAAAAGTTGCTCAAAACTGAAGGACTGCGGTGCAAAGTGCATGAATGCGAGTACTTCTTGTTATAATATCCACGTTCCACGGTAATCTTAGACAATGTATATTACTATGCTTTAATCTCTTAGGTATATACCGTGAAAGAGGAAACTTAGGTACTGCCTTAATCAATCCGTACTCTGAGAAACCAGGTTCGAGTCACAGGTCAAGAATGTGATGTTTTTTGTTAACTTTTCCTATTCGTGTCTCTTAACTTGATGACTTACGCATTAGTTTTACTACTTTTAGTTTGTGGAGGCACTCATAGTCTAGCCCAATATGAATTTTTGTCAGAGGGATTTTCATCAAGTAAACGCGTCCTTTTGTTTCATCTAATGCCAAGAGTCAATCAAAATCTAAATATGTACGCTTGAGAGACATCTCAGCATGGTAGCTATCACCCATAATATTTGGTTATGAATAGTTAAAACTTATGAAACCATTTAATTCAAAATCTCCGATGAAATAAAATATGAGGGGCAAAATAAAAAAATGTCTTCAAGCATGTGGATCTAATGAAGAAAGTGCTTCAAATTCTCTCTATACAAGTTAATTCAGTCATCCTGATGATAGTTTGAAATAAATCATAGATTTATTTGGATTTACTTATTCAAATTTCGGATTAAACGTCGTATATTTATTTAAAAGAGAGGATCAGCAAACAATATAAAAGCTCAAGTTTTCCCTTCTCCGTCATTCCACTCATGAGGGTATCCCCTTGCAATCTCGGGAGGTGGGAAATGCGCCCCGCCATCCACACCACCCCAAACCACGCCGTCCACACCCCACCCTTAGCTACGCCATCCGCATCGCATCTGCCGTCCCTTTCTTCGCCACCACCTTCGACGCTTTCCCCCGACTTCCTTGGGTTTTCCACCTCGTCTCCTCCCGTTCTAGCTTCCCTTTCGTCTCATTCTAGGAAGTTAATTTGCCTACCCCTTCCCTTCTTCTTTTTTTTATTCAACCCCCCTTCCAAATTGCTTCCCTCCCCGTCTATCCTTCCCCTTCCTGCAGCTTGCAGTCGTTCAATCCAACTCCGATTAGGACCTGGGGGATACGTGGTTGAAAATAATTTGCTCCGTCTTCTATGGTGTTAAACGACGCAGATGACTCTACTCTTGTAATTCTAGCAGAGCAATGCTTCTGTCACGGTGTTCTACTATGGAGTTTATATAATAAACCAGAAAATATTGTTCAAGAAGGGTTGAGATCGATTGGATGTGATCCCTTATAATATATATTTGCAGTTCTTGGTTTATCCAATGAATACTTAACTCAGAAATACAAATTCTTCAGCTTTGGAAAAACGCTCTCAGCATGTGAATAAGTTAAACTTGCCCTGAAATTTTCGACCCTGATTCTTAGTTTGAATGCATTCTTTTTTCTCCTAAATATATTTTTGAACGTGTGCCTTGACTCCAAATATCATATGAATTTTTTTTCACGGTCAGATCTAACTTATATTTGCTTTTCATCAATAAACCCCAAGTATAGATATTTCCATGTCATTGAACCTCAAATAGATACTTTGAGAGAGCCATAAAAATTTTCATACGGTATGATTATTATTGACAATGAGTGGCCTTTGACTCAAAGGTGGCCGTAGCGATCCCAAGTTTAATATTTATTTTAATAGGTATTCTCTTGAAAGATCTTAACTTTTGGACGGAATGAGCCAGTCAAAAGTGCTTTACTATGATGATAATGCCTTGGGGTTCTTTTTGGTGACTCATGAATAGTTCAATCTCCGTTCCCAGTTTATAGATCAATTTTTGACGTGTATTTTGCGCCGTAAGCCACGTGATGTCACTTAAATTCCTGTATTACGGTCGGCATCCATGAGACGAATCACGCATGAAACCCATCCAAACTTCTGGAAACACAATCATACTCTCAGCGTCATGAGTTGTGATTACTGGCTTGAAGCAATTTCAGAGATCAGCTTGTCTTTACCAGGCGTTCACACGCATGGTACTGGGAATTGTCTCAGGCAGCAGTGGCATTCATTCTTAGCCATCGCAAGACGAATGAGGGTAAAGTACATTGTTAAAGAAAATGGCTGTTCAATCGAATAATATCAGACTTTTCTCGTATACCACAGTTTCAACTTGTGTCGGAAATTTAGAAGAAAAAGGATATTCAGAAAAACTCGACTCAAGAGTAAATATAATGGTAAACTTAGAGAAAGTTGTGAATTTCAAAAAAAATAAATAAACCGAGAGAAAAACAGCTCAGAAGCAAATCAAATCCGGTAGAGAGATTTAATGAGGGTAGTATAGGGTTTTTTGCAATGATAAATTGAGAGAAAAACAATTTTTAGCTGTAAAAATTGTCAAATAGCAAAAGTTTTGAGTCCATCATTGAAATTTGATGAGTGATTTAAAAACTAAATAATATTTGTATTTATCCGGGAAAGAAGTTTAATGAGGAGACCTGTTTAAGTGTTGTACTTAGTCCGTCTAATGGGAAGAAAATGCCTTTGAACTCTAGGATTATTTTGTTGAGAGGTGTCGGATACTATCTTCAGGTCACTGTCCAAGTGTCCACCTTTCCTCATTTCACCATGAAATCTTTTTCTTACCAACCAATCCATCCACGCTCAATGGTGCAATTGAATGTAAACCGTTGCTCCTTTTACCCAAAGACTACTACTAGGACAACTCTCTACCAATGTCGCTATTGTATCGTGGGCAAAGAAAGGTGTAATTTTGCTGTAGTTAGACCACACTTAAAATATACAGCAAGTGTTTGAGAACATCGGGAAAGGGTTTATTGAAGAACCAGATGTGAAGGTTTCAAATTTACTCTAGATATGAATAACATTGTTAATTGGCATTAGAAACAGTGAAACCCTGGATGAACTTAGATAGGAGCCCCCGGAATATCGAGAAAGCAAATGAGCTTGATATTCCTTGGCCCTGTTCTACTACCTCTCGTCAAACATTTTCTCCACGTGAAAACTGATTTGGACTAGCCCTTTCTTTGATAACTATCATGTAAGCCAAACGACAGTCTGTTTTTAGTTGGAGAATCTAAACTTGCCGTAAACATCGTATCAGTCTAAAGGCCACGTCATCTAACTGTTCAGTATGCATTAATACTCGTGCCTTAGAAAGGAACTGGGGACACGAATTAAATTTCAGACACTGGGTTAATAAACTTAAGAATTCTTCTCTGCACCGTTACCGTCAACATTTCAGAAAAATGAGCCAAACAAACGCTATTGTAAACACAGTGAAACACTTATCACTCATTCACGCTAATTATGAGTGCAACGAAATTACGATAAGTTACTAGTTTCCCTGATAAAACTATTAAAAATACGCCATATACTCCTATTTTTCAATTATAAATATAAAAAAAAGATCGGTACCCAAACACCCCGAGCCGCATGCAAGGAGGGTATGAGGTTGATTTAGCTGTGGGTGCACAGGTGCTCGCCCCACTGCACATATGCTCCGAAGGGGCAAAGGGATGCTGGTGGATTGGAGGCATCTTGCACCGGTGAAGGACCCCTCGTCGTCCGAGGTCTGAGAGGTCCAATACGACTCCCTCCTTGCTGCAGCTCCCATCTGCATTTAGATGGGTACATGAAGGCTGCCATTTACCGACATTGCCTGGAGGTGGTGTGAGGAGGACTTCATTATTCTGACGGAATAATGTGGGGATGAAGAGAAACTTCTGCATCGGAAAGGCATGATCTCCTGACTTGTGGTCACGGTACTTGTATAAAACATTATAGCGGGACTGGAAAATCACAAAAATATTTGGGTTATGATTTCAAAAATGCTGATTGACGCAGTGTGGTATAATTTCTTTTATCGCTCCGGGATAACCTCTCAGAATAAATAATGGATGATTTGATTTTACGATAAACGAATTTCAAATGATATCCCTGGGGAAATTTATCCTTATTTATAGGCAAAGAGAAGGGAAGACGCCTTCTACCTACGCGGCAGATAGAGCCGTGGCAATCCGAATTCTATTTCGCAGCAGGTTTAGGAATTTAAATGAATTATATGTTCAAATAAATTTGGTGTTCTGGATTGATAAACCGTTGGATAGGCACTGTTGGGTCCTAAATATTTGAAATTAGTTCACGTTTACTATATTTATCAATGCACATACAATTTGCGGTCGTGTTCATTATTGCCGTATTATCTACCATTATGAGGTAAATGTTAAAGACTTTTTTTGGTTTTCATCTATTATGAAGACGTTTTAATCCAAGGGGCGCAGGAAAAACTTTTTTCTCGCAAATAGCTCCATTTGTTTACGAATGAAAAAGAAGACAGAAAGCATTACCACGAGCCCGTCCTCAACCTTGGGAATGATGTTGATCTTGCTCCCTGTCTGCGGTGGAGACTTTCCTCCATGTTCCTTCGATCGTCGGACTCGGGGAATAAAATCCGAGCTGGTGAAGGCGAGTGTGCAAATACCAACCGCACACCCTTATGCACCCAGTGAGGTTGCCGAAGCTATTAAAAACGTTGCTTATAATGCCCGGGTCGTTCCTTGAGCAAAATTTTCCCCCGCTTCCCAACCCTCACAAAATTCCTTTCCACAGCATAACCTCCCAACGCTCATTCCTCCCAACCTTCCTCCCCGTCTGTCTACACTTCCCCTCCCATCTCTTTGCTTAAGCGAACCATCCGGCGTCTCCCGAGATCTTGCCTTCGAACTTTTCCCATTCTCTCCCCCCTGCCTTGATATCCCTCAATCGCCTAACCCCTCAACGATAGTGAGCCACCCCTGACTCTCTCATTATTCCTTCACTTTCATCCACCATTCCTCCCCCGTCATCCAACTCTCCTCCCCCTTCATCCATCAGCCACGTAGCCAGCCGCCACGTTAGGTAGGCACCGTCATCGTGTCACGCTCCCCGTTTTTCTCCGCATACTACACCACACTCCCTGTGTCGCGCTCGGGTCTTCCTTTGCCTTCCGCCGCACAACCCCCACGTCGCCACGTCCCAGTTATTCGGGGTGACTCGCGCCTTTTCTCCTCAAACCTCCCCCACTCCTGTAAGTCTTCGGGAGAAAGTTGCCGAGGGGGCGGTGGGGAGGGAGATGGGTCGGGGGAGACCGCCGACCGACGCCGCTATCCCCATTTTGAATCATCAGCCGGAAGGAGAATGAATTCGACTTAAAAACCTTTCGCGCTCTCGGATTTTGAGCGCGGGGTCTCCTAATTACAGGGTGAAACTGGGATCCAAGTTCGTCCTCGAGAGTTGTGGCCTCCTCCCTCTCTCCTGCTTTCGCTCTCTTCCTGAAATATTCTCCCCATCAAATGTTCCCAGAGCTAAGTAGTGAAAAGGGCGAGCACGATCCGGCGACGTGATTTTAATTCGTACTTTAATCATTACAACTGGATCATGGCTGTGTTTTAATAGGCTCCTCAAACGCTTTTAGGAGTCCCAGTTTCAGAAAAAATATGGTATGAATTTTAGAATGCATATATGTTTCGCTTTTGTGTGTCTCAGGATCGTTTTCCGTGATTTCTTTCCACATTCATAGAAGCTATTGAAAGCAAGCTGGTTAACTACGACTCAGAAAGTTCTGTGCAAAAAATACGCCCTTCAGGATATTCCGTAATTTTTATAGCAGGAGAGAAGGTGTTAGGATCAAAATTTATCGATGAAAATTTTTTTACTGTAGAAAGACGGTTCTGTGAGCAGTTATGACCAGAGGTTAGTGAAATTGGTAGTCGATTATCGCCGGAGGGACTTAAATCAGTTCTGTATCATTCAAAATATTGTACAAAATTATGACTGAATTTATTATGTTTACTGATTAATAATCTTATAGATAATTTTACGACAAACTAATTTTATGTGAGCCATTGCATATTGTCATCTTCAGTTCATGTGTCTTAAGGTTTGCATATTGTGGCAATCACCTTGCTTGAGCCCTCTACCGTGCTTTTTTCTTAGTTTTATTTAACGTCGTACGGTCTATGAGTCTAAATCTTACTCATCACGGGTACTTCCTAATGAGAAGCGTGTTTCGTACACTCCAATCAGGAAAATGGACATGGGGTGAGTCTCTGCGACGCCATATGAGTTGGAGAATTGAAAATTTGCGCGTAAACGGAGGGAATGCGCTGATGACTCTTCGGTGAGGAGTGGACACAAAGATTGGAATGGAATGAGAGCGTTGAGACAATGAGAAAAGTAAAAGAAATTACAGGATCGAAATGAAACCTGTAATGTTAGTCATGAACAGGAAGCGCAATAAGGAGACTTTCTTTCATTGCACAAAATGAACCTCCTCATATTCATACGTGCACTCCCAAAAGAGTTGTATAACACTGAAGCAGCTGGAAAAAAACCGCAGCTGCTTGGAAAAGCTGACAGTATCCAGTAGATTATGGAAAGTTACAAATTTAAACAATCATTCTTGACGAAATGCAAGCTGTGATTGTATCGTATTATACTCTGGCAATGTAAGAGAGTGATGCAAAACTTGAAGGGCTTAAATATGATAAATTATTTTCTACGAGGGTCATTAATGCCTTTGATTGATCGGTGTAACTCAACTTGCAGCATTGGAAGTTGCTCATTTCTCGCTGGAAAATTTTTCACCAAACCGCTCCTTTAGTCCGGTCCCAACGCTTCAGCTGCTTATCATGTTATCACATTGCCTCTACTCGTCTTATTTCTATGGTTTCACGTCGATTTTACTCCAGCATTACAACCTTCATCATGATTGGGTTTTGTGGAAACTGTGGGGGGGGGGAAGGGGAGGACGGGGAGGATGATCGAAAGAAATCTCGGTGAGGTGTACCCCGGTGCGTAAACCCGCCGAGACAACTGCTGGCGCCTTGTTGAGATTGCGTCTGGCGAGTGTGGAGGGAAAGAGCCTTGATTGTTTGGGGACACGCGAGGTGGCGCGGAGAAGGGTGCGACGAAAGAATCGGTCGGCATGGAGGAGAAGGGTGAGGGCCGACGGACGGAAGGGGTGATCGAGGGCAATTCGGCGACGGGTTGCACGAGACGACTCTCTTGAGGCTGAGAGCCCTTCTGACGACGCGTTTCCTTGAATCAATGCGACAGAACACCTGCTCCAAACGCATCCTCTCAATTTCCTTGTAACTGCTACGGGAGCGTTGATACGAGGATGTGACCTTTTTTTTACTATTTAATCAACATTTACGGAATATCGTGCCAGCCACCATAAGGGTGTCTGACACAAGGTGATTCCACACCAGGCATGCAACGCTCGTCCTAGTTCATGATCGAATGTCACACGATTCTCCGGCCTCTTGGGCGTTGACCGGAAGCAGGGAAAACAACGGCACGACCGAAACAGAAACCAGGATAGTGCTACATTGAAAATCACGGCGTATACGAGATAATATACTCTTACCGTTTAATATGACTAATTCTATTGAAGCACAGATACCTGAAGATAAAATTTAATGTAGAAGAAATGTGGGGCATTTCAAGCGGGATGAGGCTATAGTAATGTCGCACAATTCCCCGGCCTCTAGAGCGATGACAGAAAGCAGGGAAAGCAACGAAAATAATAACAAAAACATTCTTAAATATAAGTATATAGTCAAGTCTACCGAGCAAAAATTGGCCATTTTATCAGACCGAGACACTCACGTTGACATGTGTAAGTTATTCCAAAATGAAAGACAATTGGAACATATAATTAATTGGCATCAAATTTTGAGTTGAAAAGTGAAAAAATATGTAAAGTGGCTAAAAAAGAAAGCCACATATAGTTACCACAAAAATTAAATTAAAAATTCCCACAAGTTGCTTCTGTGGTCCCTTATCGGGCGTGGCAAAAGGATACTAATTTAAACTTTCCGGTACTGCAATCCACCTCTCAAATTTTATGCGTGTGATCGAGCCTCTCAGAATGATCTGTACTTTCTTGTTGGGGAGGCATTGCAGATTTATAGCTATTGAATGGAGTAGATGTACATGAAAATTAATGGAATTAGCAACATAAGTCAGTAAAAACGAAGTCACATGCAGAAACATTGTTATAAACTACATGTCGAAAGAACCTTTCTCAGCGGAGCATTCCGCATTTTCTTCAAACACGTTCCAAGTACGGAGACTTGAATTGCTCTGGCTCCAATATAATGGACACAACCCTGGACGATGAAGGTACATTTTAAATGAAAATTTCTCTCCAGATCTGTTTTATTGCTTGATCCTGAGTCAATTTATTCAACTCTGTATATTTTTCCTACCGCCGGCGGTATTCATCTAATGCTTTGCCAGGCCAAGGCTGTTTGCCTAAGCTTTTCCAAGGGTCCTCCCACAATGGAGTAATGGGCTGAAAATGCGTTATCATTTGTTACAGGGGAAGGGGAGTTCTGACGCAGCTGCCAGTTTCCCATCATCAATCATAGAGATGGCCATCATAGTAGTTAAAGTCAATTAGGGAAACTTAATGTATCGTAATTATAGTGGCAAACGTTGAATCAGTGTATTTCATATCTCTATTAGTTATCTGCCCGGTAGGGGTTAGGAAGGCAGAAAATCAACTGTTGTAAGTTCAACGGTACCATTCTCGTTGTATAAACTCAAGATCTAGAAAAAGTCGTTACCATTCATATACTTGAAATTCGAATAGTTTAAGAAAGTAAAAATAAATGAGGGAACTTTATATTTGATCCCTCCCAGAAATTGACTTTTCCTCATTTAATCTACATGTCCATCATACCCTACAAGCTATCTCAAGGGTGTGTGGCAGTTTACACAGACATCAATAGAGTTAAGTTAACGTAGTATGATAGCGATACTAACAAGAACCAGCAGAAACTTGCAAAAAGGTGGACTTTCACCAACGTACATTTTACTATTGTTAGGCTACCACTGCTTTTTGTATCAGTGTATTTTGCAGATCCTTAAATGCACAATATTGACGAATGGTTCGAGGCTTTTATCCTGCATCATCATCATAATTGATTATTCAATCCTAAGATTAGTTGAATGATTCATGGCTGAATCTTCTAAGGAAGTTAGTGTGGTGGTATCTTTGTTGTCTTTCACACCGCAGAACCCCGGCTGATTCCGTAAACTTCACGCTCGCCCGTAGCTGTGTCTGTTGATACCGGTCCGATCTTCTAGATCTGCGCCATTATAGCTTTCTGCTGAGACTGCTGCCTCTCAGTGGCGGGTGTAAATTTCAGTTCGGGTGGCATGTAAAAGTTAAAATATATATTCCTACATTAGTTGGTAAATCAAGGCTCTTTATGCTCTATTTTTTTAGGTTCTTCTTCAAATTGTTCTTCTCTTTGTGACACTGATAAATGTGTATTTAGATGCACTTCATGTATTTGTTAACAATTTCTCTACCTAAACCATAGCTATGTGAGACCAATGCTTACTCCTATATACCGACTTGTCTGACTATGCCTGAAATGTGTTTTACATTACTTATCTCGCCTGAACTAAAAGGTCTTCTTAGCTAACATGAAGCCAGTTTGCTATGATATATTTTAGATAACGGTCAATGCAGCAGTATTGAACGAGGATGGATTTCAATTTTATCATTTTTACATTAAAATTCCGTATCCACGAAGGAAACCACGTCTGATGGCATTAAAGTCTTAATCGTGTAATCGTCTTACTACAGGCTATGTATGATATTTGTACAAATGAATTTACACTCAAAAATATAAGTGATTATGAGAGTTCACGTATTCACTCATTGTTGTGAGGATTTATATGACTTGCGTTCTGTCACACAATTTTTAAAGTACGAATTTTAGTTCCCAATGGCGGTTGATATTGCAACTAATGAAAGGGAAGCTGAGTAAATTGACTAGGACCAACGAACAGAGCTGGTAATGTAAAAAAATTCTCCTCACTTTGCTCAGACGATAGTTTTTTCCGTTTTTTTCTTCCCGAGTGCTACACAAAAGCGTCTGGAATAATTTCCATCTTTTGTACCCATCCCCGCGTGGCAAAGCAAGCACGTGGAAGAGCGAGTGACGCGACCTCTCTCACGCGACTAGAAAAATCGTACGATCTTTCACCGTAAACTCGAGACATGCGGACGTTTTTTTTGCCTTTTTTCAAATAATAAATAAGGAGGGTCGCGTAACCATAAATCGTCAATTTCACCACTTGCATCTCAATGTCCTCTCGCAACAAATCTTCCAAGCGATGTTTGATGCGGGTGGAAAAAGGGAGGCGAAATTATCTAAAAAGAATGGAGGTTGGTGGGAGAGGGCAAGAGGCATGTGAACAGAGACTGGTGGGAGGTGAAGAGGGCTGTTTGTCTTTAAGGGGAAAGGAAAATTGGAGAGCGAAATGGAAGAAACCAGAAAGAAGATACCTGGAGCAAAAAAAGGTTATTAGCGAAAAGTTGAATATAGCAGGAGTCGGGTACCGGCAAGACGTCCTGCTCGCGAATGACGAGTGAAAGGAACGACTGAGATACAATGCCGTGTACGCAGTGCATGCGACACGCAAAAAAGTAAAAGTTTAACGTAACGGAAGAAACGAGAAAAAATGAGAAATTCGAGCGAAGATGGAATTGAGGTTGGGACTGAAATGTTTTCCTGCCCATGGTTTCCCATCGCGAGGAAACAAAAATAGGGCTGGGAGAGAGTGAGTGTGAGAGAGAGAGAGGGAGAGAGAGGGAGAGAGAGAGAGAGAGAGAGAGAGAGAGAGAAAGGCCATGAGGAAGTATTGAAAGCAAGGGTTCTGTTTTCCCTTGTCATGTACCCCTCTCATTCCTTCCTCTCCTCACTCTCCCCTGCGGGGCCGACGTCTTGGATGAAGAACCCACCCTTCCCCCAAGTAAAACCGTGCAACTGCACTTCCGCATTCCCGAGAAGAACTCTCGAGGCTTATGCGGATATCTCGAAGTAAGTGATTACGCAGCCACGCGGAAAATTCTCGAGCCGAGAGAGAGAGAGCGAGTGGGGAGCATAAGAGAGACGGAGCGTGGGAAGAAGAATTTTTGGAAATGGAAGAGGAGAGAGAGAAAGAAAGATGGGGGAAGATACATAGTCGGAAAATTGCCGGCGTTCGAGGGTGAATGGAAAATACTCTCAGGTTGGAGTCGAGATAAGTGGAAGGAAAGGAGATGAGGAGGAAGGTGGAGCAGAATCAGGTTTCCGGACGATAGGTGAATACGGAATTAAGGCTCAGGGATAGAGGGAAAGAGAGAGGCGAAGGAAAGAAGTCTGGGACAGTGGACGCGGAGGAGCAAAATTTCCGCACGGACCAGAATGGGAGTGGAAAGGACGTGGAAAGAGAAGTTTGGAGACAGAGAGAGATCAAGTCATGGTTGACTGGATAAAGAAATGAAAAAGAGTGCGGTGTAGGTGTATTCGTGAGGAAAGCTAATATCACGGTGGTTGCGGGAGGAGAAAAAAAACAAGACCTTACTGGTGATTCGTTTGTATTGATGAATAGAGTGCAAGCTACCCATCCTGTGGGACCCGCTTCAAATTCCGGCAGTGCTGGAGATTTTTCAGTACTTTCCCGATCCCTGCTTGGGTACTGGCGGAGTGCACTTTTGTTGCCGTACTGGAAGCGTCGTTTGGGACTAGAAGAGTGGAACCTTAGTACACTTGGCTATAGAATAGGCCAATGCCAATGCTTGGCTTTTCTCCTCCCGGACGCAATTCCCTCTGTGCTCTTTTCCTCATCATAGTACTCACCATTTCCTAAAGGAGTAAATGATCTCAGCTGTCGGTCGCACCAAAAATTAACAAAGAACGAATCTGCGGGTAATCGGAAGAGAATAAAGCAAAGGCAGAGTTATTGAGTGGACAAATGATACAATGACCGCAATCCACCGTATTTTTAACCATTTCCTTACCGTAAAGTTTATGGTTGAGTAATAGCTGTTTAGGAGACAAAATATCTTTAAAAAGAAACGAATACTAGTAAGTAATTTCCGATGCGAATATTATATCTCGTTTTATTTGTAGGAGTCTAATCCCAAAATTATGGAATATAAACCAAATTTAGCAATACACTCGGTATTTGAATAAGCGCTTCGGTTGGAAATTTTGAAAAATTGTGTAATCTTTAATTCACATTTCCATCAATTGCAGGAGAAAATTAGTCTTCACCTTTAAAAATCGTCGATCTTGCAGATTTTCTAGTATTATTTTTGTCCTTATTTTTATCCTTAAATTGCCACATTTGAGAATATACCATAGGTTATAGTTGGGTATGATTAAACAAGTAATACCACTGTCCTTTTTTTCACTTCCAAATATACAACTCGTCAAAAGTTTCTGAGTAGGTAATAAGTTTATTATCTTGACTTCTTAGAAATTGGCAAAAAAATGGTACGTGCTAGCATTGATCGTTGCGTAATACATCATGTGGAGCCAGCAGTATATACTCTGTGACATATTAGAGTGAAAGAAAGGAAACTAAGAGAAAGAAGAGGAAGAAAGGAGAAGGTAGATCATGGATGAGAAAGACAGGAAGAGGGAGAGTGGGAGAAAGATTAGAAGCGATTGGGGCGGAGTTGTGATGAAACAATAATCTGCTTGGGCTGCAACATAGGAAGAGGGTAAGAAAAAAACTAAAAGCCCTCGGAGATTATATTCTTCTCACGGCGTGGATGCTGTTATCCTTCGTGCTGCAAGCTAAGTTGCAGCAATCAACTCATAAAGTTGCGGAGTAATGTAATCGGAGTCGCGGGGGGATGAAACTTTTGCTAGTTGCGAGAACCTCTTTATGTCTTTCGTCGGCTTGAAACGATTCTATGACTGAGGCCACCTGTCTTTATGTGAGGTGGTATTAGACTCAAGTAAACGTGGTAAAATGTCGGAAGTGGGTATTAAATGGGTGAATCAGGATAGAGTTCATTCAGTTACCTTATCTGATAAATAGTAAGAAAGTAATCAAAGGCACCTTACTTCTCACCAGGGCCTGTATAACGTGAAACGTGAATGATTTAAAACGTAATCGCTGGGTGTTGCCTATCAGCAGCTATTCCATTGTTTTTGTTACATTTATGGTTTCGACGAAATTGATGAAATAATAATGCCTGAACAGTTGATAAAGTTAACCGGATAAAATCTGTTTTAAAGAACTCTCAATTTTTCTCCCATAAATTGCTTATGTAATTAGATTTCTTCGAGTAAATACTATGCTCATTTCTTGTCGAGATTGAATTTAAAGTGTAAAATAAAATGGGTGCTAGTTACATGTTTCGACAAGGTGAAGATTTTGAGTAATAATACGCTAATTGTTAACTATTTTCCAGTCCATGCTTTTTTATTGAAATAAAGAGTCGTTAATGAAAATCTATATGTCGTTCTCGGCGATTTAAATCCGTTTAACGATAACGGATATCTTATTAAATTTGGGAGCGTCTTAGCGTTAGCATTATTATCACCTGTTAATTTTAATTCAGCCGAAATTCCTGACACAACCACAAGCTAATGGTATATACTGATGTGTATCCACAGCCAAAAGACTTCGTAGCTGAAAGAAATGAAACTTGAATGAAGTAGGAAAAGTTGAAGTAAGAAATTGAGAAAACGCTTTAGAAAGGAAAACCGCGACGACCGCTGCCAGGATGTTAGCAAGAGAGGCAATCTTGAGGTTAGGAGCTTGAGGAATTGCAAATGTCGCGTAACTCTAAATCACATTTAAAAGTTTCCACGGCAGTCAGAAAGAATTGGACTGGAATCCTATGGGTGAGGGAACAGCCCAAACTAAAAAGGTCGTATAAAAATTCCCTGGGCTTCAATTCAGATGGCAGAGCGTTTTGAGGAGAATGTAAAATGTTACTGGTCCGAGACTTACATAGGGTTTGGAATAAGATTTTTGATTTGGTGATCGGATTAAGTGTATTGGACGAATATTAAAATGAGGATTCAGGGGACTAAAACTTTTATCTCTTGCTTAGTTGTAGTGACTATGTGAATAAAAATGAATTTATTCATAAATGACAATGTAACTGTATAATTTCTGGGAATATGCTCCGATAGATGACTGCAATGAAGGTATTGACAATTATAAGTGCTTTCGTATGCACAACCGCTAGCTAACTGGAGATTCTTTACATGTGCGTAACTTCAATATCAGAGTAAAGGCCTGGGAAGAGAGGGCATTAAAAGCCATTACATGAGGTTTTAAGCGATAAGTTATCGATCCATTTATATTCTCAAATTCTAAATTTTAGCTATGCTGAGGAATTGACTTGAGGCTAAGATCATCCAAGATGTTAGATTTTGTAAATTGGTACTTAGTTGTGAATATTTTAAAAAAATCTTGCCGGAATTTTATGATGTTTGAGTGTACATGTTAATCCCGTGGAACTTCCTTACATACAGCTAGAGAATAAGAAATTATGAAAAACATATATACACTGCTAATTGTGCATTCATGCAATTTATCCGACTCACTCGGGAGAGATTTGAAAGAGCTAAATGGAGTAAGGGATGATAAATGACTGGGGTCTTGTATAAGCTATGATAAAATGAAGTGAAGCTGGTATTTTTAAAACAAAAAAATGAATGAGGAACTGTGAAGGGGGGGTATACTCTACTAAAACCGGAATAAACAATCCACTAACTCTCAGAATAACGAGTTAGGCTTTGGGTAATTATGGTTAAGGATAACAGTTGTTTCAGGTCGGGGACATTTTTGGCTTTCCATAAACTACTCTTTATTTCTTCATGTTGGCGGGAAAAGTGCCTTATGAAGAGAGCCATTATTTCTTACAGATTTATTCATATTTTTAAGTGGAGCAAGCCAGCGAAGAACACCAAACCAATTTTGTAGGACATCTTTTTTGCTGCGAGGAAATATTTTGCCGCGAAATATACTACCTTACTCCAGGAAACTACTATACGCGACCTGCGTGTATTTCCATAAATAATAACGCTATTATCCTTCCCTCTCTTCTATTGGATTATATGCGCAGTAGTGCTCTCGTCCTAATTTATTCCGCAAAGAAGAATACGGGAAGACTTACTTAGCGAGCGGCGGGAAAAAGTTTGATTGTGAAAGAAAGATATCGCGGGAATTGCAAGTATTACCGTTGTCGGATGGGGAAATCTGATTAAAAGGGAAGGGGGGAAAGAATAAAAAGCTACTGGCGAGCGGACGGTGGAAAAAAGTTTCCTGGACTTTTCCTCTCTCGTAAGAGGGGCTCGACATGTAATATGGCGAGGAGGGAAAAAAATGAAGATGTATTTATTCTTTTCCCGCAGCCAACTCACGTCTCCTTTCGCTCTCCAACACATACACACACACTCGCCCAGGAAACCATCTCGCGCTGTGGGTGTTAGATCCAGGAATGACATTGGTATGGAGGCTATAGGGGCCCGAGAGAGAGGAGGAGAGAACGAGTGAGAGAGGGGAAAAAAGAGTCAGGGGAAAGCTAAACGCGACTCGCCAGTGTATTTCTTTCTCGAGATCGTTAAAGAAAACTTCAGCGGGTCTCGTCGCCGAGGAAGAAGGCGGTGAGGTGGGAGCAAATATGAGAGAGGTAAACTGGGTAGAGGAAGTTGGGCTCTTAAGCTTGGAGGATTATCCACGTGGGCATGATGTTGGTAATCAACTGATGAGTGCCTAAGTGGTCCTGGGGATGGCTCAAGAAGAAAAGGGAAGAGGACAACGGTCGCTAGCGGGTCGGCCGAGAGAGAGAGGGAGATTAGATTACTCTTGCCATACGGAAAGGAGGTCAAATGATGCGCAAGGCACAAGACATTGAAGCTCGCCTTCAGTGAACCTGTATCCTCTTAAGTGCCGTTTTCTTGACTTTACTCGAAATATGAGAGCCAACGAACAAAATGAGGTAATTTTTGCATGTAAAATAGGAATTGCGAGCAGCTCATTTCAGGATCATTTCAGAGGTGAAGGTAACTATGTCACTATGATAATGATGCGGGAAGACGGGTTCCCAAATTAGGGTTTACTTAATGTCTGCAGTTCAAAAGAAAATGAAACTTTAATGAAAAACATTACGCTGTCCATCGACGTCACATAATCGTAATTAATTTATTAACGAGTTCTTAAACTTAAAAAAAGAAAACGTATTCAGTGAATAAAGCTTCTTTAGTAGAGTGCAATTAATCATGTGCATTAAATTTCGATTACTGAGATAAATTATAATAACAGCGAGTTCAGTTGTTTCTTTGTTCCCCAGCACCCGTCAAAAACGAAAAATACCCTTGTGAATCATAACTCTGTGAAGTGTCACTCGCGCATTACGGAGAGCCTACGTGCCGAAGCTAGATTCTGTAAATTCTCGCTGGCAGAGAAGTAGAGTGAGATGAATGACTCAAATGATCATATCTTAGTTTTGGACTTAATTGGTCGTTATTTCCGACTATCACAAGTCATATTTCATGGCAAGTGCGTACATAGAAGTTTTACAGTGAATTTTATGTATGCGCCGAATGATGTGATGAATCAGAATTTCAATTTATGCTTTTAAAGCCTTTTACACAAGTACACAGAAAATATTTTGCCCCACATTTTTGCTTGCTCGTGTTCAACTAAAGAAACGACTAAATTTAGTGCTGAGGAAAAACTAGAATAAATAAATCTATTCCGTAAAAATTTTGTTTTTAACCAGTCGTTCATTCTTACCGCGTATTAAATTCTTTTCAAATAACCCCATAAATTTGACAGAGAAGTGGTGCATAGTTGGATGGGAGTATTCTTGTAATTGAATTCTAACTTTGTATGGATAAAAATTGATTTATGAATTATTTCCATCAGACGCTCTCAAGCTTCCAAATGTATACCGTTTTGTCAAGTGATATATCTGAATATTTCTGCGGTGTTATCACTTATGTTTGATCGGAATGTGTTCGTAGAGAGTCCATATGCATGATATATTACCTCTTTTTAAGTTAATTACTTAAATTTACCTATTCGACCATAAGCATTGCCATGGAATCACTCACGATATCAACCCAATGGCTCTGCTTTCAGCTCATCAACTGTTTACCTTGTCAACCCAAAATGGTCGTTTGCGCATTCGAATCGGCTTCAATATATTTGTAGTCTATTGTGCTTTATGTATCCACCCGTTCCTATGCATAACCAGTGCGGCGACGGAAGCCAATTAAGCTCTGGTGCCGTAATTGATGCTGGGGGCGAAATCGTTCAACAGAGAACCGGACCGTTTTCCTCGCATGTATACCTTCGCGTGGGACGGAGAAATTAACGGTGGGTAGGGGAAAGGGGGGGTAAACCAATCCAGTAATTCGGCCATTCTCCCCCACTTGATATCAAGGAACTCACTCTCCACCCCACGGGTTTTGTGGAGCGATCAACAGCGGCAGTTGCGGTGGAATGGTTTGAAAGCGTCACGGTCTTGCGTCCGGGCCGACTCAAAGAGGAGGGGGAGTAGGACTAGCAAGGTTGAATGGCGGAGAATGGGTGCGGCGGCGGCGGCGGGTGGGCATTAAAGGCTGGGCGAAGTCAGGAGGGAAGCGGTGAGGTGTCTCTATCTCTTTCTCTCACTCTCACCCTCTGCCTTGCTCTTTATGCGAACAACGATGCGGAGAAAGTGGGCGGGCAGGCAGGCGGGTTGGGGAGAGAAAAGCCAGCAAGGAGCTGCGAGGGCTGGCTTGAGGAGGAGGGAGAGAGGTTGACGGCCCTCGGCTGAGGAGGAGGCGACTTGGGGTTGGGGGAGCGTGTGGCACTCGCACAAAACCCTCCACCTCTATTTTTCCCCCCCTCCACCCCGTCCTAGACGTCACCCTCTTCTCCAACTCCTCCAACACACAACCCCAAAGTCGCACCCCTGGACGCTGGGTGGAGCTACTACAATACTTCCAGGGCTAATCTAATTGCACAAGTTCTGACGCCGGGGAAAGGATGTTGGAGTGGGACGGGGAGTTGGGAGGGTTGCTGGAGCCATGGGCGGGTGTTCACCTCCTCCCTCGCGCCTGCCGTGGTGGTGGTGGTGTGGTGTGTGTCCCACGAAAGATGACAGAGGCAGAACGGAGCGGCCGACGGACAATGGGGAAGCGAGAGGAAGATAATGAAGGAGGAGTGGGGTAGGTGGTGGCGGGAGTGGCGGTGGGCGTTGCGGAGGCGGGATTCCCCCGGGACGCGTACAGGGTTAAAGCGAGCGTTGCGGGGTAGGAGAGTTTAAGAGGTTGAAAGAGGGTGGATGAAGACTTAACGGAGAGAAAGAGGGAAGAAATTTATGGGAATGCTCGTTGAAAAAATTACTTCGGAGCGGGCCCAAGGTGTTTCAGCGTGTGCCTCGAAATCGTCTATGTGACGCTCACTTCCTCAACACCTTTTGCTTAAAGGGGGAAGCGATGATGAATTTATGCGGCAAAAGTTTCCTATCCCCCCAAGTTTTTGGTCACCATTGTTCCCGGGGTAAAATAAACAAAAGGGAGGGGTGAAGAAACTCCGAGATAGGTAAAACAATGCGCCTCAGATTAGTTATGAAAGTTTACCCCTTGCGTTTGCATCTTATTACTCTTTAAGCCGGATATGACTCTCAAAACAAGGTGTGTTCCATTTTCATGAGTTCGCATTATCGTGAGGAGCAAAGTCGTTTTAAGCTTCAGCAATCGAGTCAGGTCTTTGAAGTGCACGCTAGATTATGTACTTCACGATGAAGTCTTCCAAGAATTGCCCTAGGGGCTCCACCTTAGACACTTTTATTCCATTTTTAGTGACTTATAACGCCATAATGTAGTAGTTATCTCAACTTCATTACAGTAACATCGAATAAAGTTGCCTTAGGTGCTCAGAGTTGAGAAATTCGTTTCATGGCTGCGGTAGGTTGGCATGAGATTAGAGTTTCTGTCGTCATGTCATCATAAGGTCAATCGTTATTCTTGTATAGTTTTTTCATACCTCCATCTTTTCATTTTGGAATAACATTTTTACTTCTTTACCGTAAATATTATAAATTGTTGGAGATAATATCGGGGATACTTGAATGACTCCTGCGTGCCCCAAAACGCCTGTTCTATAGGTTTACCACTCTGTGTGCTGGAGTTAATCTTTTATTTCGCCTTTCGTGTTTGTTCTTCCCTCTCTGCCAATGGGTGAAATTCCCTGCCAATTCCAGTGGTTTCTGAGTAGACTGAGTGGCTTGGTGGTCTAAGTATCCTACATCCGACATTGAAAGGTCCGTGGCTCGATTCCTGGCCCAGTTGAATTGTTTCCACTTGGAATTGGCCATCACTATTGTGTTTGTCTATTTATGTGTTTCGTATCCACTTTCTTTCTCCTCCTGTCTGAACGAATTGTTTATGGCATAATCCAAACTCAGTTCTTCCAACCATTCCCGAGAAGTTTGCCTAAATTCAATTGCCACACCCATCCCGATAAATTTACTCCCGTGGGGCGTAACTCGCGGCCCTGGAAACGAAGCATGGGTTTTCGCTGCAGATTTTATGTTTCGATGATACCATAAATGCCTCGTATATCGACCCCTCTCTATAATCCCGCTACCAAGCGATGCAATTAGACACGCGTTATTCGTACACACGCTGAGCCCATTCTGTTTGGATTTAATGGCTATTTTCTGCCGCGGAGATTCCTTTGTCGTGGAAATCGTGCGAGTTTTCGTGAGCATCGGGTGGAAACACTGGAGGGGAAGAAGGGATAAGAGAAGAGGGATGGCGGTATGAATGTGTATTGCAGGCAGTGTATGCAGCTGCATTTATTATTAAATCTATTTTAAGATACGTCTTTTATTACTATGCCATTATTTGCTGAGTAAATTTTCTCGACCTACTATTAATTGAAATATAATTGGAGGGTGAGGATTTAGAGGTAAAAACAAGCCTAAATATGATGGATGTTTGTTATGGAATACATTTATTTATAAAAAAATATAGCTTATTCTTAGATTGGCCTTTTTAAGCGAGTGATATTGATTGAATTTTATTGGTGTCGTTTTTAGTCAAACGTTAATATTATCATAATTCCATTAGTTCCATTCATTAGAGAAATTTTTAGAACGAAAAGCTAAGGGGAATTAACCTTTCTGAAGAAATTTATTTAAGTTGAGTCAGGGCGTGAAGTGAGATCAAACGAGGAGTAGATAGAAATCAAGAAAACGAGTTGGGAGGTAGAAAACGAGGAGTTACTGGAAATATGTCGAGTAATACAAGTACAGATGAAATGAGATCCCAGGGAAAGTGAAAGACTGAGTTTATCTTGCCATTAGAAATATGCGTCTCTGCTTACGACACGGAAAAGATAAATATGACAGGATATAACTTCATTAAAATCGGGCAGTTTTGGTCAAGATGAAATTTATTTCTTGGTATATCTACGATTGAGCTGCTGGGATATTCCAAGAACGGATATAATCTCATGCATCTTTGTGTACTTGAGTTTGAGGGAAAATAGGTAGGGGAGAGGGAAAATTCTTGGTATGAGATTGCGGAATAGCCACCGAAGCGGTACAAGTCTCTGTGCCCACTCAATAGGAAAGGGATGTGCTCAAGGGCCAAGAATATTGGAGATAGAGGGGTAGACTGGATAGAAGGAGCAGGGGAGAAAAGGGATGCGAAGGACAGGGTAAGGGATGAGGGGGGGGGGCGCTGGGGTGCCCTTGGGCATTGCGGAAAACGAGACGGACTTAGGAGACGGGGGGCGGGGCCGTGGGTGTCTCTCGGGGGAATCAGACGGTAGGCAATCGTCACCACCAGTCCAGGGATGGACTGGCGCGGTTATCACGCCGACTCATCCCCGCACACTCACCGTGGAGTTAATCACCTTTTTGACGAACGGGGGCAATAGAGAAGGGGAAGGACCAAAATGTTGGGAGGGGGCTGAGATAAGCGTGGAGAAGGGAAGGATCACACCAGGTTGGATGGTTTTCGGTGGGTTGGTTCAAGGGTTGTGGGACGGTGGACTGAACGGAAAGATTTTACTGATGGAGTGGAGGGGGGTAAGGGTGGCTAGGTGGGCATTGGGGTTTGAAGAGGTCGAAGTTGAAAGGAGTTAGTTAAAAGGGAGTTGGGGTTTGATTTCGGGAGGCTTTGCGGAAGGCTGTTGTACTAAGTCTCGTGCAAAAGCGTGGGGGAGGGGAAGGTGAGGTGGTTTTCCGAGGTTCAGCGAGACTGATGGAACGAGATTCGGGTATTTAGGCTGGTTCATGTTCTACAGACGAACGTAGCTTAACATCATGAATTATGACGGTTGAACTTGAGCGTGTGGGTTAAATAGAGTACGTTCACTCAGTCAACACCAAGTACTCAATGTAGATGAAGTAGCTTCTCACTGCGATGGCTCGCAAGCGATGAGATTTGTACTATGAAATCGATCGCCATCAAAAAAAGTTAGAATGAAACCTAACAGTGGCTCCATAATAAAACTGTCTTGAAATTTGCGCATTAATAGGTAAAAATCCTTCTAGCGACCATAGTAATTGAGTAAAGTACTCAGTGAGGTAAATGTCCATCGGACTACGATAGAAATGACCACAAGTGTAACATCGAGGAACTACCTAAGCGATGAGGTGTAAAGAGTTTTTTTTCGGACTTTAGAGGACCTCAATAAATGCAATGGATACTATGTAAAAGGTTATTACTCTTACTAGGTACACAATGTGAGGTAGTTTTGTTTGATGTATTATGATAATTATTATTAGAAACACATTAGCCCTCAGGAAATAGTGCCTCCCACGATTTTATTGCATGAATAGTATCCCTTATCAGTCAGCAATAATATCTCAACCTGTTATTGTAATTAAGCATGTCTAGTAACGTTTTATTCTTCTGGTTTATGCAGAAACTTTCTCCTACCCTAACGTAGCCATTATCCTGGTTTAATTATTACCTCTCTCAATTCTCTTTGGCTCTTTTTGGTTTTCATTCACGAGCTTGGTAGCGAGCGGAGTTTTTTCTTGAACGGGATAAATAATGCATTCCTAATGCGGAATCACTCCGCACCCCCAACCTTGAAGGCGCCTTACAAGGTACTTCATAGGAAATAGTCTAATGCCTGATTGGTTTGAGAACACGAGCAATTGCATCCTGGGCTTAAAATATGTTCAATGTCACCTTGTCTCTAGGTACACATACCCAAAATGGAGGAAAACGGTTGGAGAAAGAGCTTGGGAACACGGGAACGACAAGGTAGACAAATCAATGCCGTGATCGCGTATAACGGACCTCTTTATAAAAGGGCAATACGCGAGAGATTGGAGCCACTGCGGATGGTAGAAGAGGGACAAACGGCCGTAGAAGGGAAGGGATTACAACGGAGGTTTTCACGCACGAAGGCTTTAAAGACCACCCGAAGCGCATCTGTGGGCAGGAGGGTGGGAATCTATCTTCCACAACCCCTCTCAAAATGCTCCTTTACCCTCCATACCACGCTGGAAAAATGCGGGAGATAGGTGACTGCTTAACCCGTGCCAAGAACGATTACAGTTCCTCCATCTCCTCTACTTTCGTGCTACTGAGGCATGGGCGAGAACTCCCTGGGATATATTTTTATAGAGAAAAAAGGGGAATAATAATGTAAGACGAGTCCTCACGTGTACGTTATTACCTTCCCCTCGGTGAAGTCCATTACGTCGCGCCTTTGCATTTTGGGTAGCGAGGGCAAATTTGTCTTGGCCCTTATAAGGAAAAGAAGGAGGAGAAAAATGAATATATATAAAAAGGAAGTAGAAGAAGGGTGAGGAAAGAAAGTGGGTCCTTGGAAACTCCCTTTGCTCCTAAGATGGATAACATTATCAATTTCACGGGATTTAAGGGAAGGAATTTTTTTTTCCAAGAAGGCTCCTGGCCTGGAATTTTCTTCATTAAAATCTTTGTCGCACCAAAATGAAAAATACAAAAGGGTCTGGCCCATTAATTTAGTGTGAAACGTGTATATTTTACCAAAATGGTGTAAGTTTTTATGAAAACATATGCCCCTTAGGCGATGGTGAGGCGCCTTAAGGGAACTGCGCATCGCATTAAACGGCATCGAACGCACGAAAATCTGTGCATATGGCCAATGTTCTGGAAGCTAGAAAGCTATAAACATTTATTTTGGAGTTACTTATTCCTGTACCATTAAAACTGACATTTTAGGTGCAATAATTTATGGAATTACAGCGTATGAAAGGCATGTCGCAAGCTGCCATGATTTTCTTCGTTATTGCTGGCATACGTTTGTTTTGCTGTATTGTGTGATGCACTTACCTTCCTCATTTTATTTTTGTTTTATTTCCTTGTGAGCTTAATGTCGACAGTATACAACAGACAATATGCTATTCCTCTTCCATCTGATGCCTCTTGGCCGCAAATATTTAGCAGCGCTTATTCGGCAGTTTTTGCGTTATAATCCTCAACGGAATCTGAGTGTTTTACTTTTTATTCAGAAATTATGCAGTTTGATTTTTTGGCTTACTTTTAAGACATTATGGTAGAAAATATAAAGAAAAGTTTTTGAAAATGTCTGAAATTTAACATCAAGAGTTAATTTTCAAGTCTGTGCCTCAAGAAAAGGCGCATTATACCTTTAAGAATTGTATTACTACCATTTCTGAAGTTTTAAGATTTACAGTAACTTTAGCAGTCATTCTAAGAATCTACTGTACGTATCTCATATGATCGGTAGCTCTCGACAAAATTGACAATGGAAAATACTCCAAACAATGCCACTGGAGGAAATTTTTCTGGCAGTGCCGAAGTCATTACAGAAGTATTCCAGGTGTAGAAAAATTATCCTTTTCATAGCCAAAAACACCATTTTCTAGATTTCAGTAGTATAGAATGATACTGCAATGATCCTAATTGGGTATACGGGACTCGGAATGGTTTTGATTATATCTTGAAAAAGTGCATCCTGGCGATTAATTGAGTGGATGACTTGACCTGGGATGCGTCACCCTCTGTTGCGTGACACTGTCGTCGACGACCCGGGAAAATGTCCCTGTGATATGTCTCATTTCTCCAATAGACAGAATCTGGATTTCCCCGCAATTTACACGCAGGAGCCACTAATCTCTCATGACGCCCCGCGGGATTAGGATGATTTATTGGCCCGCCATGTCTTCACGAACACGGCCAATCCCTCCGAAAAAAACCTTTCTTTCTCCATCCCCTCAGAGTGATGCCGCCCCTGCTTCGGGTTGACGAAGAAGTCGTCCGGAAGGTATCCGGGTGAAGATGAGGCGCTTGGGGTTTAGAATGAAGAGAGCGAGAGAGATTCTCGTCCGCTATGATGTCTTAACGGAGCAGCGATGGCGAAAGTTTATTATTGAGTGATGGGAGGACGTTACCCTTCGTCACCCCTTATGTCCCCGGTCGGAGGAGGGGCTTGACGGTCTTCACTAAAGAGCCTCAGGGTTGGTCATTCCAAGAGAAACTTAAGTCTTGGTATTGGCATTGGGAGATTTGCGTTGTAGTCGCTTCGGCTGCAAAGGAAATGCAATTATGTCCCAAAATGGAACCTTGGAAGCTTTCTATTTGTGCTTTTCACTTCTTTAGGGAACTGCGCAGTTGTTATGAATTCATTTCAGACCTTGCGTGCCAGGAAGCATTCTTCAAAATAATACCACGAGCTTTGCTAATATGAAATGGAGAAGAAAAGAAATCCAACAATCATGATTGTTGCTGGCGTGTTAATTTTCAATAAAGGAGTCAAGGATGAATTATGTCAAGTCTTAATTACCTTGTGGAAAAATATTACCTTTTTTAGTATGTAGTTTAAACTGATTTTTTGACCAAATATTCGGCAGTGACTAATAATTGTCAACGAAATGCTTCATTCCAACAGATCACCACGTTTTGTTCTGATACATAATGTTTCATTCGTCGTCATTTGAGGGTACCGAAATGCGGTGACGTGTTTCGATCCATAGATTTCCGTTACATCCATTGGACGGGTGACAACTTTTGATGTGTTTTCCTTACGACACTCAAGTTCAAAATCTATTTTTCAGCATCCTCATCCATCGGAGCTCCTATTCCATGTATTTCAGTAACATAGGACCCGCGATATCTGACATGACACTGTCAATAATCTTCGCGTGCGTGACAATTATACTGAAGCTAAATTTTTTGAGGCGATCTATCGCGATGGTAGAGTAAGATGGAAGAAGGAGCAACTTTACTTACTGCTACTGCCACAGGTCCTTATTTCATTATACGATTTCATTCCTCAGCTCGACATACACTCTACCTCTCTCCATCTCATCCGTAATTCTATCTTACCCCTCACCCACTAACTCTTGCACCTCCCATTTTTCATCAGCCATCCTTTTCCATGACCTTCAATGCCATTTCCAATCACCTATTCCGCCTCACTCTCCTGCAGCACTTTCCTTGAGCACCTCCTCTTTTTTCCACATTTCCACCCATTGAACCATCTTCATTCTCCTCCACACCTATATCTCAATCGTTCGCAGTCTCTTCACAATCTCATTTCTTATATACCCTCCCAGTTCCTCAATCAGCCGCACTTGCTTGTGTTATCTGGGCTGTATGAGAGTTTCGGATGAGTCATGTATCTGTCTTCAAAATTCATATCGCAAAATGGTATCGAATTTTACGTACCGCGCTAACTCCTGCTGATTCTGAATTTACGTCCCAACTGCGAAGTGAGACACGGACTCGAGGAGCAAGGTTAGGTGGGTTGAGTGGTTGAACGAATGAGGTGTGTGGCGGGGTTTGGTGGAATGAAGGTGGGGAGAAGGCAACGTATACTCTCCTCATCCTCCCCGTCTTCCGCAGGGCGATCCATTTCAATTAGGGCGGTCGTTACGAGACTTTAAACACGCGCGGTGCGCCAAGGGCCTTCCGCCCTCGCGCCTCCTCTCGCCATGATGGGGGAAGGCGGATCGTACGGGAGGTAGGAGGAACAAATGAAGCGAGTTTCTGACACCAACAGGGTCCTCCCGAGCTTTCCCTTCAAGGGAGTGAGGTGTTTTTTTTTTGTCGTGGAGGAGTGGGATGAGGTGGCGCGGGGAGGAAGATTAATAAGGCCGTGTTGGGAGGGGCCGCGGAAACGCGGAGGCTGGAGGCGTGCGGATAAAATCATGGGGTGAGGTTTTCGGCGCGCTCGGCTTTGGATGGGAGTCGCGTTTTCTACACCTGCGTTGCACTCCGCCTGCCACAATTGGGATGAGTGTGGTGCAGAGTTGGGTCACCGGCCATTTTTTTGCTTGCGTGAATGGAGAAATTGCTTGATATGTATGCAATTATGTTGCTTAGTTCTAAGTATGCGGAACGTTTCATCACCTTCGTTATTTCAAAGACAACGTTTCACCTTACTTTTAGGACGCTTTTTTAGGTGGAAGTGTGTTAGAACACTTTTTGCTTGTTTGCTGTCGTCTTTGCTATCTTTCCTATCTTTCATGTCTCATTTTGGTTCACCCAATTTTCAAATCTCACGTATTTCTTATAATTTATTTTTCCTTATCCTACAATTCTTATTTTTCCCTTGTGTAATCGCTCTTAGGACATCATAAATTGGTTCCGTGTTCCTCGTTTTGATTGTATTTCTTGGATTTTAGTACGCGATATTAGATACCACAATTCCTTTAGGTAAAACTGTAGATCTCAGAAACTGGACATGGACCTCACCCGTGGACAACATGTAACGTAACAGACTCACGTGATATTAATTTGGCATGCCGGACAGTTGTAGTGGGTCAGTGATAATAGGCGACTCGGGCCGCAGCCGGCGGTATTAACTCGAGTTCGGGGCATTTAACAATTAAAAGCCGATAAGAGGTATTGTTAAAAGGAGAGAGATGATACTCTTTCTCGTGCGGACGAAGTAGACGGACGTGCAAGACTCTATCTCTCTCTCTCTCGAATGTTAGAAGAAACCTGACGATAAAAGGGGCTCTCTCCCTGACAGCCAAAGGAGATAGAGAGAGCAAGTTAATTAAAAGGCACAATTGGATTGTGCAGTGACCAGTGAGAAGAATAGCGTCCAGGGTGTTGGTGTTCGCCTGGAGCCAGGGATACGAGGACTCGGCGAATGTCTTACGGAGACAGCCCGACCACCTTCCACTGTGGCACCATAACCAGTTCCACGTGTTTTATGGCCCGAAAGGGATACTTGTAACTAACTTTAAGAAACATTTATCCAGCAAGCACCCAACGAGCACCCTAAAGTGATCTTAGTAATTTATAACGTGCAATACAGGCACGGTCAAATGTGTTCAATTCGTGCACAAGAGGGTTCAAAGTATATTCATTCACATATTCAAAGATATCTATTATCCTGTTTTACTAAGGTCAAGGGTACTGGCATGAGAATTCTCAATAAGAAGTACAAAGGGCAACTTATTGAAGCGTTTAAATTGTAGCAATTGAAATTCTGTGTCAGGGTATTTTTTAATTTGTCATAAAAATGTGGTACAAGGGAATTCATATGTTGATCTGACGCTTATTTACCGACTAGCCAAAGAAATGAGATAAGAGAAGTAATATCAGCGAGGCGAGTACGTGGAAGGGAAGTGTTCCCGCAAAGGAATTAAAGGAGATTTTAGTTAATGATATCGTGAATGTAAATAACATAAAATAGAAAAGTTATTTTGTTACATTTTGCCGACAGATCATACATGTAACATTTTGGCGACAACGTAAAGATCACGTTATTAAATGTTAGAAACTCATGCAATTTTCCTCTACAAGGATCTTTAAGTCAGGAGCCTCGAGGGCTGAAGCAATGACCGGTAACATGAATGGATGATGAAACGCCATATATATACTCATCACCTACGTGCATACGTTATTTACCACGATCCATCACAAGTGTGTAATGGATCTCATTACAGTTAGTTACTGCTGTGAATGGAAAAGTGTTCAGTGTATTTTTCTTGTAATCTAATTCAAGGGAGCTTTACCGGGGCTCTGTCGTGGAAGCAAATTTTTCGAAGGAAAAAGGAGCATTCAAATCAAATAGCACAAGTGTCTATCTCTCAAACTCTTTCGGGTTAGTCTAATCTGCCGTCGTGGAGCCTTATAACCTCACCGGTGTGAATACTTGTTCCTGTGCCGCCAAGCGCTGATCCGACGGGGAAGGGTTATGAAGTCCTTGACGACTTGACGTGCTTCTCCCCTGGTAAACTTGCGAAGACCCCACCAAAATCAAATAACAGCCCTGAGGGAATGACGAGTCTCTCTCCTCATAGTGACCCATCGTTTTTTCCTTATCAAGTGTGATTCCCAGTTGATAATCGATCAGAGATTAGGGCGAGAATGAGATAAATTTTTAAGCGAGGCTTTTGCCTTTTATGTTTGAAGCTTTGATGTTTGTTGGAAGAAATTTGAAGCAAAACTGTAAAAGTGACCAATTAAAATTTTAAAATTCCCAGTGAATGTTATCAGGTAAAAAATACTAGGTGCATGAAATATCTTGGTGCATGGAGCTTTGATATTTGTTAGAAGAAATTTGAAGCAAAACTGTAAATGTTACCAATTAAAATTTTAAAATTCCCCGTGAATGTTATTAGGTAAAAAAATCCTCGGTGCATGAAATATCAGAACTTCGCTCAGAGCCGTTCTATGTTATCTATTTTACCTAATTTCAAACAAAGCATATCAATTTTCATCGATGAACATAGAATATTATATAAATGCTGTTTATTTCGAGTATTTAAAGCGTCCATTACGTATTGTAGTTTATGTTGCGTGGATTGTGATAGTCTATTTCTGACCAAGCGATGTGCTATTTTTGCTTTGCTCTCTAAGATTATAGTACTACGATATTCAATATTGTTTAATGATGATTTCCTCAATAGCTGAGGTTTGTTTCCTTCTCTTTTACCGAATTATTTTTGTACCATACTTCTCATTAACTTATTTTCTACCATGTACGGGATGCATTAAAGAAACCAAGTATTTTACTTAGTTGATATGGGGACGCGCTAGTTGATATTGGGACACGTTTTCTAAGCTAAGTCATTCTGGTAACCAACGTGGCATATAAGTAGTGTTTTCTGATCGGTTCTTTCTTTCCCACATTTTTTATTTGACTCTTATTTTACTTTTGCCATATAGTCAAAAGTAAAAAGTAAAAATAGCTATTTTTTATGCACATATATAACCCATATTGAGATTTCTACTACAAAGCCCACTTTGTAAATATGTGCCTGAATTTTTAAAGAGGCGGCTAAGGAAGAAGTGGAGAACGGTGTTGTGAGGTGTCTTTTATTGCGATACCAAGCACCACCTATGATAGAGCATGAGAGGTTGCTGCGATGTAGTTCTTTGTTAAAACTCATTAATTTAATTTTGGATTTCATCGAACCGTCCCTTAAGATACCAAATTTATGAGGATTGTACTTTCTCAAGAGTCATTTCGCGGAAATAATTCGATAATTGAGAATACACAAGGGTGTTTGAGTTCGAGAATCCGCGTGTGTTTCTACATTTGTGGTTTGTTACTATTTATTTTGGATCCAGGCCACGGGGAAATAGCGCTAACTTCTGGCAACTATAATTAAACGAAAGTTGGTAGAAAAGTAGAGCATAGGAGGAGAAACCATCGTGAACAATGTTTCACGGCATGAAATGAAGAGGCATTAAAACTGAGGTTTAGAGTGCCAGAAGCAAATTACCGGGTCTGGAAGTTCTATGAGACGTTACTTCGAGGCATGGGTCTGTGTAGAGCCATTGATCATATATGAGGTGTAAATATTGGTATATCAGGTGTAAATATTGTTCGAGCATTAGTGAATCAGGCTGGAGCTTCTTCTCTTTGGGAAGATTTTCTTAATGGTGTGTAAATATACTCCTTGTACCCTCATTTCTTAGCTAACCACCCTTCCCCAGGGATTTAGGGCATTCATTTAAATAGTGTTCTGCAAAGTGAAATTTTATCAGTAAACTTCAACTCACTTTAAACACGAATTTGGAGCATTTTTCAATTAAATAGCCTTTCGAAGTTATTTTGTGGGGTGAGTAACGAAAGAGGTATGTACATATGAAGGTCTCTGTGCTTTCTATAACAATGTGTTTGTCGGCTCGGATGAACACGCGATAGACGTTCATGCAGTACGCTCATCGAGAAATCCTGAAGTCATTCATCGTGGCCATGTATGTTGCCACGAGTTGATAAATTGTAATTTTTCTGAGTTTAACTAACATGGAGCAGTTGAATTTACTATAAGTTATAATGACCATTATTTAGTCTACACGATTGGGGTATAATATCTCCAACGCAGCACCTCAATCAATTACATATTTCAGCGTAGAGGAGATACACCACTGGCTTGATTCCGTGAGTGGCTGGCTTTGACTAGTTTCACCTAAACTATTTTTCATCATTTTTTTGTATTTTTTCCCATAAATAAAAGTGATATTTATAATATAAAATCTGGACTCTTTTAGATTCTAACTTATTGACAAATGTTTCTTAAGCGTTAAAAAATGGTTAAATTTCTTTAAAACGACGTCTTTATATGTACTTTAAATATCAGTAGGTATTTTAATAATAAATTCGTCGATTAAAAATCACCATTTAACAATTTCTAAGCCGAGACTTAATTAGCCTTAGTCTTTGTATGCATTTGCTTTGACAAGCGTTAAATTGTACTTTATGCCGTGCGCGATGTAGGTAATGCATACCAATTGCCCACTTATGAGGATATTCAGTATCTGAAAATATATTCTCTACAGTTGACCTTCGCATTTAATCTTATGTTGACGAGAAAGAAGTTATTTTAAGTACCGATTAATTTAAGTCTTTCAGCGATGAAATAGGATTACAAAGTTTGTGCTGCCTCCCTTATCTGGTGAGCCTGCTTCGTCTTTAAAACTGAGCCCTGGTTGAGTTAGTTGATGCAACATGGAAACGCAATATGGGGAGCTGCCTCATGGAAGCGGTATCCATGTGCTATACTTTTTCGTTTTAGAAAGCACTTCTCTATTAAGGAGCAGAGGGACGTTGCAAGGGCGGAGGAGAGAAACGAGATAGCGGCGAACCGCTCAAAACATCGCAGGCAGTCGCGCAGGGATGCGAAAGTGCATCCCTGGAGCCATCAGTCACGAGCACGGGAGACGCGGATCTCTCCGATATGTCGTTTCACGGGGGAATAACCACACCTCGATGACGACGCGACGTTCTGCGAGAGAAAGAGCGAGGAACAAAATATACGAAAGAAAAAAATAAAGATATCGGCTGGCAACCCGTGCCGCGGAGACCAGATTTTGCTCTCGGGACCCGGAAAATATCGAAAATTTCTCCCCCAGACGGAACTTTGATTTCACGATACGTTTTCCCTTTGCTATCTCCACTCACATTACATGTCGTCCCGCTCCGCTCTACCTCTCTCACCTCCCCTTTTCTTCTCTGTCTCGCCGGTTTAAATAGCGTTGCCGAGACACGTGTTATCCAATGGATGATTCTGGGTTCGACTGGTACTGCTCTGAGTTGGCTGTTTCTGACGGTATCGCAACACTTATAGAAAAAATTCCAATAATAAGGGTAGTAATCGTACTCAATAGCTGGGGCCTCCCCGATAAGAGGGAGAAAAATGGATGGGGAAGTTTAGTTTCGCGTCATAGTGACATGCCCCTGCCGTCTATCTCTTCGTCTACACGGACTAGAAGCGTGTATTGGAGATTATTGGGAGAATCAAGCGATGCTGAGCGGGATTAGGACTTAAGCGTCTCCCGAGGGAACCAGGTTTGATTTATCCTCTCTCACTATTTCCTCTCCCCAATGTAACTTTATATGAACGTGAGTGTCATTCAGTTTTGCGGTACCTGCTATCAATGTTTTCAGACTAAATATGCTACTATTCCTTTGGTGAGAGAATTTTGTCATTAGGGATATTATCGGTACCAGCTAGCACTAGTGCATTTGTCGCATACATCCCTCTTTATTGGATAAATTCATATATTATGAAACTCGGAACTAGGGCCCGTTTTGGTAAACTTACATAAGCAGTGCTGTGCTGATTTGCGCTGAATAATTTCTTTTCTGCCTACCCTTGGAAGCAAGTTAGGATCTTGGTAAGGGTGTAGATTTTTCAGTCGGATCCCAATTCCTACTTCGGTGCCATATGAAGGGAACTTCAAATGTAATACTCCGTCTGTCGGATGCAACGTTCAAATGAGGAAACCTTAGTGCTAATTGTTATGAGTAGACTACTGCCGACTTAAGGTTTTCTTCCATCATTCATCCGATATCCGTATGAATGCTTCCCTTTGCAATCTTACCGCCTGTTCACAATGACGCAAGTGACTTTAGCTGTTCTTCTCTCGAATTAATCAGTCAATCAATCGGTATAAAATGGGTGGAGCTCTGCGACCTTAGAATAGCAAAAGATAAAAATAACACCAAATGGCCGTAAGGCACCTTACTCGGGGAGAGTCATGCACTCACCGGGAGTTATTCCGCATCAGGCGTTCAGGTGAAGACGGATAGCACACATCCCTGTAGTTTTGTGCCGAATCTGTTTGGGATTCGGCATTGACGGGATCCCAAACAGCTCCGGCATAAAACCACAGGGTTGTGTGCAATCCGTCTTCACCTGGAGGCCTGATGCGGAATAACTCACGGTAAGTGCATGACTCTCCCCGCGTGAGGCACCAATACCTTACGGCCGTTTGATGTTATTTTTATCTTTTGTTAACAAAACGGTATTTTCACGGCAATGCCACCCATCTTAATTCACCATCGAATTATGTCAATTTCTAAAACTCAAGCTTAGAATTATGTTTAGGCACAAACCTAAAACCATTGAAGGCACCTAACATTTGTAGTAGCTTTCTTCTTCTTCTTCGGTTATCAACCCATGGGTTGGTTGGCAATAGCACGCCATTCCGCTCTTTGCTCAGCTTTCCTCTTCATTTCACCATATGAGACGTATCCAGAGTCATTGATGATCTGCTTCATATAGCTTAATCTATGACGTCCTCTACGATTTGTCCCCTCAATAAAACCTTCAGCTATTAATTTTATAACATCATTGCATCGTAGAATGTGACCTATTAGTTTAAGTCTCCTTGTCTGTATCTGTCTCTAGAGACTTCTATTTTCTTGTACTCTTCTCAGCACTTCCTCATTGGTGATTCTGTCTCGCCAGCTGATTTTCTGCATCCTTCGATAGCACCACATTTCTAGGGCCTCTAATCTGCTCTTTTCATGTTTCCCGATAGTCCAACTTTCACACCCGTAAAGGGCCACACTCCAAACATAAGCTTTCATAACCCTCTTTCTTACTTCCAAACTTACATTTTTACAAGTCAGTAGAGTCTTTTTATCATTGAAAGCTATTTTTGCTAGTTGTATTCTATTTTCAATTTCTCGTTTACTCCTTCCATCTTCTGTTATCTTACTTCCCAAGTAGCTGTATTCTGTAACTTGTCCTAGTTCTTCATCATTTATTCTTATCCTTACAGGTTCACAGCAGTCTTGAGCACCGCATACCATCATTTAATCTTTTGCTTATTTATCCTCATTCCATATTGGTCTCTAAGAATTCTTTCCATCTCGTTAAGTATAATTTCTAAATCTTCTTTCTTTTCTGCAACTATGGCAATATCATCAGAATATCGTAACATATCTTTTTTCTTCCCATTTACTTTGATTCCTACATCAACATTTTCCCTTACTTTATCGATTGCTTCTTGGATGTATGCATTGAAAATTATTCGTGATAGAGGACAGCCTTGTCTAACTCCTTTACTTATTATAGCTGTATCTTCTTTATTCTTATTTCTAATTAAGGCTGTTTCATCTTGGTATGTTTTAAATATTATTCTTCTATCGTTGTATTTCAGCCCAACTTTTTCCAAAATCCTAAACATTTTTGGCCATACAACATTATCAAATACTTTCTCAAGATCAACGAATGCAACATAAGTTTGTTTATTTTTAGATATTTGTTTTTCAATGAGAAGCCTTAAGGAGAGTATTGCCTCTCTAGTCCCCACTCCTCTTCTAAATCCAAATTGGTCCTCACTTAAAGTGTTTTCCAACTTTCTTTCAACTCGTTTAAGGATTATCCTTATAAGTATTTTTGAGGCATGTGATAATAGACTGAGTGTGCGATATTGCTCAAATTTCGTAGCAGATGATTTATTTGGTATAGGAATCATAACACATTTTTTGGAAATCTTCAGGAACTTCACCCGTCTTGTATATTTTCCTTATAAGTTGTAGTAAAGAAGTTTTCAATTTGTCACCAGCTTTTTTAATCAGCTCAGAGGGAATGTCATCACAGCCTACTGCTATCTTATCTGGCAAATCTTGCAATGCTTTCTCAAATTCTTCCTGTAAAATATCTTCTCCTAGTTCTTCCTCTTCTATTTCTTCACTTGATTTCATTACATTATCTAATAGTGGTCCTCCTTGGTAAAGCTCCTCAATATATTCTTTCCATCTCTTAAGTGCATCGTCTCCAAACAGCATTTTGCCTTCTCTGTTCTCTATCGTATCGAAAGATTTTTTGTTTTGTTTGTTGAAAATCTGTTTTGCTGTTTTATAGACTATGTCGGTTTTCCCTTTGTTCATATTTTCTTCTACTTCTTTACATATGTCATTGAGGTAATTTTCTTTGGCCTTCCTAGATTTTCTGTTGATTTGATTCCTGAGTTTTCTGTATTTGGTTCTACTCTGCCCGTCAAGGGCATTCTTGTAAATTCTTTTCTCCTCGATGAGAAAAACCATTTCAGGCGATATCCATTCTTTCCTGTTTGCAGGTATAACTTTACCGACAGATTCTTCAGCTGCTTTATGTATGCCATGTTAAATCTGTATCCATTCTTCATTTGCGCTTCCATGATTAATATTTGATGCCATGTTATCGGTTCTCCGTGCATAAGCTATCATTGTTTCGTCAGTTTTTAGATTGTATTTATTCCATGTTTTATTAAGTTTATTCTTTGATCGTTTGAACCTAAGTAGACACTTCATCATGACTAGATTGTGATCACTGTCTACCTCTGCTGATGGGTAGCTTCGGCAGCCCATGATTTGATTCCTAAAACGTGACTTAACTAGAATGTAGTCAATCTGTTGTCTCCTGATGTCTCCTGGAGCTCTCCAAGTGTATCTTCTTCTTTTATGATGGCTGAATAATGTATTTGCCACGAATAAATTGTGTTTCGCACAAAATTCAATTAGCCTGCGGCCTCTTTCATTCTTACATCCTAGTCCAAACTTTCCTACAATTCCATTAACTTGTTCTTCTCCTACGCTTGCATTCCAGTCTCCTATTATTATTAAGTTCTCGTCACCTTTTACGTAATTTATTACATTATTTATATCTTCATATATAATTTCTATCGCTTCATCTTCTTCTGCGGATGTTGGCATGTAGACTTGTACTATTACAGTATTCTTTGGTTTGGTTTCAAGTTTGACTAGTACGATCCTAGAATTATATTGCACATTTCCTTTTACAAGATTTCTAAGTTTCTTGTTTAAAATTATTCCGACACCTCCGATTCCAGGAGTGCCCTGATTCATACCCGCATAAATGATCCGGTACTCTTCTGACCAGAAATCTCCTGGTTCTGGCCATCAAATTTCAGATATTCCAAGAGCGTCAATTTCCAATCTGTCCATTTCTAATTTGAGGTTTTCTAGTTTTCCACATCGTAAAAGTGTTCTTACATTCCATGTTGCTACTTTAAGTTGCTTCTTTGGCCTTGCCTGATCTTTTACAGTCCCCACCCGGAGATCCGATTGGGGGACTATTACTCCGGAATGTTTTACAAAAGATGCTGACATGGTGTGCTATTGATTCTTGGGATATCACAGTTGATTTTTAATGGAGTGGTTTCCCGTTGCTTTCTCCATTCTTATGCCGTTAACCATAAGGTTCTTCCGCCTTCAGGAGCAATTTCTCACTCCTAGGACAAAAGAGTGCCCTAATCTCTATCCGCTCATCCGCTCTCTTACGAGACCGTTGGCACTTGATAGAGGGGGTTTCCTTATTCCGGGAAACACTCGGTCGCCAGAGCCTCGTCTGTGAGTAACAGGGTGCACCGTGCAGCTGGCATTAGCTGCAACTCGTGAAGGTGAGGTTGGCGTTTGTACAGGATAGGCTGTTTGAGACGCTTCACTGCACCTTACCCCCCTTTTTAGTAGTAGCTTTACAAATTGAAATTTAAATCGCAAACTCAGCGCAGTTTTAAGGAAAATCTGACAGCCCTGATTGAATTTCTGGCGTCTTACCTTCCCTAAGAGACGAAAAATATATTAAAAACTCTGTGCAAGTCTGGTTGGTGCGACCACGTGCACGAAATTAGAGTAATATATTGCAATACCGGAATCTTTAAAATGTTCTTTTTTCTGCGAAACATCAAAAATGTTACAATATTTGCCTCCAACATCGCTAATGTTAATGATTTCATATTTCTGCATGGAATGCTGATACATTTTGTTTTATGAGTCAATATCACAATATGTGAGGATACAGGCCATCCCGCTAGAGTGGAATGATGGGTTGAAGCTTAATGACCTTTCAAGTTCCTTTTACGTACACTACTAACTATATATGTACATGTTGTATAATGGAGTACGACAATATAACTATTTGTTTTTGCTTAACGTATCAGGCGTTAACTTGTGGAAACTGAATGTCGATAACATGATCAAATAATAAAAGATACCTTGTTGAAATTTCCACACAATTTGATTGCACGGCACCGAACTAGGTTTCGACACAATGTATATCATTATCAAGGTAAATAAGTTCTATTTTTACGAATTTATATATGTTTCAAAACAGGAATGAAGGGGAACTAGTGAAGGGTTGGGTTGGGGAATATCATTTATTTTGCCGGACTATTAATTCTGGTATGATGTGGAAACACAAGCTGACACAACTTTGAGGGGAATTGCGTGAAATTGCAGAGATGTGGTGGTAGTAGGACGCCGATTGCACCGAATAAGGTCGGGAAAAGAAAGGATCGTCCGCCATACACGATAAAAATGCCATTGGCACAATCCGTCTGTCTAGCTATTCCCAGACAGTCCTTCTCGTACCGTAACGGTAACGTTCTTGCCAGGGCACAGTTTAACGTTTTATGCTTTTTGTTACGTTTTTTGACTTTTTCGCACTATTTTTTATCTTATTAATTTAATGGAGTTTTAATGGAGTTTTTTATATCTGCAGTCTTTTGTTTGGCTGGTTGATTTTGAGGGGTTTGTTACGGATAAAGAAAGGGGATTGTTGGGAATGCGATGAGAGATGATGGATGGGGTGTAGACTCCTGGGAGAAAGTTGCTCCTCATATTAAAAATAAAAAAATAGCACAATGGATTATATGTAGAATTTACTGAATATGGACTGACGTCACACTATCTGGGGTATATTCGTGAAAAGAACATGAATGATACTGAATGAAGCGGTAAAATAGAAGTACATATGTAAATAAAAAGCATTTTTATCATGAATTAATTGAGAGTGAAAATTGACGGATATTTTACAGTCCACTTCACCGCTCACTGCCAAAATAATGTGGACAGAACTACATCTGTTCATTTTTATTTAAAAAATGCTGTTATATCACATCTCACCTGATATGGTGAACTTAGCAGACTAGGAAACGGAAGCCCAATAGGCTATAGTGAGACATTGGGTGGATCTAGCTGATGGTTGGAATCCCACGGCAGAGAATTTAATGGTCCAGCCTAATCGAAGTCAACCAAACGCCTGACTTTTAGGAGGAGTATTTTATGTGGTTTTGAAAGAGTGATTTGAAGGAAATCTTATCCAACATGATTGAAATTTAATAAAGCTATCGGTCGAGAATTTATTTTTTGACGGTAGTAACTACAGATAAATGACTTCTTTCATCTAAAATGCACCCTGAGACCAGCTTCTGAGATTTTCAGGAAATCTTTACCCAACGTTGTGAAGCGGGTGCCTCAAATATCAGGAATGTGTTTAAATTTTTAGGGCAGATTATCATGCATTAGCTTATTTTTTTAATGATATAACTTATAACCAAATACGCTTATGCGCAAACTTAAAGGAAGTTGTTTGGGCGAGGGATAACTTTTTACTTTTACTAGAATCACGTGAAATAATCGTGTTTCTGCCCCAGAAAAGATATATCAAGATTTCTATGCACATGTGTCTATGCAATTCACTATTTATAACCATAACACTACCCACAAAATTTTAATATAGCCAGTCGATACTTAAAGCTTCTTATGCTCATAATCTTTTCGGTACAGTAAATACAATAACTTTTCATTCTTTTTCTACCGGTTCAAGTAATATTCGTCCTTAATCCTCTGATATCATAAATATTATACTTTATTTTCTGGTAAAACTCCTCCTGTTCCTTGTTAGGGTACCTTAATTTATTTGTTATGTCACATTGAACTGCACGACCCTTGTGAATCATCTGAAGTTTCCTACTTTTTAAAATATTTTATATTTGCTCCCGAATACAGCACTATTGGCCAATTTTTGTCGGGTGACTATAAATAACAACAATAAAAGAAGAATACAAATAAGCATGCACTGAGTGGTGATAATTCCAACCACGATTTGAACCCGCGACCCTTAGGGTAGCAGGCGAAGACTTCAATCCGTCACCACCAGGGCCAGGGATATGTTTCAATTTACAAAAGTTTCTAACTTCATTTAAACTCGATGCGACCAAGATTTTTATGGCACTCCGCGGCATTTTTTTATTATTTTGTTGCTTGTATATTGTGAATATTTCATACATTTGCTTGTATGCATTGATAGCCGCTCTCTTCAGATTAAATCCTCTCTCTACCGCAAATTATATTTCACCAGAGGACCTTATTCTTTCTTTGGCGGATCTTCTAAGAAGCGGCATTTCCTTCGAATAATTTCCACTCCTTCTAGGCTTCAAAATTATTCTGCAGCCTCTTTCTAATTCTCTTTCGTATGCTGAATTCAGAATAAATTTCAGCCATATTTTTGCATGAAAGGCTGCCCTCGCGGCTTAATGCTATTTGTGAGTATAGTGCCAATTTTGTAGCACAATTCTTCCAAATCTGCGAAGTCGCTGAATGTGTATCCCTCCATTTTCCAAGTTATACTGTTTGTTGCTTCCCTTTTTATACTGGCTATTATATGAACTGCCTAAGCTAAGCCACCGAAGGTATGCCTTATAGTATCTGTTTTGCCATTTTTTCTTTTTACTTTAAGGTTGTTTCTTTCAAAGCAGTTTAGCTTTCCATCCCTAGATGGATCAAGTTACTTGGAGCAGTATTTTTTAGAGAAGAAAAAATACTGTAAATTAACCTTGCTGTCTCAGTGATTATTCACTTTATTTTATTCTTTGACGAAGTTACCCTAAATAATTTTTTTGTGTATTCATACGGCATTTTCATCCACAGTCACAAAACCACAAGTTCCATGGAAAAATAGGAAAAAAAGAGTTAAGGGAGGAAGGAAAACTGGGTTAATTGAATCATGTCTGGCCATTAGTGAGAGCACCTGTGATTTGACTAATTTTTGAGCCATCCCTCAAGGGTTCCTCTGAAAAAGTGCTCAAACCCATTGAAAGTAAGAAGACAGAAACAAAATTCACATTAGATGACATTGATTGGAGGGTTTGCAGACACCATTTAGGTTTATCTTTCATATGAGATTCTGTCGGTTAATACCTTCCTCCGTGCAAAAGTTGCTGCGCATTATTATTCTCAAGATACGAGTGCATTCTGAAAGTCTTATTTTGTTTGACTATATCCTATAAATACCCCTAATTGTCAGTGTTTTAAAACGAGCCACAGGAATGGATAAAAATTAATTTTAAGATTGATTTATTTCAGCAGTACTTAAGAATTATTAGCCGTCAAAAACGTTAAATTAGGCAACAGTGTATTTGACTTAATCCGTAATCATCACCGCAAAGCAAGATCCTGGCAGCAGTACGGGGTACTTTTTCCGTCACATCCGTAATTGCCTAGAAAAGTAAAATCACCCATGTACATATTTTGTATCGGCTATTGCCGGCAACCATCGTTTCGATGGCGCAACTCTAGAGTGGTCGGGAGGACTTGGAGGTACAAGCGGCGAAATGGGCTGAGAGATGGACTCTAGGTGCTCAAGTCGCACCGGTGAGGTAGACCTGAAGAGTGCCTGGCGGTGGGCCCCTTGGGGGAAAGGCCCCGAGGCACCAAAGGGAGACGACCGAGGAAGCTGACCTCAAGTCGTAGTGCAGCGTAGAGGGTGGAGAGGGAGAGGTTTTGCAGGGAGTGTACAGAGGGCGGGGAGGATTTTAGGGACGGGGACGCCGTTGAAAGGGGACGTCGAAGGGGTTAGCGTGGAGGCAAGGGGAGGTAGGCCGGGGCGCGAGTTAAAAAGTCAAGGGGTGGAGGGAGGGGGATGAGGAGGAGGGAGGTGAGGAGCCAGTTTGGAGGAGGGAGCACCATGCATTATTCACCTCTAGGCCAGGGTCCATAATATGCCCCTACCAACACCAACACTACCACCATTCCAACACCACCATCTCCCCACCCCCCATAAGCCCTCCCCTTCCTCATCCCTCTTCCCTCTCTCTTGTTCCGACAAAACCCGAGAAATAATTTATGAAGTTTGTTGTACCAAGTACTGGAAAAGTTGGGGAGGCACACTAGAGAGGGAGAGAGTGGGGGAACGCGGGGTGAGGTTAAGGAAAACGAGCGTTAGGGGGTGGTGGAGGGGTAGGAGTTTTGTTGGGGATTGTGTTGGGGAGGCGGGGGCGTAGCCCGCAGGTAAGCGGTAAGGGGGAGGGGAAGGAAGGAAAGAAAGAATAAAAAATAATCAGACTTGGGGGAGTGCAGGCAGATAGAGAGTGAGAGAGGGTGGGGAATGGCGGAGAAATAAGTACAGAAAGAGATAGATACTTCAGGATACACGAGGCTGTCCGACTCGCTCTTAAACATCGCGTGAAATAGTTTCCCCATAGGAGCTGAACCTAGTCTAAACGGGAGAAGATTTTCAAATCAAGGGAGGAAGGGTGCCTATGAAGATGTGGGGTAAACGGTGTAATAGCAAATAACTAGTAATCGGAAATTCTAGTTGGAGAAACGCAGGAAAAATTATTATTAAAATTGCATCGTAAAAAGTGATACCTCTCAGAGGATGAGTAGTGGAAGAAAAATAAATATTGGGAGAAATTTATCCGTTAAAGTACAGATGCAAATCTTAATCATTCTCAGCAGTATCGTAAAATGGCTTTTCCCATGTTGCCTGAGTCTAGCATTTAGGAGAAAAGTTTTAGGCGGGAAGAATAACAACGGCAGCGAAGAAAAAGGAGTTCAGGTTGTCAAAAAGCTGGCGGCAGACGGATGTAGAGAGCGTCACGTCGCGGAGGAGGTTAGTCTAGTAGAAGTTGCAGTCAGGAGTGACGGAGCGATTGGTACGGAAGAGAAGTGAAAGGTAGAAGTGATGCACGCAAGTAAGTCATAGGTTAACGGAGGCACGGCTTTGAAAAGGCTGCGGAAGTGGAAGACGTAAGAAGTTCACCTCAAAAGATCACATACGAGAACTCGTGGAAAAAAGGGAAGAAAAATATGTTGAACCAAATTTAGTGGTCATAGATGTGACCCTCGGAGGGGAAACAGATGGAGAATGAGGAGTGAAGGTAAAATGAACGTCACGAAATAAATGCCTTAGTGCAATGAACTTACCTCCTCGTTCTTAGCCATGGAACAAAAGATCTTAGCTTCGAGGGTAAATATAGTCTTAGAAGGAAGTTTGAAATAATTTTGTAATGGACGCAATAAAAAATGTCGTAGCTCATTTGGGGAAAAGATATATTTGAAGTAAAATATCAAACTAACAGCTGGTAACTGCATGGAAGACCGCTTGCAAGAAATCATAATGGTTGGTGAAAAATCGTGTGCAAAACACGAGGTGAACCAAAATGCACCGCAATAGAGACCATGGGTGTATCGGAGGAAGCATGAGAGAGCACCAGATAAAATGAAGGTGATTTGGAGTGTGAGCCGGACCGTAGCAACACACTCGCCGTCGAAGAGGGCCCGTGGACGTTATTAATGCATGCGTGCGGGGGCTATGCTGTGGCGTAGGAAAGAGCCGCCGCTGCCAGATCGGCCGTTGTGTGCGATGTGAACTCCCACGACGGCTTATTTTGACGCAATCTGGGAAAAGATATGGGAAGTTGTTAAAAGCGAGGCTCAGCAGAACGACGAGGGTCGTTAATCGTTGGACTCTAGGCTATAGAGTCTTCTTTAAGTGTCCATTAAATGGATGGCGTCGTGTATTTCAAGACAAAATTTGCTGAAGCTTGGAGTATGAGGACAGCGGGTTGTAAACGACCCTAGACGGCTAAAGCGTTTTCATTTCCAAATTTATCGGTCGTCTCCTTGATATGTGGGTATATCTTCCCTGTTATATACGCCAGAATGTATGTAGACCCTTGAAAAATTGTACATAAATGCAATTCTGTGCAATTCAGAGTAATATTTTGCTTCCTTGTTTTCAATTTTATCTCTGATAAGGACATTTCTTAGAAACAAGTAATAGCAATTCCATTATAATCATACATAGGAAAGCCGGAAGCTGTGTGTAATTTTTATTCAGTTTTATACGGTTTCATTTGCATTTGTTCAACGACTCCGAGGTAAGAATGGATGAAAGCCTATAGTCTATAGCATTTTGAAAGGGAAGTTATTTAAATCAAGGTTTTAGATAGGAAGGTTAAATATGTAAAAAACCAGACATAAACCAAGATGTTAGCATGATGAACTATTTTTTGTTTCACATTGTGGGTATTTCTTTGTAGGTGGCAGATAGAGATTTTTATTTTCAATTAGCAAAAAATAAGGAAGTTCTGTATGAGGGTTCCGGGTTATATTCTGCCAAAAGATATCCTGTCATACTTCATTGAGGTGGTTAACATTGTAGAAGCTTTGTTGCATTGGTTGTGGAGAGATCAATAGTGTAAATTTAGACGCATATATTCTCATTTATCACCGAAAAAATATTTTTGATGGATATTATGCATTGGTGGTAACCGTCAAGGGAGTCGTGGGTGACGACTCATATGCTTTTACACAATTCGATCCATTCTGACGGTGGGTCTCTAATGTACACTGACGCGACGTGCCCCAAGCACTCTAAAATACTCGTCCATTCCCGTAAAACTTTTACTGTCGGCATGTTTCCTTCATCTTTTCTTTGGCATCCGGTCTGTTTCGAGTCACTCTCCCTCCGAGTTCCGTAACATAATGGAATTCTTATTAATGCGATAATTGCGGCAAAGAAACATCACGGCAGGGTAAAATCAAATTTTCTGAGCAAAGGGGATTGTCCATGGTAAGTAAGGGAAAGGGGTAACTTTAAGGGGTAAAAGGGTATGGGCCTTCCCCTTCCCTACAGCGGGGTGTGGGGCGACGTGTGAGGGTAGCGTACTAGAGAGCGGAGACAATGCAGGTGAGACGTCGTTGCACGGAAGAGAGGGGAAGTGGGCAGGGTAGTGGGAGGCTTGTGCCGGGTGCACAAGAAGGGGTCGCTCCCACTTTCATAATGCTTTAATTAAAATTTCAATGAAGGACCTCCTCCTCCTCCTAGGAAGGCCGTTTCTCTCATCTCACCAACGCACAACGGATTGCGAAAGTGGCGCTGGGAATCTGATGGAGAGTGGACAAATTAATAAAAGTGGATGAAGCATACGTGAAGGAATAGGAAGATAAATAGAGACAGAGTGGGTCAAACTTTTATCCAAAGATCAAGCTGGTAATGAACTCCGGCGCTCATTTCACAGATTTTCAAGTAAATTTATGCTTGCTTTTGTACTGAATGGATTATCATGAACTGGTATTTTTCAACTAAAATTTAGGTCTTTAGACCCACCACTCTGTAAATCTACAACTGAGGATCATTTCACACTTTGCTGCGGAAGACTCTTTATTTTCCCTTCATTAAATATCCCCCAAACTCATAAAAGTCTCTTTTTTCAATTGTTTTGACCAAAACTCCTATTCTATGCCCTCCTCGTTTCCTCACATCAAACGATCTACAATCTTATTCAACATATTTCCAAACATTCCATTTTAAGAAATGATGTGGTACGAAGTCACTCGCACGGGTGCATATACACCAGGGTTGAAATTCGCTATGAAAAAATCATTTGACTTTGTTTGGAAATTTGTCAATTTCGTCGTTTTAATAACGACAATTTTGGGTTTATCCACCGCGACAGTGGCTTTGTAAGCACGACTTTGTCTCATGTGCTACAATGTAGACTTGAGGCCTGAACATCTAGTTCGCATAAACCCCCCTCGAAATTCGCATTGAAGGAAGATGGCTTGGTGGTGTAACTGGCTAACACACCTGACCGGCAATTGGGAGATCCGGGTTTCGAATCCCGGTGAAGTCAAATGATTTTTTCATAGCGAATTCAACCTTCGTGCTTATTCAACATGTTCTAACATCTTAATAGATCCACATACACTTCAGATGCTCTATCTTAGTGAATGTGATTAGTAACTATAGATGTAAAATTATTTACTTCTACCCCAGAAAACCAATATTACAGTGCGAAGGGGAGATAGAGATTTAATTAATCAGCAGCAAAGGTGGTATCCTCATTTCCTCTGCTGCTACTGGCAAAGTATTAAGGACATGTTTTGGTGGAATACTTCATAAAATTGAATTGACACCTCACTGCGTGGAAAGGTTGAACGGTAATGCGTCTAATTTTAATAAGTGATGGGTGTATTACATTTTGTATGCCTTCTTCCCTTGAGTCCTCTCGTGCACAAGAGATTCTCTTTCTTCCTGTCTTTCTACATTTCGCTCTCCTTCCTTAGTCTTGTTTCTCCGGGCAGCGAATGAAAAATGGAGGGACCGGTAGGAAATTCGAGGAGGAATGTTTTTAAAGCAGGGAGGAAACCTGAGCGGATGCGTGCGTCGTAAATGTGGGGAGGAAAAAGAATGGAATGGAGGGGTGAGATGGGGTGAGGGATGGTGGAAAAGAAGTGGGGTGAGGCCGTTGGGAAGAGAGGGGAAAGGGGCGCAGTGAAAAGTTGTGGAGGTGAGGTAGAAGGAAAAGGGTGCAGTTACGACGAATTTGCCTAGAAGCTTTTTGATTCTCATAAGAGATGGACATTGCTCACTACACTCATTCATGGATTTACTCGTGATTTTCACTCCTTGCGAAATGGCAATCCAAAGGCAACTCACCTCATTATATTCCTTCAAATATCGTGAGTGAAACGAGAAGTGGGGTGAGAAATTAGATGCTTATAGTTGGTGTGGACATATTTTTTTCTTGTATCTCAGAGGTGCGTTTACCTTTCAAGTTTATTCTATGAATTTTAACAACTTAGTTACGCAGTAGTATAATGTACGAAGTTGAGACAAGTAGGAGATTTAAAGTCAAAAAGATATGAATCAGAAATTAAAATTATTACTAGAAGAAAATTTATGTATAAATTGTAAATGTCATATCGTTTGCGTAGTGAAACCTAGGCGTTGGCGGATCATTTCACACCCAAATCCCAGAAACAAGATGTGGTCAGTTTGATTTAGTCATCAAGTTTGATTCGTGTGCACAACAAAGTTTTCTCTAGTCAAATATTGTACCTATTACAATACGAGTCTAAAGGTGGCACAAAAAGTTTCCTCAGGTGAACACATCATACCCTTCGATAAGGAATACTTCTGTAGAAAATCCTTCAGATGGCGACACTCGCCCCCGATTGAGGTGCAGAGAAATTAGAAGCTTTTTACTCCATGATAACTCTCGCTCAAGGTAACAGTCACCTGCAATTGTTGCCAACTCTACGGCACGGAGATAGAAGCTAACCAAAGGTCTGCGAGTATAGGCTGAATTATTTGCGTCACTACCCGAGCATATCATCGCCAAAAACTACTCAGAGAACTTGTCGAAATAGATCAATTTGAGGTTTAACCTGTCATCTATGACGGATCTTACTTAGCATTCTGATAGAAGAGGGATTCATACATCTCCCTATTATTGAGGTTTTTCGATACGGTTATAGTTTGTAAGTTTTGTACAGATATATTTAATATATATTGCTAATTTCCCTTGAAATTTAAGACAGGTTACACGTGGGTAATTAATGCTATTAAGCCCTGCAGCCTATTTTTAGGTCAAGAAACATTTCAAGAAGCACCAAAATAGCCATATATAAGACAGTGCTAAGACCAGTTGTCCTATATGCCTCCGAAACATGGACACTAACCGTAACACAATAAGAAATAATCAGAAGATGAGAAAGAATGTTTCTCAGAAGAATATACGGTGCCATGATAGATGCAGGAATATGGAGAATAAGGACAAATGCTGAAGTCTATGAACTGTATGGAAAACCAAATATCATTTCGATTATGAAGCAAGGAAGACTTCGTTGCTGGTAATGTACAACGAATGGAAGAAAGCAGGGAAGTCAAAAAGGTTTTCATTGGCACTCCGGGAGGGAGGAGAAGCAGAGGAAGACCACGAAAGCGGTGGCTTGATGATGTAGAAGCCGACTTGAGAAGACTGGGGGTTAGGAGATGGATGTGAGTTGCGGAAGATAGAGATGAATGGAAGCAGATCGTTCTGGAGACCGGATCTCTACAAGGGCTGTAGCGCCAAGGATGATGATGATTGCTGATTAAGTAGTGGTTTTTTAATACACCAAGATGAAATTGTCCAATTTGAAAATCTGGTCTCCCTTAGCAGGTATCAATTTTTATATTCTTAATATTTCAAGTTGATTACACCAGTTTTTTAGAGATCAATTGGTCTGGAAATATGGCAAATTTGAGCGGGTGTGATGCGTCACCTTAAAAGACCTACCTCATGAACTTTGCGAAAGTCACGTGATAAAAAGTTATTCCAATGGCTTCATCGCACTGCATAGTATCTTCTCTCTGCGGTATGCATGTGTTTCAGTTGTTAGAATCAAATCGCTAGCCCTTAGTTTCTTCCATTGAAGAAATAAAACTGTTATTTTCCCCACTCTGGATAAACCAGCTCAATTATTCGTGAACTTGCGTTGTATTAGTTGGAGAGATACCGTTCCGTCTCATCATCTGCCAGATTGTCGGAGACTTAGCGAATTGACATCAGGAAGTGAGTGTATTTTTTTCCCAATAATACTTAAATTGAACAAAGTTACTTATGGGACAAATTTTCGTGATGTATTTATTAGAACATGAAGTTTACAATTTAGTTAAATTTTTAAAATAAATATTTATCCCCTATAACTAACAATCTTTTGCTGTGGCATTACAGGACTCAAAATAGAAAGCTGAAAGCAATCAAGACAGAAGATAAATTTGAACTTATTGTAGGTCGTCATTTCCTACGTTTTAATCTCACTGTGCAATATCAATGTAGTAAGGCCGAATTGCGTTCTGAATGATAATGCAAATTTTTAATTTTTACTTAATTAATAAAAATAAGATGTCTACTGGTGCAGAGCCCCATACATTGATAATATTTCTTTATTCATCACTGCATTCCTCCATCCCTTCTTCATCACCCATTCCTCATTTGTTTTCCGTTCCCTACTCCTCTATTCTTCTCCAAACCCACACTGCCACACTACCTAAGGTCTCCAATGTAAGCTTTTTTCCTGTACTGAAGACCTCTTTCGCTAGCCTTATTCTCCTTCAAATTTCTTTGTTACTGTGCTCATTTTTTTTACTGCTTTATATCCACGTAATAAAAATTACCTTCAGGCTTAAGCGTGTGGTCTCTAAAGGTCGGGTGATGTAGAATATCTAGCGTTACACTCTACAGCTGAGTGAGGGCAGAGAATAATGGAGCGTCACTGAAATGAGTAAAATATTTATTTTCCCTATTAGTTTCCAAGTTTGAGGCTCAGGATGATTTCCTTGCCCATTTTACGAGCTGGAAATTTACTCCCTTCCTCGTATCATACAGCTACGCAGTTGAAAAAGTCATATTTAGAATTCATCATTCAATATTGTTGCTCATCCATATGTTTGCAATAGTACAAATATACAGACACGTCCGTATATATACTTGGTTATGTATTACTCTTCAGATATGGCACATTTTCCATCAATGCACGCAAAGAAAATAATAATCGGGGCATAAAATGGAAACATCACTGATGATTACGACTCCAGTATAATAATATGAAAATGTAGGATTGAGAAAATTAAAGGCAGATATGCTGCTTTAATTTAAATCCCGCTGCATAAACACATTCTTGCAGTGAGAGTATAGAAGTTAGAAAAACGTAAAGAGTACCAAGAGGGACCAAAAGAAAGAGAGACAAAAAGGAGGAAGTGGATGGTGAGCGACTCCCGAGTCACTGTGTGGGGGAATTCTTCTTGGAGGACGTTAAGGTGTTAAAAACAGTGACCATTTAACTGAATGAAGTTAAGAGATGGGATTCATTTGAGACATCATGATGCGAGCGCTTGTTCTGTGAAGGTTGGAGAGCAAACGTTTAAGTTTATTTATGCTATTTATGTGCTAATGCGGATATATGCGCGGACTTTCTTCTTTCAAAATTACATCATGTAAGCACGTAACCGTGCTGCGAATAAGCCACACAACATACCTTAAGTAGCTCGTTTTATTTGTTCTTGTAAGTGTTCACGCGTTGATCAAGTGTCTACATCTATTAACAAGCATTTACACTATGCAGTTGGCCCAAATAAAACAATGGAAAAGGATTTAATGAGGCAGCCATTCAACACAATAGTGCATTTGTCTCAGCAAAGGGGTGTTTGAATTATACTATCCTTCCCAAAAACCTCGCGCCAAATCGAAAATCAGTTTAAATTGCCTCTTGGTCTCTCTCAGGCCAGATGGTCACTCAAATGGTAGAAAGCTGATACTTCATTATTTGTTCAAATTGTGTCTCAGTGTTGCTGTTTTTCAGGGAGAAAAAGTGCTTGCTTTACGTTGCTAACTACCCTCTCTTCGCAACCTTTCGGCCGATGGTGTCATCTGGCCATCCAAAGTTTTGAGTTGTTTCAAACAATAAGGAACGTTGGCTAATGCCTGAAAATAATGCTCAGAGCTTTTACTAAAACAATGACGATTTCTTTACAATTTTACGCGACATAGCCTTGGATAAAACTGCGACTACATAGTATATTCCAAGTCGTATCAAAAATATTACTGTAGCGATTTAGCTGATTGAAGTCATTCAACCGTAAAATTCAACTGTCATTTAATCCATATTTTGGCTTTATATAGAAAAAATGTCTTTTACTTGATATGGAAAACAAAATCATGCGTAAGTGCACTGATGTTTTGCAAATTGAAATTGAGATTTTATGATTTTAAATTCGAGATTTCGTAAAAAATTGGAAAGTAAATTCTCCCAGGGAGTTGAATGCTGATAAAATTTAGGCCCCTGCCAATCTTATTGTTTTAGATTATTGCTGGAGTAATAATCTAAAATCCCACAGTCGGCTTCCCTAACCAAAAAGTGTTCATTAAAAATTTCTTTTTTAAGTAAAATACCTATATTTTACCTTGCCTTAGTTTTTTATTAGCTGAGACATTCAGTCAATGAAAGCAGTGTTTTCGAACTATAAACAGGAGAAAGTGAAATTGCTTTTACTGCCATATCCGCAGTGTGACCTCCTCAATCAACTTTTTGCTGAAGAGTGAAATTTTCCTGCTAGAAAATTGTGAGGCAGAAACGAGGGGGGGAAATTTCGGAAGGGAATACACTGAATGGGGGATATTCTCCCAAAGAATATGACAAACACGGACGGATGACGCGTACCATCGTTTTCTTTCGCATAGGAGTCATGGAGTGAGAATGAAGAAAAACCGTTGAGGATGGCAAGCTAGGGACTGTGCGAGCGTCATGGGAGGTTGAGTTCCAGAGGTCGCCCTCTAGGATAACGGAGGGACTCCTGCAGAGGGAACTGCGCGTCGGGCGTGGTTGTCAAGTGCGTTTACGGATCCTGCATGAGTCATGGTCTCCGGGTCCATCTGTTCTCGCGCTGGGGAGACAATCGTATTCCTCCTTGCTTCACCGTCCCGGCCCATCTCTCCACGCCCACATTTGAGGCCCATCTGGAGGGGAAGGATGCTGTGAGAGGTTGGGCGGGCTTTTTACATTCCCCGAGTCTAGAGAGACCCTCTCTGAAGCTCTCACCCTCTTTCCCGTCTCCCCTAAGATAAAGCTTTATGCCGGAGGACGACAGGACTTTCTTGTTTCTCCCGCTCCTTTCCCCTTCTCACTATTGCGTCCCCGAAGCTCTTTCCTATACTTCTACTGGACCCCACACTCCCCCCCCCCCCCGCGGTGATCGTTCGGACTATTGTCACGTGCATCCATTAATCTCTACGTTGACCACTTAAAGAGGTGACTCTGTAGGGGACTTCAACCCTCTCGGCAAAGCTTTTGCTTGGCGCTCTTGTTTCCACCCTGACTTAGACTCTGATAAATGTCTCAGGGCACCCAACTACTACCCTCTAAACATGAAATAGGTAGGTGATAAAATAAATTCAACAGATTCAGGCGAGCTATCGTGGAAGTTCTTCATAATGTAAGAGAAACAATTGCACTTTTCCACACATCAGGTACAAGGAAAGACCTTGTACCTGATGATGGCTCTGTGAGCCGAAACGCGTTGTACGCATTAAAACAATTTTGTGGAAAAGTGCAATTGTTTCTCTTACATTAGGTGATAAAATGTCTAATTTTTTTACTTGACCTTTTCTAGAACATTATTTGTTTCATCTGCATGATGGAGGCTTGAAGAGAATGTTAATATGTTTAAGAAACTGCACCGATTTGGTTATGAACTATGATATGGTCCATGGTTTTCGTATGGTAGCTGTGAAGAGAAAAGCGAAATCGATGAAAGTAAGTTAAACAATGTAAAGAGTATACTATGGTGGTTAAAAAAATCATTCACCAATTTTCAATGCCGGAGAGGATTTTAACTCACCAATTTGGAAGTATACAGTATCACTATTATTGTCTGACTAGCAGTGTTGCCTTAGCTTTAGATGAAACTGTGTAGCTTAGAACTCTGTTCATCTACATTTACATACTACCCCGCAAGCCGCCTCAAAAGACGTGTGGCGGGGGGTGTAAACTTTACTTGATTACATACTGTTCCGTCATGAAAAGAGGCATAAGTGATGTGTCAACCGCTATGTCTCCGCATCTACATCTAGATCTCCGCATCTACATCTAGATCTCCGCATCTCATATGTCTCCTCATCTACATCTACATACTATCACGCAAGCCGCCTCAAAAGGCGTGTGGCGGGGGGTGTAAACTTTACTTTATTGCATACTGTTCCGTCATGAAAAGAGGCATAAGTGATGTGACAACCGCTATGTCTCCGCATTAATGCTATATTGAGAAGAAAATCAAATGATTTGTACTCAAAAGTAAAAACACCTTTGTAGGGATAGCGAAACTTGGGGATATTTACCAACGGAGAGTTTGACGACAATTAGGGCGAATCAAGCATTAATTTAGTGGGCAGGGACAGCGAAAGTCTCTGATGTGGACCGCTGCAGCGAATATAAATAAATTTCTCCCTTCTCTCATGCATGCTCTCCTGTCCCAGGCAACATTCTTCGTACCTACTAGTGCCACCAAGTTTCGGTACATCCATATTTGGGATAATGATTCATGGGAATGGCTTCTGAGATGACAACGTAAATTTTTGTCTAAATATAATGATATTATAATAGTTTATCCAAATACTTCTGGATGCTCTGAACGTATATTCCACTATCTTACGATAGTAAAGAGCATTAATACATTTTTTTAAATGGCTGCGAGAGAAAGTTTACTTTGCATTTAGAGTTCACTATATCGTCCTCTAGAGATAACGACTTCTAGCCCCATTTTATCACTATGGAGAGGAAGGATGCGTTATTCTTGGCACACGAAACTCATTAAATTCGAATTCGAAATGAAAAGGGCCAATTAATTTTCATGATTAACAACTTAATTGCCTTGCGATTCTAAGATAAGATTCCGGGACTGCTCCTCGCGAGGGTCCTTCCTCAGGACTTGATATTCTTGAAAGGGACATCAATGGACCAGTCTATAAATTTTCCAGAGCCAGCATCAACGGCGCAGAAGTTGCTTGCAATAAAGTAAGAGGATTCGTTTTCATTAAGGAAAGCTTCCACGGGCAGTTGTCGTATGACGGTCGTATCTCACTCTTTCACTCTCCGCTCGTTTGTTTTTTCTTTAGAATTCATGCGTTCTGCTCACCGTCGTTAACTCCTTGGTAAAAAATCCTCTTTAGGGTGGCATGTCCTTTACGATAAGGATAGGATGAGGAGCGAAGGGACAAGTGTACCGAACACAAAAGGGAGCCAAGTAAAAGTGAAAGGAAGTGGACTGGACCAAAAGGTCTGCTTGCTTCGCTGGAGATGAAATTATTATACTTTTTTTCTTCGTGTCCCTTTCGCTCATCATCCTCAACTTTCTCCTGCCTTTCCCTTTGCCGAGTCTCACGCCATCCTAAGCTTTCCTCCGCAGTTTTTTTTTGCAGGCTCTTCTTCATCCATCTTTTTCTACGGGGACCTGCGGATTGTGGCATCTTTTGTGAGGGGTCAGAGTAATAAGCTCCCTCTAATTTGCTTTCAGGGCTTTTCTCCTTCTGGACTCCTTCCTTCCTGTTCTATGCATCTCCTTTCTCGACAGAGTCTCTTTTATTCTTGATTAGCCGGCCATTCATTTGATTGACGTTGTAATTGGAGATAACTCAGCAACTAAAAGGGCCGCAGTGAGAGAAAGATGACCGTGTTTACGCGAGGTAAATTGGAGCGCTGTCTTTCACATAGCTTTTTTCATTTCCTATGATCGTGTTTGTTCGTTGGCGCAAAGTGTTATTTCTATACTAGTTTAGCCCCCCAGCAAGTATGACGGAATTTAATTTATTGAACAGAGAGAGACTATTATTTTCATAGATATGTATTTAATATAAGGCAACATTTTTTAGTTTTGTAATTTGTGATTATTTGGCAATAATGTTGTGATTTTATGTTCTTTATATTGAACTCTGTAATTCAATTACAAGAAGTTCATGGATTGTTTTAGCATTAAAAGGATAAAATACAGAACTAAAGTTGAAATCGTTGAAAAAATGTTTGAAACCCCTGTTCGGACACATTCCTTTGAAACGTCAAAAACCTGATGGCACGCTTTTACTATGGAAGGGGACACCTTGGCGCAGTCGTTTGGGCGCGGCCGTCTGAGTGAGAGCCATTTTGGCGCACGGCCGTTTTGGTGCATGCCGTTTGGGCACAGGCCGTTTAGGCGCAGGGACATTTGGGCGTGGACCATTGAAGTGCAAGGACGTTTAGACGCAGCTGGTTTTCGGTAACCACTTGGTAGGTAACGATGCTCTACACCAAAACGGCGCAACTTTCCTTCATACATCTATTATATCGTCCCAGTGCTTTATAGCTGAGAATTTCTAATGAGTAGAGTGAAAAAAATTCTCTTTTAATGCATGAAACGATACGTTATAAAGTATTCGGTTTAATTGAAGCACACACAAGTGTGACCGATGAAATATATCTATAACTCAATTAATTTCCATATCTTGTGAATAGATGGGTGGTAGAATGAAAGCGCTCCTTACTCGTGTTTTATAATATATCAGTGTAATTTGGACTTTTTATTTTGTAAAAATCATTTCTCAACTACCAGTTATATGTTACCTAGATATTTTGCTCAAAATTCACTCAAATTTTCGAAATCATATGATCCTCAGCTGGAAATAAAATCCCTCTTTTGCACGCGGAAGTTCAGCAGCCAAAAAGTATTCCAAGCTATTCGAACGCCATTAGCTTTCTTGCATTAGTTTTTTTTTCTTACATGCTCTCCTGACATGAATCTACTTTCTTTTCAAATTCCTCCTCTCAGAAGATTTGTGGCCTAAAACTCAATTTCCCGTGAAAGTTGGTAATCTCGCCTACGGCTTTCAACCCGAGCCATCTGGTGGCACTTAGAAAAGGCGGGGAGTTGGTAGTCACCACCTCCTCGTTCTCCTCCTCTCCCACTGCGAATGTTTGCAACCGACGACCCTGCATATCCAACTCACACCCCATGCCGCCACCCTTGATTCACCCCCGACAATCTTCAAAATCCCCTTCCTCCCCGTACTCAACCAGTTAGCCCCCGCTACTCCGGCTTAAAAACCCTTTCATTTCTCCCCGCGAAATCTCTCACCCTGACGCTCAAACGTTGCCCTGTCTTTTCGCTCCACCATCAAAGGACTCTACTCCGCCCATGGCCCCCTAGTCCTTCCCCCACTGACCCCAACTTATCTTCAGACCCACCTCCGCCCGTCCCCCCCTCCTTTCCACCGACCCACCGTATTATCCTCCCCTCACCCAGCAGTCTCACATTTTCTTCCGTCGCCTCTCTCCTTAACGACCGGCCGTCCCAAACAAAAGTACGCGTACGGAGTCGCCTTCGAGGAAACTCATTACGTTCGCATTAATGAATATTTGATGTATTTTATAAAACGGAGCGATGAATTTATTAGGGTCCCCACGGTTTTAATTCTCTTGGCCGTTCCCCTTCTCAGAAGAAGAAGAAGTTGAGGAATTGGAGGGAGGGCGGGGGGTGAGGTTTCCTCGCGGTGGCGGTGAAGAGGGATTTAAGGTGTTGGGATGGAAAATAAAAAAGGGGGGAAGGGAAATGGAGTGGTGGGGGGAAGATTAAGGAGGAGCGAGCGGTGGGTGAAGGTGGGACAGCGGTTAGGAGTTCGGCGAATGTGTTAACCGACCTTTTTCCCTCCGAGAAGAATAATTAGCCTGCTCTCTTAAAATTAGCACTTGGAAGTAGTTTCAGGCTTTGGCATCTAATTCATGCACTTGATTTTTAATTAAAGGTGGCTACCAAATTAATTTTCTTTATTTACGAGGAACGTTTAAATTTATTAACCGATATAAAATGCATGAGATGGTTTAGTGCTTATTTGCTTCACTGAAATCAGTATTTCTATTCAGGTCATTAATAACAGACATGATCTGATGGCAACACCATACAATCTTTAAAACTGTGAAACTGGTAGAATCAACTTCAGCTGCGTAAAAAATATCGCGAATAATAATGTACAACATTGTTTATTTTCACAGAACGTGTTTTTTCGATAATACCAGTTTCAACGCATACTAGGTAGATGAGGATGACGCCTAATCGTTGCAACCGGTAGAAGAAATTTTAAAAATTCTGTGAAAATAATACGTAGTTTTATATTATATATATTCATTTTGTTTTATTTTCGTCTTTCATCTAACTCACCCAACGCTTTTGATTTTTCCGTTTACAATCCACGCTGAAGTACTAGTACGCTATAAAAGTTAGCAGCCATTCCGGAAATTCTTTTTACTACCAAATATATAGTTGTTCGACCAGTGAGTAGTAACACACTTTTCTGCAGGTATTACCTGAAATTTCCGCTGCCAAGCTCATTAATAATATTTAAAGACTCCTGTAAGCGTAACTGAAACTTACGGCACATTAAACGCTGCGGAAATTAATCCATGTCATAGTGTGTTTAGGTCCATATCATAGCCTAAATTCTTGCACATTTCAAATTACCCTATAATGATTAACTTTTCACGCAAGAGAATTGGATAGTATTTTGATTCCATGTTAGTATGTTGTCCGTTCTTATATGATGAATTGATGGCTTCATAACCTCTAGTGTGAAATCAGGATATGTAGTTCTTTTATTTCTTACGTCCAGGACCGGTTAACTTTGTTATTATAGGACGAACGCCGTTCGATTATTCCAGGAAGAATATTACCTCATCAGTTTGATCAGCCTCCAAGAGCCTTAAATGGCATTCCTATTACAAAATTGTTTCTCCGATTAGTGCAATTGGATGAGGTATCTTGACTTTATGTTTAACTATTTGAAATATGAAGCATAACTAAGTTGGAGGAGTAAAGGGGTTTATCGTAGATTTTATGAATGCCCATGAGGTCTTATCTTGCTGACTGTTTATTGAGTTCACTGAAGTTTTTGTTCAAGATATTTCTTCATAATGGCTTCTATTCAATAGTTTAAATGAGTTCTCTTATATTCATGATCACTTACGAACTGAGGTTGACTGATATGCACCTATCTGCTGTATGGTTCCCGGTTAGCCTTAAGATATCATTTGTGAATATCTTTGCACTGCCTTCATATCGTATATGGTGGAGCGTAGTAGAGTGGGTTGGGATCCTTTTTATGTAGTGGCAGAGTTAATTACTCCATGGTATTATGAATGACTGTTTTAGCCACTTTTTAGCTACCCTTCCTCATATGGAAGGCGGTGCATGATTTTAGGGAACTCTCTGCCTCCCCTCCATTCTTACTTACTATGTCATAGATTTTAGGAACTTTGCACATGGGTTAACATTTAGATGATTTTCTGCTTCCTAATTTTGGCTACGGATGGGAATGTTGATATCAAAGTATTGATTATTAGCTAGAGATGCGTTGCAATGAAATCAACGTTAGCTTTCCATAAAAACGAAACCAGGGACGAAAATGTTCATCTCAATTCAGCTGTTAGAGGAGGCAAAATTTGGTCCTCAGGATGTTCTTAAAATATGCCGCACTCAATCAAAATGTTATGAACTGTCATGCTTTTCTAGTATTGAAGCTTTATAAACTTATGATGTACTCATAATATGCCTGTTATTATATATGAATATTATCTTTCTCGCCACGTGAAACGTAAGATTCGATTTTGTGATTGTTTCCTGAAAAGACTGAAAACCAAGTCTTCAGTCGGTTAGCCGGTGACTGTAGTCTAGCAAAAACCCTGAGCGAGTAAAAAAAGCGGTTTGCTTAACTTTTCAGATCTCAAACTGAAAATATTGCTTTCAAACTAAGTATTCCTTGGGGTATACTATGCGCTGTTTACCGATCGACTGGTTAAGAAGAGCTTTCGTCTGACGATGGTTCAAAAAGTGATGCATGTAAGAAATCGCCGGTAGTACTATTATCTTGCATACAAAGTCTCGCCCCACTCCTTCCTACGTAAACAATTAAGTAGAGCACAAACCATCTGATTCTCCAAAACTTCAGTAAAATTTAGGTGCTTCAAAGGCCCCAAATCTATTGAAGGGGCAGGTTAATCCGGAGGGAACTCTGTCACTCTGGTTGGATCCCACCTGTCTTTTTTAGAATCTGTACAGCAAAACAGAGGTGTGTCCAACGTTCAACACTTGTTCGCAAATTGCCGTATATCTCTCTACACCTGTGAAATTTTCTTAGAGAGGTATTCAAGTGCCAGAGTATCTTAATTTTATGATTTTTTCCCTTGAATTGGAATAAAAAATACTTTGTTATAAGTTTTTGAGTTGAAATTGGACGAAGTTATTTGTGTAGGAAAGGTTGAATGCGGTTAAATATCTTGCACCTTGGCGGAAAAAATGGAAAAATAACTTGGGCTACGACATTTGAGTTGGAGAAACACAAGTTAATGAGAATCGAGTATTCGCAGAAGCGGTGTGGAAAGTTTTTCTCGGAATTCAGTCTTTGTGACACATCACAAAACTCAGTTTTACACTAACGATATTGGTAGATTAAGTGGTATGACATCTAATTTGTTGTTTAAAGTTACTTGCAACTCTCTTGCAAATAGGAATGGAGAATTTTGTCACATGTCGCACGAAATTATACCATCCACCCGTTCCAAAAATTCACGTAAAAATCAGGGGCTGAATCCTTATACATTCAGCATTATTTTATAATTCCTACAACCTCATTCAGCTGATGCGACAGCGATGTTAGAATTGGACAATCTTTGCTTGAAGTCACTTACACTTACACTGGACTTCGTTTTTGAACACACCCCTGCAATTTACCGCTGTGTTGACGTTTGTTCGAGAACGACATTTTTGGAATCTGCTTCAACCATTTGAGACTTCATGTTGAATGCTTGAATCATTATGTATAATGTGTGTAATTGACACATTTGTTTTATTTCCTACCTCTGGTTTCAACGCATTGGTGTCATATTCAGGTAAAAAAATGTTTTATCCTCCGGCAATCTCTTCTGAATTATACATATTCTTGGACGTTATTAGAATAATTTATACCTGAAGAGGGTGCCTATGCGTTTAATTTGGTCATTTTTTATAAAAAAGGGAAAGTTATACATTGAGTAGATATATTTATTATGATTCCAATTGTCTTTTTGTGGCACAAAACACGACAGATGTCCGTCGGACAGGGGGACATTGTCCGTTATCATCCCACTTAATAGCATTAAAACCTAAGCATTTACATCATGGGTCTTCAAACTTTTCAGCCCGAGGGCCGAATTAACTATCAAACAGCAGTTTGGGGGCCGACTACACACTCGAGGTCCAAATAAAAAATAATCAAAACATAGATGATGTTTTTAATAATTTATTTAATACTATTTTATGCAGTTATTATTTAATAGCACATTGATACACTACTCATGAACACCTTTATTAGTGGAAATGGTGAAATTTTTTCCTGGACGCCAAATAGCAGACATTTCTGGCTTTAGATTTGATGTCCCTAACATCAACAATGACCTGAGATTATCATCAGAGAAGTTTGTTCTCAAATTGTTCTTCACATATTTCATTCTTGAAAATGTTTGTTTACGCAGATAAAGATAAAGATTAAAGATTGAAAAGTACCTGAATGCAAAAGTTTTGACATTAGAAAAGTGTTACTTTGGCAAAAACTGGTTAAATCCCACCAGTCCTTCTTTGAACTTATCCCTAAGGAGGTCATTTACTTGCAACGCAATGACCTCCAGCTGCAGTTCATTGGAGCAACTGGCCACATCTGCTTCAAATGGGTTTTGAAACAGTCTCACTTCTTCTGCCTTTGAATCCAAGTCAGAAAACAGCTCCTGAAACTGCAGCTGGAGGTCTTTGATGATCTCTCATGCAAATGACGTGGGGAACTCAGCTGTTGCTTCAGCCATGAAGATCTTATACTGCTGAAAGCCGTCAAGTTGTAGGCCTAAACTTGTCTTGTTTAAAAAACAAGACAAGTTTAGATCTGAAGATCTTTAGGTGGGTGTATAGATCAGAAACTAGATTTTTCTCTCCTTGAAGTTATAGGTTCAGAATATTTAAATGACTAGTTATGTCTGCAGCAAAGGCCAATTTCCATACCCACTCTTCATCAGACAGTAATAACTGTGGCTTGCCTTTACTTTCCAGGAAGTCACCTATTTCCTTTCTCAATTCAAATACTCGGCTCAGAACTTTCTCACAACTTAGCCATCTTACTGTTGTGTAATATGGTAAATCTTGCGATTCTGTGTCTGTATCTTTTAACATGTCCCTGAACTGTCTATGGTCGAGCGCAATTGACCTTATTAAATTCACCATTTTCACCACAGGATTCAGTACTCTGCTAATGTCCACATATTTAGCACAAAAAGCGTGCTGGTGAATAATACAGTTCTGAACATTGGTTATGGAATGTTTATCTCATTACACAGCTGCTTCACTTGTCCAACTATGCCTTTCTTTATACTCATTCTTCTCATGTTATGTCCTCCATCAACAGACAGGCAACTGAGGTTAGTCCAGTCCATGTTATAATCAGGAAATGTTTTTTTTCAATTCAATGAATATATCCTCACCGGTAACAGTGCCATACATGCTATGTAGGGAAGTCAGCTCTTGTGTTATATTCATGTCTTCATCCACACCTCTAATGAACACAAGCAGTTGAGAGGTGGAATAGCTGTCCAGTCATTCATTCATTGCAATTGAAAAATGGCGGAACTTGCTTGAATTTTTCGCTATTTGAGTCACAATGTTTCCATTCATGCCTGCAGCACGGCGGGCAATAGTATTTGCACCCAAAGCTACATTTTAAATTGTTTCGACTTTTCTGGGCAAAGTTCCTCAGCCACCTCCAACAAACATTCCTTCACTACTTCACCATCTGTAAATGGTTTGCCACTTTGAGAAAGGACGTAGGTAACTTTATAACTGGCCTTCATTAGGGATTCATTTTCATTTGAGGATTTACTGAACAATGTCCTCTGAGATGTGAGTTGATTTTTTAATTTAAAATTTTTTCTGGCACAGAATTTACCCTCCAACTGCTCATATTTCTCCTGATGTTTGCTTCGATGGTTACTGCGCAGGTTGTATTCTTTCATCACAGCCACGGTTTTGTTGCAAATCACACACAATGCTTTCTCGCCCGATTTGATGAAGAAGTATTTCAAACTCCATTCTTCTTGAAATTCCCGATACTCATAGTCTATTTTTCTTTTCCTTTCTCGACCATCGTTGGGCACTAAAATAAAGTGACTTCAACAGGAATAAATAGTGAAACTGAAAGTATCTTGCACACAATATCGCATTGTGCGAACTAATTTTTTCGCAATTATAGCCGCAAATGACCCGAAACAATTTATAAAAATTCTCATGGTTTCTTAAGTTAAGCTTACATGAATATAATTTGCAAATATATCCACTTATGATAGAGAGATTGTTGCTTTTAATGTTTCCTCTTCAGAATATTCGGAAAATTCTTGTTAAACTAACGACATTTCCAATACTTTATACACACTGGTAACTTATTACGCGAAGGAAATTATCACTAAATAAAATAGAGTGCAACATGTTTCGCGATTAGACGCTAATTGACACCAACACCTCCTCATCGCAGCAGTCAACCGCAACTGGCAAACTCTGATCAAAATAATCAAGCCTGGAACAAGCAGCAAACCATTTAAAAACTCTGCCACTAGATGGCGTTATATCATCTTTTTGACTGTGATCAGAAGTAGAAAATGTAAGCAGCGAATAAGGTTTTGCAATGTAGTGATCGGTTTGAAAACATAACGCACTACTGCGCGCCTCTATTTTAATTCGGTTAAAACGTAACGTCCACGTAAGCGATCTGATCTTGACAGGATACATGTAAGTTTCTGTAATTTTTTCCTTAGATAAAAATGTCTCCACGGGCCGGATGAGAGGACCTCGCGGCCCTCATCTGGCCCGAGGGCCGTAGTTTGGAGACCCCTGATCTACATAATACCCTGCTACCCACCTCGGGGGTGTTTGGCAGGGGGTAATTTATCACCAACATGTACAGCACTCCGCCACAATAAAGTTAGTGAAGCGACCACTATTCGTGCATTTAAAATATTAAAATATGTACTTGTCATGAAGAGACTCTTTACCAACATGCATTCACTCTTCGCATACCTCGAAAGTTAGAGAAAATAATTGTATGAATGAATTTTGCAGCTACATAAATGGATGGAGATTCAAAAGGTATCCCGGTAATATGCATGAGATGCTATTAAAGCAAGGCAGCAGATAAGGATAGACGCATTGGGATTAATTCAAGTAACTAGCTACACTACCTATTGATAAAATCAGCTATTTAATCTCAATGAGAGTTTCTTATCGTTCTCGGTAAAAATGAAATTTAAACCTGTCCGCTCTCTAATCTAGTTTCCTAATTTTGCTGTCATGATCTGATATACCGCACGTTTTAGGGTTTCGTAAAATGTTATTAACGTCGTCGGAAAGTAAATTGGTTTGGGACTTACGTTAAGGTTGTCTATATTTTAATTTACGGTCTGAAAGCAATTACCATCCCAGTTGCTTCCAAAGAAAGATTAATGGGACTAACGAGATTATTACAACGGCCTTCTATACTTCTTGCTATTATTCGCTACCTATGTTCTAACTCGGTATTTAGGCCAACATCATGAGGATTCCTAGTTGGGTCTAACCAGAGAATATAAGCTGATTTCCCTTACCTTAATTGTCGCGTTTGCCAAGTACTCTTTTGACCAATCCCAATTTATGATTTTCTTAGTAATTTACCATATATATTAATCCTACGAGAGGCCATAAGTGAGCTAAATTAGGAGACATTAAAAAAATTCTACTGCTCCTGACTCCGCTGGATGAAAGAGCTATTATCAGGAAAGTTTTTCCTTTTCCAGAAATCATTTACCAGACCTTCCCTCGTACTTAACTTTCTTGCCTCTAAGTGCTCTCATTACACCTTCATTCATGGAGTCAAAAATATATTACTTTCCCATATATCCCTCACTTGGCACGTTACCGTCTTTTTTCTGTAGTAATTATAAATATTTGCCCCTGAAATTGTCCGAAGTCAACTATTTATACCACTTTTGAATTTCACTGTCCATTTTACTTTTCCCTACACGTGAAGAATATCCATTTTTTGTATGTGTTTATTTTTAAATTTTATCAGCTGTAATTAATATTCTGACTACATGAATAATGAGTGAAGAAAACTTTGTTTTATTCTACTAATTTGTCAAACGTTATCTGATGATTACGCCACTGTGTCGAAACTAGTAGTGTCTTCAAATAAATCGGTGGAATAAAACAAAGTTATCTTGACTCATTATTCATAGTAAATGTCCAAAAAGTTGAGCCTGAAACCATCGAGATCAACTTCTGACTACCTTTTGTAAAACGAGTCTATTTCTAGGCACGAACATCCAAATCGTATTTTTAATACTATTTTATTCAGTAATTGAGCATAATATTGCTTGATGCTTAACGCGATAATAGATGCAACCTGAGAAAATAGAAGTTGATGAGAAAATAGTAGAAAAATGGGGAAAAATGAAATAGTAAAAACTTTACATTCCTTCATGCAGCTAAAATATTTATGGTGAATTATGGATAATCAGCTACTCATCCTAGGGAATGAGTTAGTCATAAACTATAGTAAACTGAAAATTGAAATTTTATTTTGTTATCATGAAAATGCTGTAACAAATGAAGTGAAAACGTATAAATTAGATAGAAATGCCCATAAAATTGCTATCACTGGTTGTAAAAACGTTCATCAAAAATTTTACCTTCGACTGATACGCATAACATATAAGTTAATATTGCTACTCTGTAGCTAAGGGATGTCATCAGCAAAAGCAGAATTTTTCAAACAATGCATATGAAAAGGAGGAATAAATTGTAAATGATAACGGAATATATAGAGGAATACATTATTTGTCTTGGCTCCCACAGTCGCATTGTAGCCTCTTTAAGTCTATCTTTTTACTAGAGACCTATGTCAAGTGACTACCAGTTGTCATCATCATCATCTGGTGTTCTGCCTGCTGGCAGGTCCCGTACACCACTGCTGTCTCCATCCGCTTCTGTCCTGAGCTTCCTTCTTTGCTTCATCATAGCTGATGTTCTTCACCTGATCCACCAATTTCACTCTTCTCCTTCCTCTCTTTTTCTTTCCCTCAATTGAACCCTCAAGTGCCACAGTTATTATACTTTGCCCTCTCATCACATGGCCCAACCAGTTTCCTTTCCTTTTCCTTATTTCCTTTAGGAGCGATCTTCCTTCTTTTACTTTGCTCAAAACCTCTTCATTTCTCATCTTATCTACCCATCTTACTTTTTCCATCCCTCTCCACACCCACATTTCATAAGCTTCTATTCTATTCCTTTCCCTCTTACCTAATGTCCACGCTTCACATCCATACATGAAAACGCTCCATGAATAACATTAAGCTAGTCTCTTTCTCAGCTCCAGATCCAGGTTTTAATTGCATAGCAAGTTTTTTTTCTGACTGAAGGCCTCTTTTGCCATTGCTATCCTTGCTTTTATTTCTGCAATACTTCTCCAGTCGTCAGTCACCATCGTTCCTAGGTACCGGTAGCTTTTAACTTTTCCTATTACACCTTCATTTATTTTCACACTCGTATAATTTTCACAGTTTACTGGCATCACCTTTGTCTTTCCTAGGTTTATCTTCATCTAAATGCACATCTTCATATTTCCTAGGTTTATCATCATCATTACTACCAATTGGACTAATGATTAATTTTTTTTTTAATTGATAAATTAACCGCCCCCGAAAAAAGTGGCTCCCTCCTATGACCTTCACAAATGGAACATCACTATTTCTCATAAGGGAGCGTATTAGCACACAATTTATGGAAACAATGAATCCAATGTTTGAAAATAAACACCGGGACAATTTCCACACTTTTATTTTCGTCACCGACCATGGTTTCAACATATTATTCCATCATCAGGGTACATTACTTCAAATGTCTCAGCCTTTTATACATTTTTCCAAGTGTGGCGGGGAAGAGAAGGGTAAAGAGGGGGGGAAGAGGATAGCCAGTGACGGTTGGAACAGAGGAGGGGTGAAGAAAGGAACGGGGAGACTATGGGAAAGGTATAGAATTGGTGTGGGAGGGGGAGGGGCGCCGGGAGAGTGTTTGGTATTGGGTGAGGGGGGCACGGTCCTAATCCCACAGGGTTAAGGACTGTGGCATAAGTTTGGAGTAATGTTCCCTGATGATAGCATAATGTGCTGAAACTATGTTTCCTGACGAAAATTAAAGTGTGGAGATTGTACCGTTGTTTTTTTCAAATATAGAAATCATAATTTCTCTTAAAAAATTTTGGCTGCATAAATCATCCTGCTATCGGCAGATTCAGAAAAGCAAGCAGAGAAGTCTGTGGATATTATTCTTAAAATTCATCAGAGTTCTCAATGATTTAACACATTATTTAGGCGTTAAGTCCACTCGGGGAGAGACTCCATGCCGACGTGCCGACGTTTCGATGGACGACTCGTCCATCGAAATGCCGGCATTTATGGAGCCTCTTGACCGATGAACTTCACAAATAGAGCTACTTAACAATATACGCCGGAAAAGCCTCAGATCTTACTTCACACGATTTAGGCGTGTGCCGCCGACGTTACCAGCTGTAGGTCATGATAATTAAGACTTTGCGCGAGCCAATCGATTGAGTTTCATTTGCTGCCTACCGCAGTGCTTCAATTTTGTGAATTGCTATGTTTGTGACTGATGTGATGTTAAATTATTCGTGGACTTTCCATGGAAAAATCAGGTTACATTTTATTGAATGCCGCACATCTTTCCTTGAAGTTTTGTCTTTGCTTTGACTATTTTTTTTAGCTCAAATAATTGAATTTTAGTAGAGATTACGAGCGGCTCTCACCACAGACTTTTTTAACGGAGGTATGAAAATTCATGAAATCATATTTAAAGCTAAAAAATATTCATCAAGAGGTGAACTAAAACCCGGAAGTTCATGAAGAAGCACGTCTTATCCACTCTCCAAAACGGAGAAGTTTTCACCCCCTCTCATTCGTTTTGAACGAAAGACATTTTTTGTTTTAGATTTTTGCCATACGTTGAATGTAAAAAGCTGTATATCCCGTGGGCATTTATCAAAGTTTTCCATGCACTAGTGAGATAGACATCCTGATGGATTCGCATAAGATATATTTTGTTGAGGCGGTATCTCATAAAATACCATCCATATTTGTATCAGTGTGAAACAGGTACAGGATATATGGGATTCAGTGAGTAGACTTTGGAATGTTTCGGGGCAACGGACTCGGGATCAGCTGACTGCGGAGAGGCGAAAACATAGGAGGAAGGAAAGAGGTACAGATGGAGAGTTATGGAGAAAATTAATTCTTTGGCAGAGCGTAGAAGCGGAATAATGCATAAAGGGTTAATGCATGAAATGGGGGGGACACAGTGAGAAAGATACAGTTAGAAGGAGCTGGTGGAGGTGGGGGATGGACCTTTTGGTTTTTAAGGCGAGGGAGTGGAGAAATTTCTAAGAAGAAGGATTAAGGGGGTGAGTTGAAAACTGGGAAAGGGTAGTGGGAGTGCTTTAGGGGGGGAGGGAGAGTGGGTGGGGAACGGGAGCTTATTAAAGGAGTGGGGACGAGGTTGGGAATTTGAAATTCACTTCTTAATCATGGGGGAAGGGGGAAGGGAGGAGGTGTGTGTGTTGGTGGAGGGAGGGGGGAGGTGAAGTTAAAAGAAGGAGAAAACGAGTTATTACTTTTTTTAATTCTCTCCGCCGTCTTCCTTTTCTTTCTCTCTCTCTATATCCCCATTCTTTTTCTTCCCAAACTCTCTCTCTCTGTATCTTTCTGCCCTCTCCCCACCATTTTATGTCCGTCCATTCCACCACCTCAAACTCCCATACTTTCCCAGTCTCTTCCCCATCGTTTTATTCAAACCCCGCGATTTTCACCCTCTCCTTCAACCCTACCACCCCACGCCTCATCTTCCCCAGAGAGCTCCTTTGCATCACTTTTCCATGCTCTCGCTCTTTGCTTTCCGTTCACTTCCCTTTCATTACTTCCTCTTTTTCATTCTTCTTCGGCATCCGATCTAGTACACGAAGGCGCGGAATCAAAACCAAATTTTTAAAAATGTGGATTTTGTTTAAATGCTTGTAACGCACAGTGGAAAGAAATAACTTATTGATTATGTAGTAGAAGAAATCATTCGCCGCGACTCTGATACATGTGCAAATCCCTCGATACCCTATCCTTGGTATCTAAACTGGAAAGAGCACTCGGCGTGATATCGAAGGGTATGGGTTCAAATCCCTGTCTGGTCGAATGCTAATTTATGTGAATGTTACTCGCTTGAGAGGTAACCGGCAGGACCGAAAAGAGAAATATGGATATAGCTATTCCGTTTCGAATTCTGGCTTTCAGAGTAGTTTTGGTAATTAAATTGAATCCATTCATATCTAGAAATGTTTTATCTACCAACTCGCGCGCCATCTGCAACGTCCGTCATTATTGCTGGATTCCTGCGCAATTTCAAATGAGTTACTGCTTTATTCTCTTTTTTGTTTTTTTGGTCAAATTAGCTGAGGTATTTTTTAATTAATTGTGTGATAGCTATAATTGAAAGGTGTGAGATTCCGGGGACAAATTTTCTGTATTTATACTAAAAGTAATGCTTTCATGGAAAGAGAAATTTGAGTAAATTGCGAAAGAGTAACGAATTATACGATATCAAACGAGTGCAGATTATAATTAAAATGTAAATATAATAAATGTGTCCAATTATGAACGCTATCGAATATTTATGGACCATTCAACGTCATTTCAATGGAATAGTTGACCGATTTAGACCAAATTTTGTTCCATTTTTCCTCATTTTTTGGCTTTGCGCAATTGTTTTGAAGATTGGATGTTTCTCATTCCAATTGAAATGTATTTCTTTAAAATTTGGATTGCTGTATAATTCCCTTGTGAAATCGAACGCTAAGGTAGGTTCAAAAATATGCCAACTTTTGGCCACCAAAATTCGTGGGAATTTGTCGGAAATTCAGTTAGGCAGGAGGGTTTCAAGCTTACAGATAATTAACTTTATGTAGAATACGATCTCTAGAGCACCACTACCGTTGATTTTGTACTGACAAGCAGACTCGTGGTTGATTTTTTCCATACTTACTTAGAACTGATAAGACACCTTATGAAGTGAGCTCTGCATACCCATGCAGCCTACTAGACTCGAGATAAATGAACATTACTTGTATAATGAAACAATAATTGAAAGTGTATAAGTTAGGTAGAATTTTTAGCGCATTAAAGATAACATAATGTTTTTCACAAGATTGGACATGCTGGAATTATTCACAAATGAAGGTCACTACTCTGAACTATGAACATAAAGTTTCAATTTTAACCAACTGCCAAATCACTAGCAAACTATCTTATTTTTGAAGCATGCGGAAATAGTCTAACACTTTTTGAAGCGAATGTTTAAAATTCTTTCCAACTTACCCAGAAAATGCCAGATGACTTTAGATATAACGTCAGGAATAATAAAGATGAGCTCTATCCCGTGGTAAGTATTAATGCTGGGCCAAAGACATCAAAATATCTGCTCATATAGTAGTCAATTCGGAACCTTCAGTGGGTCAGTATTACTATTGAGAGTTAAAACATTTACCACAGCTCTTTCATAGCATACTCATAATTTGTGATTATGATACTTACGGTGCATGCACGTTTTTAGACCTTCCACTGTATGATCTATGGCAATATCTTCTGTAGTCCTCTCTTTAAATGAGAGTTTTTGTATGGTCCTCGGTTGTAGTTGAATTTCCCTAGAGTACTCAGGACTCTGTTAAGGAAAAAACCTCTTCTCTTTGCACGTTTTTTTAGAAAGAGAGTATGTCACAGAGGGTGAATAAGGTACAATAATAATTATTAAATGCTAATTTTGCATTAATTAACCCAAAGGAAACATCAAAATTTGATAACAGAGAGTGTTCAAGCCTCTACAAATTATTGTTCAAGGGCATGAATAATGGTTCCTACTGTGGTATCCAATTTTGTTCGCGTATGGATATAGTCGTATAACCGAACACGGCATTAAATATACATTTGCTTCAAAGTTTTATATGTAAACTAAAAAGAGTTGATTAGATGAGTGCGAGTATCACTTTGCGTTTATCCTTTTATGAAGGCCATCATGAATGACTTGAAATTTTTTAACTGAACAAAAACAAGGTATTTTGTCCACCCAAGCCTCAGAAAACAACATTAATTTGCTTTCGTGGTAGACTTCCCATGAAACTCAGCTCTCTAAATGATATTCATTGAAAGAGAAATTCTTGCGTACGTAATTCTCATTGGCGCATCTGCACTTACCTCTTGGAAACCGTCCGAATTTGCTTTTTTTCCCGAGACTTCATCTCCTTCAGATTACGGTGCACTGCCTTTCTCTAACCTCTCGGAACACTTACTCCTGGATATCGAGCCCCCTTTGTCCCGCGCCATCTCTTCCCCAGCGTCCTTGCCACCGGTAAACCTCTTCGGTTTCATTTTTTAACTCCTTTGCATCGACCTACCTACCTCCTCCCCTCCTCCCCTCCTCCCCTACCTCCCTTATCCCCTCCTGTTATTCGATACCTTGCTCCTTCCTTTCTTCCTCTCCTCTACTAATCCTTTGTCGACCCATTCCTTCTTCAAGGAGGGGAATAGGAACAGAATAAGACATCAAAAAGTTATCAGCAGCCAAAAGGAGAAGCGGGAGGGTCCGAAAATAAATGCTGGAAAAATTATAAGCACGTGGAGGAAATGACGGAGAGGCAGTTCGGGAACGCAAAGGCGGAAATAAGGAGCCGAGGCAGTAAAATTTTGGAGGGCTTAAGGGCTTGGAAGGTATCGAGTGTGGGGTAGGAGTGAAGTGGGGGGAGGGGGAAAGGAAAGGGAGTAGGAACGGAAAGAAAAGAAATTGGAGGAGAGGAGGTGGAATTTTGTTGGGGAGGAGTGGGATGGGGGTAAAAAAAAAAGCATGGACAGGACCAGTCTCGTGGGAAGTGTTCGTGAGGGAATGGGGCCGTAGAAGATTTTGAGTGTGGGCGGCGACCGGGCGGTGGAGGGAAACGAATGTATATTTGAACATAAATTTACTTTAGTGGAGGAAAATGCAAAGGAGTTCTTCCCTCCTGCTCTCTCTTTCTCTCCTTCCGCTTCATTTTTCACTATTTTTTTCGGACGAAAGTGCCCTGGAGTATGAGAGGGAAGCAAGGAGGCTCAACTAAGTCTTGCCCCGTGTTCTTATCGCGCTCGGCGTAATGTTAACTTACGGCTTGGGAGCCATCAAGTGTTATCACTTTGGTGAGATTATTTTCTCTCAAAGGTTCCATCCCTCTACGGTAGCAGGCAGTTAACAGATTTGCTTATTTTTGCGAAAATGTGAAAATGAGTGCCGTTTTCCTTCCCGCTCTTGAAAGGCTTGGATCGGAGTAGGAATGGGATGATATATTGTCAAAACACTTTTCAAGTGCTTATTCTCACGCATGTTTTATTTAATTCCTCTGAGGGTTTTCATCAAGGGCAAGGAATTCAAGATACTAGGGGTGTTGAAAAATCCATTCATACCACACTTTATCAGTCCAAGTACTGCTAAGAGCTTATACTTGAGCTTGGGCTTGAATAAGGCGTTCAAAGTTTTCACTTTGTTACATTATTGGCAGATTTAAGATTCAAAATTTATGTCATCCCTCAAGTTCCCCAAGTATTGAAACAATAGTCAATGCTCAGTTTTACTGAACTAATTAGGACTTTAAAAAGTGCTGTTTTTCGTAATAAATTCGTATGATTTTCATTAAATGGCTACACATTTGTAATTTTTCATCCATACTTAAAGCCTTCGTTATACACTGGAATATTCTTCTTGAAAACATTTGTTTTCAGCGAAAACGGAGAAACATTACGGAGAAATATTAATTTAAGTCATGGCTGCATAGTGGAATTATCCACGGAAAGTTTAGTTCACCACAATTTTCTGTCGGGGGAGAGTATTTGCAGTCCTTTATAATTTTTGCAGGAAAAAATTTGCTGCTGTTGTTGCCAGAAGCCAAGGCGTGGTGAAAATCCCTGATGTATACACTTAAAAAGTTTTAAAAGCTTAAAAATTGAGATTTTAATAAAACGTAAACACTTCAAAAAAATAACGAAAATATACATCTCTCCTAAGTGCCGACAAGGTTTTTACGACTGGTATAAATCTCAACGACATACCGTTTTAATAAAAATGCTTTACAAGTTATTTTTACCGAATTTTAAGCCTTCTTCCATCTCGGAAACCAAATCCTATAAATATTCCATCAATAAGTATAAAGGATATGTAAATACGAGGACAATATTTTCATTTGATTGCGTATTTTATACAAAAATGATAAATATATGTTTCGTCGCGATGAAGGTCGTTGGAACTGAGAAAATCCCTTGATGTCAAAATGAAACAAAACCCCCAAGGAATGGGGTGAAAAGATGTTTTCTGGATGGAGTCGCGTTGGAACCTTCTCAATTCTTCCTCTACGTTCAAGAAACAAACTGGGATTTGTGTGCAACTTCTTGTCAAGAGCTGAATGGAACGAAATGGTGTGCATTAATTTGAAATAGACGGTGAGGGAGGTGCAAATTTAGCCAAGATTGGGGTATGTGGGTTAAGGAGAATTAAAAAAGTGGACTGTTGAAACGATTTGCAAACGATTGCCGACTTTAAAAAGATTTAAATGAGTGAGAGAGAGAAAGAGAGATGGGTTGTACGTGTCGTAGTAGACGATCGAGTGAGGTCTTTTTCTCGGGCTCCACTTGCAGCATTCTCCTATTATTCCGGCTCTCTCTTCGTCCCGGCGGTGGCAGAGAAATCTTGGGAAAAATCATTTCTTTGATTCCATTGGGTAAGTTAGAGATGTTTTCCCGTATTGAAGATGCTTTCTGTTGCCGACTGAATCGATATCCTACCGATTAAAATAGGTTTATGTGGTCTATTTCCTATCTTCCGCCATCATACGTCTCTATTCCAGCGCAGGTTCTCTCTTAACCCTGAATTAAATGGCTATCCCCTCTCTTCCCCTCTTGGTAGTATTTGGGTGAATAGGGTGCTTCGACGACTGAGGTCATTCGCACCATCTCTTCCCCTCTTTCACAGTATCTTCCTTCCTCGGGGTCATTCACCAGCTTATGGCCTCGAATTTTTCGGTATTTTGCACTGTAATAATCCAGCCTACCGTCTAGATAATTACTCTGAATGAAATTAATCTAAGGCCATTTTACGTCGAAAAACCGTGATTCAGAGAAGATCCATGCCCACAAGACAGTGAATTTCTTCATATTATTTCTGAAATAGACATATAAAAGAGCAGTTCAAGTAAAATTTATCTGACTTTTTGACCAAAAATGGTCTCTGTTTAAGTTAATGAAAACGTAACTCTGCCTGCTTGCAAAATGCATGCATGCATATTTGGAGCTAGTTGCAAAATTAGACATCCAGATAAATTCACGCTTAGAGAATAGATATTGTTCTGAGTGGAAGTGGAAGCGTTCAGAGAACCTTAAGTGGTCCAGAGTCTAGATCTAGAGTTTCGGAATAAAACCTTTTTTCTTCTAATTTGAACATCTTTGTTCGATATTTTCCGTGCTTATAAGCTCTCCTGCGTGGTAGTTTATTTTCCCAAATGAAAATATACCCTCGCTTTTTTTCCATGGAATAGGTATCTGGAAACATGTTGTACCGAAATAAGAAATGAGTGGAAAAAAACGTTTTCTTTTCATTTGTGATCCTCGTACAATCTTAATGGTCAAGCTTATATTTAATCTAACAAGGAGTTTATTTCTATCATAATTTATGAAGTTCTTATTTTTTATTCTTTCTCATTTTGGTTTTACTTTTGCGTCTCTCTATAAGTGCTTCACGGTGTTCTTTTGGATTTTTTTCTCTGCTGACAGACGTGATAACTATATTTTAGTATGCTTTTCACTGAAGTGTTGTAAATTTCGTTTTTAATTGCTTTAGAATTGCACTGGCTCATATTAAAATCCGAAGATAAATACTTTTGATTTTCCTTACGTGCATCATTCTATAATGATTGTTTCAAGTTTTTCACTTTCCTAGTACTTACCTCAAGAGTTATATGCAGCTGCGATAATTATTTGTGTTCCTCTCAAATGTGCTGCTGGGCTCTTAAGATGAGATTTACCGCGCTATTCCTATTATTATGCATAGTTTTTTTATGCCGACCGTGAGACTATGTTAGATGTTTTATAGTGGGTTTCTGATAATAAATTTAAAGCCTAAATAGTAATTTGCTTGGATAAATTTTTTATTTATGTAGCATAATGTTCCTATCGTACTTTCCCCTAGGCGTATGTCCCGTTGGATTGCATTTTGAGTCATGCGATATTATTCAGATCTTATAAAGCAATTTAGCTGATTTACACGAATGTAAAATTTAATTTACAATGAAGATGTATTTTGCTGTTCAAATAAAGGGGAATGAAGACAAAGCTAAAAACCTTCGTTAGAAGACATCATTTTGACATGTGTTCGACTCTTGAAAATAAAGATGAAACATATCTAATGAAATAGTAACCAGGTTTATTTTTAGCTTGCAGAGACTCTTACCCTTTGGATGTAAAAAGTGTTTCCTATGTGTTACTTATTTTTGGATTCATTTTTAGCGTACTATTTTATCTTTTCATCTTCGGTTCCAGTGCTTAAAAATTTGGTGTTTTTGGCCATAATGGTGGGCGACGGATAAATGTTAATTTTGTGAAATATTGGAAATGTCGAATTGATAAAATTTTAGTGAGGCTCACTGAACGGTGTAAGATTAAATATGATGCGGCTTCGCCTTCTGACCATCATTTATCTTAGCCGATAAAAGTAGCTTATTCTTTCAAATCTTTTTTTGACCAGCACACACAGGAGAGTGTCTTTCCTCGCCTTCTGCCGCCGAACTGCGTTACTGATAAATCGGAAAAAAAGCTGTAGATATGTTGTTTTTGCAGTTGAGTGCACTCGGGAGTTGAAGAGTTTAAGCGCTGTCGCTTCCTGCCGAAACATCATTGCTTCATAAAACGAGGCTTGTAACTCCGCAACACAAAACAGAAGTTCTCATGTATTGCAGAGGCTCCATCGCTCGCAGCTTTCCTTCTCCCATCCCTTATTTTTTCCGTGGAGAAAAAGATCCCTTGTCCTTTCATTAGCCACGTAACCAACTCGTCGCCTATTCTCCCACTATTACGTTCCCTCCGTCCTTCCTTCACACTCCTACTCATCCTCTGCCCTTCTCCTTCTCATTCTTTCATTACGATAATGTTTTCCTTTCAATACATTTTCGAGAATATTTTCACAGAAGCAATATAACCTGAATGAATTTAATTGTACGAAAAGCAAAATAAGCATGTAGTAAATATTGCAGTGTTGAAGGAGAAGATACAATTTGTTGGGGGAAATTCGTGAGAGGAAGAATTAAATGATAGAAGAATAAAATATCGATTGATATTTTTGGAGTATTTTAAACATTGGATAAATGCTCAGAATTATAAGCATCATGGACAGGAAAAAAAAGCTAGGAAGAAAAAATTACCTAATTTTTGTGGAGAAATTGTTAATTTTTATAAAAAATGAAGTCTTTTAGCCAAATTTTTACTTCACAAATTTTTTATGATCTTTTTATCCATTAAAAAATGAAAAAAGTTCCTGCGTCATTAGATTAAGCTCCAATTAGTTAGCTCTATTGTTGTTTTGCCAGGATCTTACTCCCATCCAACTAGATTTTGCGACTTCTGACGCACAATTGTCCTACCCGTTGCACTAGAAAGGCTAGAAGGATCGTGCCAAGGAACCTCTATCCAGGTAACTAATTTATATGAAGGTAAAAAAAATCTGGTCTGCTCTCCCAAAAAAATATTGTAATAAAAGTTTGGAAAGATACTATCAGTGAGAAAACGAATTAGAGTAGCTTCGAAAACACCACGACAGCCTCCTATATTTTATAATGATTATTCGTACATATTTTTCAAATAGCTTCGACATTTTAGTGAAACTTGGATTACATAAAATAGCGACATTTTAGGATCATGAGTTTTCCTCATAATTGACATTTAAATCCATACGACTGAGGACACACTATCAGGCGCAAATGCAGCTGATATAAACTGCATCATCTCGGTGACAGTTTTTTATCTCTATACTCCTTGTTACCAAGCTGCCAGCTAATTTTTGGTAAGGGATACAAATGAAATTGGAAACAGAATTCTGACGGTTAGTAAGGCCAGCGAAGTAGTTAAATAAGTGACTAAACTTATGGTAAACTTAGGAAACATTGATACATTAAAATGATCGGGCATGCTTTCTGTATGATCCCAGGGTTTGACTCGAATTATTTACAGAATTGTAGACTGATTTTATATTGATATAACTTAAAAGGGAAAACAAACATTTCTTCAAGTTTAATATAATCGATGAAGGTAATTATTGTCTGCAAATGGAATACGTGGAAGATATTCCGCAAGGCTATTTTCCCTTATGGTCAAAATGCTTTCGGAAAAAAAAACGGAAAACGCTTTCATTTTTAGAGGTTATTAAAAAGTTTGTTTCCGTAAAATAGATTTTAACCTCTTCATACTGTATAAACTTCAAGAAAAGAAACACTCTCACTGTCTGTAGCCAATGTTTTTATATAATTAACCTTCGAATGGTTATTGTGAAATGCCGACAAACAACTGCTAACGAGGGAAAACATAATTAATTGCTCCAAGAATTTTGCCTGCCACGAGGTTTCAAAATTGACTTCCTTAAAGATTGTAATTAGTTGATTTTGCCCCGAGGGCTAAATTAATTTTCCTCCTCTAGCACCCCATTCATGCTCAATAATCTCGTCTCCGCTCTTTCTCTTCCAAGAGGCCATCTCTCTCTTCCCCTGCCTCGACCGGGCCCCTTCCCGTCGTCTCACTTCACGGCACCCACGTCGGCTGCTCCCTGAACGGTGGCTGATGCAGCAGCGCGGGGGGCCGCCGACTGTGTACGTTGGAGACGGTGGGAATCAAGCGGTTTTCCGGGCGCGACGTTGACGCACGTAGCGTAGCGGTCAGACAAACCGGCCAATTAACTGCAGGTTGGGCGGGTTAGTCCGGCGGGCGGGAGAGAAGTGTCGGAGGTGAGGGTTGAGGGGCCAACGGGCTTGGGGTTGGTACGAGAGAGATGGTGGGTGGGGAAATGAGGAGGAAAGGAATTCGAGGAGATATTTCGTGGCTATGTTATTTCTGGACCTAACTTCTCCTGGGAAATGATCTCTATGCTACGAGTGTGAATATTCTGCTGGGAGTTACATTGGACCTCATTAATATTTTCTTTTCTTCCGGTTGTTCTGGGAGAGTGTATGAGGCAGCGAGAAGCAAAGGGGTGTAAGTGACAGAAGTAAAATTTTTAGTAAAACTGGTTCAAAGTTCAGTGTATATGAAAAATTATAGTGTTGGCTCCCACTAGTTTTTTCTTTACAATTGTTTTCTACATATATGGTTTATTTTAAATATGCATTTTCATGTCTTTCTGGTAATTTAATATAAAAAGGATTTATTTAAAAAATACCTTGCAAACACATTCGTTTGCTTCCAACTCTGTAACTTACACCCTTTTGCTACAAAGCAATCAGCATACTTTGTTGATAAATGCAGGGTAATCAAAAGTAGACTACCGTTTTAAACATTTTTATTACAAACTTAGACAAAATGTGACTAAGTAGTTACTATAGTAACACAATAGAACACACAACAGTTTATCTTTTTAAATTTTAATCTGTATCGTAAATCCAGGTCATCTAATTCCAGATTTTCTTCATCACCGATTGTTGACGCAGATGTACCTAGTTGCTAGCCCTTTTCAGTTTGCTTGTCTGTTGACTTTTTACTGTTCCCTTTTTTCAGGTGTTTTCATGTTTTTTTCCTTGGCTCCATGCTTCAAGTTGAGATAAAACCTTGGTAAATTGAAGTCAAAACTTCAGAAGAGTTAGTAGATCTTTGTACTTAGTTGTTGTTATTTTTGGGGGTACTTTGTGAAGTGATTTCAGTGCAAATGTTGTTGGTGGTCACCCAACTTTGGGTCTGACCATGGAATATTTTTCAAATTTAAGATCCTCGTCAAGTGACGTCTTGTAGAAAATGGTCAGTGGTTCTTCCATCTTGAATCTAAGCTATTAAAATTGGCTTCTTACATCAATACCTTCTTACCAAAATACCTGCAGTTATGATCATACTCCTTGTCCGATTTAGCTGGCTTTACGACTCCTTTTGAGCCTATATATTCCTTACCTGAGTCATGCAGTATTTTTGCTCTTTTCCTTTTCCATTTATCTTCACACCTGATAAACTTTCTAGTCCTCTTTTGTTTGAGTCTTCCTTCTTCATCTCCTTCTTCTTCTGTTGATGATGAGGATTCTGGTGAATGATTTTCAGGCTCGAAATTTTTATCGTCGTCAGTGTCATCCGAAGGATCTGAAAACCCAAAGACTTTTTAGGCCTAATAATACAGTGTGCTTTTGAAAGCCACAAAACTGTAATATGCATCTCGAAGTCTAATAAATAATAATTACCAACGTGTGGTTAAGATGATACTTTAAATAATTATGGGTTGGATTAATGGACAGTAGGCCTAGGCCTATGCTGAATGTTGTAAAACCACAAGAAACTAAAAATCATTAAAGCACACAATAAAATAGCCATAAAACATATTTTTGGGCTATAATTAGAAAACAATAATAAACTACAATTATTTTCAAAATGAACATATTATTTTTTTAAATTTTCTTTGAATTATTTTCAGGCTATGGTTAAAACAGCTTCCTAAATATTTACTATCATCAAGAACTTTTTCTTGCCTGCACTTTCACTGTCAAGACGGTAGTCCATATCTTCAAACATTACTTAAAATGTTCTGTAAACCTCAGGATATTTTCCTAAAAAAGTGTGTAAAACAATGTTGAAATCAGCATAAGGCAGTACTCCACAAAAGTAAACACACCAGTCTGTTCAGTAGCAAAAAGATGTAAGTGAACCTGCATCCTTCTGCTACCAAACAAAATGGAGCTTTTATCAAGTAGCTTATCTAAATCACGCATCAAATTTTAGTCTTTACCATGTGATTATTAAATTTAACTGAAGTATTTATAATTTGAAATTAAATCATGCATTTAAATGCATGCGTAATGCAATGCATTTAAAATTATTTAATTTTTTGTTTGAGGCCAGTATTTTATATTCATAACTCATAAAAACATTGAAAATCTTATCATTCAGACAAAGGTGAGGGAATATCGGGATATCTGTGGAAAAAAGTTGTCCCCCTTTCGAATGAGAAATTTTGTGCTCATTAAATGAATATTTCTTTCCAAACGTTAAAATATTCTTGACATTAAGACAGAGAGTTTTTTAATGAAACTAAATATATTAGAATGGAATTACTCGTGTTAAAACGATAAGCCTGTGAGAGACTGACCGACTAAAATCTCGATAATTTTACGAAAACGAAATTGCCCATTGATGTTCAATATTTTTGTCCACAATTAATGGTATGCCATTGTATGTTATCGCGGCATGCTAAGCTCTTCATTGTATTCGCCATAAAGCTAAATTTGATGAATAAGAGCTGACTTTTACTTCGGTGCTTTGGAGATCCAAGCAAAGTTTTCAGTGAGCGGAGCTCAGCTGAATTTTTAAGTGGTTGGAAGCGGTGTTGGAAAAATGTACCTTTTTGATAATCCCCGAAGAGCTTTTGCTCGCTAAAGTTCAAAAAGAATTGTTTATCATCTTTCTTAATTTCTCGTCATTGCTTTTAAGTGAGCATTCAGCGCCACCACGGGAGGTTTGTGAATTTTTCAGGCTGTAAAAAAAGTTCTCCTAGTACCTTGAAGCGGAGAATCTTAGCTGATAAACGGAATTCTAAAATTGTGCGTAGTTAAGTCATCTGTTGAATTTTTCTACCAAAGGGTTGGTGGAAATTTACTCACCTATTTTTAAAATCAATCTCATCTGTATCAGGCTGAATATCTAGGTGGGTGGGCCGAAAATAGAATAGACGAAGAGTTTCGCGTATTTAGTATCTGTTTTGAAATAAACGAGTTTATTAGTGAGGAGATAACATACAGAGTTACTTTGAATAAAGAAGCAGTTGCGTGTTAAAGGAAATAAAAGACAGAAAGCAATTTAAGGAGAAATGATACTTCAAATTCATGTGTGTGAGTACGGTAATGTGATTAGGAAGTTTAGTCTCACTGTTGAAGAAGCTGTTGAGATGTGGATCGGGCGGAGAATTCACAGATTAGCTGGTCTGTCAGGAAAAAATAAGGAAATTTTGCATAAAGTGAAGAGGTAAGTGAAACCATTGGCAGTAAATAAATTGCTGCCGTGTGATGAGAAACAACGAAAATGTACGATTTTTTTATAAACTCGAAATAAAAAAATGAAAACTCGAGAACATCTCGGCTTCGGGCGCTTAATATTGTAGAGGTTTGATTTTCAATCAAAGAGGACTGACAGTGTTGAAGATGACCCAAGATTAAGTGAGAAAACCATTTGAATGAAGTTTGCATAGTTTGTAGGAGATGAGATTCGTTCGTAGAGCGAGAGAGAATATTTACAACCGTTTGTCTTACCTCCATTTTCTCTCCTATTTTCAGACGAATTTTTAAATATTTCCCTTCCCTTTGCTATCATGCACACATCTCCGTTTCGTCCTCCATATTCGCTAACCCCAATACACCAATCAAAGATTTCCCATTCGACCCGCAAAACTTTCCCCTTCAGGCTCCATTGTAAATCCAATGCCATGGCTCCCATCTCGCTCAGTCGCGCGTCGGAGAGGCTGCGGAGAAGTGTGGATTGTGCGAAAGAGAGAAAGCATCTGCCTCAAGGAGATCCAACTAAGCTTGGAACGGTGCCAAACAAAGCGAGAAATGAGAGAGACTGAGTGCGCGGAATCGAAGAACGGCCGAATGTTGGTAGTGGTGAAGTTGTTTTACAAGTTTTGCATATTAAAACAAACTTCCCGCAGTAGTCTCTTCGTGATAAAAATAAAATGAAATTCTAATTAAATGAACTCTTGCGCCGGAATATGATTCCGCCGTCTTATCCTGGCATTTCTTCATAAGTTTTCAAAAATGAGATTCCAGATTCGTTGAAGTTGCCGAACTAGGCCTAAATCTATTTATATTCAGTCTCTGAACCTTAAAACGTATCATATTAATGTCCACTCTGTGCTATGAATTGGTTGAAATAATTTTTTCCGCATTTTAATTTTGTGTTCATATATACTCCGAGTGAATTTGCTTACGACAAGCCTCCAACTGCATGTATTAGCCTTGGGCGAACAATAGTTTACTGGGACAGTAATTTTACTTCATAAATTATTTGAAAAGAAGTTTCTTCATTTTTATAAATTTTATATATATTGAGAAGTACCAATTTTTTAGCGTAATACTGAGTAATGAATTCAAGTGAAAATTACAGATAAAACAGCTGATGTTGAAATTGAGTTATGAAAAATCATTGTTTTGCTGTATTGTCTCATGTGCTGCATGAGCATTTCAGATTTTTTAATTCCTGCTCTTTCGTGTAATAGACCCCTTAAGATTGTTGTATTACATTGGCGAGAGATAGAGAAATTTCATGGCTTTTAGAGAAACTGAATAAGGCGTGGGAGTATTGTCAGCCAAAATGGTCAACCTTCCTCCTTTAATTCCATTCAAACCGCGTAAACTCCCTGAAAATATTTTCTTGCTCATTGAAGTTTGCATATTTTGTGGGAACTCTGCTGTTTTCAATGAATATAGATTGCATTTCATACCACTGGTGTAATTAAGCAAAATTAGATGATTGGCCATGCAAAATCGTTTCAGGGTATCATTCTTTAATCATCGCTAAAAGCGATAATTTATCACTCATACTTTAAACTCATATAGTTATCTACACACCGTGATTTTTTGCTTACTTCTGCATGGAGATATATCTACTGATTGTTGCATAAAATTTCTTCCTAAATAATTCAAACTAAGGTCAACAGAACAACCATAGTATGAATTTGTGTTCTCCTAGCGTATCCTATGGTGGATGTCTCCTTTATCTAGCCTTTCATCTCCTCCAGCTTTTCTATGAGATCATTGTCCATCTGATAAATCAACTTTGACACAAAATCCCAGGAGACGATGAAAGAGCCACTCATTGAAACGTTGTTGAAAATGAAGAACCTATCACGGCGGAAAACATGAGAAAGTCTCACCCAAAATACCAAGTTGCTAAGCAAGGATATCGTAAAACTGTTTTAAATTTTATCTATTAGATTTTTATGCAGCGCCATCATTCGTCGTTTATATATTTGCTCATTAGATTGAAATAAACTATTGCACCCTACGTGTAGACATAAAAATACCTTATATGTGTTACTTATGTTTATACCTCGATCGCTTCATCCCATGCGTCCTTCTGGAAAAAAACCTTTTTTTCTCATGGATTAGAATTAGAAACTAGAATCCCAATAGATTTTAAAAATGTAGCCACAGTGGCTACCCTGATAAACGGGTAAAGTGAGGTGGGGAGATGTAATTATACTGGTGAGGAGAGAGAACGGGAAGCCAAGAATTTAAAGGAGAGAATTGGAAACGGGAAATAAATTAGTGGAATTTATCCGGAGATTCCGGAGCTAACACCCACGGATTATACTCATCTCAATCATTATTACGCTGCGCCCGGAGAGAATCCACCGGAGCGCACGTGCCTTAGTTGCGTGCGTTAGATTGACGATTTGATTCCACGAGTGAGGAAGCGGCGTGGCTGTGAATACGAGCGGTCGGAACAGGAGAAAGCATTAATTTACTGTTCCGTTCTCGGTGCTCGACTACTTGTGAGAGGCAGATAGGAGTTTTTCCACGCGGGAGGAACTTTTACCGAATGAATTTGTATAATTAGAATGTATTGTGAGTGCTGGTGAAGTATCCGATTGGAAGTATAGCTTTGTATGCTTCAGAAACCTGGACAGGGACAGAAAAACCATGATAGAGGACTTGACGCGTTTAAGATGAGTGCAAAATGGGATTTAGAAGGTGCGGTGGATTGAAAAAAGATCATCGAGGATAATCTTTGTGTAGTCGGTCTGATGAGGAAGCAACTAAAGAAGATCAGAAGAAGGCAGAGAATTTGAATGGAGTGGATGTTTCGGTACGATGGGATATTATTGTTATCGAAGTTCTTAGTTATAAAACTGATTCTGAATAGGTTTGGAAGTGGAATTATTCCTATAAAATTATACATTGTTCATTTTAAGGATGGTATGAGTGATCCACGGAAATTTGATGGCTGAATCTGAAATAGAATGACAGATGAAGAGACTGGAACTAGCAATTTCCCTCATGAATATAATTAACTTCATATTAAAGAGGGAAGATAATAAAACTAACTTCCCAGCCTTTGATATGCAAATAGTTAGATGTACAGTCTTTAATATGCAGTACAATTACAAGTAAAGTAACCAAAGCAAGCAAATAATGCCAATATATCTCCATTAGTTTTGCAATGCCTCGACTAACTGTGAGTTGCAAGCGTTGTAATATATGTCCATAGAGCGTAACTTATCAAATCCAAACTATGAGCCAAATTCTGTTGCAGGAACTACTTTAATGATAGGCGAAGGATCATAAAAGCTTTCTAATTTTGTTACTTCATATAACTGTAGAGAAGATGGTGAATGAAGAGTGTATCTGTGGGTGAACTGAAGACGGATAAAATAGTGGGGTGCATGTCATAAAATAAAGTCTTTGTGAAGGGAATGAACTTTTAACATTTATTACAACTTTAAATATTCTGGTTAGCTCATTTGTTTTTAAAGCTCGAGGAATATATTGCGTGCCAAGTGACATTACTCGGTTTCCTGGAATCAGATGATATATATGCTTGGTTTTTTGGTTTACCAATGGGTGCGTATAGTATATTTGCCACGGAATTCGTAAACCGATGGTAATTAGTTGAAAATGCAGATTTTGAAAAAAATGTAATAAATCAGAATAACCCTTACCCCTCATAAAGGTTTGGTAAGATGCACTCTGAAGGAAGAGCTCCTAAGTGACAACCCATGAAGTTAGAAAATGAACGGCTAATTGAAAGTATTCCTGGAAGTAAAAATAAATTGGAAGAATTATTCAAGGCTATTTTTCCAATACGATAGGATGGAGTACTTGTTGCGAATATATAATAGTGAATGTTGAAATAAAGTATTATGAAATGATGCCGTTAACAGAGGAGTATTCAGAGCTGCAACAACTATATGCTCGGGTTCGTAGCTGTAGATGACGATTATGCTCGTAGGAATTTGGCCTGATTGAAAAATTACGAAACATTTACTTAATGTTTGTACTTACCTAGGACCTGTCATTGAAAATAAATATAAAACTCATTTCATTTCATAGATTTATTGCCCAACATGAAAGATGTAAGCCAGAAAGTTCCTTAGTTGATGAAGCTCCTTTAAATGTATTACCCAGCAGCCTAGGAGCAAATATGCCGTTAGTAGCGATGAAGGTGATTATCCAACACGGAATCCCCTCAAAAACTTGGACTATCCTATTTTCGTGCTCATAAGAATCGAAGTTTCCTGTGGCGGAGAAATCAGAGCTAGGTGTGGATTTTGCGGGTTTCATTTACTATGGTATGGCTTTACTTCTTTCCATTTTAAGCTGGGGAGATGGATACATGATTTAGTTTCCCTCTCTTTACTTAGCGCCCTGCAAGTTTCCCCATCACACCGTGGGCGGGTTGGGATGATGCTGGACTCGGCCCATGAAATTGGTATTCCCGATCTGGTCGAATTTTCATATACGATATCCCACGCCCGTTGACGCGGTCGACTTGAGCGGTCAATGTGGAGGTGGGTGGAATTATCCGAACGACCCGAGAGTCTATTATCTCTTCACCGAGCATCTCAACACCTTTTCCACATTCCTCGCCCCATTTTGCGTACCGTCGTCTCCACCCCCTCCGCACACACCTTCGGACGTCATAACCGCACGAAACTTGCCCCTCATCCCCAACTATCCCCTACAAAGCCACGAACAACGTCCTTTTGCCCACTCTCCCCCTATTCACCCCGCCGCAACATCCTTCACTCACCTTTCTCCCTCGTACTTTCCCCCTTCCCTCTCTGAACCTTTCGCCACTCCAGAGACCTACATCGAATTCCTCCAGTCTCCATTCTTTCGCCCTCTCTCTCTCTCTCTCTCTCTCTCTCTCTCTCTCTCTCTCTCTCTCTCTCTCTCTCTCTCTCTCTCCCGTGCGTGTGATGATCCCTGAAGGCGTGTCGGCCAATGGAATCCGCCCACCGCCGCCTCCCCCAATCGAGGTTACCTTGACCGCTCCATTCGCCTCCGTGCTCCCCAAGTGGCCGCGGCCTTTCTCCCTCCCCCCTCGACTCCCCGCATGACTGCCGCCGGGGACTTTGGAACCGCATCTTTCCTACGCCGCTCATCGCCGAACTTCGAACTCGTGCCTCTCATTCCCGAACGAACTCGCAGAGCTAACTAAAACTCTTCTCGTCCCCCTCTTCAACCCTCCCCTTCCGATCCAGGTCTAACCACCGTTACAGGTTCAGTTTCCGCTTGAAGATATGATATTTACCTCTGTTATTACGTTGAAGGCATCGAGAGTCCGATGATAATTGCCCTTTCATTATTATCATGTTTCCTCTGCATCAATGTATTACTATAAATGCCGCATGGGATAGAAAATTTGTGATAGAAAATTTACGTCAAATGCGCGTTACGCTTTGACCGTTTTAAAAACTTTTTTGCCGAAGTTTGTCAATGAACTTTTAAATACATGGTTAAGAGCATAATTATTCTGAAATTTAGCATGGTAGACGAGGAAATACTTATTGGTTAACGTATTAAATAGAGCTCTATACGGCTATTCAACTAAATATCCTCCCTCTCTAACTTACCTTTGACGACCTATTTATGTAGTCTTTTTGACAGGTGTTATGATATCTGACTGGTCATGTATCGATATTTTGCCGTTCATTTATTTCCTAATAGAAAAAATGTTGCAATAGCTTTCCATACCTCATGAACTATGTCCTGAAATGTTTGATTCAAATCTATGGTAGAGAAGCAAAGCTATTTCACGTTCTTACTAGACACTTTTCTGTCAAACTTGGTGATACTAACGTCCTATATTCAATTTTGATGAAAGAGGATGATATTGCATTATTTGGCTCGTTTAACCCTTAACTACTATCGTGGTTTTTTGCCGCGTACACACTATTTTTGGGTCTTTTTTGACCTGATTTTACGAATTGCTTGTAAACAACAACCGTCACTCGCACTGTCTCAAGTTCAACTGGCTTGCTACCCCCATTTCCCTAGGATTAAATTGTAGCCAAGTTTCTGCAAGCGGCCGAATTACTACTGCAGAAAAATAAATTACTTCCCACGTCGGGTCCAAAAAGACCCGACGATAGCATTTGAGGGTTGAGATGCTTAATTCCGGGTAACCCTATGATATTGCGAATTTAGATTGCAAAGTACTCTGTGGGGTAAACCGTTTCCTCGTTTTGTTTGTGAGTGTCTTGGCATGCGAGATGACTCAGTCCTCAGATGTGTGTTGGATATTTTATGAATTCCTCCAACTCATCCGGATATGTCGTGAGGAAAATCGTTTTACGTTTTATTTTTCGTTTTTGATTAGTAGGAGTATTCATTATTAAGTTGTTGATATGTGCCTCAAGAATGATAATCATTGGGATCTTAAACCTTTGTTTTATGAAGCCTCAGAATATATTAAGCGCACAACAGCACGTGCTTAGGTTGGCCATAGTGTAATTCGTATATTTTTGCAGATGTGTGTTTCAAGGACGTGAAAATAGCTGCAATGCTACTTATAAACGAGTTCCAATTTTGCGATGTAAGGACATGAAAGTGTATTGCGTAAGCACATATTTTGCTTGATGGCAAGCAAGGAACGCTGATGAAGAGTGAATTGAAGTTTACAGTCTGAAAGTTTCTTTGAAAGACTGACGTGGATGTTAAAGGAAATACAAGAAGTTTTTTGTGTACAAGAAAATAAGAGTGTTTTGAAATTCTATTAGGTATGGCTGTTCATTATGCTTTCGAGTGAAATAATGGGATTACTATAAGTTGGGTGAACATGAATGTGAGCGCAAATTATTAGGGATGAGAAAACTATTCCTAGCTTGCTGTTCATGGATGGATTCATGGACTCGTGGATTTTCTGATAGTGGAGTAGCTTCTTGATCAGTTTTATTCAGGTCACAGTCTGTTCTGCACATATTTTTTGATAATCGATCACTCTTCTGGATCTACTTTCCACTCTGTCTTTTAACTTTTCTTTCCAGCATTAATTATCTACTTAAATCTTATTTTTGTCCTGTTCTTCGTGGAGCCAACAGTTGTGCCTATCTTTTTTCGAAACCTGACTTTTAGCAGCAATATTTTTCCTTGATTACGAGTCATATGCGTGGATTAGATATTTTAAAGAGTATGACCTGAGTCATAAGTGGTTTTTATTTTTTTTGGTCCGGCGGTATCAGCTTATTTTTCTTCTGAAATCATGGATTTTATTTCTTGAGTTCCGACATTGAAATAGATTTGATATTTGATAGACGCTGAATTTTTGCGGATTCTAAATAAATGGATGAGGTTTATATCGTGTAATTATATCACATCTTGGATTAAGCTTTGTATGCTCATTAATTTGGGTGAAAATGCAATTTATAAGAATTTTACGAGCATTTTTTTATCCGTGTACTCTTCAGAAGAACATGAGTATGGGTGCATATGGTAAATGTCAATACGTAAATAGGACGGCACTCATAGAAAAGTCAGCCTCTCAAAATTGATATCGCGGCTCAGGTCAATTTAAAATTAAAAATATCGGAACTCGTTAACCGAGTGCGAGTCCATAGTTTTTGAAAAAAACATCGATAGCTTTCAAAAGTTGCGTTTATTCTGGGTTACAGGGGTACACCAAATTCAATTAGTAACTTAAGGGTGAGCGAGAAATATGGTGCGACGAAGGTTTACAGCCTACTTGAGAACGTTTCAACAGTCCAGGTCGCGACTGATGATTTGCGTTTTTTCCATGACACTCGAAGAATATAGATTGTGCAAACGATCACCGACATATCATGCTGCAACCTACCTGGAAAGAAATGTGCATGGGAATAGGAAGCCAAAGGGATAGAGGTTAAGAGAGAGGTTGTGAAATGGGAAAGATAAGAGACGCTTTAAATGAGCGAATTTATTTTTGGCCTTTGCATTCGCTTAATTACGTCGAGGGGGCGGGCGGAGAGCGGCTCTCTGTATCTCCTTGGCATAATTATATTCATTTGCCGCCCTCCGCCGTGAATCTTTTCATCCATTAATTTCCTGAATTTATAATTCTCTCCTCTTCCCCTTTCCCCCGCTCTTCTTCCTCTTTTCACTCTCCTTAGTCTCCACGGCTTCTTCCTGTTCTCTCTTCCCTCCCCTACCCCTTTGCCTATCCTTTTGTTTTCTTCCTTGTATCTGACGCAGTTCCACTTTCTTCCCACCCCTCTTCCTGCCTCTTCTTCCCCCTACTCCCTCACCCACTACCCTTCAAGCATTCTTTCTTCCCTCTCCCCTTTACTTCCGGGAACTTGACTCGTCCTCCTAACTCTACTCTCCCTAGTGAGTTGACGTCACACCGCATCCATCCCACAAGGCTTTTCGATATTTCTGTGCCTTGGCCGCGATGTTTAATACGCCGTTGATACCCAAATGCAATATTTCTCGGCCTGGCCACGCTGTTTGTATAGCTCTATGAAGCTATAGAATATGAGATTTTCCATACTCTTCGTTTTTATAAATATGCCATTCAATACTTATTTAATTTAGTTAAAATGAGTGGAGCATGCGATTTTTATGCTCATAACTAAATGAGCAATAAGCTAACGGCATATAATGGAATTAGTATTCGTAGCCCAATCGGAAAAAGTGTACATCTTAAAGCTGTTTACTGTAATGTTTAAATAATTCTTCTGTTGGTTATAGACCAAAATTTAACATAGTTTATGATAAGTTTTTAACCAGACGCAACACCTATGTCCACTTTCACGCCACTGTGTGTATTAGTTTGGTGTAATGTTGAAGTCAACAGGCTATCCGGTTTTCATATTCAGTGAGGTAGCAGTGAAAATGTGGCCGATTTGATAACATTCTTTATTGCTCGTATGCAATGTAATATGTAGGACACATGCCCCATCACATGATGTGTCTTACCACGCTATGTGCGATACCTATCATACGATATTATATCATACAATATGCCATACAAAACTGAATCATACCATACGATATCTTGCGATAAACGTTTAATCGCTTGTTTTGAGATGCAAATTTATATCGAAATGCGATGCTTACGTTCGTTCATGTATCGCACAGTCCACATCCATCCTCCCTGGTGGTTGTGAACTGGTTTTGTGTTTGTGAGCAAGCGAGGGGCGACGGGCGTCCTCCCTGGGGGGGGGGGGGGGTCTGGGGGTGGTGGGGTCTGGGGGAGTGGGGTCTTGGGGAGGGGGGATCTGGGGGGGGACGCAACCCGGAATACCTTGAAGGCGCGGGGGAAAGTGGGAAGGTCGGGGTGAAGGGAGGAATTACAAGGACGAAGGGGAGTCTCGGGAAGGAGGTTACGCGGCCAATGCTGGAGAGGGTCGGTGGGGGGAGGAAAAAGGGGAGGTAGGGTAGGTAGAGCAGAGGGAGTGTAGAGGGGGAGGGGACGATGGTTTTGGGTGGAAATGGAATGGAGGAGAGGAAAAGTGGAGTTGACAGGGTAAAGGGTGATGGTGGTGGTGGGAAGGCGTGGTAACATAGGGCCTGGAAGGGTTGAGGTCCGTTTAAGGACCCATGCCCGCGTCGTCGTCAGCAGTCCGTTTATCTTTTTAATTACCTCCGTAGAACCTTTCGCTATATCCCATTCAAGGATTTCTCCTCTCGGTTTGCTTAATTTTTTACATTTAAATTGTTTCCTCCTTTTTTCCATCCGACCACCGTGCCACTCCCTCTTCGCTATCCCCAACTCTCTCCTCTCAAGCCCTCCTCCCTCCGTCCCCACGAAACCTCATTTTTTACATTCCGCCTTAGTGTTTATCTTCTCCGAGGTCGGAGTCGCCTTATATATGTATACGGCGCGTGGGTGGGCTGGCAAGGATGCGGGGCCGCCTTTACCCGACTTATTCCAAACCTCTCTCTTTCTCCACTGTGCGGATAACTAACTCTCTTACGCATTACCTACCTGCCTCCCCGGAAGAGGCGACCCTAGAAACATGGATGGGATTAAAAATGGGGAATAAAAAAAACGGCATCGCCCTCCATTCACTCTCCAACTCTCCCGCTCCCTCTGGCACGTTCTCCTTTAGATCCACTCAACCACCCTCCGCGCTCTCTCGAGTCTCCTCGAAGTAAAACAAGGACTCTCGCAACGCTTTACACGTGGTTTACGGCGTATCATGCTGACTTTATCGTTCTAAACTTTCTTCTTGCAACGTTCAGAAAAATTTGATGATGTAAAATAATAAAAACATAACGCTAGACCCTATTGTCGGTGTGGGATGAAGTAGTACCTTTGTAAACGTTTGCTGCATGCATTATGAATAAAACCATTTCGTTCAATTTGAGTGAAATCTTCGCAGATTTGTCACTCTGTCAGACTATGGACAACTTATGTCTCGACAGGTTACAATGCCATCATCGTCTGAGATTCCCTTAATGGCTATGACAATGAATATTGCTTAGTTTAATCAATATCTTGATATGTATACATTGAATAGTGCCAGATTTACATACTTCGAGGTTTTTTAGCGATGACCATTCAGTCATCAAACATTACACCTAGATCGCTTTGATAATCCTTGGGTGGAAATTGGACCATATGATTTTTCTCCAAAAGCAATTGTTCATTGTTTAGTCAGATATTTTACAAGGGCGGCCTACAAATGGCGCAATATGCAAAATAAAGGATGACTCTGTATAAAGGGTAGGGAAAACTGCGATGATTTCTCCATCTTTCGGGTGTTCGCCGCGTTGCTTGTCATGATTGACGACAGTTTCGCCCGGATTCCACCAGGCGTCTTCAGGTCGAAGTGCCGCTGTCAGCGTTTTGGCCGTGCTTATATAGCTCCTCGAGCTCCCGCGCTGTGCTGTGATTGGTCGGTTTTGGGAAAAGTCTCTTCCATGTGTTTGTCAGGTGGTATCCATCGTCCCTATTGAAATTTCCAGGCGTTTTTGCAATTTCAATTGATTCTCTTATCAGCCTGGGATAATATCTTTTTTCTTTTGCAATTATCCTAGCTTTGTCGAAAAGAATATCGTGTCCGGGTTCACTCCAAGCATGCTCGGCGACTGCTGACTGGCTAAATTTCTTATTGAGGGTCGCCCTCTTGTGCTCCTGCAGGCGGATCTTCATGGACCTGCATGTCTCGCCGATATATGATTTCCCGCATGAGCAAGGGATGCGGTATATCCCTTCATGGAGATTCGGCGGTATCTTGTCCTTTGGCCTTGGAATGATTTGGCTTATTTTGGATACGCAGTTGAATCTCGTGACAATATCCTTCTTCTTCAGGACTCTGGAGATCTTCTCGCTTGTGCCGGCGATGTATGGTATGATGGCATGAGATGCGGACTTCTCGGGTTGTCGTTCCTCCTGGTCTAGCGTCTGGTGGCGTTTTTCTATAATGGCGGCCCTTTTGAGGACCATTTCTTTCTTGTACCCATTCATCTTCAGGGATGTCACGAGGTGTTCCTTTTCCTTTGTCAAAGATTCTGCATCCGATAGTTTGTAAGCGCGATGCAGGAGAGTCGCCATCAGTGAAGCCTTCTGAGATGGATGATGGTGTGACTCGGCGTTTAGGTAGCGGTCAGTATGCGTGGCCTTCCTGTGTACTGCATGGCCGAGACTCCCATCGATCCTCTTCTTCACCATCACGTCCAAAAACGGGATTTGGTTGTTTCTCTCCGTCTCCATCGTGAATTGTATCGCTGGATGCTGTGAGTTGAGGTGCTCCAAGAAGATCTGCAATTCCTCAGGTCCATGGGGCCAAATTACAAAGGTGTCGTCCACGTATCTTAACCACAAACTGGGCTTCTTCCCGTGGGATCCAATCGCCATTTGTTCGAACCTTTCCATGTATATTTCTGCTATCACTGGGGAGAGGGGCGAGCCCATAGCCGCTCCTTCGCGTTGCTCGAAGAAACTCCCGTTCCAAAGGAAGTAGGCGCTCCGTAGGCAATACTCAAAACTCACTCAAAACTCAAAATAAATCAAATATACTCAAAACTTCTTAAAAAACTTCTGCGCATTCACTTGGAACTGGGTGCCACTCTCAACGCTACTGACTGGGACACGATCGACAAAATAACCCACGACTCATCCCGCAACACTGGAGTAGCCTTGAGGGAGACGCAGATAAAGAAATTTGAGAAATTATCCAATCGGCAACATCCTACCAGCTTGGATGATGGCCCTGAGAAGGGCCTCGCAGTCATCAACTTGACGGACTCAGAACTGACCAAAGCTGACATCTCAGTCTTGTCAAAAGGACTGAATTTCGCCATCGCACCCACAAAAATACCTAAGGAAGAAATCGTAACAGAAGTGGAGCACGCCATACGGAAGCTTCCAAAGGGAGACGCTGATGAGGTCAGAGAAGATGTTGCCCGTATTCTCCGAAACTCACGGCCACCCAAAACGAACATCACGGGAGCCGAAAGAAGAGCCTTAGCAGATCTTCGCAGGAACAAGAACATTGTCATTCTCCCGGCGGACAAGGGAAACTCAACTGTCCTCATGAAGAAGGAGGAGTACGACAGCAAGATTTCCCGGATGCTGGAAGACTCAACATACAGGAAACTACGATCTGATCCTACTGCAAAAACGGAGAGGAACACCCGGGAACTGATCAAGAAGTCGTCAATCCCACGGGAAGAGCAAAAACGCTTGTTCCCATCGGCCGCCAAGCCACCAAGACTGTATGGATTGCCTAAAGTCCACAAAGAAGGAGTCCCTCTCAGACCGATAGTCAGCCAAATAGACGGACCCACCTATCGGCTGTCGAAATACCTGGCACAGTCACTCCAGCCTTACGTCGGAAAAACCTCGTCGTTTGTGAGAGACTCCACCCATTTCGTCGAAATGTTGAAGAAGATCACCGTCTCCTCCAATGACATCTTAGTGAGCTTCGATGTTACATCCTTATTCACCAACATTCCAATTCAGGAATCCTTAGATATCATAAAGGAGCTCACAACATCTGGAATACCGGAGGATTATCCACAACTCATTGAGTATTGCCTACGGAGCGCCTACTTCCTTTGGAACGGGAGTTTCTTCGAGCAACGCGAAGGAGCGGCTATGGGCTCGCCCCTCTCCCCAGTGATAGCAGAAATATACATGGAAAGGTTCGAACAAATGGCGATTGGATCCCACGGGAAGAAGCCCAGTTTGTGGTTAAGATACGTGGACGACACCTTTGTAATTTGGCCCCATGGACCTGAGGAATTGCAGATCTTCTTGGAGCACCTCAACTCACAGCATCCAGCGATACAATTCACGATGGAGACGGAGAGAAACAACCAAATCCCGTTTTTGGACGTGATGGTGAAGAAGAGGATCGATGGGAGTCTCGGCCATGCAGTACACAGGAAGGCCACGCATACTGACCGCTACCTAAACGCCGAGTCACACCATCATCCATCTCAGAAGGCTTCACTGATGGCGACTCTCCTGCATCGCGCTTACAAACTATCGGATGCAGAATCTTTGACAAAGGAAAAGGAACACCTCGTGACATCCCTGAAGATGAATGGGTACAAGAAAGAAATGGTCCTCAAAAGGGCCGCCATTATAGAAAAACGCCACCAGACGCTAGACCAGGAGGAACGACAACCCGAGAAGTCCGCATCTCATGCCATCATACCATACATCGCCGGCACAAGCGAGAAGATCTCCAGAGTCCTGAAGAAGAAGGATATTGTCACGAGATTCAACTGCGTATCCAAAATAAGCCAAATCATTCCAAGGCCAAAGGACAAGATACCGCCGAATCTCCATGAAGGGATATACCGCATCCCTTGCTCATGCGGGAAATCATATATCGGCGAGACATGCAGGTCCATGAAGATCCGCCTGCAGGAGCACAAGAGGGCGACCCTCAATAAGAAATTTAGCCAGTCAGCAGTCGCCGAGCATGCTTGGAGTGAACCCGGACACGATATTCTTTTCGACAAAGCTAGGATAATTGCAAAAGAAAAAAGATATTATCCCAGGCTGATAAGAGAATCAATTGAAATTGCAAAAACGCCTGGAAATTTCAATAGGGACGATGGATACCACCTGACAAACACATGGAAGAGACTTTTCCCAAAACCGACCAATCACAGCACAGCGCGGGAGCTCGAGGAGCTATATAAGCACGGCCAAAACGCTGACAGCGGCACTTCGACCTGAAGACGCCTGGTGGAATCCGGGCGAAACTGTCGTCAATCATGACAAGCAACGCGGCGAACACCCGAAAGATGGAGAAATCATCGCATTCAAAACGTCGCGGGAAACTACGAGACAACACGGTAGGGAAAACTTTTTTTGCAGAAAAAAGGAGGGGTGGTTAATCCGGGATCATCATTAGTTTTTTAAAGTAAAAGATCAAGGGATCCACCGTTGAAAATCGTATTTCACGGTGAAAATTTGTTCTCCAACGTACGTTAAAGTTGCTCTCCCCATGCCGTCTAAGGCGATATTTGGATTTCTCAACAACGTCTATTTCAACAATTTCTATCTTTGCTGGAATTTCTACTCCAAGCCTTGGGATGGGAAGTTCCACTCTAGCCTCCACCCATAAACCATGATGAGCATGGGTGAAAAAGTGCTGCAACGATTGGCAAAGGGAGGCTGGCACTTGGATCCTGTCGGCTTAATTGAACCGGTTAATATTGTGAGAGCTGGTATATCATCGATCGGGGTTTTTACGAGCTCAAGACTCCTTCATGTGAGCTACCGTCTTCTAATGAATTAATTCCCGGCCGGGATTGAAATTTCTGCTCCCAGTGGTAGGTAAGCTCGCTTCGTACATTCTTCGTTCGTACAACTTCGTTCGCGCGGCAAATAAAACCACATAACTGTAACGTATGCTAAGCTACGGTGCAACGAATACGTCTTTCTCTCGTCGGAGACCATAAATCAGCGAATTACTTGATTCATTAGCCGCCCAATTTAATTTCAATCACTTGCCGTGCACGGCAGAGATAAAAAACTGACACTCGGTCTTGCATGGTTTTGAGTCTCATTTAGTCTCTGCAATCGAAAACATTCAGAATCCCTCCTCCCTCCTCCTCCCTCTCTCCTGCCGAAACGGAAATTCTAGTTTTAATGTGAACGGCGTAAAACGAACGTGCGGCGCGAAGCCAGGTTTCGACTCGTAACCCCCTAGAGTGCGCTTTTGAGAAATATGAGGAGGCCGGGACGGGGCATCAGAAACATTTCCGGGTCGAGTGAAATTAAAACTTTCAACTCCAGCCGTTTTACGGGTCTAATAATTTTCGTTACTCAATTATGGCGCTCGAGATTCCCATAAAACGTCATCTGCTTTACAGCTCCGACCCGTATATCGAAATCCATCTGGTTACCTCGCATTCGCAGCCTTTCGGCATCGCAGCTTTACCTCCCCGGCGCTTAATTCTGCCAGTTCCCCAACCTCTTCCTCCACCAATGCGAGCGTTTCTTTTTCCTCCTCTCATTTCCTCCCTCTTCTCGAACCTCTCTTCTTCATTTCTAAAACTTCTCCTTTTCTCTGCCTCCTCTTCACTCCCTTTCTCTCTTGAGCCATCTCTCCCGCCAGGGAGCTCTCTAATTCAACTCCAGCTCCCTCAACCCCTAACAACCCTTTCTATCTCTCGTTCAGAGCCTACTCCCCTTGCTCCACTTCCCTCCGAAACCCTTTCCGCTGCTCACACGCCTCCTTATTCCCACTTTCATCCCACACTTCCCTTTGGCCTAATCTTCTCATCTGCTCGTCTCTTCCTCATTCTGCTGCGGCTCTTCTTGCCAAAATCCTTCCATATCCTCCTCTCTGAATCGTCTCCGTCACATCTGCCAACCGCTTTTACTCTTCCATTCTCCGTCTTATCTCTCTTTCGACGCCTTATCCTTTCTTGTCCTTCCTTATTCCTTCACTCATGCTGCCTTTATTTTGATCTAATCTCATCATCTTCGCGCCTTTTGCTTTTCCTTTCTAGTATACTTCCATCTCGGAAATATACAGGTCTTCCGGGTTTTCATTCGCGTTTGTCCATTATATTGGGTCTTCCACTTTCCGTGAATCATACAGGAAGTCATTAAAATCAGCCATAATCTTGGTAACGTCATCAGAGAAGGTTGCCTATCGTTTAACGTCTCGAAAAGCGTGCTCCGTTAAAAAATACAGAGGAAAAACTACCGATAAAGCGTATCTAAGTCCAGCGGATGGTTTACATACGACAACCATTTAGGATCAGATTAGCATCCCCACTTCACTGACCTTAAGAAGCAAAATGCAACGCCAGCAAGATTGCCATGATTTTCCTCTCATTACCATTGTAATACATGTTACCATGCTCACTCTACCGTAGAACTTGCGAATTTGCCCTGTATTGTTCTCTTGACGAATTTGGTTCTCACTTAACCGTTAGGGCAGCGTGCAAGTTAGGACAATCTACTAGGTCTTTTGTGGAATACCTAGCGTGGAATCACACCTGACCAAACACCCTGCAAGTGGCCAGTAAGGTATTCCGTAAATCTTCGCAATGGTTTAATACTTCTTTGTTCTAAGTCGTTGCCATTTACTCGGTCAACTACTTTCCACAACCGTTTTCCTATCCGGCCTTGTTCTCTATTTCATTTCGCTCTTTCTTTTAGTGTAATCTTCTCATCTGTTTGCCTCTTCACCATCCTCTCCCAACCAAAATCCTTTCAACCTCTCTCTTTCAAATCGTCTAAATTATGCCTGCCATCCGATTCCATCCCTTTCTCCTAAGCCCCAACTTTTTTCGTCCTCTTTATACACTTTTCTTTAGCTCTCATTCCTTAGCCAGTTGTCTCTTCTTCAACTCCTTGCTCTTTACTTGCTAAATTATCCTTATCTCCTCTGAAGACCTTCTTTTCTCCTTCTTATACTCTCTTATCGTCAGTTCCATATTTCCCTTTCCCTCTTCCTTTTTATCTTCTTCTCACTTAGCTCTTATTCCGCGGCTATTTGTTTCCTTCTACATCTCTCCGCTCATTCCTAACTGAATCGTCTGCATCTCCACCAACCGCTTTCACCCCCTCCCCCGTCCTTTCTCCGGTCTCCTCCTTCTCACTTAGCTCTCATTCCACAGCAATTCGTCTTCCTCTTCCTCGCTAACTCTTTTCCTTTCCATCTCGCCCTTCTGCAGTCCTCGGAATCCCTCCCTCCGCTTGCGTCATGCGCGCACTAAATCACTCAGATTTTCTCTCTCTCCTTCTCTTCTGCTGAACTTCCGATTCGCCCTGAGCTCATTCTGTTCCAGCCTCCTCCTCTCTTCTCCCCCTCTCCCATCCTTCTGGAGGGAGGGAAAGTGGTGTTAGTCGGGGGGTTGGAGTGGGGATGGTTTGATGCGGGAGTGTGCCGAGGGAAATGCGAAGAAGACTCCCGCCTAGCTCTAGCCTCCCTCATCCTACATTCCGCAATCCCATTTCCTCACCCTACCCGCCTCATTTACTTAACATTTTTTGCCATTTCTTTCATTCCCATTCTTCTACTGTATCCAAGAGGATCGAGTTTGTGCGCGGGATAGATTACTAGCTTCCCGTCCCAATGGCTTGGGCACTAGTTCCGGTGTTACAGTCCCTATACTTCAACCCGCACTCCTTTCCTTTTCATTTATATGCTTTACTCCTATGCCAATCTGAACTCGAGCAGTGAATTGGGTCCAGTGTGGTGATTATGTTATTAGTTTTCAACCCAAAGGGTCCGAGTTCGCCGTCTTCGAAATTGTTAATGAAATCTCGTTCTCTACCGTTGATTGGGACTACAACTTTTTCCCGCGATCGAAAATAGACCATAATGGATGCCAATGAGACTTACGTAGGTTAGTGGACTGATTGTAAGTTTGATTAGTTAATTATCTCCCTAATACTTGTTTATTAATCTCAGCAATAACATCACGTTTTGTATGAACCCTGCATGACTTTTGTACCTCGTTTACGTACTTGCAATGTATATAATTGCAAATAGCTAACGTGGCTTTGGTAACATAACTATAGTGTGTCTCATGTTGGTGAAGGTTATTTGTATATTAGAATTCATTTTGGTGATAACAAACCCCCTGCAGAACACATTTGAGGTGACTTGCAGGGTAATATGTAGTTGTAGGCACCACTTACTCCAAGTGTATTTTTCGGTTTTGGGACCTTTAAATATTGAGCATTTTATGCTAGTTACTAAGAAAGAGCTAACGCTGACACCAGGTCTCTCTACAATCATCCACTATTCCCCATTAAATCCTTTCTCTATTAAATTATTCACCGATAGTTAATCGAGCAATTGACCTCATTTGCAGGTCACCTAACCAGCAATTCAAATAATCCAGTAAAAATTTCAATTCATGCTTTGCACCTTGTAAAATTTTACAATATATATTTTTATGTAAGATGAAATGTTCTTCACCGCATCAATGGCGTTAATAATTGTAAAATAAGTTCGACGTTAATAGGGATGATAAAGGGTTTTTTCTCTCGTGACCATAGATTAGAAGCATGCCTGTACAACATTAGAAGATGCAGGGGAAATTCAATTACTAGCATAAATTTTCTTGACCGCTGAAGAAATTTCTCTCTAATTTATATCATGGCTTGGTGGTAAAACTGATTCAAACACGTGATTGGTCATTTGGAGATTGGAGAACTAAATCTCATTTAAGTCAAATAATTCTTTCATTGCGAAATTTCGCACGTGTGTGTTATTCCTCACATCCCCTTTAAGCGCCCTCTACTTACTTTTATAACCAAGTCCCCACTCGCCCACTCCGCCTCTCCAACCGCTTTTCCTTGCTTTCCTTATATTCTCCTTGTAACTCGACGTCCATTCCCATCTCGCCTCAACTCTTTGCTCCCGGGCTACTTCCTCACCCCTCCAGAGAGAAAGAGGGAGAGGGAATGCGGGGGATGAGACGGGGAGTCTTCCAGAAACTCCATCTTGCTTTTCCTCTCCCGTATCCTGTCCTCCTCTCCGCTCCTCTCCTAACCCTTCATCCCCCGCCGGAGGGGTCCCTTCAGCTCCAAATTCCTTGATTTATCTCGGGCTCTTTCTCTTTAGTCCTTTTATGGCCGGTATTTTTATAACACGCTATTACCATCGGTCCCGTACAAAATATCACATATACTCGAGATAAATCGGTCCAGGAAGTAACCCTGAACTTGGGGATTGTGGCCATAAAATTGACCCTGAAGAACGCGGAGACACCATAAGAATTCACCCACTCAGTTTTTTTACGCAGAAATTATATTCCCCCTTATTTCCCTGGCGTTTTTATTCCTTTGTCATCCAGGGTTGGCAATGTAGATGACATGCTTTTAGTATGTGGCACTGGTAGCTTTGAAATGCAACTGAAATTACTCGAATATGCACAGATACTAATATTTAGGAAAGGGACGTCCATGTGAAGGGGTTAGGATGGAAGCCACTGCGGACTCGTGGGAAGCACGACAGGTTTCGTTTGCTAGAGAATTTTAGAACAGATATGTTTCAAAGCGACACAGAGAATATCATTTTGAAGCCACACTACATATTTAGGTCCGATATGCGCGACGAAATAAGAGATATATTGCTGAATAGATAGATAAAAAATCCGTTCTTTCCACACACAATAAGTGACCATAACTAAAACAGCTCCACTTAAAACAATCCCATAATACACTTCACCATTTCAACTCCCGAAACCTCATCCTTTGCACCTTTACACGGTTGACGTCCTAACACCCTCTGCCTCACGTCCATATGGCGGCTCGCAGGGTAGTATGTAGCTTTATACAATTATGGGATTCTTTGACTTACAAAAGACGGTGGGGCCTCTATCCTTGAGACTTTAGAATTCCACGCCATGGTTCACAAAGGTTATTATAAAGCCTTGATAAAGTGTAGTTTGAATGCCTGTCAACTGGTATAGGGTTATATAATTCTCATATTAAGATGAATGTCAAGACTTTGCATAAACATCGGCGATTATTGAACTAGGAGAACAATCCAATTCTATTTCACTTTTAATTTTAGAGCTTAATTTATTTTTCATAGCAGGCAGTTAATACAGAAAAGTGAATTTAGGAATATAACAACGTGCTGTGTCTTATTGAGATATTCCATTGTTTTTCAAAATTAGTTAGCAAACATTCACGGTCGGTAATAGCTCATGTATTATGAACATGGAATTGCCTCATTTTTGCGGGTCATTTTATTGCTATTCAAAATGTACCAGTTTTCTTGTATCTTACTTCAGTTCCTTCAATATTACGACCTTTAATATCGACCTTTTTAATGGATCCTGTTTGAATATTTTACGACGATAAATGATAAACCTTCAATTGTGATTTTAATATGGCATTGGGTTGCATGGAAACTTACTTTATCAATGTTAATTTTCTGCTGGCAACGGTACGAATTGGTACACACACACACAGCCGGGTCGTATAGCTTTATTGATGATGCACCGCTTAATGTTCATTTTCTTCCATTCTCTATTGAAAAATGAGTGTCCTGTTATCTGTACCTGTTCATGCAATTTATTGTTTCTAGCAATATTTCTATGTTTTGATTCTGTGCAGTTTTCCATCTCTTCCTTATATTAATCATTTTTATCGTAACTTATTTAAATCATCTCATGACTAACAAGACGCATCATCCCTTTGCTCCATTAGCTGTAGAAGATTGGTTGAGCTCTTTCTGGACAATAAATACCTAGAAATAATTTTCCGGCTCAAAAATTCCTCCCGCATGTATATGTGAGGCCTGACAGGGCTCAATATGGTCTCAAAGATTTTAATATACATATTTTAGTCTTGGGAATAATCAAAGGGTTAGGATCAAACCCTAAAAGCTACTGATAAAACATTCAGAGTCGGGGCAATTATCTATCACTTAAATATATGTGCTTGAACTTGCGTCATCTGCTCACAAAATGGTTGGGATACCATGAATAGAAGCAAAAATTAGTCGTTGACGAGCAATATATTTTTGATCAATAGGACACAATTCCCAAATGAATTTTTACTTTTGATACGCAGTTGATACTAAAGATCTGCAGTATAAAATGGACCTCGTAGCAGAGTCATATGCAGTAAAGTAGCTTTTTTTCTCTTAGCATGGTTTTCCTGGAATAAATGATGCAATGACCGATACTTCCGAAGTCCCCATTCTGATATTTGACTCTTCCGTTGTTAAATTAATTAATTTGCGAACTGCCATTACGATTACGTTTACGATTCATGCCATTCCGATTAGGAAATGTATCCATGTTATTACGGTTAGAAAACAGATGTTTAGAGCAGATGGAGATAAATCTCTTTATACTCCTCAATTCAAACCAGTTAATCAAATTTTTTGTTTAATTAAACTACATTTGCTATATAGATTAACTCTCGAAGGTGAATAAATCTCTGATACGAGTAGTTTGTCTTTTAAGCCATTTATTCCATTCATAAATTGAATAGTTTAGTACTTGGTTTGCATTAATAACTAAGATCATGGCACAATATCAGCTGTACTCACTGCTCTGTGGACTGCTAAGCTGCTGAAAATAATCAAATGTTGGACCTTAGGACTTGGTTCTCTCTGGTATTTAGAATATATCTATTGCGCAGTATATCTTTGAAAAATTACGGATAAATGTATAATAGTCAGGGCAAAAACCTGTCTCGATGAAAATATTTGGCACTAAATTTAGGCACGGGTCAATACATATTGGTCATGGACTCCATACTTGGGCCCTGATTTTCTATCCTAATATTAATGAGCTCAGTGATAATGTGAATCAAGTTCATGAGAGTTGTTCTCGAGTTAGGTACATTTTAAGTTCCATCAATTTCTTCTGTAAATCAGCTGTACTCACTGCTATGTGAACTGCTATGGTGCTGTAAATAATCCAATGGTTAATCTTAGGGCTTGGTTCTCTCCTATACTTAGAATTTACGACTAGAGCCATCCTGTAAAATTTTTGTTTGTTACGAAATGGAAAAATGCAATAGGCCCACTTAGACACTGAAACCTATAATTTTTGACTGTAGGGAAAAATCTAAAAATGTCTTTTTTTTACGACCACATATTTATTGAATATATACTAAAGAGAAGGCTTGTGTACTTCAAAGGTGGCGTGTAAGGCGGCCAAATGGAAAGTTAGGGTCAAAAAATCTAAAATGCATTTCATTGACAGTAAAATTTATTTGTTTCTAATTTCATAACATTATATTCTTCACAAATTACTCACATCCAAAGTTGATATGAAATTTTCAGCCTATCTTTCGGCCTCATTAAGATCTTGTTTTACTCTACTAAAACTATAGTCGGCATTTGAATGATTAGAACTGTAGCTAATTTAAATGGCAGTTGGTAAAAGAAGTAATGAGTAGCAATGAACGAAGCTGGAAAAACAAATAATATTTAAATTATGAATGGAATGAGTTCTCTAAGGTTCTCTATTGCTCTAAGGTTTTCGTTTCTTCCAACGCTGTGACTTTTGTATTCCCATGCAAAATATCTCGGCATTATGTTGACGAGTTATTTTATGAAGTACCTGAGCGTACCAGTTGTACCAATTAATCCATGGTCAGTTTAATGTTTAACATTTGTTAAATAATCTTTGTGATCCATTTATTTCAACATAATTCATTGCTACTAGGTTCGATGATTACTTATATTTTCCATTGAAAATAGTACTGAGCAGTAATACCTTGTCTATGCACTGATGAGGTTCCTTCCACTAGATATCCAGACATCGTCAATGAGCTAAAAAAATGGACGATCAAAAAGGACATTTCAAAAAGGGTTTAAGATTAGGAGCACCAAGCCACGTCCTTTTATCTGCTCATAAAATTCACCCTTATATATTCATCTCCTCCGCGGGCAGTTTGAAATTCAAATCTCATCCGTTTCCTCCATCCGCCCCTCCCCTTGGCTTTCGGCCTCAACCGGAACGGACATGGGCGAGCTCGGCGAACGGGAAGAGTTTAGAGAATGTGGGTAAAGGGAGGGAGTTGGGAGATAAGGATCCGTCTAGTAGTCGAGTAGAAAAAGATACGGAGAAGGAAAAAGAGTGGTAGAGGAAAAGGGACTAAGATGTGGAAAGGAAGGAGAGGTCCCCTTGCGAGGCTTACCTCATATCAGATCGAAGAATACCCCTTGTATCGGTCCCCTGTTGCAGATGGGAAATCCTCCCGTTTCCACTTGATCCACGGCACCCCAGAGGGGATCCAACTCGCCTCTCCTCCTTGTCCAATAATGCCACCTTCCGCTCCCTCTCCACTTTCACTTTCCCCGCCATTTCCCGTATTTTTCCTCTTACTTATTCCATTTATTCCTTACCTCTTCCCCTATTCTCACCCATAATTTATCCCCGCCGTCGCATTCCTCGCCCAGTCTCTCACACCAACCGTGTCCTCTTCTTTTTCTGCCTTCTTTTCTCTCACATACCGATCCCGCCCACCTCAAGCGTCGTCTCCTCGAATTTCTCTCGGCGTTTCCTCCGTTGGCGCGCAACATTCAGGTATCTCACGGAGAAAGAAGCAGACAGCGGTGCCCTCGCCAGAAGGGGGTTTTGAAGTGGATGTAAGGAGAAAGAAGTGAGAGAAAAGGGGAGAGTAGGAAAATAAAAGGAGCTTCCCCGTCGGATTACGATTTTCAGACTCCCTCCCGCCACTTCTGAAGTACGAGGATTTCTTGACTCCTTTCATTCCTTTTCTACGTGCACGCGAGGTCACCTGCGCATGTATCTCCAGTTCTTTTCATTCATTTTGCATATGTTTACCCTTTGCCTAATGCTTCTCCTCTTGTTTCTGAAATACTGATTTTCTCTTCGTGTTGGTACCAAAGGTTTCAAGTCGGTGTTGTGCGTAGACAACTGTCTTCCCATCTCAAGAGCCTAAGTAAGAATTCCGGTTGGCGCGCATGTTTTCCAGCGGGGTACCATTCCATTCTTGAATGCAATCCGATGGATGGAACGTATTCTGGGCCCCTACCGTTCTTCGGTTTACTCAAACACGGACTTCACGGTTGCCCCTTCGATGAAATGATGGCTAAATGAGACCTCGCAGCCCTATGATGTAAAAGGCAACAATTTCTCAACAAAAATCACTTCACCCCTGAAGAAGCTCGCTGCAACGCAGGTGAAACGTTGGGCCTAAAATGCTCAAGATGCAGTCAAACTCTAATACTGCGCCACTACGGACGCCAGGTGTTCACCCGTTATCAATTCCCCAAAGAATCTCCCTCAAACTAACTACCCATCTATCATCAATAACGCTAATGACTTAAGCTGTCGCTCACTTCCTAAGATAATCAAACAATCGACTTTGTCCTCGCGTATAATCCAATATTTATTGCTATTTCTGACACCATATCGGTGGGCGTCCATTTTTGGACAGTCAGTGGCAGCTTTTGGACCGTAAATTAATCCAAATGGCCACTTTAGTGGACTTTTTATTCGTCCTATCTCAATCCCAATCCACGTCAAGTCAAGCAAGCGTGTTCCTGTACATTACTCATGCGAAACAAATTCTTGTTGATCATCTATTGTGTCATTTTCTTGAGGAAATGAAAGTATGTACTCTATAGCACTTATTTTGGCTTATGTTTTGAGCTAAAGTCTCCATTTTAGCCCAAGTACTTTATTAAATTATGGAAAATTATATCCGTTGATTTCTCTGTTCAAAGAATTCCATTACATTAACTGTTAACTGGGTTTTCGCTGGAAAATGTACCCATGAGATAATAGGCGGTCAAGGAGGTGATCGCCGAATATTGCTCATGTGTATGGGAAATTCATTCCGTTCGCAAAAACGTCGGCCGTTTAGAGAGGTTACTGCTAAGGCGAGGTAGTCGCGGAGGTTTGTAGAGAAATAACTACCTATTTTTGAAAACTTAAGTAGTTATAAACTTCAGTTGACTTAATTTTATGAATGGGAAACTTAGAATGTAGGTAATTCGTGCTTGTGTTCCTTAGAAACTCGTACGCGCATAACTTTGGATGCGGCGAGACAGCCTATATTGCCCTGAAAGTTCTTATTGATGTTCCATCTTTTACAATGATTTTCTACAAGGGTTTTATTGTGATGGAGTATTGGTGTCAGAATGTGGGAATAATTTCGCAACCTTCAATTGCACTATCATTTGTTGATAGCTGTGAAACGATCGAATGCTTTTCTTCTATTTTCGTAAATATAATCACTAATGTACCTAATTCTTATGGACCCTGTGAGGTTTTTGGGCTTCACTATATGGAACGTGCATTTCTCATCGTGTATAAAGCCATCGACAAATCGACATCCCTTGTCCCCACAGGCAATACCTCGCCATTATACTTTCTCAATCTGTAAGGGTTTCTAAGCTCAAACGTTGCAGAAATCAGTACTTCGAGGAAGGAAACGACATTAATTTGGCGTTATTGATTGAGGTACGGTGCCGCCAGCTGACCAAATGTCACCTGTGTTGCGCTGGAGGTATTTGCTGCTCATGCTGAGAGTGAATTTAGATTCACACCCAGGCACACAGACATGCGCGCCGACGCATTCATCTACGGTGCCCTTCATTCGCTTTCTTTCGTTTGCTATTCACACTGATTGTTTTCTCTGTTTTCTTTGCCAGACAACGGTCTTCTCTCCTTGTGTCTCCCCTTGGGTGGCTCTCTACCACCTGATCCTCGAATCCTTTCACTCTCTTTTTTTTCCTTCCGCCTGGTCTCCTTAAGAAGCTTACTCGGATGAAATTGCCCCTCCTCTCCTTCCTCCCTTATCTCGCCACTCACTCTGAATCTCCTCTTCGTATTCTACGTGTCCTTCCACTCCTGGCCCTCTCCAACGCACACAGACGGAGCTTCTACAACTCGTCGCCACTATGCGTCTTTTCCTTTGTCTAGGTTCCAGTCCTTTCGTCCCTTCCCTTCATCTGCAATCCTCTCCCAGTATCTCTCTTCTCCTATTCCTTCACTCTTCCGTCCGGACTCTTTGTAATAGTCTCGGATTGCTCCTTGTATCTTTTTACCAATTCCTGTTCCGTTCGTGTTCTTCCTCTGCCAATCCTTTGTGACCAAACTCTTGTTTACCTCCGTGCAATTATCCGGTTCAACGTTTTTTCTATTAATGTTGAATTAATTTCGTTGGTTGGAGTTGATAGGTATTATCGAGAAATAGGAAAATGATAGTTAGTTTTAGTCATGGGAGTTTTCTTTATAATCGAAGTTTTTCCCTTGTTGCTAGTGAGTTAATACTGGAAAGTACTGTAAATTGCTGGTATGAGAGGAAAGGTCATTGAAGTCGTTTTTATGAGATATTATGAAAGTTTTGGATGGATATGGATTAAATTTTAGTCTTACTAACAATTTCGTAGGCGATTGGAAGGTAGAAATTACATTTTTTATTGGTTGTTAGATTCATGCGAAAATATTTATTTTGGAAAACAGTGACACCTGTATTATGCGGCCACCACCGAGCCCAAGAGGTAATGGGCGCTTAAGGAGGTGATCGCGCGGAGGCAAAATATATATTGCTATGTGTATGGGAAATTCATTCCGTTCGCAAAAAAATCGGCCGCTTAGAGAGGTAACCGCTTAGGGGAGGTGGCCGTGGAGGTAGGTTTCATTGTACACGCTACGTGCCTATCTTAATTTTGCATTGCTACAAAAGGGCTTTCTGTGGTTGTTCAAGTTCGCGTTTCTCTTTTCGGGATCGTACCACGGGAATTAGGGATGTTTTTCCGTCAAACCTTATTCTCAGCTTGGGAATTTTGGTATTTCGAGAGCACTACAACAGTATTGCCTAGAACATGCCCCCGTCCTATTGGATGAGACGGTTCACTTCAGCCTATGTTTTGAAGGTAGATATGCCGACTCATGGTCTCTCTTTACTCTCCCCTGACTTTCTAAACCTGTTTTAAAAATCCATAATAGCATATATCAGCAAAAGCTGCCCCTTCGCTTCCCACTGATTTCTACTGTTACTGATTTCCTATTGAGGTAGCGGCCAAAAACCCTTGTCCTTATTGGTTGTTGTAAATGGAGTTTGACCAAAGAAGTGAATGGAGTACGGCCCTCGCGTTTTCGAATTCTCAAAGTTTTTCGCCTGTTTTTCCTTCTCTGTAATAATCAAATTGCCTAGTTTACGGTGTCTAAACATGAATTGTAAGACATATTTTAAAAACTTGGAGCTCAATTACAATATTTTGTTGCTCTTCTTTAATTTTTGGTCTACACCATTGCAGCTAATAACCTTGCATCTACGCCCGCATTTTAAGTTCTTTTTTTGCTCTAAATTCTTTGCATACTACCCATTCCGTCCACCTGAAAAGAAGAATGTCAATTGGATCGAATGCCAGAATCAATGAATCTGTATTTTCTCCTATTATGTTGCCGTCTATTTGGGTTTGACAGGTTGACAGCCTTTTGACTATAAGTAAGCTCTCCTTAAAATTCTCTGCATACTGTCCTTGTCCTAATGATTCTCTTTTTTCCTGTTTCTATGCTATCTATGTGGTAGTTATCTCAGTACTGAATGTAAGTGACTTGTATGACTTGTCCTTCCTTAACTTATCTTCATGCATAGCTATGCCAATGAATAATAAATTGCCTATGTACCTGAGAATTTTGCCACAGCTAATTACTATCACCCAATGCCTACTAGAAGACCTTCATGACGTAGGGATTATTACATTGTTCTCTTGTCTAGAACAGTCGATATTTATTTCCTTATTATGCAAAGCTATGTGAATGTTAATGTTGCACAATAATGTGTAACTTTTGTGTGGAATTAAAAATTGAACGAAATTTTAGCTTATGTGGTGATCATCTAAGAAAATGGTACCTTCTTAATCTGGAGTTTTGCAACAGCTGATTTATTTCTGTTGCGTGCATTTTCTTATAGGAAATATGCCCATGTTAATAAACTCGTCCATTTATATCATATAATAGTTTTCGCCGATCTCTTCGTGTTACGCATATTTTTCGAAGAATTTGATAACGTTTGACCTCAAATTTCACTACCAGTTCCTATATTAGTTTTGACCTTTGTTTAATAAATTTTTAATATATTTTATAATTCAAGAAATGACCATTCAAACATCATCATTTTTATTGGTAACCGATATTTATTTTCATAAATTTTGAAACAAATATTGAGAAATCATTTTGCTAACCATATAAATAAAGAGTATTTTACCATGCTCATTCCATTTTCATCTATTCTTTATTGCAAGTTTAGGGGTTCTTTAGAAAGTTGTGCCTATTATAAGTTTTGTGCATATTTTTAATTGAATCTCAAATTGTCCTATACAAGTCTGGAATTTAAGGAAGAAATAGGAACGTTACGAGGTAAGACGTTGACTAGATATCCAAGAAGCCAACAAAGCAGAGTTCAGTAACTCTAGATTGATGGTTTATAAACTTCTAGATTTTGTGGCGCGACGCAAGATTCATTTACTATGATCACCGTCCCCTTGAAAGATCCTCAAACTTTTTAAGTTTAACTTTTGATGAGTCACCGGCAGAATTTGAAGTTGAAGGAAGTGACTAGGCTAGGATGAGGCATAAAAAAGATGAAAACGAAGTGAGCTCAGAAACTTACTGCTCATTTTTAAAGGGAACTTTGAAAAAAATATCTCTAGATTTGTTAATTTTTTACGGGAAGGATGCATTGTCTTAATAGGAAATGAATGCCGAAAGAGTAGCATTTTTTTATTTTGCCGAAAAACCAATTATGTTAGAAGAAGCTATTTGTTTTACACTAGCAAAAAAATGCATCCGATTTTCCTATGGTACATATTTCGCCATTCTCCATTTATACATTGACACAATGAAAATATAATATGTTTAATTGTACCGTCACAACCATGTAGTATTACATAAAAATAACATTTTGGCATGTTGTATGGTCTAAGCTATTAAGTTTGTGTTAAATATGAGCATTCATACGGTTAAAATGGGCTGTCTTAAATCCTTTATTTTTTTTCTTTGATATTAAGTTTTATTCTTGCACGGGAATCATCAATACTGGGAGGAATTGAAATATAATGTATTTATCAATTAATCTTTAGGATGGATTAATGCTTAATGCATTTAAAGACCTGAGCCATATATTGCATGGGAATAGTATCGATTGCGATCGGATGGAAATTAAAGTCCAAATTCATGTATAGATACACCTGAGATTAGATTTTTATCGTCGGGGAAGGAAAACAGAGCACATTAAAATGCCCCAATTATGTGCAATGGGGATACTTGCCAGACAAAAGACATTTGATAAGCGTTAAGCCTAGGACATTTCAAGCTTAGGATATGGATGTACGTGATGGAGCGGCAATTCCTGCAAGATGCGGCCATGTACAAGGAAGTACTACAGGAAAATATTCTTGCACAGATAGACATTAAGGGGACGAGAGCCGAGAATACTGAGAAAAGCTATCACCGTTTATAAAAATTGATGACAGAAGCTAGTTAATTCTTAGAACCGTGTGTAAATTAAACTAAATTTTATATGTTCAAAAGAGAAATTTTAAGCGTAAAGAAGAGTAATTTATTTGGAAAAAGAGTGGAAAAGATATTTGAGTATGCTGATGGACAACAAATAGAAAATAGTTTAAGGAAATTCATTTTCAAGTGTGTTTGTCAAATCTAAAGGGGCGTGAATCAATATAAGATGTTGGAGAACTACGATTAAATGAGGAAGAGTGGATACTAAGAATGAACTTGTCATGGAAAAGCAATTGTATTAAGTACTAAGAGCTGAAAGGGAGCTGGTATTTGTTTACGGTTTTAATCCCTTACTTACATAATTGCCATTTAGTTTACCTCAAATTTTATTTAATGAATTAAAATTAGTCTTCGGCATTTAATATAAAAATCCTGTCATTTTAATGGAGAGGAAGACGGTACACCGGATGTGACTTCGACCATATCAGAACTAAAACTATCAATAACTACTTTTTGTTTTCGATCCCTGAGAATGTCACTTATCCATTTCACCTTTTTTCTATTAACTCCACATGATTGCAATTTAATATGAGTTTATGAATCTATTTGCTAATCATTATAGTTTAAATAAGCTTTTCTTTCAAGCAACTATGGCTCTGATAATTATCTTGATTTTATACTATGATACGAAAACAGTTTCTGCTCAAATAGGTTCTCTATAATCTTTTTAAAATACGAAACTCAAATGATTATTCGTTTTTATTAATTATCTTCAACTCAATCATTTAAGCATCCTCGTTAAATTGGCTAATATCAACTTGGCTGCTCCATATATAACCCCGCCATCACATCTGCCAGCGCACCTGAACGCAGAGGAACAATGCTAAAGATTTTTGGATGTGCTTGGCGCAGATAGAGTCACAAATGTAATCGAAATATTCCGAGCTAAGCAATTCAAAACAGTTTAGTACAAGTTTGCTCGTGGAAAGCATGCGTAAATTACTTACGAGTAAGTGTATTACTAATTTAGCTCTAGTAGTTTTTAGGGTCTCTGCAACGAGATTTTGTTAAATGAAGAATATTTTGACGACAGGATGAGAAAAGTAAATAATGAAACTTACCCGTGAAATACACGGAGAGATATTTGATGTGACAGACTTAAAAGAGACGAGGGGGATGGGAGTTCTTTGCATTTTGATTTGAATTCTCTTTTGAGCTGGATGCGTAGGAACGGAAATGGAATAAGGGAACGTTTGGCCGAAGTAGTCTTACATTTGAGTGTTAGGTGTTTTAAATGCTATGACAACATCGTTTAATGTATCTAAACCGCAGTTTTATGTCAACCTCAAGGAACTCACAAAATGTATGTTCATCGTGGGATTCAAATCCGTGAGCCTAGGGCAATGCCAGTGTTTTGTACAAATTTCCAAATTCATTAAATAAGAACGATAAGTTATCAAAATTAATGTAGAGCTCGTAATTTAGTTACTGCGTCACACAGTGGTCCCTAGACCCCGTTTTCATAGACAAAAGTGGTCCTCTTGTTTTTCTTTCAATCAGTAATCCTAATACCTATGCATTGCCATAATATCAAAGAACTATTAACTGACAGATTTATTCCGAAATATCTGTTTATTACAGTTTATAACGGACATCTGAAAGAGCGGAAAACAGAAATGAACGAAATTAAATATTTTATTAGACTTAAAATTGGATGATTTCTTGACAGCTATATATGAACAACCACCAGTAAAATGGGGTTCATTGTATCAGTAGAGGTCTAATCTATTCCAAGACGTGTTTACTATAATTCTTCCTCAACAATTATTGCCCTAGATTCGTCATATAAAGTCGTGGTAATCTACAAGGTAAACATTATTTAGAGTGGAGCTATAAAAAATCCTGTACAGAACTGGGTGTTCCGAATAATTGAAAAATGTTTGTCCTTACTTTCTTTGGTAAACAGAAAAAATATTTAGCTGCGCCTCGTAGTATGAAACAGCAAAACGTAATGGCTGTACGCCAAAATGGGCTAAATCGCTGACTCTCGTTTCCAATGCACGTTGATTTCAAAGGAAGGCAAATAATAGCAGACTTATTTAACTATACCAAATAACTGGTCAATAAAATAATGAAGCGAATGAGACTCAATAATCACCACCATTGTTGTTCAAAACTGTTTATTAGCAACCGGACTTTATTTATGGCAACGTCTCTCATATAAGTTCAATTGATTTAGGCGTAGTGTAGTGTAATTTCGTCATAACGAACATAACAATCGCACTTTTACAAGTTCTAGTAGCAATACGTTGCGTTATACTTACAAAATCATCACTAGGTACTAGTCACTGAGAAATAGGAGACATTACGTTTACCGCATAGACCCGTGTAGGTGTGTTTGTTCTCTCATTATAATTGTTTGGAAAACTGAAAATACATTGTATAACGCTGAAAAGGTTATAGTTTGGAAGATTATACTTTGGATGTGGCCGAAAAATTATGCTCTTTATATAAATGGTATAATATGCCAGCCTCGCTCAATAAAATGCTTATTCATGGATCTGACACCAGTAAAGTTGTATCTCTTCCAATCGGACAATTTTCAGAAGATCCACAATTGGCTCGAAATAAATACTTCAGGCGATACAGAAAGTTCAACATCCAAAAATATCTAGAAAAATCATGCAAAGAAGATGTACTGTAAACGCTTCTTTTATCATCGGATCCATTAATATCGAGCTTACGGAAAGCGCCCACGAGAAAGCCTGGAAGCCTACCTAAGGCGAGAGTAATGCTACTGCAGCCTCCAAACGGCGACTCTGGAGTGTTTGAGATGCAAGCTAAAGTTGATAGTAATGTTGAAGAAAAAATGGAGATCAAAAGAATAAAATTGCAGATTTATCAACATTATACTAATAAATGAACATTCTTTTATTTGAAAATATATATTCTTAGTTGAATCAAGATTTGAAAGTTATAAAAATCAAAATATTTGCGGTGAATCGCTTGTGATATTAATTTGTAATATTTATAAAAATTAATCTTTGACCATTACTGTCTTTGGCCAGATTGATCATATCAAACGTCATGGAATCCATTTTGTATTTTTTTCTATAATAGAAATGCCCTGAAACCCATTTGAAAAATTTACCTCCAAGTTCATTGTACAGTTAGCTTTGTAAATGATGTGGGCTCCCAAAAAAACCAGAACGCGCATAAAGGCTCTCCAGCTATTATGCTAATTAAAAACACCTAAAATAAAAAAATTATCCGAAATCAATTTATAAAATCCGAAAACTTATAACATTCGATTTATTGTCCTAAGAAACCCTTAGAAATGGAAATACTCTCAAATTCAATCATTTCCAGACTTTTGTCCAACAATGCATGGTCGAGGAACCACTGTGCGTCGGGTTCATTGTCCAATTGGATTGTGAAGTGAGCTACGAAAATTTACATCAGAGTAAATTTTCGTAGCTCACTTCACAGAAACACGAGCTTTTGAAATTGAGGTGTATTTACTTTGATAGTACGAAAAATTACAAAGCCATGAGCGTATAAGTTATTCAAAGACAAAGCTAACTGCGGGCCTTCGCATAGACTTTTTACAAACCTTTCAAGTATTTGTAAAAAATCTATCCACAGTTTATATAGTTTTAATACTATTCAACAATGATTCAATCGGCAGAATTAAGTTAACTAGGCAGAGAAATATGGCACGGTGCAGTCGTCTTTTACAGTTTCAAATATAAATTCTATTGTAGTCTTTTGTGAATTTACACACTAAATCCATCAAGAGAAGGCAATTAATGATTATATGAAAGTTTTTTTCCCAAAAGTAATAACTATAAATTAAAGCTAAATTAGATTATACAGTCGGAAATTGAGGTTTCATGAACCTTATGTGGAAATATGTTCAGTATAGAAATCAGTACCGTCTTAACAAATTCCTCTTGCGGCTCAGCTGTCTCGATCAATCACTCCATAAAAATTTCCTCCTGTTTCAGTATTTATTATTTTTCTAAAATAAAGCTAATATTTTGGAACGTTTTGAAGAAACCGTCACAAAATACGGCTAAGTAAATATGAAATTGATCCTTGTTTTTTGGCGAGATTTATATGTTTTCGTTCAAAACTCTCGTACCTTTTAACCTGTTCAGCAATGATAATCTTAAAGTCTGAGCACTGAGCTTTTATAGTTGGTATAATTGTCCAAGGTGAATTATAGTTTTATTTATAAATACTGTTGTACATTATACTTTTGAGAAAAGGTTTATGTGACTTACGACACAAAAGATTTTTAGTCAAGTAGTAGCAGTGGTAGGTTTGATTTTTTGTAGTTTTGGCATTAATGAAACTCCACGCTTCCATTTTTCGAAAATGTATGGTTTGCAAAGTAGTTTGGAGTGAGCTTTATTCCCATAAGGACTGGTGGAAAAATTATTCTCATGGCTCCCCCGTGGCCCTAGAAGAGGAAGTTTTGATGATGCGCCGGGTTGCTGTATAAGCTTCTCTTAGTTTCCCCCCACGATGAGAAAGGTCGTTTAAAGAATGCCATCTGGTCCTTTTAATGCGTATCAGATGAATAATGGATTGAAGTGTCAGCAATTTGATAACTCCAGAGAGCTCAGTATTTCCAGTGTCCTCATTTTGCTGCTAAATAGTCCATTTCAAATTAGAGGGAAGAATTACTCAAATGTCTCTTACAGTCTCCCTTAATGTTAGGTCTTGAATTAATAGCTTTCTCTTACTGTAGAACGAATTAATCCGAGGCCTAATATTTCCTACAGGATTAGGTATTAAGGTTGTTTTTCAAAGTGGTTTGGAGAAAAGTTGCACTAAGCTTAGGAATTAGCGAAAAGCTGTAAATTTTATGCAGAATTATATTAAGCGAACGATTTTGTCGAATATTCGAATCTTTAGGTACATTACACAGATCTCTCAGGCATAGATAGTGAGTGGGTTGGGAGGGGGGAGGCTTAAAAACCTCCTTTCTCGTCTTACTGTTTCATATTTTGCAATTTAGTGTGCACACCTCACACCACTTACTACATTATGATAATACAGTAACATGGAAACACGGGTCGGAAGTAAATTAATTTTTTATGGAAAATTGTCCGTTTTATTTCTTCATAATGTAAAAATTCCACTCGATTTTTCAAGAATCTTCGGATTTAAATCCAGGGAGTTGTTTTGCGATCTTAATTGATCACGTAATAATATTGCTCAAATAATGAAGCACACGATTTTTCAGGTGTGGAATTTTCCATTTTGCTCGAGGCACGATTGTTTGAATTATCATTCTGAATACTACCCGTAGGGTAAAATGCCCTTTCTGATGTAAGCTGCTAAAAAATCTAAGACAAAACGCTCTTTTCCTCATTTGGTATTTCGGCTTAATTTATTTATCTAAAAGAATGGATGAAAAAAGCCTTTAAATCTTTGCTGATCAATAGGAAGTATTCTTTGTTATGTAATTATTTAACTAATTTGGCTGGTTTAAGTTTATATTCTCATATTAGTGTTGCTCAAGCTTTTTACTATAGTTTTCTGCCTATCATGTATCCATTGAGTCCCTGAGACAGGTATTCAGGCTTCTTGTAAATACTTCTTCTCTTCACTTCATTAAAATTTGCCATAGGGTAATAACTATACCGTTAAATTATAGGCTTATTCACGAAAATTTATATCCAACAACAGGAAAACCCGAAAGCTCCTAATTTTTTCTAGCCTCAACGCTGTGCCTTCAGATAGAACTTACTTTCAGTAGGCTGAAAAATCATTTTACCTCCATGTAATCTGTAAAGTAGCATGTTTGGTCTATAACATATTGATTAACTGATTGTACAGAACGCAGAATTTAAAGACCGTAACTCCGGTCACTCGACTCTTATCTGTGCAATAATAAGGTGTGACACATTCATAATGGTGCTTCGCGAAAGCTAATGTCAGCGATTGTGCGCATCTTCTTTTTCGTATTCTTTATCGATCTTCTTGCCCTTCCTATTGGTGATACTCACTTGACTTTGCTTTTTCCTCCAAGTCCTTTGTGAAGATGTTATAAGGACTTCCTCCTAAGTTCCATAATCCTCCGTATTTCGATCCCACATTCTGATTCAACTGGTATGTCTTTGGCTTTGGCATGTTATTGCCCACCTCTCAAAGCCTTTTATTTTCTTTGCATGGAAACAAATACCTCGTAATACGAATTTCTAGCAAAAGTTATATACGAGGTCCTCGAATATTACTTTTGCTAGAAATTGCCATACACATTTTAGCTTGGTACAATTTCGGTTTTGAGCATTATTCCATTGTTTATCTCCCCTGAGATGAATGAAATATTTATGGCCTTTTCGGATCATTGAGAATTATGTTTCGTTGTTATTTGGCTGAAAAAAATAAAGAACAGCAACGCTGTTGTTGATTATTATTGCTTATGTCGAGTATGTTTGGCTAAATTCAACTATCCGGAGCAACCCTGTTTACTAAACGAGTGCTGTTTAACATTGATAGGTATGGTATTTACTGTCAAAACATTTTAATAAAATGATATATGGTTGATTTAATTTTTTCATTGTTTATATTTTTCCCGTTTATATATTCCTCCTCCTACTAGAAGGCTCACTTAGTTGTACATGTAACTAACTATAGTTACACGCATAGATATGTTTTGACTATTCCTCATCAGCGTAAAAACCCGTAAATTTGAGCAAGTTTAAGCTGAAATGACACTCTTCTCATCAAATGAGAACTACTTTCCGCTCTACATCCTCTAAACTGAATCTATAAGCTCGGTAAAATATTTTCATGCTGAATGCTGGAGTAGTTAAATTTAAATTATTTTTATGTCTAAGAATAAATGCCACATGAAGAATTTTAATATTTGAGATTTTTAATTCAAATATTACAGTGAATATTTTTATTGTCTTTTTAGTAGAAATGAAGAGAGCTATTTATACCTCGTAATGCTCAAAAATAGGTATATAGCTGGGCATGCCAGCGGAACTAAACAGTGTTGTCCTGTTTGTAAATTTATTACATTTTATTAACTGCATCAATGTAAAATTCCACATAAAGTTCATATAAATGTTTTGGATATACTTCATTATGGTTTCAGAGAATTTTGGTCAGCTCGAGTTAAATACGGCTGTTTTCTCCTCTCCTTTATAGTGTTTGTTGGCCACTCGTAAATATATTACTATTAAATCTAAATTCCTTAATGGAGACTTTGTAAATTTTTCTCAACGCGTCGTCGCAAATTTTGCAACTGAAGAGGCTGGCAGAAAGTGTGGACAGAACGTTATTTATTCATCATAAACAGCTATAGGAGTCTCATTCTTCCTTATACGTCACGATGTTTGTCCTTATTTCGGCCTTTCCTTGGCGCATAAAAGAAACGGCTCGTCTTTAAATAATTCTTATGTAACATGCATTCGTCATTTTCCGACTCAGAATACCTTTTTCTTTTGAACTTCTCCTACCTAACTCCTCTCTCTATCCTTTTGATAGCCGCCAGTCTCAAACGCCACCCGTTACATTAACTCACCGGTCCTCCTCCCTCACCTCTGAAAGCGTAACCACTTCGGAGTGCAAATATAAGAAGGATAAGAAGCGAAGATCCATGGAATATTTGCCATTGTGCATCACGTTTCCCGCGTTTTTGCTGACGATCGACAAAACTTTGCGGAGGCTGGGTGAAGAGGGATTACGAGAGAGGGAGGAGGGACCGGAGGGGAGGGTGTAGTAGGGGAGGGAGAGGATGAACAGGTGGGGGGAAGAGGTGGATAGAAAGGAAGGGAAGGAGCGAAGAAAAAATAAATCTCTTGATTCAGAAAGAGGCCTCCTTCGAACGCGAATTTCCATTCCTCTCTCGGAATGCCTACATTCGCACCAAAGAGCTCCGCTCTCCTCACCCCGTTCAAGGGGCTCTCGTACCCTCCCCCCCTTCCCACACCTCTCTCACCTCCTCCTATCACCTGCCCCCCTACTCCATGATCTCCTCCTCTCCTTCCTTCCCTTTCTCCAGCCGCTCTTGCCTCTCCGCCCACAGCTGATTCTTCTCTCTCCTCTTCTTCCGTCGAATTGTCGGCAGGGTGGGATTTGCCTCCCAGAGTCCTCCATTATTCTCATCTCCTCTCTCTCTCTCACCCCCGCTCTGACTCTCTCGGTCACCTGCTCTCCAGACACCCTTTCTCCTTTGTCACCTTTCCTTGCCGACTCCGCGTTCATTCTATATCTGGATTTCTCTCTCTCGCCTTGCCTCGCCTTCACGGTTGCCAAATTCCGTCCTTTCGAGCGCTCTCTCGACTCGTTCTTTTCCTCTTACTAACTGCTTTGGCTAATTTGTCATCTTCTTTGATTTGTTGATGTTATTTTTTGTTTTCCGCGGTGGTATTTGCCTTTTTAAGATTATTTAACTTAAGTAGTTTTTATATTAAGTTTGGTAGTAGGGTCGAAGATAAACTACTCCTTTCAAGTGTTTATTCTCTAGTTATTATTAGAGGTTTATTATTGTTTACACGGGGTTTTATCATTCTCTTCCCTAATTTTAACCTAAGAAACCTCTACTTATCCTAGTCTATCACCTCATTTTATATCTAAGAAGAAGGTATTATTTGAAAATTGAAAGATTTGAAAATTACTAGGATATATTTGCCCTTAACTAAGGCCCTTAGAAACGTGATGGCAAAGCAAGAGTGGCAAATGGAGATCATGTGAGCAATATCTACAGTAATTCTTAGGAAAGCTAGAGAAGAATAAAATAGTAATTTATATATATTGAATAGTTGTATTTTCGACCAGTCATCTGTTAGTATTTTCCGGTGAACTATATCGAGGAACATTTAATCACTCTATGTTGTCATTCTACTTCGGAAAGTGACAGTTAGTTTAGAGCTTTCACATGCTACAAGAATTATTTTTACATAAATCTTGTGCAAGTCTCAATTAATTTTGCTTGAGAGGTCTTTTATTCCAGATCACTTAAGTTACAAATTGCAAAAAGTAATTAAAGTGCCTGTACATAACTGTCCGTCAGTAGCCCTAATGGGTGATGTATATGGTCAATATTTTGGGAGAGCACTCAAGTGCTGTTTCTGAAATCAACTTTTATGGTACAAATAGTAAAAGATGATTGCATATAGCATTTGCATCCTGAACTCTGTCTATTCCCCGTGCATGGAGAAGAACTGAATGCTGTGATTTATTTTGGCATACTATTCCCGGATGGTGACGTCGTGTCGAAGAATATTGCTATTCTAACAAATCTGTTTTAGTTAAATAACATTTATTTATTGTTCTTCACGGGAAGCCATGTAGGATGGAGTTCGCCCATGTCCTCGGGGAAGTCCCAACAATTAGTCTCGGGGGAATATTGTTGATAATGATGGTTGGGTGGAAGTTATGATAATTAGTGAGACGTCAGGAGGAGGTGGGGGAGCTGAAAGCACCAAAGAAAGGGTCGATTGCGATGATGGAAGGGGAAAGTTTGGGGGAAATGAAGCGTCGGGACGGGGAGTCGAGAAGGAGAGTTCAAACGTGCGACCACAAAAGTAACGAACGGCCTAATACTTAGGTTCAAGCTAAAAGTATTCAAAGAAGCCCAGGGGAGCCCAGCTGCTATAAAAGGATCACTGGAGAGCCAGGAGTCCGTCCTATTGAAAGAGAATTGGAAATTAGCCGTGCAGAAAGCTGCAGGGACGTTTAACGGGGAAGTTGGCGTCCGACCCATCAGTGCAAGTGTTAAATCAACACGGGTGATGTAATACGTTTATTTTTATAACAAGTGCCAAAGATCCTAGAAGGAAGAACAATAATTTCATTTTGTTATGTGAGTATGAATGCAGTAGTCAAGCTGTATGTCTGTATCAAGTTTTGCTCCGATTTAACTTTTCTTCGGTGAATTAATTAATCTAAAACGTTCAGTGTTGAGGAATTGATGTAATTTTATATACGCTACTACTTCACACACAACGGGAGCACAGTATGACTTACTCGTGACTTTCATTATCTAAGTTCCATTATTTTGTGCAGAGTCATTACCTTTATTTTTGGACTGAACTATCATCAATTTATGAATGTTTTGCATTTATTGCTCTTTACTCAACCAAAAGGGTACGTGCTTTGTATTATAGTGATATTTTGGTGTGTTTTATGTTAATAAATTGTTTTTAAATGAAGGGTTATAGCACTTTCCATCTCTACTACTGACTAGCCAGACAAATGAACAAGGTAAGCAGTGGAAGTGAAGTGAAAGGGGTGAATAAGAACTGATAGGCCGCGAAGAAGTAGGTTCGAGATAGAAAAGGAAGGTAACATGAAGAGATAATTGTTACACTATATTTTAGTAAAAATATTCTTTAGTCTTGGCGCAGCCTAATAACTGCTACAACGTTAGTTTTTCTATTTCAATCAAATACGATAGCTTGTTTTTTATTTTGAAAAGATAATTTCCTAAAGCTCAATGCCCCTCTTACCTTTGCTAAAGTACGTTCTATCTCTGGTTTATCATTATAGTACTCAAAATAGCACATGATAGCAAGCAAATTTATTTTCCTTCCCAATGATCGGGAGGAAGTATTTCCGCTTCCCAACCTCCTCTCAGAGGGTGTTACCATGCCCTATCTCTCATCACCACCGCACTCGAGTCGTTCCAAGCCCAGAAGGACTCCATTCTTTCTCCTCTGACTCAAGATAATTAGCGGGCTCTTCAGGTGGGCTGGCAGGAATCCACAGGCATCCAAATCCGGTTGTCATTCGTGATCACGGACGCCTTTTTTCATTCCCATGCGCTTCCTTCTTCCTTTCTCTTTCAAAAAATACCCTTTTCCCCAAGTTTCATTCGCTCATTTCCTCTCACCGCCTTTCGATTTTGGCTTTCATCGACCTCCAAACTCTTTCTCGCTCTTACCACTCTTTCTCACTCTTTTCAAGGGGAGATGTTACCTCATATTCTTGCGGTCCCGGAGCTCGCTTTTATCGGACCCAAGTGCCGACGTTTTTATTACTTAAAATTTGAAAGAAGTCTTTCAGTTCCCCCACTTGCCTCTTCATATTTGGAAGATATAACGAGGAAACATTGAATTCGCTGGAAAGGAAAGATGGAGGACGAGCAAAAGTGCTTTGGAAGAGATCGTCGAGTGGGGAAGATGGGGTACTGAAAGCCATAGTTGCAGATTTCTCAAGTTCATGGCTGAAGAATAGATTTTTTTAAACGGAATTGAGGCCTAGCTGGCAAATGTATTCTTTGGTTAAATTTTAATAATTGAACTTGTGGATTTTTTTTGAATGGACTTATCTTCTTACGACCTTATCAATTCAAAAGCGTATGTCTTCGACACGAATAGAAATAGGGGAAAATCTAGTATCCTTGAGCACGGTTGTATATTAGTTATCAATTAATTTTTATACAAAAATTCTAGCATTTTACAATTGAAATGCGGTTGTCAAGCATTAAAAAAATCAAGTACCATGAAAATAAATATAGCTTTATGCAAATCAATTGTGGCCAGTCTGAAGTCAGTTTATGGCAGATATCAAGAATTGTTATTGATATGCAAAGTATTGTGCTTTCAAAATCAGTCCTTGGTTCTCAAAGAAAGGAATGAGGCCATGATTAGGAACACCAGACCTAGAGTTAAACGTGACAGACAGGATTAGAAGAGAGGAGCTGGGGAGAAAATGGAGCCTTATATTTGGTTGAGTATCATAATTTTATGCTCTTTTCAAGAAGTCAGTATTTTTTGTGTGGGTGGTAATGCTCAATAACTACTAGTATGTTGCTAGCAAGATACACCCGACTGTACAACACGCAAGTGCCAAATGTAAGAGAGCTTAATGGTGGAGCAATTGCAGTTTACAGTTAATATCATTCTGTTCTCATGCGGAAGTTTTAATAATTTCCTCTCATCTTTCGAACTCGTGCCTCACCTGAATCCTGATCGCCCTTAAGTAATTCATTGAAATTCATTTTCAAACTACCTCGATACTGTATGCGATACTTTTCTCAACTTTTAGTAAATTATAGTTATAATCTTACTTATACTCTAAACACTTAACTGTTACCATTGAACACGCAAATGCATCTATTACTCTAAGCTTTTGAGTTGAAATTTGACACTGCATTCCCGGTAGTTTAAAAGAAACTGATTATATGAGTATTTATTCGCACACCTATTTTTTCATCAAGCGTTTATTTTCCTAAGGAACAGTGACGGAACATGGAAGAAAGCTTAGAACTGTCATCTAAAATAGACTATTTAATGGCGTTATAAATCTCAGCTGGTGGTAACACTGCTCTACAACCCTCTTTTGTATCCCTTTGGATATAGATGTCTTTCCCTCCTTCTCTTTTCCTGCTTTCTCAATCAAACCTCTGCTTCAATACCACTCCTCCTGCTATTCCTCCTTCTTACCCCCTACCCCGCCTCCCTCACTCTTTTCTCGGAGCACTTAATACTGGCACCCTTTCATCTTTTTAAACTCCCTTCCTCGTTCCCTCGACTCCGACCCGCGTTTTTTTAAGAAAAAAAATGAGACATTCCCCTCGATTGATTTTTCCACATTCCCCTCTCCCCTTGATTCATCCATTCCTGGGGCCTCTCTTTTTCCTTACCACTGAGCATAACCCCGACCTGTCATCCATCACTCGCGACCACTACTCCACCGAATATTTTCCTCAAACCAAGCCTCAATTCAACTCTGTAACCCCAGTACTCTACCATCCACTCCAATTATCTTACTTCTCTCTCCTCTTTATCCCCTCGCCGCTTCCAAAATCTTTTGTTCGATCATATACTTCATTTCATCCTACCGCTACACCTTAAGCTTTCTTTCATCCACCCCTTATTGTGCTCGTAGCCAGGGAAGTCGAATACTAAGATCTTTTGCATCTACAAGGACTTGAGTGTTGGCCGGTATGGATAGGATCGTTTGGTGTAACTAGAAAGAGCGGAGAGAAAGCTGGCTTTAATTTTCATCGTTGAACTTTTTATTGGCTTATCAGGTAGGTTAGGTTGGTTAATTGGGTAGTTGTCCGACAAATGAAATCATTTACTTCGCATGGGATAGGCGGGCAGAATATAAAAGTGGAGTTGGTTTTAAATGGAGGCAGGGTACAGAGAAACTCGGCGAGGGCACGAAAGTGCCCTTAACCAGAGTCTATATTTATCTTTGTTCAAATGGACGTATGGAGTAGTGAACATTGAGTGCTTTTCTCAAGTCGCTCAAATTAGATTCATGGAAATTACGCGGGAAAATCTCTGCCACTACTGTGACTCGAACACAGATCCTTCCTGTTGGTATGCCAGTCTTCTAGCCATCACATGACCCCAATCACTTCCAGCACAGCGTCTTACTCCTTGTATACCTGAAGATTGATAGTAATGCATCAGCCGAAAGGGCCTGAAAGATTTATTTACTCATCTGAAGGACGATGGGTTCCTTTGAAATGGTGGACTAGCTTGATTATTTGTGTGGCCCATATGCTATGACCCTTTACCACTCGTTTTGCAATATTTCAAGAGAAGTTTCGGGATGAAACTGGGATTAGACGAAAACGGTCGTCGCGGCGGAGCAGTTTGAGCTGTGAATAGGAATTCCAAGGCGGTCAAATTGTGTCTGCCGTTGTATCTTCTTCCTCGGTGGAGCGTATTGCGGAAAAAATTGAGACAGGATAACTGATTGTATTAGAAAGTGGAAGTAGCCGAAATCGGGTGGGCTCTGTTCTTGCAGAAATTGAAGCTGCTCTATTTAGCCCTTATATCTGCTGAATAAATGTGCCCTTTACAATGAGAAATATGAATTTTGTTATATCGATCCATCTGGGATCTTGAACAGGAGTTTTGTTGATCGAAAAGAGGTACTTAATTAGCACTGTACTTCTGGTCCTTTGCTTTATAAAAGGATTATGTTGTCTCTCACAACTTTCTTCCTTAGTATTCACCAGAGTTGAATACGTTTATATGAAATACGTGTTTGTTTTCATATCTCTGGCCTGCAGTTTACTTTAGCTATAAATAACTCATACTCGAAGCTCCCTGGAGATGTCAGTCCATCTATCACGATGCATAGGCGCGGTATTTCATAATTTAAGGATTGTAGAGGATTACTTTATTTAACTTTTCAATAGTTTCTGGCTATCACTGGAAATTAAGGTAGTTTTAACATATTGTAAATATACATAATTTTAGTGCTTGTTAAACTATAATGTAAAAAACAAAGAAGAGATGTACATCTGTTCACCTGTCAGTTAAAAAGAGAGAGTAGGTAAGCAGTTTATATATTTCTTTTCTCGTGAGAAAAGTTCAGTCAATCAAATTTTACTTTTATTTTTTTAACAGAAACTACAGTTTGAGGATAATATGTCCAAGTAGTGGGTGAGAGAAAATCTGCTTTATAAGTTTGGGTAAAATATTCTGGATGAAAAATATAATGAGGTCAATAATTGGTTGGGAAGATGTTTGCCCTCTGGGACAGGCAGGTGGTGTCTTTTCTGTCTTGTGCGGTAATACTAAATATTTTTTCTATCATCTGGTTCTTCGTAAAAATTGAAAAAATTTTAGACTGTGATAAAAACCTGAAAAAATCTAAAACATAATAAATATTGTAATTCATGTGATTGAGTCCATTTCATTCAAGGATTTTGAGAATGAATTTTCTTTGTTGTGTAACATAAGTTATTTCCAATCTGTCGTGGGTAGATTTGATTATTCTTCTGCGAAAGAGAAAGAAAAGGGCGCAACTCTCTTGTAGACAGTTTTTCAAATGTGCTCGCCGAGGTCGGTAACCATTTTGGTCTCTCTGGGGGCAAAGGAAGATGGTGGAGTGGTGTCTTATTCCTTTCCCGCTCCTTATCCACCCCATCCCATCCCGCTCCCTACCCCTTGATTCATTCCTCACCCCTTAAATGTCAATCCCCCGTGATTCGTCCTTTCGAATCTCCTTCCCTCTTTTTTTGTACCCTTTATCCTCTGCATCCCACCTCTTACCCGGCCGCAGTCCCCCCCCCCCCACCGCCCACCGTCCCTCTCGGCCCTGTTCCGATCAAAAGGGTAATGACGTTGTGACTCGAGACGCGTGACCAGCGTGGATGATTCGTTCCCCCTGCGCTCCCCCTCCTCCCCCCCCCCAGTGGAAAGGATGTGTTGCGGGGCGCGTCTGTCTCTGTTTGCCCGTACGCATAGGCTCTGCCAGTAGGATGGGGAAGAGCTGAGAGGGGGGTATCAGGGGTGGATGAGAGTGAGACCTTTCCCTTTTTACGCTTTCCCTCGAGTGTGAAATTATCTCGCCTAATTTATCGAATAACATTTCGTGAGATTATCATGCATGTCGCCGCCGCCTCTTCTTTTTTTAATTTTTTTGGAGTGAAAATTTAAATGGAGGATGGGCACAAAAAGGGTACACAAGGGGGAGTGTATCCATAAGCATTTTTCTCGCTCTTGATGACTTCCTGACGCCAGCGGAGATAAAAAGCAACCACAGTGATGTAACAGGAGTACTCTTTTACGTGTGTAGCGCGTGAAAAACGCTACCTATGCAAGAGAACCACGAGCAAATCAAAAATATTAAGAGGTTTTGGTGAGCGGAGGGTTCCACTTGGCCGTGGCAAAAAGAGAGGGCTTCACGTGCTCCGCTCTCTGTTTTGTCAGAAATACGAGGGGTAAGGGGGTTTAGAGGTGTTGGAGGTGGGAACACGTCTTTGGGAGCTCTTTTGGATACGCTCTTTTACTCCTCATAAATTTCCTCCTCGCATAAAAAGAATTGCGTGAGTTGAGTGATAAAACACGCCTGCGTGCATAGAAAATCAATCCATTCTCCGCGACGCTCAATAAAACTGGCTGCTCGGGAATTATCTCCCAAGCTCCTTGATTATTTTTGTAGGGAACCTTCAAGCTGTGTTCACGAAGGGAGAAGATAAGTTACAGCCACTGACTCATCATGTGCTACGATTCGTGGAGAAATATAAATTACATACATGTGTATTTTAATTGCGTTTTTCTACACTTAGTTCAATACTCAGTGAGCATTGAACAAAGTGCAGAAAGGACTAGGAAATCGCACCACAACTATTTAATGTTGAAGATATTAATTCTGATTCAATTCCAGGACTCTTCAGTATGTAGCTTCACCCTCCATTCACTATGCCGTGACCTGCCACACGTGAGCCGTGAGCTTTGCTCGTGAGCTTTGCTCATGGCTCCCGTGCGGCAGTGTGAAAAATATCACAGCTGAAATTTTATGATTTGTTAAGCCAAGGGGAATGTGAACACCCGTACCTTAATGCTCCATCAGCTCTAACAAATTACTTACTTACTCACATACAAACTTCTTATAGTCTTCTAATTTATATTTTTGTAATATTCAACTTATTGTTAGGATTTTGATCTCTTAGCCATGTTGTTTCTTCGGCGGAAAAATTCTTGGGAGCACTATGCTTTAGAGCGTGCAGCAGCGCTGAGGTGGCCTAATAGAGAGATACTGTATATTTTTTGCTTTATTTTGCATATACTTATACTTATCTTATATCTTTACTTACTTATATATTTGAGAAATATGCAGAGACCTCTCGCCAGTCTCAGTCTCGCTCTCGTCGAGTGTGGATGTGTGCTCACTCGCCGCGGCCTGTCCAAGGTCATGCGTTGCCGCCCGCTGAACTGACGCCTCTACTATGCGGATGTGCAAATCGCGTAGTAAGTGTGGTACATTCTAAAAGGCGTATCATATAAGTGTATTGTATGTGGTGTTTGTCTATTTGTGTCTACAAAGCAGTGTATTTTGTTCAACATGAGCAATTGCTTCGTGTGTCGTAAATCTACACGCAACACCGTGTTTATAACTTGTACGAAGTGCCAAAAGAAGTATCATAGTCTGTGTATGGAAACTCCGCTGTCCAAGGATGATATTGATGGCATCATTGAAAGTAAACAAAAGTGGAAGTATGCAGAGTGCTCTTCAATAAATGCTTCGGAGTGAAGATGGATTAACGGGGGAGGTGGGCAAAAGTTCATGTGAAGGTGGGTCTTACCAGGAAATATACCGTCTCTTCCAGGAACTGAAAGAAGATATCAAAGCAACAGAAAAAAGATTAGGTGATTCGATAGACAAGCTCTATGAAAGGTTAGATGATAGTGTAAAAATTATCGAAATGAAAGGTAAGCAATTGGAAAAATGTTATGAGCGAATTGACGCTTTAAATAGTGAGAATTTATTGCTCAAAAATAAAGTCAGTGAATGCATGAATCGTTCTGATGACTTGGAACAGAAAATACTCGATAATAATATTGAAATTTATGGTGTACCTACATCACCGGATGAAAATCTATACCAGGCTGTTAATAAAATTGGAGCAGATCTAGGAATTCCCTTGAATGACAATTGTATAGATTATTGTTATAGATCTAAGCCTAAATCTAACGGTGAATCAGGAGGTATTTATATAAGATTCCATAGTCGAAAAGTTAAAGAGGAATTCTTGCATAAAAGGAGGGTAAAAAGGAACTTTTCCACCAGGCATTTGACTTTTCTGGCTGATCCTTCCGCTGATGTGCCTATTTATATTAACAAGTCTCTGTGCGCAGGTAGGCGCAAAGTCCTCAAGGCAGCCCGGGAAGTCAAGAGATCCAAACACTACGCATATCTCTGGATTAGCGGTGGAAGAATTCTTATGAGGAAAGCTGAAGGTCAACCGATTGTTGTGTTGACAAGCATGAACGATCTCAGTAAGTTGTAACATAACTTGTCTTAATGACTGTCATTTTGTAACTATAGTTCATTTGAAGAAGTCAGTATAATTCATCAGAATATACGTAGCTTAAGAAGTAATTTTGACTCATTTGTACTTCATCTTAATATGCTTAAACGTAGACCTACGATTGTGGTATTATCGGAGATATAAATTAATGATTATGAAGTTAAGTTTTACCAAATCGATGGCTATAAATGTTTTGCGAAATGTAGTGATAAGAATCGTGCAAAAGGTGTAATTGTGTTTGTTCAAGATAGCGTTCAGTGCTCTCATATACCTATAGAATTTGTGTCTGCTGATTGTGTTTTGCTGTCCTTAAAACTGTTGTCTATTGATTTACATTTGTTAAGTATTTACAGAAATTTAAACATACCTATTTATCAGTTTTGTAATGAAATTGAGTCACTTCTAAAGACTTTAAAAAGTAATCTGATAGTAATTGGAGACATGAATGTTAATAGTCTAACCTCAAATAATGATTCTAATTTGTATAATAATTTAATGAGCACATATGGGTTAAACTGCATAATTGATGAGCCAACTAGAATAACAAAGACTTCAGCATCATGTATTGACCATGTTTTTGTAAGATTTTTTAATGCATACAAGTTCAATTTCATAGTGAAGGCAATGCATCTAAAAATTACTGACCACTCCATGGTTGTGATTAATGTCAATACTCATGCTAATACCTGTTCCAATGCAAAGAATTGTTCAAACACCAGTTTAAATGTAAGGGTAAATGCTAATACCTTCAGAGAACTGGTGGAAAATACGGATTGGTCTGCTGTATACAATGAAAATAGAGCCTCTAAAGCGTGTGAGTTAATGTTAGAACTACTTCATAAGAGTCTCGAGTTATCTAAATTTGTTAAATCTAGGGCCTTAAGACAAGTCAAATTAAAGCCGTGGATGACGGATGAGTTGTTATGTGCAATTAAAGGAAAAATAATCTGCAAAAAAAGAGTAGAAAGCACCCGAATAATCACAATATAAGATTGGAATTTTTGAAGCTTAGAAATAAACTTCGAAATAACTTACGTAATGCCTGTAATGACTATTATATCAGAAATTTTCAAAGATGCAGTGGTAATACTAAAGAACAATGGCGTTTGCTCAATGAGATTACTGGCGAAAAGAAAGCAGAACATGAAGACATTGAACTGATGGTTGATGGAAAATTGATTAAAGACCCAAATATATTGGTAGACGAATTTAATAAATATTTTGTGAGTGTTTTTGATTCTGCCAAATCGTATTCTGAAATTCTGTCCGCATCATCAGTCCAAGACCCTTGCAATTCTGTTTGTCGAAGAGAGTCTATATACATGGAACCTTTAACTCCTATGGAAATGGTTAATATTGTGAAAATGCTCAAGCCTAATAAATCACCTGGTTATGATAGTATAACAGCTTACCTGCTAAAAGATGTGATTGACAGCATTGCTCCTGTTTTTGCACACGTATGTAATTTAAGTTTGGAACTAGGTGAATTTCCTGAACCATTAAAGAAAGCTGTGGTTATCCCCCTGTTTAAAAAAGGTAGTAAGCGTCAAGTACATAATTATAGGCCTATTTCCTTGTTGTCTGTATTTTCTAAGGTGCTGGAAAAAATGGTTAAAAAACGACTCTTAAAATTTCTAGACCAGGGAGAGTTTATTAGCCATAATCGATACGGGTTTACTGAAGGATGTGGGACGGAAGATCCTCTAGAAAATCACATGACGGGAGTGTACAATGCCATTAATTGCAATAGACGTGCAGCTGGTGTATACATAGATATTAAGAAAGCATTTGATTCTATGTCACATTCGAAGCTTTTATTGAAATTGATGAATGCTGGTATTCGTGAGATTGCTCTAGACTGGTTCAAAAGCTACTTGTGTGGAAGATCGCAATGTGTGAGAATTAAAAATTGTATAAGTGAAGAAAAATTGATTAATTCTGGAGTGCCTCAAGGTTCTGTAGTCGGGCCTATTTTATTTCTTGTGTATATAAATTATCTGTGTAATAATCAATTCCATGGAAATGTAACAGCATTTGCTGATGATCTGGCTCTATTCTATGATGCTGCTAATTGGAAAACTATTCAATGCCACATGGAAGAAAACTTAGTGATACTTCGTCAATGGATGGATTATAATTCCCTGGTGCTGAGTGAAAAAACAAAATTTCTATGCTTTGATATTAGTAATAGTTGTAATGTTGTCTTAAAATTGCTTTATCATTCACCTAAATGTCTTCGTATACGCTGCAATTGCCCATTAATTGAACGGGTAAATGAAATTAGGTACTTGGGAGTGACACTAGATAGTAGATTAAATTGGCATACGCATATTTCTGATGTAAGTAAAAAAGTTAGATGTGCTCTTTCAAAGTTATATTTTATTCCAAACAAATGTCCTATCAATTTCTTAAGAACAATTTATTGTGCTCTAGTACAATCTGTTCTAAATTATGGTATATTTTGTTGGGGAGGTGCATATAAAATATATTTAAGCATGTAGAGGTCATTCAAAAATGAATTGTTAGAGTAATGAAGTTTTAAAAGGAGGTATGAGCATTCATTCCCCTTGTTTGTTGAATTAAGACTGTTGCCCGCCAGATATTTGTATATATATAAAGTATAAAGATCTTTTTATGTTCTAAGTGGTTATTCACCGCCTTTTATTTCCGAAAGGTTTTCTTACCATTTGAGAGGAGAATGTAATGTGTATGTCTGTAAACCTAATTTAACATTGTATAAAAGGTCTTTTCTGTACATGGGTGCAAAGGTTTTCAATGCACTGCCTGAAATTATAAAAAGAGAAAATGTTTTCACAAAGTTTCTACGTTTAGTTAAAACTTGGCTGTTTACACAAAAAAACATTGATACTCTATTCTAAGAATTACAAATTGACTGCTTCTGTTTATTAGAGACTAGTATATATAATCTGCTAAACGCATAGTGGTATTTTTGTCTTATGTTGCTGTCCATTAGAGACTGTATTATATAATGTCATATACGCATAGTGTTTTGTTCAATTTTTTGTCTGGGTAGCGCATGTTTTTGTTTTTGAAGGTAGTCTTACCTCAGGAATAACCTTACTAAATCTTTCATATTCGATGTTAATGTAGTTGTGTACATTATTTGATGGAAGAATAAACAATATCAACAACAACCTTATTTGAAGGCTTGCTTACTCTCATAGGAATCTGATATCTTTTAAAAATATTATATCGTTTTTTTTCTATCGGTAACTAATGCTAGTATTTTTTTAAAGAGAGAACTTTCGTCAACCCTTCTGCCGACTTCGTGCGACAATAATGAGTTCCGTGATCTAATGGACTTTCTTCATCTGGCAGAAGGTTTTGAAAAAGGTAGCGCATCAAAGAATACTATGAGTGAATGCCATAAGTGATAACATGAGTACATCGGTTGGAAAAAACAGTATCGCCGATAAAGATCGAGCGAGCGAATTAGGAGGGGAGGCCAATTAGGGAATATATTGCAATATAATGGAGACAACCTTAATATTTGAACCACTCTTCCCTCAGTAAATTAGTCGACGAGCCAACATTGCAAATGGAGGTTAAGGAATTGAAAAACGGGCAGAAGAAATATAAGTAAATTCATTGCTGCCACAGAGTTCCTTATTTATTTTCTCTGCCCCCTTTGAATGCTATTTAAAAATTGAGTTAATTCCCATCGAATCCCAGGGTCGCACTATCTCCCTGCGCCCCTTAGTTTCTCCGCATCTGGAAGAGATTTTCTGGGTGTTCCTGCGATCTCTCTAAGACTCCAAGAGTTTTCATCACCAACGGTTCGATGGAAATGCATCCCTTCTGCATGAATCATTCTGCCGGAATTTATCCGAATCCGTGGCTCCCGTTGGCCTTGAATTCAGACGTTCCTCGAGAGAGCGGTAGCAGGATTTGAGTGATTTTTCGGCGAATTCTTCATAAAGGTCGAATCGAATCGATGATCTGGAGGGCTCGAGAGAGAGACAGTGGGCGGAGTAATTGGGGACTGAAATGGGAGACAGCTTTCTCGAAAATATGCTCCCCTCCCGCATCATACTTTCAACCGAATAAATACCTCATTTACTTAACTCCAGCGACGAGCTTCGCATACTTAAAAAAAATGTTCTTTTGCCCTCTATCTGCCTCGTGTGTCCTTCAAAACATTTTTTTTGAGTCCTCGTAAAAATCAAGGGTCGTCCTGGAATTTTACCCGGATCGTGGACTTAAAAATTGCCCACCGAAATGATGCTCTCACGATGAATGAAACATGAGATGGAAATATTTTTTCCCTGCATTCCTCGACTGCTTACTTAAAAATATTCTCCTTTTCAGCCAGGGTTTTGGAACGCGCCCTCGTGCACCTAATATGATGGACCCACTTTGAATGAGAGGAATGGAATTGGCTTGAAGAGGTTCTAGGGTCTGTCGCAGTCCCGGAAGGAAGGTGCTGCGCGTGAGTCTTCGTCTGCAGAGCGTTGCGCAATCGAGGGCGAAGCGACAAACTCGTGAGAAAGGTAAGACATTTTCAGGTATGACCTCTCCAACCTTCGGGGTCTGGCCCAGTAGGGTCTAGAGTCATGAGTTGACGTACAGAGGAAAGAAGTTACAGAGACGGTAAGGGGCACCTCGCCTCCCATTCTGCCCCCGGACATCCTCTGCAATTCGCGTTATTCTCCTCGGGTCTCTGCAGAAAATGTATGGAGATACTATTTTTTATAATTGTGTTGTTTTAAAATTTTCATTAATCTCGTGTTCTTGTGAATAGTTAAATTTTAGATTGACGGGTAAATTTTTGTTCAATTACTGTGAATCGTTAAGTTTTCGATGATTACTGGTCACTCTTAAAGCCATGTGAAGTATCACATTATTGGGTTGAGTGAACATTTTTTTGTGGTTTTTCGGGCGAAGAATCAGTTTTTTTGTCAACTTGATTGGCCATAGACTATAGACAAAGATATATGGCCATAGGCCGTAGACATGGACAATCAACCACTGCTTGATTGGCCGTAGAATAATTTCAGTAACTGACGTGTGCCTGTGTATTTTTCTGTGGTGGAGTCTTCGTTATAAATGTAATATGTTGTGTCTAAAGTTATCGGTGCTTTGGAGTGGTTTTGTTGCGGATGCGACTTGTAATAGGTAAAAGGGGGTTTTCAAAAGTGATCAAACTGGTAACTTTCCTAATTTAACTAGGAAGACGAAATTAAGGACTTAGGTAGCCCATTAAAACCTTTCCTGACTGAACCAATGACATTTTAAAGGGTCTTAATCTAGATTGTTTCCTTTTTCATTTTCGTATTTTCATCCACCCAACATTGGGTCCCAATGAGTATGGTTCTTTAAGATTCAAGGATGCGTGCGGGAAGGCGTTAAATGGCATGCACTCATCATGCAGTGATATTTATGTCCTACTGGAACCGTCGTGTCTTACCTGGAGGAAAGGCATTAATTAGGACGGAACATAAGACAGGGTAAAAGGAGAAACACCAACCCAAAAATTTACGCCGCAACTGGACGTTGATCCCGGGCCCTCCACATAGAAATCTGGTCTTCATTCCGCTAGGCTAATCAGCGCCCGGGAAAAATTGGGGGAATCCTCATTAGTCGTCCTCCATTATTGGTCATCTATGGCTCTCGCAAAAGTTTCTGACGCAGTGCTGTGATATATTATGAGACATGGGATACGGGTTTTTCAAAATGCTGCAATTCTGCGGAGAAAGATTATTTTGTATTGAGGGATAGAAAACCTTACCAAATGCTACCAAAAGAGGCCTTTTGAGAAGTGGGATTTCTCACCTTACCTTCTGTCCCATTTCAACTCTTCTCACAATAAGACCGCAAGATGATGGTCCCTGTTAAATTCAGATGCAACTTTCCTCTCTTGCTCTCCTTACTTCTCTACACCCTCCCTTTCTACCTATCATCCTTGTCGCGCAGGTATGCGGCAGTGAGTATTTTCTGCGGGCTGTAACTTGTCATCGTCTCTCTCCTTGATTATCCAAATTTGCTGTTTGTGGTGTGGACATCGAGTAAGGAGAAATGAAAGAATATAAAATTGTATCGGTGAATTGGGAGTCTGAAGTTCTGGGAAGGCATTTAGGGCAGCACCCCAGAGATCATGGAAAGGTATTTTGGACGCCCTGGGACGGGCTCGCCGGGAGACGGAGGTGAATACGGGATGAGGGAGTGAGAAGATGTAGGGGAGACTTAGGAGAGGTAGGGTTCGTAGGGGACACCAAGGATCGGTGGGTGGGGGGGGGGAATCGAGCTGCTTCGCTCGGGCCGGATTCCGCCTCAATTACCGAAAGCGGGGACAGCGGTGGCCAATTCCCTCCCGCGACCCAGTAATCCTTCACCGAACCGAATTGATTCGGTGACGAACAAGGATGCTCGTAGGTAGAAAAATGCTTGGGGTAGATTTTTTGATTAAGGGTTAGGGAATTGAGGGTAGAAATGTCGAGATGTATTCTGGAATATAAACGCAATTATACCACGAATAAGATGGGAACTGGAATTGAAATGGGCGGAAATACAGCAATTGTGCGAAATTCCACAGAGAAAAAAATCATCCGCCTTGACTGGAAAGGGTTCGTATCCCGGTCAAGGCACATGATTTTTTCTCTGTGGAATTTTGCACAATTGTGCATAGCGGGTGGCTCCGTAAAAGTGCATCTCCGTGGCTAGTTCCGGATAGCTTAAAATCTGGGGAATACAGTAAGAACAGGGGAGATGGCCAGTTCTAGAGAACGTGTGAGAAAACCTTTCGCAGAAACAGTAGAGGTGAGAAAAAGATGACTGTTAAACCGTTATGTGTAAAATTACCCAATTATTTGAAATTTTCGCTAAATGGCCTCTTGATTTTTATTCAATATACTCTAATAAGGGGAATCAGATGTCACATCCCTGGAGAGAAAGCTATTTAGGACCAAGTTGTCATTAGGACTTTTTAGAGTCTACATTAGTTTTATCCTACGGGTTTAGGCATATTTTTAGTCCAATACCAAAGGGACATGAAAACATCTAGCTGGCGCAAGGAACTTGTCCATATACAAAGTATATCATCAACATAGAGGTACCAATGGTTAACATTCTTTAACATCGGATGATACATTAATTTTTAATAAGAGTTAAATAATTTATATAAGTTAATAAAGTTTAATAAGTTATTCTCTAGGTTGTCCATAAAAATGTCGGCTAAAATAGGGGACAGAGAAGAACCCATGGCAAGTTCAGTTTTGAATTTGTAATAAAAGAATATTGAACATAAATAATTTTGTTTCAAACATAATTCTATAAGTGACTTAATCTCATTTACTATGTAACTTCCACATCCGTAATTTTACCCAATGTTATAGCTAAGCTGCAGACATCAAGGGTGGCCATAGAAGTGAAAAGATTGGTTTCATCAAAAGATACCAATTATGCAGTGATTGGAAGTTTTGTGGTAGATAATTTACTCACAATATCCAGTGAGTTGTTTATCCTATATATATCGGTTGAAAGGTAGAGTAATTTCTCCGTAACGTGTTCAACTCCATGGATAATTTGTGACAAGGGGCAGTGACATGTGACACCACTGGCCGAATTAGGATACCAGATTTATGCGTGTTTGGTAAGCCAAAGAACCTAGGCGGTGAGGGATTCATACTGATTAGCCACCATTTGTCACTTGCACTGGGCAGATAATAATATGTTTGTTGAATTCAAAATGCCTTTTGAAGTTGCGCCCCCCAAATTCATTTGTTTTTGTATTTCGTTTCCCCACTAGAGGGCGATTTGTAGCCCGGCCGCTCAGAGCGGACTCGCCTTGTATCGCAGTAGTCGGTGTGCCAGCGGCATGTGAGGTTCGTCGTCACCTCTCTTGAGTGGGTAATTGTGGGTTAAAACGTTGATCATATTGAAAATAATTTGTGTCTGTGTGTACGCAAATAAAGTTCTTGTGCTAGTGGAGAACACCGCAGTCTTTCCTTTTGGTTGCTCCGGCAGATAATGCCAATCGGTAACATGCCGTCAACATTTTTTGGTAGCAGAGCGTGGTTTCCATCTCCGATTGCGGTAAGATCGTTCCAGCTTTCTGACTCTTGATTTCTACTATTTCCGTGCCTTGATTAATTGTGCTGTGATTAATCGTGCTTTAATTATTCGACGAGCATGCTATTCGTCGACCCCCTGTTCAAATTGCCCCACACTCCATACGACACGAGTCGTTCTTGCCTGCCGAGAGAGTCTCGTCGGGTCATCTTTCCTGTTGAACGAGTCAACGAGTCGTTCCTGCCTGCCAAGAGAGTCGCCGTGCCGTGGCCATCACTTCGGGTCATCTATCCTGTTGAACGAGTCAACGAGTCGTTCCTGCCTGCCTAGAGAGTCGCCGTGCCGTGGTCATCTCTTCGGGTCATCTTTCCTGTTGAACGAGTCAATGAGTCGTCCCTGCCTGCCGAGAGAGTCGCCGTGGTCATCTCTTCGGGTCCTCTTTCCTGTTGAACGAGTCAACGAGTCGTTCCTGTATGCCGAGTTCCCGTACTGAGGTTGCCTCATCGGTCCATTGGTTCGGCTCTGTATCATTTAGATAAGCATAATCACTACTTATTTTGCCAATTATTTGTCGCCGTCATGGCCGAACTAATAGGCAACTTGCGGAGGGTAAATTAATTTTAAATTTTATGGAAAATTCTAAAAGGATTGGTGTTAAAAAATTGAACTTGACTGTTTGGCAAGCAAGGCTTGAGTTATTGGGCAGCTATTGGCTTAACTTTTCTAAGCGCCATATTGAGCTCTCAACTTATGAGGAACAAATGTCTTCTAACGTTTATTTTTCTGAAAATTGGTATTTAAACGTGGAACAAGCTTGAGAATGAGAATGAGAAGAACAGAATCAATGTGTGTATGAGAGCTGACCACTTCAGGAGCATTAGAGAAAGCATTAGTCGGTCCAATGAGAACCCAACCTAGTATTGTATTTTGAGCAACCGGTGTATTGGTTGGCCCCTGATGAAGTCCAGATCTCAATACTGCTGCATGAATATCAGCACCTAAAAGACAATCTATTTGGGCAGGAGTACCAAATTGAGGATCTGCGAGTGGCAAATTGTATACATGATCCCAGTTTTGTTTGAGTACCTTGTTGGTGGGAAGGAACTTTGTAATATTCTTCAGCACGAGAGCAGAAAAGTTAAGGAAAAAATGTTTGTCAATCGTGGATTTCAAAGTGAGGTTAACACTGCCTTTAGGCTCCACTACTGGACCCATTCCAACACCCTGCACAGATACAGTCGCTCGAGTGCGGGGTAGCCTAAGTAATTGAGCTACACTCTCACTCACAAATGACGCTTCAGAGGCAGGATCTAGCAATGCTCGTACTGTAATGGCTGCTCCGGATGATCCTCCCAAGACTACCCGAGCAGTAGCCATTAATATAGTCTTTCCAACCGATGACGTGTTGACTGACACTGAAGTTGAACTGCTTGGAGCTTGTGATGCGTCAGCACATAACTGTCGAGGGGCTTGACTCTTTGAAGAAGTCTGAGGGACGGGCATATCCTTATGTAACGTCGTATGGTGTTTTTTTTTGCAAATCAGACAGGATCCTGAAGAAGGACAACTTGATGTAAAGTGCCCCTTCCGTAGACAATTTCCACAAAGTTTAGTCTTTTGGATAAATTCGATGCGTTGGCTAATAGGCATATTATGGAATTTGGGACAATGTCCCACAAAGTGACCATTTTTGCAAAGGTCACAAGGTCTTTTAGTGACAGGGGTTTGGGAAAAATTTGCTTAATTACCCTTTGGCTTTTAAACTGAAGTGAACTCCGACTAACAGTTTCTGAAATGTTCTCCGATCTGCTCGCATCAAGCGATCGAGCGCGATTTTCTAGAAAGTCAATCAGCTGCTTGAAAGACGGGAAGCCAGAAGACGCTTCTTGCGATATCTCCCAGTCTTCTCTGGTCACCGGGTCTAATTTGCGTCCTATTAGATGAACAAACCACGGGTCCCAGCTCTCGACAGGGCAATTCAGATCTCGCAATCCCTGGATGGCCTCCTCTGCGACATCCAATAAGCGATTAATATCTGAAACTGACTTTCATTGGGATGCCTTTACAGATATCAATGCCTCCAAATGAGTTGACAGACGAACGCGAGGGTTGCCGTACCGGCGACATAATTTCTCCCATGCTACGTCTAAGTTACTCCCAATAATTTTCATCCCCTTTAATCGGTTAGCAGCAGCACCTTCTAAACTACTTATTAGATGTTGAAGTTTTACTACAGAGAACAAGGAAGGATTGTGCTTGATAAGTGCACAAAACAACTCCTTAAAGGACTCCCATTCCTGCTGTTTCCCGTAGAACTTAGGTATAGTTAGCTTAGGAGTGGAACACAGTGGTGTTAGAGCAATGGCACTGGTTTTCTCTGGTACATTACCAGAGAGGGAGGTTCCTTCGGAAAGAACACTAGTTAGTCTTTGTATTTCTTCCAATGTTGAAACTTCGTTTTTGAGTCTCTTCTAAAATGATGTCGTAGGGCTTTAGGGTGAACACTTTAAAATCTTTATCTTTTAGGAAAGTATCACATTTACCCATATAATTACATTTATTTAACACCCCTAAGCTGTTCCCTTTGCTTTCGTCACTATTAACTCTTCTTTGGAGATCAATGCTTTTATACTGCGGATTACATACAGAGGGGAATAAAGAGTCAGATGGAGTTGTCGTGATAGGATCGAATAAGTTGATATGATGTCCGCTGACATTTTTGTGATTACCTGAATTTCTACAACCCCCACCTCAATGAACCTCCCCCTACAACTCGTGTATATAAGCGTGCTCACTTGACAAGAAAAGCACCTTGAAAATGGTGCATGTGCGCCGAAACCATGGTTGATTTTTTTTATTAATACATATGTATAATTAACAAAGTAATCTACTTCTTCACTATAGATTACCTTAGAACTATTACTTCTTCAGTGTCAGCTATTCCTTCATCTCTCTCTGCACAATCCCATGGCATATTTCATTTATTCATTTCCTGTTTAATATATTCTTGGTTCCCAGCCTCCATCATTACTCAAACGTTTCAACCTTATTTTCTTACTTTCCTGCTCCTTTTCCTCTTATCTTTCTCTTATTCCTTTTATCCTCAGACAACCTCGTATATGAAATTCGCCTGGTGATGAATACGGAGGCCTTACCTCCTTCGCTCCTCGAATCTCGCCACGAATGGGCGGTGTCTTGTAGTTGCCGGGATTTAATTCTCTGTAATTTAATACCACGTTCAATGAGATATAATTGGAGCGGGCCTCCCTTCGTCATACCCAAAAATATTTCTAACGATACATAATCGCATGAAAGACTTTTCACCTGGCTTCTATCCGTAGAGCTATCTAGCATGGGTGGCCCTATCGGGAGTAAAAGTTATTTTTCCTGCCATTCCAGCTCTAGGCGTCATTGGAACGCGCAAACCCTTTCACCGAGTAAAATTTGTAGTCCAAGGAAAGGGATTATCAACATGCAGAAGTACTCTTCGCGTATTTGTTTCCTGACAGATGGGATAGAAAATTATGGTAATGGCCGTTATTAACTTTGGTACTCTATATGCATAATAAACGATTAAACCCTGAAAATATTTTATTTGAAATTCGTGCAAAATGTTGATTCTAGATTAATACCTAATTAAACTGAGGTATGTCGTATGATATATGTTTTTTATCAATGGTTTTTACCAAAAATTAATCTCAAATTACAGTACATTTTATTTTGTTATTTTTTTCTGTAATATTACATGTTTCAGCAATTGAATATGAGTATGGAAAAGATAATGAAGAACACGATAAAAAAATAAGAAATTCAAGGTAGAAATGTGCTAGACTGCAAAATATATTCTGAAATTCAGGACCTAAGGACGTACTTATTGAAGAAAAGGGTTGGGGTGAAGGTCTTAGGTGGCGATGCTTGGAAAAACGCTTTCTGTGCTAGAGTAAAATATCCTCTCTATGAAGAGAACTGGGGGACTAGGGTTAAGGAGAGGAATGTGTAGGAGATAGATGGGGGAGGAGATCTATGGAGAGCGATTGGCTCATAAAAGCCGGAAGGCGATCACGGAAATGTTGCATTACCCTTGGCAGCGGGTTGCTCTGAAATTTATATCCTTTTTGGCTTCATTTGGCAGAAATAGACTTATGATGCCATTTTCGCGTCGGGCAGACGGCTCTCGAAGCAGTTAAGTTGCTTCACGAAGAAATGAAGTGAAGGGAAAAGATACCTTGGAAAATGGTAATGGTGTGTGGATTATTATCTGGGTGAATAAGCATGAAAAGAGTTATTGATTGCACCATTGAGACCATGGCCGAGAAATTAATCAAGATTACGTATTAAACTCCGATGTCAGGTCCATTGTGAATTGGAAAAGCTAATCCCTGGAAATATCGTTTTTCCAATGAGGTGAAATGCATGAAAAATGGCTCCTAATCGTTTTTGTTTAACTATGCCGTCCTCTCATGTCAGCGCTATTCGAAAGAGCTGGAAAAGTATTACGCAGGTGAATCAGTACAGGATTGCGTGTAGAAAACTTTCTTTTCTTCTTCCTCTTCACTTTATTCTCACTGAGACGTCAGCAGTACATAATTTTAGATAGTTATTTAAGGTTATAAGCTGAAGCACTTATAAATTTGATAACTAATTCACAGTAACCATAATTCAACTTTAGTGAATATTTTTAGACGCTGGTGTTGTACAAATCCACCTAAAATGGGTGGTTGAAGCCGCCTAAATAGCGTTTTGTGTCGTAAGGAGTTTCCGTCATCTGCAAAAGAAGACGTCATTTCGTGAAGTTTGTTTAATTGTACTGCGCTTATGCGGAGGTTTAGATTGGGTCGTCATGAATAAAATAGTAAAATTTATAGAGGAGTATATTGCATGATTTACAAAAATGATTTCTGAAAATAAGTTATATTTAAGTCAACAAGTATCAATATAAATTTTCCGACAGGTATGAATGAATTACTCCGAGGAATTTATGTAGACCAATCCAATTGTAATTCGAGATAAAAGTCACCTGTTAGTGCTAAAATATTATCAAATTATCATTAAATTATTTAAATTATTAGAGGGAGCTCCCCGCCACTCGGGTGTCGAACGCTCTCTCTGGGGTACGTATCTAGGCGATAGCGGGAGAGAAGTCTAAAATATTTGAGATAAAACAATCCAAACGTGTCCATAGTCTTTAATTATAATAGAAAAGTAGTTAAAAAAGCTTAGTGCTCCGCCATTTAGGTGGATTCCTGTAGAAAAGCGAAATATTCAGAAACTTGAATACCCTGAGTTTGAAGGGGCAAGTCTTTCCTTTATACGATTTCAGTAATACTTAGTACAATTGATTTCCTATCCAAATCGAAGAAAATGATATGGTGTCTTAAAGCAAAATATAATTTTAAAAACATGAGAACCACCTGGAGCTCATTGTACTCTTATTTATTTACTTCCCCAAACACTTTCTTTGTATCATATAATGAAGTTGGTACCTGTATTGCCTGGCATCAGATTCTGCATAACTTTCGAACATGCAACCTTGCGCTGTAGTATCTTGACTGTAATTGTTGAAGATCAGTTTACATGAGCAGTATGGTTTTAAAGAACGGTACTGATGCACTTGTAGAGCTTGATGGCTATGGAATGATGATCTTCTTATAATGCTAAAATGTGCACTTTTGTAGTTTTTTTAGCCATGCCTCGAATAAAATATATTTAGCTCTCCAAGCATATTTTTACTAGGAGTAATATTAATGTTCCACCCCTTAAAATTTCTAGTCATGGTCATTGTGTATCACATATTATGTCATTCATTAGTAAACATTTATAAAAAGTAAAAAAATATAAATATGGACAAAAATTTGAAGAAGCCTTCAAATGAGAGCTCACATTCAAGGTTTATACATAAAATCGCCCACACCCGTCGAAAGTGAGTCAAAGAATAATAGGAGACAGCTCTACTTTGAATCAAAGATTGTCGTTCTAGTAACAAGGGATAAGCAACATTTATGTCCTTTTTCTGAGAACAGCTGATAAGTCGCACGCGTCTTCAGAATGAATCCACGCCAAAATCTCATGGTAGTTCCATTTCACGTTGGAATTGAAAAATGCTTCCTCTTTTGTCATCTCGACTGCATCTCTTGAGTGCCTCAAAAGTCATTAGCCGAGGTAACTCCCCTCATTCAATGACTCCGTGACATCTCTGCGACTTGGCTGGGGGATGATGAGTTCCCTGCGAGAGCTCTGAAGTACTGTGACATTCTGGGTCATCACGAGAGATGGAAGATTCTCGGTGGAATTTTCTCTAGCTTGAGAAAACTCCATCACTTTATGGTATCTGCCATTTCAGAGCGTCCTTGTGATCCCGCCCGTCCAAATCAGGACGGGGATAGATGACGAAGCAGATTTTTAGTAGATTTCTCATCCCCAACCTTCTAGGTGCTTTCGTATCCAGAATGCAATGCAGAAAGGTTAAATTCACTTACCCTACATCCACGTGAATGCACTAGATTTCAGAAGAAAAGATTCATTAGTGACTAAAATCAGGATTCTTATGGTGTCAGCATTGTTGAAAAAAATCTGGAGTAAAAAAGGGGTAACTCTTCATGCCTTTAGAATTCGGTTATCTGCTCTTCTTCCTCCCTGAACTCCTATTTGAATTCGGTTTGATAAAAATTAACCCTTTTATTTCATGGTAGGCAGCCAAAGCTTGCTGCTACCCTGTAATGTAAAAGAGTTTAATTTAAATATCATTTTTTTCTATATCTGTTGGAAAGTCTTTCAAAAGATAAATGAATATCCGAAGGAATATCCGAAGATGACTGAGAATGGTTCATAACTGATAAAAGATTTTCAAGCGGAGAGCGATAAAGAACTCAAGCAAATGGTTGAAAGTAGGCTAATTTAAAATTTTCCGTGAACCAGCCTTAGGATCGATGAATTCTAACGATGACGCTAACGTTATCTAGTTATTATTTTTTCCTTCTCAAATTGTAGCAGTGTTTTGGAAGTGAAGGGTGATTGTTTATGTCTGACCGAAAAGTAGAAAATGTAAGTTTTAAAGTAACTTGACGCGGTGTTGGAAAGCTATAGATCAGTTTGAAGACTAGAACAGAGTAAATGGCGAATAAAGGGGCATAAAATTACTTACTTAATTAAATTAATTAATTATGAAGATTTCAAATCACACTATGAGTGATTATGATTTTTGTCTGATGGAAAATATTGGCTATTGTTAGGGAAATTAATTATTTTGTTAAAATCAGTTTCTCGATATTGAATGGATTTTAACCACATATTTTCAATCAACAACCAAAAAATATAGCTATTTGTTCTTCATTACAAAATACTTGCTTGAATGAAACCCAGACTTTTATTCACCCTCTTATCCTCAGACAGGCGCAGTAATCCGTGGCGTGGAAGAATGAATGTTTTATCTAAGCGTTAATTAGACCCATGCTAAAAATTAAAGCTAAATTCCAGTTGTTTCAGGTGAATAGTTAAAAATCGCCGTTGAGTTATCAGTGACTCAGAAATGATGCCTGAAAAGATGTCTTTTCCAGCAACAACGAGAGCAATATTGAACATAATATTTCATTCAAAATTTGGAAAAACGCTGGGAGTAAAACGTGAAACTAGAATGTTGTTCCCTTTGAAATGAATGGAAAAATGCTGTAGAAATATCAATGGCCTAGAAATGATATATGGAAAGCTGTCATCTCCAGTCCCGGCATTAAGTTATTGAATTTTCCATGACACTATTTGCCTTAAGGTGAAGACCACTGGAAAGGTGGCTTTATTAAGTGCATATCCTGTTTCATGTTCAAAGTTCATAAGTATAGAGCGTATTTATCAAATGTACCGAGTGAAGACTTTTAATTACAGAATTTTTAGCGTGATGAAGTTAATAAATTGAATGTAAAACATTCGTCTATTGTGTGCTGATATTTATTTCCTTAATGTGTATCCATCCTAGAGTATGATCTAGGTACGAAATTTGATGATTCCTCAAGAGTCACTTATAAAATTCAAGATTTTTTCCGACTATCATACCGTTTCCTCAAATGAAGAAGCTCCCACTCAGAGCGCTGCAAGTCGTTGATTGCAGTTTATCTGCGAACGCAGTCGACAATTTTGAAATGAGGAGTCCTAATTTTGTCGTCGACCTTGGCGCTGTAGCAACCGGCGATGCAACCGAATTAATGCATCAAAACTGGTTGGGGCATCATCACTCACGGAGCAAATGTACTGGCGAACCCAGATTTCCGTAATGGCAAGTGAAAGATTCGCCCATAGGAATGGACTAATTTGACGCCGTCGCCGACGCTGCCACCGCTTACGGAGCTTGGTGAGGATTTCCTCCCTGGTGGAGAGAGGCAAAGAGGGAGTCGTTTGGCGAGAATTAAAGGGTTAATTAGGAGTGGTGCCGCCGCCGCCGCATCCAGGGCAGCGCGCTTGTGGGTTAATGGTTCGTTTACCAGCCATCGCCTCCTGAATTCGAATATTTTCCGATTGAGGACCTCAAGTCTTCCGCGTCGTGCATAAGGACTGTGGATGCACGGGGCGGATTCCCTCTGCACTCCCATTCCCTCCCGTTCACATTCCATCCATCCAACCTCTTCCCTCTCTCTTCCGTCTCACTCCGTTTCTCACTCAACTCGGGGTGCTACGAGCGGTGCATTTCAATGCAGGTCCCGTCAAATCACGCATAAATGCACTCCCCCAAACTCACCATTCGATTCTCGAGGACCGCTACTTTGAGCGAGATTACTCGTAATACTGTGAAACGTTACCGGTGTATAGAGGAGATTTTTGGAACTCGGCTGTTTAGTAGGGAGAATTCTCATGAATAAATCATTCTGAGATTTCTCTGCCTGTATCTGAGCAAAGATTTACCTAATTACGTGACTCTAATTTTTATAATACCCAAAAATATTGAGGAAATGGGAGTGAAATATGCCAGTGCTCGTAAGAATAGAGGAGATATAGAAAGGAAAACGGAGTATATAAGCGTATGCAAGAAGTACACAATGAAAAGGAAGATATTCTGCGGTCACTATTAAAGTTTAAACTTGGTTCCAGTCTATTTTCAATTTGTAGAATGGATAATTCAATAAAAAACAATTGATTTCAAAATTAATTTAGATATAGGTGCGTGTGGACAATACTCGGTGCTACAGAAAAGTTTTCAATTACTCACGCTACGGTATGTCATAAGTTTATGAATAGTGATGCTATGAATTCGTTGAGTTATCCGGGGGCGGAAGTAAACAAATAACATTATTTACTTATATCGAAATATGATGTTATATTCAAAAGGATCTGTGAAAGTAGGGCGATGTAGGGATAGAATGGGGAATTATTGGCTGGGACAAAAAGGAGGGGATACCAGAGCAAGTGGAAAGAAATTAAGGTGCGTCTAAGCAAATGGAATCGATTGAGAAGATATAAGAGAGTATTAAAACAGGCTTGACAAGTGTGGCAGAGAAAACGATAGGATCAATGAAACCGAGGAGGGTAAAGTAGCGATGGTTCAAGAAAGAAATGGTCAGGAAATTAGAGGAGAGAAGGGAACAAAAAAAACATCAACTCTGAACCAGCCATGAGAAGGTAAACATAAGGAGTGTATACAAATATGGCGAATCACCAATGAAGCGAATGAATAGTGGTGTATAGGACAAACAAAAGAAATGGAAAAGCTACAGAGAGAGGAAGAAATATTTTCGCTTTATGCTTAAGTAAAAATAAAATTGGGAATGAATAGAGGGCAGTTAACACCAAAGGTTAAGCTCAATACAGGGAAGATAGTCAATGAAGTGAGGTATTGTATGGTGGACACCACGGTAAGCGAAGGCAGTCATTCTGTGGTGGTAGAAACCATCCCTTTGGAGAAAGTGCTATGACAAAAATCTGGCCTGGACTGGGATTCGAACCATGGACCTTTGGTTTGCTGGAGCAATGCGCAAACCATTACGCTATCCAGGCTCAGGGACTGGACCGGGATTACGATTATTGCTGCTCATATGTAGAGGTTTATGTTTTTATATTACTCCGAAAGAAATATTTAGACTCCAGAGTCCATTGTTTGTTCACCAGAAAATATTGGTCATTCCATAACTACCAATTTTTTCAATGTTTGAATTTGTATTTCCACAATACAACGTAAAGGGCAAATACGACATGTAGAACGGAATTCATCCTCTTGTGCTAGTAATTCAGATTTTCAATCCCGATTCCAATTGTGGTGAGTGTTTTGCACAATTTTTCATGTAGAAAAAAGGGTACTACTGTTGTTATTGTTCACGGCTATAAGCCCAGCTTTAATTGCACCTGCGTCTGCTGGTGAAGTTACGAGTGACTTTTTTATTGCTGAAAAATGTTTCTTGCGAAAGAATTTTGAACAGTCATTTTCCACCTGTGAATGCCTGGCAGACCAAAGTATGAGTGTGGAAATAACACTTCATGATTTCTAATATCCCTGATCAACCGATTGATGATTGTTATTTCATTTAAAATTTTTCTTAACCGTCGCTCTCGTAGCTAATTAAACTTTATATATTCACCCTTCTTTTCTATTCCGTACGCTTTCCTCGTGGAAATATTTTAAATAGAACCAAATTTTTATGTCTTTTGAAGGAAGCGAATGCATTTGATGCTACATTACTGTCGGAACATTAATAATTTCCTTGCATATCCTGATTATCCGCAGCTTTCATTTTAAGTAAACGATGAACAGATAAATATAACTGATAGTACTCAGAAATACCATTACTATTTATATATACATGTTTGAAAGTTTTGCACTCAAAACGTTCCTAACACCATTTTGTCCACATTGTAAAATATCCAGTAAGTATCGAAATATTTATCCTCTGAGATATTTGATTCTTTAATAAACAGTGAATGCTCAGCCGCGCAATAATTTTAACAATTTCAGTCCATATTACTTGTTCTGTGTGAAATTTAGCTCGTTTAAATTATGGTAATAAGGCAATTTGGCGATGGGCGTTTTGACGAATAATTTGAACTTCAATCTAGGGGTCGCAAGTATGCAAGATAAATTATTTTAACATTGCAGCACTAAATTAATGTTATTCCTAGATATAATTTTTTCTCACTTCACTTTATCTTTCTATTTTCCTTTTACTGTATATGCACCGCGGCAAATTTCAGCTTAGAAAGAATTTTAAATGTTTGCTGATTCCTGTGTTTGAGTTGAAATGCGTTTGAGCGTTCAAGATTCCAAAAAATATCGCGCAACCGTCGGAACTAATATTTTTCGTTCCTATGGATTAAGATACCCGATAATTCAAATATTGTTTGGCTGCTCGAGTCTGTGGAGGGCACTGGGAAAGTTAAGACTTAGCTAGAGGAGAGAAATTGAATGCGGAGGGCTGAGACTTGGGTATCCGTGAAGTTTGGGCTCAGAGTTAAGTGGAACTTAGCCAAAAATTATGTTTCTCTTGGAGCTGTTTCATTTTTGGTATTATTTAATTTAAAATTCGACCTGACTACATGTCTGTTTTATTCAAACTCATATAGGTCACTTATGTTAGGTCCAAGGCTCTGTGCATCGTTCTCATAGTGTTTGCAAGTGCACTTGTGGCCACGTTATCAGGAATAAGGAGTCTACACCATAAAATTATTTATCTAGATTGCGACCTTTTCTGAGGCACCTTGCGTCTCCATATTAACGGCAGGGTTCAAGGCCATCAAAGCGCGTCATTGAAGGTGAAAAAAAATCAGTATGAAGGTTCCCGCGGCGTTTAAGCATTTGGAGATCAGCTATCGGGTTTCTTTCCGCGTGTTGTCTTTTGGTGACGACAGTTTAGTTCAATAATTAACAAAATATCAATAAAGTATAATATACGATTAAAAGAAATGCAATAACCATCAAAATAAGAACATAATACCATACCATAAGAAGAAATAGGAACCATAATGAACACGACCAAATATTTAAAAAACTACAACACGACGCTACACCTGTTATATGATTTCACGTGGAAGAGATCTATTTTCAAACTAATTGGTGGAGGCTACTAATCTAGCACCTGTGCATTTGAATTGGCACCGTATCAAATATGTCATATTTGTCATGAATCTAGTGAGCAAAGCTGAAATAAAATAAATGAATGTAGCACAGGGTATAAGGGCATCACATCGTATGTGTAGAAATGATCCTCCAATTCACCCTCCTGTCATTGCATAATGTTCTCTATCGTAAGTCTATGTCCATTTCTTTACAGTTAATTTAAATTAATAATATTTAATTTAAAATTAAATCCATGAATTCTGAACGTTTTAATTGCTCTTAGCTTCTTTTCTCTTCGTTGTTTTTTAGTTTCCATATTATTTCTCAGTTTGCTTTCATTGTATCCATTTTAAATTTTCTTTTAGAATGACTTTCATCTAATAGGAAAATTACCTTAGCTTCAAGTAGCCCATCTAATTGCAGTAACAATAAGTAACTACGATTCCTTCTCCAATCCTCCGTGACTTAAAAGTTTATATTACACCAGCCTGAGGAGTTTTGTTCGGTTTTTAAGGCTGAGGTCTAATGGCAACGCTGCTTTGACCCTGCTCAGACAAATTGAATTTACTGGATGGAATCCATGAAATTAGCAGAACGGCATCGTGGTTTTAACCGAATTGTCGATAACCCGTTTAAACGGTTACCCGAAATCAAACGGTAATCGGTGAGCCTCCTCATAGCCAGTTGACCATTTAAATTTAGCTTCATCTTTCTAATTGACCAAAGCCATTACTTTAGTAGTTAATAGTACCAAAGAGAAAATCTATATTCCGCGCTAATAAGCAAGCCATTTACTCCTCGATATTAATCAACAATTGGGAAGCTATCAATTCCCTTGAACAACGGCGAGAATTTTTTGTGATGTATTCAATGAAACAAAGAGTCTCTGAGAGACATGAAAAATTGCCTGAAAGGGACTTTTTTCTTGGTGTACAAGTGTAACCGAATTTTAAATTCGATGATTTGGTTAGCAAAAATGGTGATGGAGTACATTTCCGACGAAATCGGTGTTTCATGCGACAGTACTTCATTAAATTTGCAGATACTCGCTCATCCATTTTTTATCTGTCGCCTTTTTGTGGATTTACTCACCAACTGCTCCTCTGGAATAGGAGGAGCGATTAGTTGCGAGGTAAAATTAATCAATAGGTTCACTCAGAGGTTCACTGGAACCTTAATGACTAGCTAACAGGTCGCTTCAAAATTTCTGGCATGTTGCATGCATTGATAAACGGTTATGAGGCGCCCAGCTCATTCATACGTGGATCTGTATTTTAATGCAAGAATTTTGATTGTGCTGATGAGCGCTTCGTCAGTTTTTCTAACCAGGTCGAACTTATCCTTTGCTCTCCAATATTTGGGGCTCGGGTCAAAGAGGTACAGCAGAAACCCTTCATTTCGGGTATAATTGCCTATTAATATTTGTAAGAAGTTTACCGCTCTTCAGGGGAACAAGTCATGTAGACTAGACGTCTGAGGCTTCCTGGATTCTTTTGAATTACAGCACTGCGTTTTTATTTGCATAGCATTTTGTATTTTTAGGGCAAGCCTCCATATTCGGCAGAAAGAATTTGTAACTCAAGGTACTGTTATCCTATCCGGAAAGTTCTTTGATTAGAAAAATTTTTCCAATGGTGGAACGCGTTATTACAATGGATCAATTACGGATTGTTATTTGATATTCTAAATACTGCGATAAATTTACCACTTCCTAATTTTAATCATCGTTATTTTTTAGTCAACTATGAGCTCACTGACGCTCATGCAAATGTGTTTAATATTTTGAAGCACCATCCTCAAGATTCTAAAATGATTCGTTACTGAATATGATTTATACGCCGAAAACAACTCTAATTATTCCGTTATTTTGCCCTCGCAACCAGACTACAACTTATCAAATATCACAAAAATGTCTTTATATACCAGATCAGAAAACAATCTCTTTTTCATCCATAAGTACCTGTCACGCCATTTCCTTTCAGGGCTGGAAAGTTGAAGAAATTGGACTGTTAGGCCAAGAAAGCTTAGTTACCGCAAAAAAGAATACCGCAAGGGAGGAATAGTAGACTCCAGAAGACAGAGGGATGAAAATTAATTTGACAAAAATAGAGTACATGATGGCCAATAATAAAAAAACTTCGGTTTCTCATGTAATCCAATATGGATGGTCAAATTGCAGGGAAATGAGAATGATGTTGTATGACGAGTGAACGAGTATCATAATGAAAGGAAATGTATGCAAAATAGTGGTGTGGCCCGCAATGACCTACAGTGCGAAGACATGGTTAACCACCAAAGCTCAAGAAATGAAACTTGCAGTGACAGATGAAAATGCTGAGGTGGAGGAGTGGAAACACGAGGTATAACAGAATAAGACATGAATACTTTAGAGGAACACTAAAAAGGGATCAGTGAGTGAAAAGATTATAGAATGCAGACTGAGGTGGTTTGGGTATGTCGGAAGGAGGAGTGATGAATACGTGGGGAAGAAAATGTAAAGATTGGAGGTGCCTGGGAAGAGAAAGGTGGGAAGGCTCAAAGTAAGAGGAAAGGACAAGGTAGCAGAAGACCTAAGAGAGGAAGCCTGGAAGGCGGCGGAAGCCCAAAACAGCGAAGAGTGGATGGAAAGAATAAAGAAAAGATATGCCCACCCCACCTAGGAGTGGGACATAGGCAAACTGAAAGAAGGAGAAGCAGAAGTTAGGTCAAGAAAACTGCCTCTTTTAATGATTTCGTCCATTAAGTCCAATCCTTACATACCTCTTTCGATTCTTTTTTACTCAATGAACTCCTATATACACACTCACCTCTGTACTTCTATTAAATAAGCCAGCTACTGGAGCATCTAATACTATAATATCCTTTTAATCTATATTCCTATATGATTCATTCATCCCTAACCCTGTTCATTCTAATTTAGCCGCAAGCCGGCCGCAGAATTCTCAGGTATTCCATTTCTTGAATCTTGATAATGGCCTGAAAAGGCCGAAACCGGCTGATTTGTGTTTTAAATATATTGGTGGAAAAAACTAAGTGGTTTCATTTTTAACATATTCCATTTCCATTGGATTTAGCCTACTATTATGACCCTCCTGGCGTATTGAGGTTTCTCCGCCATTTAATAATATATTTAAAGATTAAACTTAGGCTGAATGAATAGCGCTGTTGTCGACATGCATTTTGCTACATCATAATGATGTATATAATTCCAATAAATATTTATTATATGTAAATAAGGGCGTTTGTGCAAACAGGATTACCACTGCAACACTCTCTTTGCATTTAAATAACTCTTGCTTTCATTAGGTACTAATAATAATATCCAACTGGACTACCAAATCTAGTTTTGATATACTCTTTTAGACAGAAGAAAATTAGCGCAAAGCTCAGGGAGTTGACAAAAAAATTCAAACTAAATATTAAATGAGAACGGTTGAATTATTCTTTGAGAGTACAATTATTCTAATTAGTTAAATATTTTTAGATATTGGGGAAAAATAGATACAGAGGAGCGTCGCACCTTCAATTTCGGCATGTTGAGGCGTGATGATCTCCTCTATATTCGAAGAAAAGTTTTTTTGGTATCAGGAGTAGGCTTGTATACCCAAGGAATTTTTGCATGAAGATTATACCGGAGCAATTTGAAACGCTTTCTTAAACTTGGTGAGTTTATTTTTCTGCTTTCCTTATTTAGTTTGATATTCGATATTACATGCGTCTCATCCTAAATCAATCATCCCCTCAGTCCCGGAAAAAAAGAGTTCTGAACTTCAAGGTATTCTTTTTTTTCTGCGGAGATTGACGTCTGGATTAAGTGCCGGCGTTTTCCCTTCTCTACTTTTTTCAATTTCATCCCTCAGTCCATCTTAAGAGTGTTTTATATGAAGATAAACTGGCTTCTGCGTTATCGTTATTGCCTCGATGCCCTTTATTTTGATATCATTTAATACTTATTCTTTTACATATGAAGACAAAGATAAAAGACAAGAATTACTTCTTGAGGTCTACATTCATTCCTTAATCGTCAGCATCGTTATCCGTTTACATTAATCCGTGAAATGTATCCACCCTGTTTATAAAAAAAATATTGTTAAATACATATTTACTAACATTGGAGTGCCAAGGTTTTAGTAGCTCTATTTTAATGAAGCCATGAAAGAAATGTTGTTGCTCGATAATTCCATTTTACCGGCTATACTGAGCACTTTCGTTAATTTAATTTTAATTAATTAAAAGTTTCTTGTTCACATATTCTTTTTGTGCGTAGAATGATGAAGTAATGCCTTCTAATATCAAATTCCATCTTAGTGAATTCAAAATTTACCTCGTTTGTTTCCGTAAGTGATACAGTGTTAGATAATAACTTCATTTTTTCAGGTAAGATTAACAGCATAAAATGCTTTTGAACACTTTATCGTCACTTGCACTCACATTGACTATCCTTGTGCAAAATTAACCATTCCTTTGATGTGAAAATAATTTTTTTAAATGGCACATCTTCCTTAGTGATGCTGTTTTGAACATTCCCACCGGCCGAGACGAAAATTCTTTTATTGTATCTACTCAAAATATCTATCTCTCATTTTAACTCTTTAAGCATAGGAGGTCATTAAAAAAAACTATGTGAAGTGCGTTGTTCAGGTGGAACACCCGTTCTTCTTCCAGAGTGAAAGGCAGCTATTTAATCTCGATTAATGTAATAGTAGTCTCTAATGAAGTGTACCATATGGAGGAGGTCCAGCAATGGCCTTACGAGGAATTTCTCAGAGTTAACTAACATCAGTGACGGTTCTCTATTCGCTAAGTCGTGTTTCTATTCCACCAGTAAATTCATTACTTCCTTTCTGATGGTGCAAGCAGAGCTGCAGCCTGCTTGTTGAAAAGGAAATACCACTAAATTTTTGGAGAATGGCTGTTGATATTTCCCCTGATTTTGTACACGTGCTTCGCTTCTCATATGGTTGAGGACGCAAATTGGAAGAAAAAGCCTTTCTGGACGACTGGATTTCGAGGTAAGACTCTTGTTTGCGCTTGGAGGAAGAATATTCATTTATTCAGTCAGAAATGCGGAGGATTTGAGCGTTTGATTGATGAGGTAGCCTCAGATGCTGGAGGGTGAATGTGTGCGAGGGTAGTGAGGACTGGAATGTATCCTTGCGATGGTGGAAGGGAAGAATTATTTGAGGCTGCGGAGCCGTTCGACTTGGATGGAATTTGGAAGTGATATTGAAAAATATTCTCATTTTTGACGCTTCGCAATGATTCTTGCGGCAGAAACTGGGATTTCATACCTGTAAAACTTTAGGAATGCGAATAAAAAATGAAATTTTCATCACAGTCTTCACAGCACGCCGGTAAATCCTGGAATGCGGATTCTAGGGTGAAATACCTCCATCCTGGTTAAGTGGTCGAAAAGGAATACCTCCCAGATTTGCTGTCATTTAATCAAGCAATTGGATGGAGGCATTTTATGAAATGTTATCTGAAGTCGAAGCCGGATAAGATTTCATACACGGAACAGAATCGTGGGAAATACATTGGTAGCCACAGTTTTAGAGCTGCCGAGCAAACTGAACTAGGCCACAAGACGCTTAGTGATGTTTCATATTTAAAAAATTGCATTTTTCCAACTCTTACTCAAACCACTAAAACCACTGAATTCTATACGAGTGAGTGTAAAAGTTATTGTAGTTTGTGTATAAGTTTGAAAAAATAAACTTATGCTCATTATTTCCCCCGTCAGACAATTTGAATTGACCCAGTTAGGAAAAATCTGTGCTGAAATATTTTTATCGCTGTCTTTGGCAATTCAAGACTATTTTAGTTTGTAATTTCGCTAAGTTTTGTTTTCAAATTTTATGCTGCATTTTACAGATTCATGTGATAGCAAAATACAGTTTTATTTGAAGTAAATGATATTTGTGATATATCTGTGAAACGTATTTGACGCAGGCGGTTTTTTCACGCGGAAATATCTTGTCGGAGGCCTAACTCCGATTGGAAACAAAGAGAAGACGGAAAAAATCTTCTCCTTCGAGCCGCCAAAACCGTAATTTTCCACCTGACACCCGCCACCGTCGTCCTCCCGCGGAGCTCTCCTCAATCTTCCGCCAGAAGGAGCGCGTTGCAAGCCTCGTTGACGGCACGTCTTTCACCTTTCCACCGTGAGACGGGGGAGCGACGAACATCCATCGAATATTTATGAATCGGGGAAAAATATTGCAGCTGGTGCAGATGGGAGCAGCAGAAGTGTTTGCTTTGTGGGTATTCTGTTCCCGTCGAATTAGGCGTGGAGATTGAAGAATTTTTTGTGACGACCTTAACAAACGAAAAATGGAGAAAACGAGGACGGATTTATGGTGATATTCTTCATGTGAAAATAAAATAACTCCGTACATAGGTGAATAAATAAATCATGTTGCAATCACGTTTGCTACCAAGGTCTATGATACTCTGTGCATTTATGCCTTTGTTTATGAATCTAAAATATCCCCGGCGAATTTATTTCTATTATTTTTGAGGAAGTCTGTGTAAAATACGAGGATAGCATTCCTAGTTTTGGATCCCAATGCGACATGAAATAATTTCCGCGAGACGAATGTGGTGCATTTGAATTCCTAGCTCCAAAGAAGTATAAATCACAGGTTACCATACACTGACATGTAATGCATGTCTGTAATGGTTGTTCCGATTTCAACGTCTATTTCCCGTTCCTGGAACATGTTTGTCAACTTCTGAGCCCACTGTGGTAGAATGCTCATACAGAATATTTTTACAATGACATATTGGTGTGTCTTTTCTGAGGCATATCATTTTTAAAACCGAAATCAATCTGAATTTACAGGTATCTACCTTGTTTTATGCCAGTCCTACGAATTCGATGACTCATTCAAGAAGGGAAGATGCTCAATTATTAAATCTTGGTTTTTTATTCTTCTTCCAAAACTGCAAGCCTCTCTAACCCTCTTTTTTACAATGAAAAATAATATTGGATGAAAAAATCGTGTTTTTGATTTTTTGAACGTAACAGTCTTGAATAATTTGTACTGCCTTGACCAGCATTAAGTTACACTAGTTTTAAGATTCATTGTAATTTTTTTAAGGGTAGTGATAATGTATTCGTATGGTGATATTTGAAATAACTGTTCTCCTAAAATGTAAACACTTCAAAATCAATGACTTTATATTTTAACTAGTTTGTAATCATTTCCATTGTAAAAATGCACATATCCGAAAAAAATAGACATGTTTCTTCATTAAGCGTAGCACTTACTGTCAATCCTATATTACTCTAATAATTTCAGATAGGCTGCATAATTTGAGGAAATAAATAAAATAGTTTCCTTTTTAGTTAAAATTCAATCGGATCTTGTATTGAGAGTATTTCGTTTGTTTGGAAATGTAGGAGTACCTGAAAGCTTTAAGAAAAATGTTTGCCAAATTTCAGGGCCTGATTATAAATTGGAAGCTAGTAAATTTATTTCTCAAGTTAAAAATCATTGTTTTACGCAAGTGAACAGTACAGTTTTAGGCACTGTCCGTTGATGTGTATATATAGGTTTTTAAGCATATTGCGTGAATGATGCAGTGGGGCTCATATCTGATGTTTAACTAATAATTTTGCTCCTCAATTAAGCTTTCAGGTCCGATTCTCGACAATCATGCCGTGGATGATGCTATATTTGTTTTTTTATTTAAAATGAGTGCTGGTATATACGCGATAGGTTATCTCAAATCGTAATTACCTCCAACAAGAGTTAGAATAATCAGCAGGAATAAGCTTCAGTTCTTCTTTTCCATTGAGCGCCCGAATTTCCATATTGTGGAAATATTATATCACGAATTCATATGAAACCGTGATTTTAACCAAGTGGGATTATGAATTAAATCCAATTGTTGTATCCATAACGTGTGAACTTGAATGAGTCTAGCTGCTTTCATTGTGCCTTTTAAAACATTGGTGCTTACCAAGAATGGACATTTTCACCAGGAAAAATGAAAATATTGATAAAGAAGTCCTGAGAAAGTCCTGGAGTTTTATAATTTATGGTCTCAAGCTACCTTGTATTAGTTAAGAACCTATTCAAAAGGTGCACTGGGCAGTATTTATTTGTTTCGACTTTTGATTTTGTTCTTTGTCAGCGACCACATATTCTAGCGAGAAAGAGAGAGAAACTTTGCTATCCCTAAAAAATTATCCTTATTTGCCTTCGATTTTGATGAAGTATAATCTGTAGGATGGTATTTTCAAATTTTACTCATGGCTGTGTCTGTATCGGAGATGATTCATCTGAAGATGTATTTATACCAAATTCAATCGTGGATTAAGTAGGTCGGGGATTAGAAAAACTTTGTACGAATCATTCTGCTCTCCGTTGTATTCCATTTATTACTGTGACAAGCACTACTTCGAAAGGGTCCCATATGCTAGCGGTGTACTCTAAGTGAGATCTCAAGAGAGAACACCGCTTTTTAACTTTCTCGTTACATTTTCGGTGTGTGTACGTTTTGCTGAGCGAGTTGTTATTTTTCCAAATTTCATAAAAGCGCACTTATGAATTTTTTAATCCTAGCTAATTTAAAATAACGCACCATTTGCTTATTGCATCAAGGCCTTTGTTTACGAATTTCTATAAGATAATTTGATAATATCCCTGATCACTACTGCATCGTCTGTGAAGAGGCGAATTTTGTTTGTGACAACGATAGTGATATCATTAATATACAAGTGAATAATAAGGGACCTTGGGCGCTTTCCTTATGTTCACCTGATGCTGTTTTCACGGTATCTGAACGAACGACATCTAGAGATACCATCAGTTTGCGGTAGTATAAGAAATCTTTTTTTCAACATATTATGCCGTGCAACTAATAATTTCGAATGCGACACTTTATCGGCGGCATTTTTGAGATATAAAATTGTTTCGTCTTCAAGGACTACCTCTTTTTCTAAAGAAAGAATATCGTTACGAAAGAGGGATAGCTGGGTTTAGCAAGACCTGCCGTTCCAGAATCAACGACGAATTTTTTTCAACCATTTTTTTAAGCATTTAAACACCCAAATATCGAACTTATTATTATATGTTTCAGTATCTCGAACAAGATAGATGCGTGAGAAATAGTTTTATGGAGAACTGGGAAAATATGGTGGAATTACTTTAGTCTCATCTTCTACGATATTTAACGTGTTTATTCCGGCCTTTACTCGCGAAATCGTGTCCGAAAAGCTAACCCACCAGCCAAAATCCTTAGTTATCTCTCATCTACGTACAAGTCCGTTGAACACTTACTCGTGCTTTCCAACCTCTCAAAACTTTATAATGCAGTTTTAGGATGTGAATTTTTTTGTTTTTAGTTAGTCTACTTGCTAAGAGGGAATTTCTTGCACATGCTGAAACATTTTGTCCAACTTGCAGGGGAGTGTGGAATAACCACTCCCGAGCTTCTCTGTAGGCCTTGTCTCCGCGGAAACGTAGTCATCTACACACTCCGCGGCTACACACCCACGACGTGCAATTGTACTGGCGGGTGCGGTTTGAGAATTTCAATGGACTCACGTCACCCATTCCCTTCGCACTAGCAAAACTGCTCCCTCCCTTTTGAGCAAACAAAGATTCTTCCCCTCCTGATGCATATTTCTCTCCCCCAACTTGTCGTTACGTTTCCTACCCGGAAGGACAGAGTTAATCCATTAGCGCGAACATTCAGGAAGGGCCCTCCGACTTCAGTTGAAATATTTTTACTTAATTTTTAGGGAGTTGTAAAAATGAGGAAGGAGGAGAACTTTTGATAAACTTGGACCGTATTCGTGAAAGAAAAGGGAAAATTTAAAAAAATAGGAGATCTTGGCGTGATGAAGGCGCAATTTTAGTCGAGATACGCCCTTAATTACACTTCCCGCCCGCTCTCTCCAACAGCCTCCCACCCGTCCTGAGCGAGGAACTCCTTTGGGCGTCAAGTTTTCTCCGTCTTGTCTCAAGGCTCGTTGTGCCCCCATCATTCCGGCACTCACTCCCCCACCCTCCTCTCCCCTCCCCTCCCAACCTCCACCCTTCTATCCGTCTTTCACCCCACTGCGACTCTCTCTCTCTGAGTGGGGTCTCCATGCACCCACTCCCGCGAGAATTCTCCCCTTCTCTTAAGGCGGCACTACTTGTCTCTCCCACCCCTGCCCTCCCCTGGCCACTAACCCCTCATACCTCCCGCCGTCGCAGAGCAGGCAAGGCAACAGGTTGAAAACACTCGGTCAAGGAACAAGCCCCGTCCTCTTTCGTAGATTGCCGCCTATCCCCTTCCCCACACCCTACTGCGTCGTTTCTATCGTCTCATACCTCGCTTATTCCTATTCCCTCGCTTCCCTGTCGTACAACCATTAAACTGAACCTCTTTATGAATATGAGAGAAATAAGCGAATATTAATCCATTGTGAACGTTTTTAGATTTACTTAGATGGCATGGCGCGTTTCACCTCCCTGTGGCATAACCATGTGTCACCTCTGTGTGGCAAATAATTATGCCACATGATGTTGAAGTGCGTCGTGCCATTCAAATACATTCGCGGAAGGTTACAGATTGTTTTATGAATCATTTATGTAGACAAGTTCCACCAGATAAAGACTGATAAAATTATTTAGAATTAATGATATTTATATCAGTGATAAAATTAGTGGTAATTGGGATGTGTGTTGATTTTTGTTGAGATTTAGTAGCACGCCAGGGGTTAAAAACTCACCTGCTATGACACTCATAAAAAATACACTATCTACGAAAGCTTGTAAGCATAATTACTTCCTATCTGAAACAATTCACGAAACCGAGTCACTCGCATCCGATAGCCCGTCATTTACAGGATTTTCAGAACGTCCAGCGAAGGAAGAGGAAGTTTAAATATTCAAACTTTCTTTGGAATTTTCAAGGATGTCGATCCTCAACAAGGGCTATTTGGCAAATATGATATGATATTATTAGACACATGGTTTATAAAACTGAGGATGTTTCTATACCTTTACACCGTGGGGATTACACAATCTCATTAAATTACTCCTCACTGTTCCAAACATTCCAACCTTTCTCTCCTCCAATCCTCTTCCCATAGTGTCCCTCGCATCGTCTCTCTTCATCTCATTATTACGCCAATCAGCGCCTCTTAAGACCGAGGACGTGATTTTGAGTGGAGATTGTTATTCATCCCTTTCCCGTGAAATTTAATATTTATTATTTTCTTTAGGCGGAAGGGGGAATCTCGTCCCAGTTGCCAAAGAGAGAGAGAGAGAGAGGGGGGGAGTGAGAGAGAGAGCAGGGACCAATTATGGTTGAGTTTTATTTTTTTATATTTTCTCACGAGAAGACAATTCGTCTAGAGCGGAATTTCATGAAAGGAGCAAGTAATTAATGGCGTGATGGATGAAATTAATCACGTTTTTGCTTTGTAGGCAGAAAATGGACGAAGAAAGCTTCTAATTGGCGCCAACTAAGCTTGAATTACAGAGGAGATTGTTTGTTTACATGAAATAAGATACAATTAAAGCACTGCCTTGCGAAGAATAACACAATTACTATTTCAAGTCGTGTAAACTTGCAATTTATGTACATCAGATAATTGTGAAATAAAATGTAACGCTGTAAAATTATCTCCGAGGATCTTTTTAAGTGAGCAAAACGAGTTTTGCTGTTGTCCGTAAGGGTCATTCTCGAGTGAGCATTGAGCCAATCATTCATTATTTATAAGCTAACATTTTACACCCTTTGAATGTCCTCTGACTATCCGCTATCACTGAGTTCTGAGCTGATAAGATAATGATGAAGAGTAATCTCTCATGTTCGAAGCAAGTGAACATTGGTTGACCTTCATTGAACGTACTGCACATTTCATTACATTTTTCACATTATCCAGTCTTGTTGTTAGCTGGTATAAACCCTCGAAATTTCAGCGGCATTTATTTGGTTTCTTCCCAAGTTTCATTGAAAATGTTAATTTTCTCCTCTTTTCGGTGCCAATTTATCATTTAGTTCATATCATTATAAGCTCTTTACATAAAATTTGAGCAATATGAAGGCCTTGAAGAAAATGACAAAAAATAGCCTAAAATTTTTCTGGTTCCCATTTATCAATTAGTCACATAGTAGTTACTCAGGGTCGCCCTCAACCTCATTCTATGATTTGTCAAAATGATATTATGATTCTATAATGATTTTAAGATTTAGACCTGGATCTTTTATAATCAAAGCCAGTTTATCATAGCCGTCAATAGTTTCATTCACCTGGTAAAAATCTAGATTAATAGAAAACTTGGCAAGACCGAATTAAAATTGTCGTGGTTTGTTGAGTATATTATTCTTTTATTTGTTTCTGAGTTCAATCCAAACTTCCAAAATAAAACAACAGCTTTTAGAGACATGCTGAGAATCAACTCCTACCGTTTCATTACAAGAAAGTGGAGACTTGGAAGTAGGAGAAACGCGTCTAAATCCACTTTCACAGTCATCATAAATTTGTTAAAAATGTGCTAAGCTTACTATAACAGTCATTATGCAATTTTCAATGTTCCAATCATTCTAATAGTGTCACCTGTCTCTTATGGTGACTAATTGTTTATTAATAGGATCTATTTCCTGCATGACTGTAATTATAAGAAAAGCCTTGTAGTTTTATTTTCCAGGATGATAGGACATGGCTCTTTAAGCCAACCCGCATAGAGAGCCAGAATCCCACAAATCTGGTCGCTGAATATTTTTTGAAACCATGGGTACCATGTCAAGTTTTTAAATTTACACAACTCAGCTAAAAGTGAAGTGTCAGGACAATGAAACTAGAAATTCGAGTTTAGGAACGTGTTTCCTTGCGACATTCATTTGGTATACAGCCTCATGAACGATATTAAAATTCAGGGATCGTATTCATTGTCAGCCCTCCTAAATATTTCCATCCGCTACCGTAATTTCTTCCTGATGACATCTTTCTAAGGAAATTATGGTATCCATTGGTACAGTTCTAAGGTTCTACGCCCGTATTTGTCATTTAAGGAGTTCTTAGGATGGGTCAGAGGCTGAAGAATTATTCATTTACTGACAAATTTACTACCGTTGCTCTTATTGAGAGTGTATATCCTAATTGAGGGCATTTATAATTTTTAATACAACTAGTTTCCGTTCAGCTTGGGAAATGGTGTTTTTCTTATCGGGAGATTTTTTACTAGTGTTAAGCCTCATCAGCCCTACACGGACATTTAGTTTCTTGTTAGGTTCGCCGCTGCACGGGCTTTATTCAATTTAAGAACCGACTCTTCTCGCTTTTTTAGCTGACTGAACACAAAACATGAAGTAAATGAATCATAATGATACCAAATTGTTTGCACTATTAGTAGCAGGATAATGAAACGATTGCTATACGTATTAAGTTTACGACCATTAATGTGATGTATTTGGGGATGCCTCAGTAACAACTCTGCTGTGAAAATTACGGCAGCATTAGGCGTCATGTTTTCTCAAATAGAATAACAATCCATTCATCACAATGCCAGAGGTCATAGATGATATAAAAACAATTTTTGACTGCACTGTGACGTTTTTTATAATATCACACTCAGTTTAAGAGGAATCAACACTTTCTACATATTTACCAAGTGATTTTAAAAGCGAACAATATTATTGATAACTACGTCCTTACATGGATTTCAAGTCGAAAGTACGTATCATTGTTTTTATGGTGAAAGTAGTTACATTACGATAGGTGCAAGTACATCCAAACTTTTTAATAACTCTAACTTATAATAGTAGTGAGTTCTCAGAATCTGCTGGGAAATGTTTTCACGAGAGATTTTTCTCTCGGTCTTTTTGAGCGATAAAATTACTTTTTATCGTCACGTAGCAGTTTTGGCTGCAAAGCTACCAGGCATCACAAAATGGAAGGGTCCTAGGTGCTGCCTGGATAGAAAAAAAGAATGAACATTCACAGCAAGTGAGCGATCGCTCGTCTCTAGTGAGTGACGGTTCAGAGAAAAAAAAGTGGGACGGTAAACCATTTATCGTCCCCGAAATTCGGAATACGAATATACTGTCTAGGGAGCGGAGTCCTTAGGGGGAAGTAAGGCGTCTGCACACGTACATACAGCCTATAGAACACATTCACCCACGCTAGAATAAATTTATGACACTCCCACTCTGCTTCTCTCGCCGTACTTTTTCGCGAGGATCGTTGGCGAGGTGGCGAATTCGTTGGAGGAAAGGTATTAGAGATTTAGGATTGGCCGTCGGAGGGTTTGTATTGGAATGAAGGCTTTTGGGATCGATGGGAAATGGCGAATATGTTTTCTTTTATTCGGTGGGGAAGGGATTGAAGAGGGTATGAAGGTAGGCAGGAGTATTTTAATTACACCACCTTTGTCCCTTCTCCGCCCACATCCGCCCCATTGTTTCCACATATCCACCTCCCACCTCCTTACTCTTCCAACTTTTCCTGTACTTTTTTCCGTGTTTCCCTCCTCAATCCCCACTCATTCCACCTCCATTGCTCTAATTCTAAATTCTGTCTCCTTTCCCATCCGTCATTTGTATCTCAGCACATTTGCATCCTCTAACTTTATTTTTGGAAATAAACTTGTTGGATAGTGAGCTCTATTCCAGTCACTCAAGAAGCAGAACTCTAAACTTCGTGATTGGGTGTCGGATTGAAATCCTGTACTACAGCAGAGTCCAGGTCCGAATCCTGGGTTTGAAATAGGACTTCAAGAGGAATTCTGATCCTTAAACTCCCAACTGAGGAGGGAACTATTAGTACAGTAGTAATCAGGCCAACAGTACTAAAATAGACTGGTTTAATTTTACTCCATGCCACAGGTGATTTTCAAGTTAGGATCCAAGCCGTTAACTTGAAATATATTGTATTTGATGATATGCATGCTACTTACTCATGTAAAATTACCCCAAATATCAACTCATTTATAACATGAGTTGATATTTGGGGGTAATTAAAGTATTCTTTCTACAAAAACGAGTCCATTTGTTAGTCACATTACTTCTAGGAGTTTAAGGGCTTAAACTTAGCTGCATTTTCAGTCATAAATGAGTTTTCTAAGGAAGTACTTCTAAAGCTGACAATGCTCTAAGACACTAGTGAGTAAAAGACATTATTTCTACCAATTCAAACGATAATTAAATTGATGTAAAATCTAGGTTGAATCTCAAGCCGACACATAATTGTTAAATTCATTTTTATACCCAAGCTTTACTGCCGGTCGAAGTTTAAGTATGATGAATGGTAATGATTTAGCGTGCCTTGCCAACGTAATTAAAAATTTTCCTTGCTATGAGATTGCGCACCTCAATGACGTTTCTTGAGGCGGTTTTACACCAAGGCAACAAAGAGCAACGGGGTAGCATGCGGCAATCGTTTCCCTTCGGTGACTGTTGCCGTTTGTAGTATGCGGCAGGTTGCTGCTGTTTGTTGCTCCTGGCGTCCCTTTTACACCAAGGCAACGAATTTGTCCCACTCACTCTTGACAAAATGTTGCTGACAGCAAGTGCCACTGCTGCTGCAGCATTTTAGTCATTTCATCGAGTGAAAAACGAAGAAAATGACACTATTGGCAAAGAAAGTTATTCCATGACAGATCCGTCGCTGGAAATATTTTTAGTGAACAACTCATGGGCGATGAAGAATTTTTCAGGAACTTTACAAGCATGGATACAAAGGACTTCCAATTCCTGTTAAAAAGTCAGACCAGTAATTAACAAACAGGACACTAACTACCGAGACAGTGTCACTACCCACATGAGATTGATGATTACCTTGAGATTTTTTTGCAACGGGGGATTCGTATAGATCATTGATGTACCTTTTCAAGGTCCACGATTCAGCCACCTCAAAAATCATCCCAGAAGTCAGTCGAGCAATAATCAGCGTCCTAAAGGATTCCATAAAGGTAAGTAAAAATCTCAGTTTGAAAGACAGGAAAAAAGTGTCAAATTTAATAGCATGAAGGGTAAATAATGTAATTGTAAAATACATAACTGATTAATGTTTATTTAAAAATAGGTTTACAAATGCCTCAATTTGTTCACAAGTTTACAAATTCCCGTACTCTTTGGTAACGTCTGCGGATTCGCTTTGTGAAAAAGATTCCGTGGATGGCGAATGGGAAATAATTCCTGCACTGATTTCACCTCCCTCTTGGTTGTCATACTTACCCATCGCGGCATCGAATAAAATATTATTAATCTGGTGTTTCACCATAGTTTTAGCGTGCGATCCTAATTTCCTTATTTCATTCTCTAAATATTCTCAAAACGTATGGAATTCATCTTTTGTTAACGAGTCTTTAAGTATTTTATATGCTTCCTCTGCCCTGGAGTCACAATTTGCCGCAGCCGATTTCCCTCGCTTCCGTGATCCTTTGCTTCCTATGTCAGCTGTCGTTGATAACACTGGGCACTTATCTTTCCCCCGGCCATCCTCGGACTCAATTTGCCCATCCAAATGCTCATGCACCTCAGACGTTTCGACCTATTAAAATAAATTCGTACGATATTAGCAATTAATTTAAAATTAACTGTAAATAGTACATAAATGCTTTAAAGAATTCATCATTTAAGTTTTCCAGATTCCGATAACGGAACAAGAACGGAAGAAAATTTCTCGAGGTTTTGAAGTGACTTGGAATTTTCCGCACTGTTTGGGTGCTATAGACGGGAAACATGTTTTGTTGCAATGCCCTGCAAACAGCGGGAGCAGATTTTTTACCTATAAAGGAAATTTTAGCATAGTGCTGATGGCAGTGGCTGATTCAAACTATTGTTTCACTTATGCTCATGTGGGGTGCCTAGGCCGTATTTCAGATGTTGGAGTGTTCCGAAATACGTCTTTTTATATAAAACTACTAGGAAATACTCTCTCAATCCCATCTCCTGAACCACTGCAAGGATGAGAGAGAAAGCCCTTATGTTTTACTGTCAGGTGATGCATTTCCGCTAACAGTAAACATTATGAAGCCATATACTGGAGAACTTGGACCATCACCTGAAAGAGTGTTCAACTATAGACTTTCCCGTGCAAGGAGACTGGTGGAAAATAGTTTCGGTTTGTTGTGCTCCGTATTTCGACTCTTTAGGAGGCCGTTACTATTGTATTTAGAGAATGCTGAAGTGGAGGTGACAGCTTGTCTGTATTTGCATAACTTCCTAAGAATGAGCAAAAATTCACGTTCACTTTACTGTCCACCGGGGACAACAGACTGTGATTCACCAGAAGGGACATTTGTTCCTGGGTCATGGAGAACTATCGTCAAAAGAGATACAGGAGTGGTTGGTTTGAATCGTGTGCCCAGGAGACCCTCGGAAGAAGCGAAAGTAATCAGAAATGAATTTAAAGAGTACTTTCTATCTGAGAATGGAATTGTACCTTGGCAAATCAGTACTGTGATTAGCATAAATTGTCGAATTTGTAATATTTATACTAAAAAATGTAAACATATGAATCATGATTCGTTTCATTATGCGATTGGAAATAAATATTGAAGAAAGACAATATTCTTTACCTGAGGATCATTAGTGCCAATGGTGCTGTACCCTGGCCTTGGTTCGTCGACATCCTTCAAAAATTTGAGAGCCGCGTATGCGAACCACGCCTTCTTCCTCTCTGGGGATGAACCGCTCTTCTTCTGGCTTAGCCTCTTCCGTTCGCGGTGGAAGCTTGTCCTTAGATTCTTTATTTTCTTTTTCACGACTTCGACACTTAAATTATATTTTTCCCCAAGTTGAGCCAGTATTATTATCTTCTTACAATTATTTTTGTAATCCGTGTCAGTAATGTCCCAAAGTATTTTACTTTCGCGATAATCGTTAATGAAAGAAAATGTTTCTTCTGGAGACAAAGCCATCATACAAAATGTATAAGAACTATCAGAACACAAACTCCACCACGCAACCCAGAACGCAATAGTATCCACCGAAGTACTCTCTCTACACAATGTGGGCTGGGAGGGAAATTATCCTCAAGCCTCGCTAACAAAGTCAGACGCCTAATCTGGCTTTGGAACATTCCGAAGTACAAAATCACCGTTTGTTCTACTTCATATTATTACATTGTGAGCACAATTGATTACGGTCAACCAGGCTTGTTTCCCACTGGAGGTGGGAAGCGTGGCAACCGGAGGCAACGGTGTTTTTTGCAGAATGCGACATTGCGATTGCCCCATTTAGGCAACAGAATATGGCAACACACCGCATGCGGCACTGCCGTATTACCTCTCGTTGCCTTGGTGTAAAACCACCTTTAAAACCATTCCCGATGCACCATATTTTTTAGTAGTCACCCATGGGAAGTTCTACTTTACGTGAAACTCGTTATATAATCTCGCAATTTTTGAGGTTTTTAATATTTTTATTTACTTGTTTAATGATCTTCTTCATCAATAGCTAAAGTAATTTTTTATCTAAAGCGCAGTAAATGGTGTTCTAGAATTACGATGGAGTCGCAGTTATGAGGAAGAGATAACTAGTGATCTACAGGGTGATCTAAAATCGTAATGAAAATTGAATTTTTAGAGCTCGGAGTATTTAACCACCGCAAAATGGAATTTAGCATATTTCTGTCGATGAGAGCGTGCTGTAGAGATTGTGGAAAAATGGCCTTGAGATCCCTTTCCTTTTAGGTCACCTTGGATTTGTGTATTGGACAAACTTCTCCTTTCTGCCACTACATGAGTATCAGATACTTCAAATCCTCTATCTTTGCCTCAATTATCCTCCTCCAGGGGTTTCTGCCTTCCCATCTTCCCATCATCCGAGTTCACTTCCCATCTTTTCTACACGACCTCCCCAAGTCTCTCACCTGGCATGCGTGAATTCTGTCTCGCCACTACCACCACCACCTCTCCCTCTCACATTCTCCCTCAGTGCTTACTTCCCGAAGCCCCTTCGGGCAATAAATCTTCGGACAATGAACTCGTTGGCGCGATGGCTGCTAAAATTGCCGGCTCCTGCTGAATAGCCCGGTAATCCAAATTGCCTCACACTAACACGGCTTCAGTTTAATTACCGCCGCCCGAGATAGCACCGTGGGGAAGGTGGAGGGGTGAGGAAGAGTTGTGGGAGTGCTACGGGCCTGGTTTTGAGATGCAGGGTGGGGATGAGGGTATAGGGCTTAAATTTTTGCACTCAAAACCCTAGTACATCCTAAAAATCATCATCACTCCTACCTCCCCCTCCAACATATCCCATTTCCTCTCCTCCACAGCTTCGGTTTTCTTTCGCACAGCCTCATCCAATCGGATTGCTGCAAGGGTTTGGGGAGAAACACACAAAAATGTGTAATGGTCGGAATGGGCGTTCAGGGAGTTAAGTATTTGGAGGATAGAGGGCGTATTTTACGATTGCGTTTAACTCTTGAACGGTGATGTCATGAAGCGCAAATTGTACCTGTGTGCGTCAGTTCTGTGTTGTACGTCAGTCGGGAGATGGAGAGGTAGAGAGAAGGAGCGAGTAAGTTGTGTAAGATAGCCAGAGACGTGGAGCGGGGAGGACTTAAAATATATCATCTGGTGTGGAATAATCAATGTAGTATTCTACATCTACATATTGCCATGGAAGCTATGACAAAGGTATTTGGCATGGGGTGAGTCATCACCAACATGCACCATAATTACAAGTAACTTTTACCAACATGTGATCCACTATAGGTATGCTACCGATGTTATATTAACTATTCCTATTTATAAATATTGCAACTACGTAAACGAGATACAAGTGTCATGCAGAGGTAATGAAACCTTGATGTGGCTACTATGATGTATATTAAGAAAAAAACGTCAGGGAATTTATTAATTAATCAGCTACGCTACCAGTGACTAACCTACTTCAGTCTCATTAGCAGCCAATATGGTCTCTCATCGATTCTGAGAAAAACCACTATTTAAACCAATGTGTTCTGCTGTATTTTTCCCTAATTTTATTCTCAAGATTTGATCTACCGTATCCTGTTTGATTTTGTGAGATGTTAATAACTACGTCATAAGATAATTTGGTTTTAAGCTACCATAAGAGATTAAGTCTAAGTTTTAACCGACGGTCTGAGAACGATTCTTATCCTAGCCGTTACGAGAGTTCAGAAACACCTACCAGAGTACTATAATGACCTTAAACGTATCTTGCTGATCTTCTCTGCGTGCGCTATGTTCAGTGTATACAAGCAGTATACGTATTTTAGTGCTTTTCAACATCTTTTATTCTTGAAATTTACATTCTCAATGGAAGTTTTATACTACCTTGATTAACACTTTATTTTTCATCTATGCTTTTTTCTCAGAAATTTTATAATACTAATATCAGTAATACGAAATTGATAATGACGGACAGGTATTCAATAATATGAGCAAATGCAAATATTTAGGAATGAGTTATATTTGGGTTTAACTACTCTGATATTTCAATTAGCATGTCAACTTCTAGTATTTCAGTGTCCTAATTTTGGTCTTTCGTATGACTTTCTCTAGAACAAGCGACAATAAATCAGCCTTCACCCACTTCCGGGACAAGGTGAAAATTCACAGCATTATTTAAACACAAGAGAATGCAATGCTCTCATGGAATCTGTTCGAAACCCGAAACATGAACCTCTTATCTGTATCTTGAATATTCTGCAAATTTATTTTTCTCAGTACATCAGTGCTCATTAAGCGTTCTCCCATTTTTCATTTACGTTAATTCTTGTTGGCTGTTGTCCCATGATAGAGGCCGATAGATTGCAAATCTGGTCAATTGTTGACATGAACTCATTATATTAGTGTGTAATTTTTTCATACGTTGTAATTGGAATCATTTTCTACACGTCGCGTCATCTCAACAAAATGAAATTGTGAATTTAAATATTATATAAATTGTGTAGCTTAGTACTGGTGTTAAAGTACTTTACATTAATGCCAGAATGCTGGTTCTCTTTATCATTGTAGTTTTAAGAACGATTAGACTTCATGTGTTCCCTCCCATGGTTGATAAAAAATGTAGGCAAAAGTTTCATTTTGCCTAAGCAAAAATGCGTATCCTGTTACATACAGACAAAAATATTCCTCGATTTTCTCCTGTTACGGAGGAGTTATGGATATCTTTCCTATAATTTATCCAACAGTGTTGAAATTATCGTTTAAAATAAAAAAAATAATACATTTCCTGTTGAAACTTATTTATTTTCTCTCATGAAGCATTTCGTTTATATATAATTTATATATTCGTTTAGATGAAAATTTCTGCGGTAGCTGTCTTTCTTTATTAAAATTTTTATAAAAAAGGTTATGCAGTTTTGAAATTTTGCATATTTGTCCTTGTCCCTTTAACTGACAGCACATAATTTGGTCATTATAATCGAATTATCGAATTACACCTTAATATAAATTAAAAAATCACGTCCTATTCACTTTTAGGTTTAAAGAACTGTTAAATCTCATCGGTCAATAAATGGGCAAGAAAATGATCCTAACAAATTCATTTCAGTTATTGGACGGCCATCTTAATAGCAAAATGTGATCTGTATAAAGGATATGCAAACCATACAAAGAGGTTTTACGGGAGGTAATTGATAGGATCACTTTCTTTGTCAAAAACTCGGAAAAACAATAATAAATCGCCTGTAGGCTTTTAATGTTTTCCCACCAAATATTACGAGATAATTTTATTCTCCAGAATATTCACTTGAATAACTAAATTATATTTTTGACCCCCTTTAATGGATGTATTTTAATTTCTCTGGCATTAGTCATTTAAGAAGTGAAAAATGTGTTGGGGATGAATCAAAAGGAATTAAGAATTTGCAAAGGGATTGGTTTATCTGATTTCCGTTTATTCCTTATTCAGTTGTCAGAAAATAAAACTATGTCAAGTCACGTAAGAGGCCTTAGTTTATGAATTCGTGATCGAGGAACTCTATCCCTTGTTTGCCTTGGTAATTACTTTTTTCTATTGATGTCTTTTTTAAACGTAACCCTTTTGACTGATGTTTTTTAGAATAGTATGATCGATGGAATTCATTTCCTGACGGAACAGTAATATCCAGGTAGAGCGATGGTACAAATAACAACTAAATAATCTTAAAATCATCTCCATTCAATGTTGCACCAAGAGAATGTGATGCTCTTTGTTACGCGAAGGTAACCTTCGATGCAATGTGCGACATGATCGGACGCCAAACTTTTTTTAGTTCCAAATCTAATGATATAGAAGGGAAAGCGAGAGGTTTAAATGGAATAACGCTCTGTGTATGAGAGAATGTCCCTATAAGAGTTAGCTGAGGGTTTCCGTAAAAAACTGAGGGTTGTACAATAACTCCTGGTAAAAATACTTGATTAAAACTATATCTTCCGAAAAATTTTGTGGCAGAAATTGGGAGATGAATCACTTATCGAGGAAGCATACTTGAAAGTAGAGAGCCGGAAGCCATGTAGGGTAATATTCGTTGTACGCAGCCAGATGGCGTGAGAGCACGGGGGGCGTTTGGATTTCGGTGGAAGAACTCAAGGGAGGCGGGTGTGTACGTAATTTATGCAAACAATTAGATGGGAGCGCAAAATCCTTTCCGGTACTTTACGCACGCAGTTATCCTCGGTGCTCGCAGCCAGGAAACACGGTAGTGGGAGCCGGTTTGTAGGCGATCCTCCAAAGTTCGCACAGTTCCGTGAAGCATTAAATCATTCACGTAACTCATTATCACCTTGATTTACGGCTCCGATTATTCCGGACCTTCTCTCCCTTCCCTTTTACACCTTACGCTCGTCGACTCACAAAATCCGATAAAAATGCAATCGCTCAGGGTTGGCAAACGCCTCCTTCTGCGCCTCGATTGTGCTCGGGAATCGTATGCGATCAGCGTGGGGTGTACGAAAAGTGTAAACCGCTTTATGGGTACGATAAATCCTCGCCCAACCAATAATGCACGGAAAGGGGGAAAATAACGCAAATGAACCGTCTGTGGGAGGCTCATAAGTTCGTTCGCGGCCTCGCTGTCTCGTCGACAAGCAAAGTTATCGATGATTATTGCACGCACGGATGTGAGACCGACCGGGAAAACATGGTTAAAGCAACGAGGGAGGAAGAGAAGAGACGAAAGAAGGGAACTTTTGAGAAGAAAGATTTGAGTGGCTCTTATTGACGGCACTCGAAATTACCTTTGTTGGAATCTAATACTCTCATTGCTGAGTATTGATCGTACTGTTTTCTAGTTTCCTCTCTTCAATGTATGGGTTCTTGTTTACGTTGGATTACAAGCAAAATATAATAATAATAATAACCTGTGTGGGGTTTTCCGACCCCCATCAGGCGCGTCCCCATGTGGCGGATCGGGGAACGCTCGGCAGATATGTCGTGTAGGTGGGAAATAAAATACCACCCGCGAACCCAAACGGAAACCGAAATCCAGATGTGTCTGCTCTCATAGTGAGCGGCACCCTGGTCAGCGTCTGTTTCCCATGTTAGGGGCGGCTGTACACGAAACCTGGTCGTAGGTATAAAAGGCAACCTATTTTAAAAATGGAGACACGAAGTAAGAACAGAGCCTCGGAAAAAAGCCGCTGCCTGGGGGGCACCAAGGCACTCTTGGAGATACCTCTGAGAGTGACAGCATGCAAATCGGTATTGACCAAGTGCTGACAAGGCGGGCACTGGTCGGGTCACTCGAAGAAGCAACTGCCAATCACAACAAACGCAGTACCCCAATACCATCACAGGAAACTGCACCTGCTGAAAGTGCTTCCCAGGATAAAACCTTTGGGACCACTAAAGCAGGAAAATTAAGACAACGAATGAAATGGACCAATTAAATGAACGAGTACATCATGCGTTGCTACTATATTGTTAGCGAACTTGAAACAAACATGACAGCTTGCAGACAACAACTATATGAAAAATTTATAGAGAAATATCCGCATCTAAATGTAACAGAACATAGAATTGCTGACCAGAGAAGAGCCATAGTGCAACGAAATTTTATTCAAAAAACAGTTTTAGAAAATATAAAAAAAGATGCAGCCCTACAGCTTAAGAAACGAAGCGACAACCACGAACAGCCAAAAATGCAACCTGAAAAAAAGAAGCCACTGCCAGCCAAGATAAGCAGGTAAGATTAGATAAAGCTGTGGTAATGCCTGAAAACAAAACAGCCTACACACCAGATGATAATATAACCAAGCAGCAAGAAATAGATGAGATAAGCATCAAAAATCAATCTATGACTGATAAAATTGAAAATAACTTTGACGAAGTTGTACAAAAATTTAAAAATACTTACCCAATTACCAGACCCTTCCTACCAAAACTAATAAACAATCCCAAAGCCAAGAAAATCACTCAAGAGATGAATACAATACTTGCAAAAAAAATATTAATAATGTAGATAACTTCCTCGATCTGCATCTTAGATATATTTAGCTGCATACACTATTCTGACCATGAATAATCAGAAAATAAAACAAGTGAGAGTCTCTGATGATGATGAAAGCAAAAGTAAAAGCAAACGAGAACCAGCCTGGCAGCGAAGATTAGAATTGAAAATAAGCTTATTAAGAGAACAAATAGGTAAAATCACCCAAAAAATAAATGGAAAAATTAAAAATCTAAAGATTGAGAAACAAATAGAACTTATTTTCAAGAATCACAATGAGAATGATCTAGTAGTTGTATTAGATACACTAAAAAAAAGCTCTCGGCATATTCCAATAGGCAAAGAAGATATAAACAAAGTTTCAATAGAAAACATCAAAATATAGAATTCAGTAACAACCCCAAGAAGTTCTACAACTCACTAAGAAGAATAGTAACTCAAAAAGCACCAGTACTTCATGACATGGGAAACTTTTGGTCAAACATATGGTCTAGCCCAAAAAGACAGAACTCCGAAGCTACATGGATAAAGTCGGAGTATGACAACATGCTAAATATTAACCCAATGACAAATGTTACCATTGGCCAGAAAAATATCAGCGAGGCAATTAACACATTTCTGAATTGGAAAACACCGGGAATTGATAAAATACAGAATTATTGGTATAAAAGTTTACCTGCCACTCACCAAAAAATAGCACAATTATTCAAAAATGCAATCAATAATCCACAGAGTTTACCAACTTTTTTCACTCAAGGTTTAACATACTTGATACCAAAAGATGCAAATACCACCGATCCTTCTAAATATAGACCCATTTCTTGTTTACCAACAATATACAAAATAATGACATCTGTTATAGCATCAAAAATAGACGAACACTTGTGGGTAAATAAAGTAATGGCGGAAGAACAGAAAGGATGCAGAAAAGGAAGTCGAGGATGCAAAGAGCAACTGATAATAGACCAAAACATCATCAACCATGCCAAAGCTAATAAAACAAATCTGTATAGTGCATATATTGATTACCAAAAAGCTTTTGATAGTGTCCCTCACCCTTGGTTAATTGAAGTACTTAAAATATATAAGGTGGACCCTACCTTAATCGAATTCCTTGCAAGAACTATGAACACATGGACAACTAGGCTCCAACTCAAAACCGCTATTAAGATTTACCAAAGTTAAAATATTCAAATAAGGAATGGTATTTTTCAAGGTGATTGTTTAAGTGCCCTATGGATCTGTTTGATCCTAAACCCTCTCTCAAACATGTTAAACAGGTCTGGTAATGGATATACGATAATGAAAGACGGATGCCGCTATAGAATCAATCACCTTTTTTATATGGAAGACTTAAAATTATATTAAGATTCAAAAGTAGGATTGGAAAATACTCTTATGATAACAGAAATCTTCAGCAATGGTATCCGTATGGGTTTTGGAGTGAAAAAATGCAAAACATGCTGTATTATAAGAGGAAAGGTAAAAGAACATGAAGGATATGCTACTGAGAGTGAAATGGTAATAGACCCTATGAAGGTAGATGAATACTACAGATATCTCGGGTTCATTCAAAATCCAGTAACTGCTCACAAGAAGATAAAAGGGGAAATAAAATTTAACTTCAAACCAGATTAACAAAAGTCTTAAAAACAGAACTCAATGGACGTAATACAACAATGGCTATAAACACATTTGCAGTTCCACTTCTAATCTACTCAATTGGCATTATTAAATGGACGGATACGGAACTCAATTCTCTCAATACACTAATGAGAACAGTAGCCTCTAAATATACGAAGCATCATCAACACTCTGCAATAGAAAGGTTTATGCTGCCCAGAAAAGGAGGAAGAGGTTTCATCGGCATAAAAAACTCACACCAATCGCAAATAGAAAATTTAAGAAATAATTTCTACTCAAGGGAAAAAGAATCCCAAATGCATAAAGTCTTGATACAAATAGATAATTCTCCTTTGCAACTAAGCAAACGAAATACAGTGATACAAAAAGATTCTGACAGTTTAAAGCTTGAGAGGTGGAGAGCCAAAACGCTACATGGGACGCATGTTAACCATCTTCTGCAACCACACATTGACAAAGAGGCATCAAATAAATAGTTAACATCAGATATCTTTGCAGAAACAGAAGGATTTATGATTGCCATACAAGATAGAATAATTAAAATAAAAAACTACAGTCAGTTCATAATTAAAAAACCAAACGTGAATGACAAATGCTGAAAATGCAATAGCAAGATAGAAACAATAGAACACATCACAAGTGGATGCAGTGTACTAGCAAGCGTGGAATACACACAACGACATGATAATATATGCAAACAAATATATCTTGCATTAGTTAGTAAGTACAATGTATCCCATGAAACTAAACCATGGTACCTAATGACACCACTGCCTGTAATAGAAAATGAAGCTGTCAAAATATATTACAATAGAAGTATTATAACGGGCCGTCCTCGCCTAATCAATAGACCGGATATAACTCTTCAATCAAAACAAGACCGGATAAAATACTTAATAGATGTATCCATTCCAAATACAGAAAATTTAGAGGCTAAATAAAAAGAAAAAATACAGAAATATAGTCCTCTGGCTGAAGAAATAAAAGAAATATGGAACCAAAAAACCGTTAAAATTGTACCAATGATAATATCCGCGACTGGGGTAATACCAAAAAACCTGCACAAAAGCTTGGAAACAATAGGAATAGAAAATAATTTGTACATGAAAATTCAGAAAACCACAATAATAAATACTTGCTCCATAGTACGAAGATTTTTAAATGAACATTTAAAAAAAAACAGTATTTGAGCCCAATCCCTTTGGTGCCTTGCACCCGGGATAGGTGAATGTTTCCCAGTCCTTAAAAAGGCTGAGAAGTGAAAAATTCGACAATAATAATAATAATGATTATTGCTCCAAAATATGAAATACAGAAAAAAATAAAAAGAATACAATATTAAGATATTTGGAGCTTTCGGTAACCTATAAGGCGAACCTGTGTTTAAGTTACCATTAATTAGAATTACGACCATACATTGTTACATATAGAACAAGAAAACCTACATTTCAAATGAATTCCTTTTAACAAGTATGCTTACAAAAACAAATAATTTTATTTAGCAAAATATGTCTTCGATATTTTCATAAGTAAATAGCCAGTTTTTAACTTGTTTTAAAAAAGAAGCAAGATTAGGTGCACATTTGTACTCAGAAGGTAATATGTTATACATTTTTGGCCCAATATATAAAAAAACTTCGCCTGTACAGAGACAATTTGGGCCTCGGCAAGGGTGTCAATATACTGCGAAAATTCCATAAACCTGGCCTATTTGAGACTGGAATTTTAGTACCACTCCTCATAAAAAACAATCTAAGTACTTTGTACACGTACAAATGCCTAAGTGGGAGGAATTTCAAATGTTGAAATAGCGGAAAGGATGGTTCATGACGATTCTTATTGAGCATTGTCCTGATATGCCTCTTTTACAAGATAATAGCTGGCTTAATAGAGTTCAAAAAAGCTCCTCCCCAGGCAATCAAGCCATAAGTCAATTTTGAGTTTATTAATGCATTGTAATATACTCTCAAATTTTCTAATGGACATTTGTTACGGAACAGATAAAATTTTGCTAACGTATACCGCAACACTTTTGTTACAGAGGCAATGTGTTGCGTCCACTTTAAACCTTGGTCTACAGTTATACCGAGATAAGTTATGCTGCTGACACGTTCAACAGGAGCACAACATGAATCAGAACTGCAGTTTACATCATGATATATTAGATCCCAATCAAATGTGAAACAATTACAAACATTAAAACATACATATTTCGTTTTATACACACTCATAATGAGCTTGTTTGAATTAAACCATTTTCTTAAATAGTATAGATCAGCTTGCGAACTATTTATAACTTGTTCCCAAGTTATCTCATCGTAACATAAGGCAAAATAGTCAGCAAATGCTGTCACAAGGCCTTTAAATTTAAAGTCACACAGGTTATTTACATATATCAAGAATAAAATTGGACCAAGTACTGAGCCTTGAGGGACACCAGAATTAATTAATATATTTGTAGTCACTGTAATTTTTATCAATGACAACACATTGGGAGCGACTAGTCAGATAACTCTGGAACCATTGAAGAGATGTCCCACGAATCCCAGCTTTCTCAAATTTGAATAAGAGAATTTTATGGTCAATTGTATCAAAGGCCTTGTGAATATCAATAAACAGTCCTGATGTTCGTTTACTTCTATTCACAGAGTTATAAACATGAGAGAGAAATTTTTCCAGGGCTTCTTCAGTAGATCTACCTTTTCTAAATCCAAACTGAAGAATTTAATTTTATCAAGATATTTAATCAATCTAAGATTCACTAATTTTTCTAATATTTTGGAAAAAATTGATAATAGAGATATCGGTCCATAATTTTTAGTCAAATGAATATCTCCTTTCTTAAATATGATTTAATGGCCGCTGGTTTGAGAGAATCTGGAAATACCCCATTTGTCAGACTTAAATTGAAAGTGTAACAGAGTACAGGTACGATATTGTTGATAATCAAATTAAGCAACTTACTATTCAAACCATCGTAACCAGCTGATTTACTAAGAGGCAGGGATTTTACTACTTTTCAGAGGGAGATATTGGTTCAAAGAGCATAGGATCAGTGTGTTTAGAGTCGCAAACTGATGAAAATAGGAATGAATCAATTTCAGTTTTACCAGGAGTTAAGCAACTATTTAAAATAATATTTGGGCCTCTCGTATCCACCCTTTAACGCTATCGTAATTTTACTCGAGGTTTTAACGTTTACTAAGCATTGTATAAACGAGTCTAATCCGGTATATTTTAGATGGCCATCTTATATTTCAATTGATGGAATCTTTTCTCAACCATACGATATATTTAGGTCTATCAGTTTGTGAAAGAATATTAAAGACACATATAAACGCGCAAGTAATTTGCATGCTTATTCTTTTGCTTGTGTTATGAAATGCGAGCATAATGAGACATTGATTCCAAGCGTTTTCGCTAGAGAGAATCACAACAATGAGGACCTTATAGGAAATGGAATACGAGTGACTTTTGAAAAATCTACGTCAAAGTGCTCGAAAAGAAGGGAAATATTCTCTCTTTTTTGAATTTATGTATTTATATTATGAAGTAAAAAGAAATTCATCATTGTTTCAAATCCAAAATTATAAAATGTGAATTGATAAATAATTTTTTTACTAAATTTTTAATCGGGTAATTTTAAAAGAAGGCAAAATGCTCTTATGTATCTTCGCTTCACAGGTTCCTAATCTATGTATGTGTTTGCTGACAGATAAGAGAACACGCCTGGGAATAGCTATCTATTTGCGTAATAAATCATAAGTGAGTTCATAGACTCTTAGCCACCTAAATCGGCCAGACTGCAAATAGCCTTGCCTATTAGCTCATCTTTCCTCCCCTCCAATCCGAATCCTTTGCTACTGAGATAGATTCCAATGTGCCCCTTCAACCAAACCTCAATGCGCAATCTACCTTCCGCCACTCCGCTCCGCCCTTCGTGGCAGAGAGCATCTTTACATTGTTCCCTATTCAAAACGTAGTTGCCCCTCTTATCTTAATTCGGAATGGCCATCGATGAGGAAGGGCCCTTGAGAGGATAGGGGTTTCTGTCGGGGGCAAAAGGGTGCGACGCCGCTAGCGCTTAGCACCGTGTACGGGGTGGTATGGGAGGCAGAGGAGGAATCGAAGGCTGTGTGTTAGTGCACAGGGCTGGAGAGACGGCGGCTTCGGGAGCGAACGGTGAATGTGGGGGTGGGGTTGAGGGATGATATTTGCGTCCACTCAAAGGGGGTGCTCTTCGATATCGTTAAGTTCCCGGTCGCCGTGCAGTTGCCAGGGACGCCAGAGCAGGCGGCCGCTATCTCGCTCTCAAGCCGCTTCGACGTCGCTGCTCGATTAACACCCTCTCGAACAAGCGGCCGCCGCAGTACGTGTCTCCTCTACTAAGGTCCTTATCTGCCTACTTCCTCGTCCTTGCCTATTAACCTCTTCGTCTCTCTATCTCTCCCTCTATGCGCTCTTCGCGATTAAGGTTTCCTTAACGTTTTATAAAAATGTAGGACAATCAAACATTTTAACTAAACCATTCAGGTGCCAATTGGACATGCGATAGCGATCAGGACCAATGGCATATATATCGACAGGAAGTATTTCACTTAAGAGAAAATAATAATTTGTAATTTTTCTATAAGAACACAATCTATGCACATTATTTTTAATCTCATGATTCCCTAATACAAACTTGATATTTTTCAAATAAACTTGCAAAAATATTGCTGCATAGGAACGTATAATGTGACTGTTGAATTATTAGTATGACTACTAGTCAAAATTTGTCAGCTACGGCAGTAAAAACTAAAGGAAAAAAAGGCAGTATTTGCGCACAAGAGCTGATTAATATGACAGAAAAGGGAGAAAAATATAACCAGATGGTATCCATGTTCCTTATTTTTTAACCCTTTCTCCACCAAGGGTTGTACTTAGGGTTGTTTTAAAAATCGTAATTTATCCGAAACATTGATTGTGTTATGAATTTATCTGATTTATATTCCCGCGCAACATCTTGATAGATATCATTAATAAAACCGGGATAAACCTCGTTTATCACTTTTTGCTGTATGAAGAAGTGGTACTTTGGAAGTACCTAGGGATAATAAAAAAATAGAATTCTGCAGGGAAAAACGGGACGAATATTAACTAAATCCTGGATTCTCCTTCCCTTCTTCTTTACCGTACCCATTTGAGGACTGCAATCTATACCTCTGGCCCTCATATTTTGCTTGCCACCGTTGCCTCGTTAATGTCTTAATTTTTCCCTTAACTCAGGCATCTTACCTACCTGTCGAGGTTTTAGGTTCTTCGCTTCCAAAGGAAGTTTGGTTTTATTGTGTACCTATAGACAAAATTTCCTTCATTCCTCCTTTTTTCGTCTACTTATTTTATTTTCCCGGCCAACAGGTCCACTTGAAAACTTTGCGTCCGCCGATGAGATTTTTCCCGTGGCAAGTGTGTCCTCCCAGTGCCCTTTGCTTCTCTCTTGAGACTACTTTACTGTCACACACCTGCGTCCTTTCTCAAGGTTTTCGCTCTTAATTTTCTTGACGCGTAACCTCCTTCGTAGGCTATTACTTATTTATATCATTTTTACGATGAAGAAATTAATCCTTGCGTCCTATTCCTCTTGAGTGTTTTTGAATGGAGTCGTTTTTACAGCTTTCAGGGCTTCATATGTCGCAGCGACGAGATTTAAAAAAAATATCGCTAAATTCCTAACTCTGTCCCTATATGGTGTTGGTAGTGGATGGGGTAAGACAGCGAAGAGATTAGGGGTTAAGAATAGCACATTGTTTGAAGGATAAAAAAGCAAGATATTCAGAGAATAGTAGATAAATATAGATAATTTATTTATCCCCAATAGAAATTTGGTCGAATACTGTCTTGCATTGGTTCATCATATTGTCAAATTACTTTTCCTCCATGAAACCTTGATTATCCTCTTCTCCTCTCTCCTCCTCTAAAAAACCTCGTCTGCAATCATTCACTCAGCTCATTAATGGTTACTCGGGTGGGTATGACATTTAATCTAATGTGTCATTTGTTTTAAATGAAACGAATTTTTTAGAGTCAATAGTAATTAATGATATTAGATGAAAATGTATTTTAAATAATTTAAGTTAATTTATAACGAAAATTTACTTTTGACTGGCCGGAAGTACATGCTGCTCTTGCATTTAAGCAGGATTAAATCATTTCCTGAGGATCAGTATGTTAAATTACTTTTTTTCTTCGCAATGAAGAACTGTTCAAGCGAACTGGGTTCGTACAGATTTACTTTAATTTGACTTCCAAAGAGGGGTTTGAACATATTTTCTTGAGGGACTAATGGTATATAAATCGCAAATATAGAAACAATTTTTTGGATTTCTTGCATATTAAAGTAGGCATATTGAGTAATTTAGATAGGTGAAGGCTCTTATATCCAATAAATCCTGAATCATTCTTTTTTGTTTTATAACCTGATAGTGTGTTGTATGTTTCAAGGATACCTATTCACTCTTACAAATAAGTCTAAAATAATGAGAGGGATAGGCAAAATGACTCTTAATGTAGCAAAATTGAATATGTTGGTTACTATGAGTTACCCTTAAAACATAGGGAAAGAGAGATATTAAAACTTTCATCTTAATCTTGATTTAACATCTTTCTCCTTGTCTGAGAGCAAACTCTCAAGTATTTTTAAAAAGTAATTTCGTCTCCTCCCTTTGCTTAATCTTCATTGGCTAAGGAGAGGATACCGATTCTTTAACTAATACAGTCATTATTGGAGCAACTGCTGATCTTTTTGTAAATTACATCATTCGCCACTTCAACTTGAATACATGAAAAGACTTCGAATGCAACGGAAAAACTTTGTTTTCTCTTGATTATTTATCCGTAGCTTTGTCTCTTTGGTTCTGTGGTACACGAATAGCAGTTTCTAAGCTGTTCTGTTTGGAAATGAGCGAAGTAGACTTAAAGAGACCTGTCAAAAGGCCATTTAACTCCACTTTTTGGTCAGTTCTGAAATCAGATTTTCAATCAGGAACTAAAACTAGCAATTGTCTTCGGGACTAAAATCAAATTACATGCCTCACAGCCGGTGTTTACGCAATGCTAATTTTGACGCCGAGTAGCGCTATCCTCCGGACTATGCAACCTAAGTAAACTGCGCTATATTGCTTTTGTATAAGTGCTATTTGTTTTCAAACATTCTGCATGTGCTCCTGTGAACTAGTTCGGCAATTTTCAGGTGCAAACGTTCTCCCATACAGTTCCCACCATTCTTCCGAGGATTATTTTGATCGATTCCAGCTCCACCACCAGTACTCTTTCGGAACACTCGGCTCCCCAGCATGCCAATGATCGGTCGAGGTATTCAAGAATCGGACTTAAAATAAGTATCGTGCTTATTTCTGACTTCAGTGCTTATATCGGAATTCTCGTTTTTTCATCGTAACTCATATCACCCTTTGCATGATACTATTTTTAGCGTAATGAATTCAGTTCTACCTAAAGTACTAAACTAGGTATCATGTGAAAGATCCTTAAGTAAGGATTTATAAATGAAATTGCTGGAAAAATTTTCTATTCGAGAGGGAAACATGTTTATATTAATTTTTTGGGAGGTGGAGCACAGCGATCTATTCTGGTTACGACACACCATATTCGCTCCTTGCTTTCTCTCTCCCTCTTGCAACCTCATCATCCGAGTTCCCTTTCGTATCTCGCTCTCCAAATGAGGTCGAGAGTGAGACAAGGAATAGGAGACAGATGCGGAAGTGGGTTTGGAGGAGTTGTGAGATGTAAGGTTACGTGTGGCGTCTCCTTGGAGTTCAAAAAATCCCAATGTTTTTTACGCAGTAACGTATACTTCGAACGTATTTTATCACGATAGATCCTTAGTTAATAAGCTGCTTAAATATTCGACATAATATACGGCAGTGCCTTAAACTACTCCTCCGACTGTATATGGAGTGTATAAACGTATTAGAATCATTTAGAAATTTTTGAGTTAAGCAAAATTTAAATAAATTTTTTTTCTTGAATTGAGCGCTAAATTAGTCGGAAGATAATTTTTCTCGGAAGATAATTTTTATTAATTATAACTCGTATTTGAAATGGAAAAATTAATATTAAACAGTCAATCCACCAGTAGATTTTGTTTTCTTCCTAAATCGGTTTGCTTCTAATTTATCTGGAGTTATGTGTTTCCTCGTCGAATTTATCCATTATGTGTATTCGTTTAACTGTTATACCTATTTTTGACGATGTATACGGTTTTTTATAATACCACGAATGACGAACTCCGTTTGCTGTACCTAATATTACTCTCTTGGGAACAGAAGCTATTATTCAATAATAGACATTTTTCTTCTTGCCGATCGCCTCTTCATACCGCCCCACTCTACCGCTTAGAAAGGGTCTCCTACCGTCCTCTCTCATTCGCGCCACAACACTTTCTCCTCATCATCTCTCTCCTTTTCTCCCATACATGCGCACCTTTTTACTCCTTGAGCTTCGTCCTCTCTTCTGTGGAGACACCCACCCCCTTGCTGCCGCCGTATCTTAAAACAATCCGTGAGCGCCGGCGGCGTCTCTTGGGCGCACAGTTCTCTCTCACTCTCGGGTCCCAGGAGAGGTTGATACTCTTGGAAAGTGGGAGGTGTGAGGGAAGCAGAAGGTAAGTGAGTAGAAGGTAGACATGGAACTTACGAGGCGTATATATATACATCACGTTGCATGTTGTGCGTCGAGGAAAGGGAGTGACAGCCAGAACGAGTCACCATGAAGGGGGCAGAGAAAGGCGTGTGGTCTCTCTTTGCGATATGGCTATGTATAAGCTGCGATATGCCATGAGAATTTTTACCTGGTTCGCGGTGAGGGGGAAAATATCATTTACCCTGATATTTGACTTTTAAGTCATTTTATTTTGAATATGACTTGTTATATACACACCAGATACATACGGCATCACGTTAAATGTAAACAGCAACTGTAAGAGCAATTTTCAACCGATGACTTAAAAATAAAAAAGATCCTAAAACACTTTTTTTGGTTTGGAGAGATAAAGTCTATCAATTCGTTGGCATTATAAGTTGGGGGATTAAAAACTACAATCTCCATAGTTACGTTCATACAACATGAAGAATATTGTTTGCATGTAGAAGACTTAACGTGGCGCATGAACAAGTAAAGTTGCAAATAAAAACTGTCATCGTTTGAAAAAGTAATTTTCACCTAGATGTCACATATCGAACTTTTTGTGAAACTTCTGTAGTTAATCATTTTCGTACTCAGCAAAATAATGCGTAATTTCATACGCCGAATATTTTGCCTCACGACATTTGTATCGCCCTGCGATATTGTAATTGAAAGATCGCAGCGCAATTGGGAAATCAAGGAAGGAGTGTCCCCATGGCGTGAGTGGGTGGGCTCAGCTTTTAAGAGGGAGAGTCGGGAGTATAAGGGGTGAGTGTGGGGTGGAGAGCGCCGAGCTATCGTCCTCTTGCGATTCTTCTCCCTTCCCCCCGCATTAGCATGCGTGCCCCTGCGTGCGGCGGGCAGGGGGCTGGTGCGGTAGTCGCCGCTGCGGCTGGCCCTTGAGATGAGTGCCGTGGCGATGGCAGAGCGGTGGTGAGTTCGTGATTTACATACAAAAGAGGGAGAGGTAGGGGTGAAAGAGGCGAGGAGGGGAAGCGAAACAAGAATGACGATAGATAAGGGCGATATGTATAAAAATATAGGTAAGATACGATCAATTTAATTCTGAGTTCGAGACTACGCCTTCCTCTCTCGTCTGATGCATGATCTTTTCTGGTTGACCTCGTAATGACAGTGGTCCGATACGGCACGCACTACAAAGTGCAAGTTTCAGAGTACGATGCCATGTCATTGGGGAAAACCGTAATAAGTCATTACTCTGAGTGGAGATCGAAACCGGCTTATCTCCTGTGTCGGTCAAGCCACAGAAAGATCGTGACTTTCGTGGACTGGAAAGGAAACATCACGCCACTCTTGGAAAAACACCTTGGGAACAATCTTGACTGCAGGAGAAAAAGATAGGATTTGTGGTGGATAAGATAGGATGGTGTAAGGTATAATATTTCACGGGTACGCCACTCCATAAAAGGAAAATGAAAATTTATGTTGATCGAAATATTACCCGTTCATGAGAACCTTTGTGTACTTCTCCATAATCATAGTGATTAAGCATCAATCAATACTTGATTTTTTCCGGTAAAGTCAGTTTTTGGCATAGTAAATAGTATACAATTATACCCCTTGTTGGCTTCCCTTCCGTAGTCAGCGTATCCTGACTCATTATTTCAGACACGTTGAGCTTTCTACAAGGAAATAATCGTGATTTTCCTCTGTAAGATGACTTACCGTACTATTTTCTTAAAATGTGATAAAAAAGAACGAAATAGGTTTCATTTGATATAGGCTTTATGAATTGAATGTTTTGGTGTTTGATATGGGCTTAAAGATTTGTATGTATTGGCTCTCCCATCCATCATTCCATTTCAATTTTTAATTGCGTATTCATCTCTGAACAGTGCCTTCCTGAGTTTCTCATATTATTTGCATAAACTTCATTGAAGATTTACATTCAATCTGCTGGCCTACTGGTCTGTCTTCAGTGAGCTTAGTAAATAAATATGATATTTTCTTTGACGCAACTTTCTCTTACCTTCAAATACTTTCATTTTAGATTATACTACTTGCTCTATAGTTTTTGCTAGAGTAATAGTTCTTCCCCCGTATCTTTTTTAAAAGTTTACTTTCATTGAATCTAACCTTTGTGGTTCACAACATTTACGACATTTGGCGACATTTGGAGTCACGGGATCTGCTAAACTATTAACACGGCACTGCCCTGCCTACTCAGGAAACTTTTAGTTCAAACTATGGGAAACAGCATGGTCTCAACTTTGAAATCTTTAAAATACTATGTCAACACATCTACTTTTGACCATCCTGGATGACTTTATGTATGCTTATTTGAGGCTTTTATTTGAGTAAAATATTTCATGCCTCACACCGTAAATACCTTCACAAATTTTCTGTTTCTTATGAAAGGTTTTATTGCGATTATTTTTAAAAAGAATTACTATGTAGCGTACGGGCTTTGGTAGCGGACTATATTCCAATTAAAACGGCCTTTGCCTTTGGGTCAATCTATCTAAAAATAGTGCAGTAAATGGCTGATGCGTTAGTATCGTTGAAAATCATGCCAATTTCATTGAATTTCATGCAAAGTGATGTATTGCTTGAACTATCATATGTACTACAAAATTATTACCTTTTGCCGATATTATAGTTTTAAAAGATTAACACTTTATTCAACTTTGCCCGTGAAATACTGGTTTCTTACACCGATATTTAGTTTATGTTTCTAGTTCGCAAAGCATTGCTCAGATTGTTGTAAGAGAGAGATAGAGAGTCGGCAATCGAGGATTGAGGTTGTATGTTACGTACCAAGATGGAAAGGGTTGAGAAACCGGACGTTTTGATGCAGAGGGACGAGCGGGGGAGGGAAGAAGGAAGGAGAGGAGGCAGAAGGGATTTCCCGTCGAGTTTCTGGGATTAAGAGAAAAGAAACAGTTTAAGAGCGGCGTGTGTTTGTGGATGAAGAAGGCATGGAGCAAGGAGCGCGCGCTTCCAGCTCATCGAGGAGGAAAAAGAGATAGCAAAGGGTGAGAAGGGGGAGGAGGCCTCTCTTGCGTGAGCCTGCGTGTATGTACTCAGGGGGTGTAAGAGGGAAGGGGGAATGGCAGGGATAAGTTCACGAGAGTGGAATTAGCGAGTTGGGAACGGTTTCCATCAAGTTCCGGTGGGATGGAAGGGCAGCGGGGGAAACGTAGGTGGAGGAGGAGAAAGAAAGACAGGGATAGAATGCGGTCCAACAAGGGTTTCGAGCGAGGAAACGAGAGCGGGGGATTTCTGTCCCTTTCCGTTTGTTTATTTTTTTCGGCGGGAAATTAATGGTTGTCTGGGTTTTTTTACCTCTTTCCTTCGGTCAAGAAGCTTCTCAACTTCCATTTGTGGCTGCCGTTGGCCATTTTTGAGTCTCTAACGTGTTTTTGTGGGAGTTTCCATCTAACAACTGATTATACTTGCGCAAACTATCGTAGTACGTTAGGTTAATGTACGGTTGATTCTCGCGTACCTACCCCCAGATGGATATTTTTCTCATGCTGGTTACACATGCCAAGATCGTTAAAGATGCCTAAAAGGTTCCCGCAGGCTATAGCTGGTTCATGTCGAATAATTGAGTATCTTATATTTCCTCAATTGTACAAATAATTCATTGGTTCTCTATTTTTTAATAATGATTTGGTAGATAAGGTGGTAGACCTATGATAGTGCCCTCGCCTGTTATTGAACTTCTTGCTGATTAATGTAACCATTAGAGCACAATTTCGTTAATTCTGGGTTGTTATTGTGAAAGATATATCATTGAAGCTAGATGAGCTAAATGTATGGAAAAATGAATCAATAGATGTAAATCGACGAGTGACATTTAATTAATCAGCGATAAAAGAAACGACTTGAAGACTGGTTGTTATAAGCATTTTGAAGAGCCATCCAAATAATAGATTATGAAATCATTACAACCCTGATATCAACATAAACCTCGTTAATACTTAATATACTTTATTCGCGACAATTTCCAAGCTTGATAAAATATGGAATTTTCAATGTATTTTATATCTGATGTTGCATTTCCAGTCAAATGTGTCATAGAAATGTATACATTATCACATTCGCTCAGAGACCAGCATTGTCTTTCTTTTTCAATCCAGTCAATTTCAATCCAGAGAAATAAGTGCTTTATACGTCTACCGTCTTTAAATAAAGAGGAATTTTTTTCTTGAGCTCTGCTGCATGAGTGGTGCAGAAATCCTAAACTAGAAAATTTACTTGTAACCAGAGTTTTGTTAGTGGTGTAGCTTGGAAATATTTTATATGGAGACCTTTATGAAGCTCAGATAGTTGTTCGTTTCTCGGATAAAAATTTGCTTGGGGATAGTCACTGCCTAGCAATTTTATTATAATTGAGCGTAAATGAAAAAGTGTGTCTTATTTGAATGAAAATCTTATTGTGAGGGGAAAATCCTCAGCTTTTCATCCCCTGAATGTGTTTACATTTTCACTGATTGTGAAAAAAGAGTGAGAAAGAGTCGCAAGTCAAATGAATTAGCAATTGTAAAGGACTATTTCCTGACGAGACGGATAATTCTTAGTGTCGACAGGTAACAATCGCTGAGAGAATTTTTTTCTCCACAAGTGCGACGTGTGGGGATGAAGATAGACGTAGATTTTACCCTCGGACACTTTTCCGCACCGCAATGAGGAAAGTTATAACAGGATATGAATAGCGTTGGAAAGATGAGAACAATATAGTGGGGCTGGATGGATATCATGTGAGGGTATAGGAAAACGGAAAGAAAGTGGAAGCTGTGTCGGATGAGCTAGAATGCCACTGAAAAACTGGAAAAAATTTATAATTATTGTTCTCTGTTAATGCTCTATAGAGTGAATTGTAATAATGTAAACAATTTTCATTGTAATAGACTGGTGTTATGGTTATCTTATTAAATATCTTACATAATACATACTTATCTTACATACATTACACTTATTCCATTACATTATATAATATAATGATATAATTATGATGGTATTAATGGTTTAAATTAAAACACATCAAACTTTCCTACAAAAATTTCTCATTTGTGCACCTTTTTACATTGATTTACGGCATCATCAAAAACAAAAATATTCAGAGAAATTAAGACGGTGAGATACGTTGCACAGAGAAAAAAAATGTGTAGAAAAATGATAGTGTTTTGGTTTCAACCATATACGCTAAGGCCTTCTACGAAATACAACTTGACATAGAAAAGCTCAATTATGGTACTTAGAGATTCCAGTGAAGTAATTGCAATAGTACTTAGAGATTCCAGTGAAGACTCAGTAGAGATTACAGTCAATTGCAAAATGCATTGCGAAACTGTGTTTCCACAAATTTCGGAAAGAATGATTGACTGATAAGCTGTGAAATACTCTGGTAATATTGCATATTTTTGTTTGATGGAGTAATATTTTTCTTATTAATGAGCTAATTACAAATGGATGACTAATCTTTGTGGTCATATGACCAAAACAATATAGCAGCAATGGGTTACTCCTTACGATAATTTTTCGTGTTTTTGACTCAGATTTTAACTGGCTGAGGGAACAGTTCTGTTCTCCTGGAAAAGTAATATAATGCGTGGAAGTGCGACGATAAATGCTACAGTAAAAGGGAAGAATGGATGAAGATAGGAGGAAAGGAAAAATTGACGAGGAGGACGAGAAAGAGGTGGGTAAGTTACGGCATGGAGTGGAAGGACAGGCCCCTCTCTTGGATCTTCATGTAATACCCTTCCACCTCATCCTCCCGCGCCCCCAAATATCCCTCCCGCCCAGACACCGAAACGAGAGAGAGAGGGGAGAGGAGAAGGGTAGAGATGGGAGTTTATTGAGGACCGAAATGGTCGCAGGGCGATGGACATAAAAGGACTTGCTTGCTCGCTCTGAGGGTAGAAGATGAGGAAGGGAAAGGGGACGAAGGGAGGGTGCCGGGGGTTTGTTGACGGTTTGCGGGGCACAGTGCGGAATGGGGTATGGGCTGTGGCCAGGTGGACACCAGGGGGAAGACGTGGGCAGATGTGTCGGTGGATGTCGTACTGAAAAGAACTGTGGGAGTTGGGGTGTTGAGACCGAAGAACGGACGGTCGAGGAAGAGAATGCGCGTGGAGGAAAGGGGAGTGATATACAAGTACTATTCGCATTTGATGGGCATACTAGGTACGGTGGAAAAAATTTATTACGAGATGTAGTTTAGTTTTCCAAAATGGTGTGAATGAAAGAGGTGCAGGATGGTTCGAATCCGAGGTTTCTGGGGGTTGAAAAGGGGGTCTTGTGAGAATGGGTTTTAAAGAGATATCTGTGGAAAGAAGGTTCATAGGATCTGCGTTCATGGGGCCTCCACAAATGGTGAGAATTAACTTGGAGGTTTTAATGAGTACAAACGAAAGGGGATAGTGAATCAGGAAAGATGCATGCTCTCAAAATACTTGCTCACATATAAAATAATTTCAAGGTGGGGTATTCTCTGCTTCTGTATTTCGTATCTGAATCCAAAAGCAGATCTTAAATCGATCAAATACGTTGCGCGCATATAACCTATTGCAAATGGGTCAGATTTGCATCCTGATTTGTAATTGCTCCTCGTTTCGTTGTCTTATCGATGAGGCGTTAAGTTTTACGTGTAGTCAATGACTCCTTCCACTCTCGGAAACGTAAATGGAGTAGTGATTCAATGATCTTACTCGTTATTTTGAAAGCAAAGAGTGGGATAAATAATTGTTTTTTTTGTGTAAGAACTAATATTCAGTGAAATACTCGTTTGCCTTTTTCTATACCTTAAATCTGTCAAAATGTTTCTTCTTAAGTCATCTTTTTCTCCTAATTATTTACCTAAATTATGTATAATCAATCAGAAATGAATCGGTAGGGACTAATAATATAAAGATAAAGCCAATGAATAAATACTTCACTTCAAGTGATATCAGTGAAACTCTTTAATCTTTTATAAAGCATTGAGGATTTTAAAAAGTAATTATCATTTACGTAGCATATAAGAATATGCTACGTAAATGATAATTGCATACGAATAGTATGTTTATGTATGTACGAATAAGTACCAGGAAAAAGCTATTTAATATGCATATTTAAGATAATAGTACCCACTATTCATTGAGAAACTCAAGATTTCAGATAGAGTAAAGCATTCTCACCATCTACTATCGCGGAAAAATTGTGCGACAAATGTATTGACTTATAGGATCAATACATGCAACTCTGGTACATCGTGAAAGAATGGGTAATTCCTGGACATTACGTTAAAGATAAATATCAAGAAGAGTAAAGTTTTCCTGAGTATTGACTGAGACTCACGAAAACTTAATTCTTATATTTATATGGTGAAGAAAAGTCCACATTAATTATTAATAACTACGTTTTGGAATAAGGATAGCTGAGCCCGGATAAATGCAAATTTATTTATCATTATGCTTGAAATTTTTAAGATTATTTTTTTCGATATTGTAGAAATTTATGTTTGACTACATTCTTAAAATCAATTTTTATTTTACGAATTCCCGAAGCAAGCAGTGCAATCATCAAGGGCGGCAGTCGACGAGGAAGTGTTTACATGTTTCTGAATTCTAAGGATATATCAAGAGGAAATTGAATTTCTAAAACTTCTTGCAAATATCTTCTAGTAATTTTTTAGAGCTCTACACGAATGAAATTTTATTTCCAAGTGTTCGTTACGCGTCATCTGTCTACCGTCAGATCTTTATAAGAGTTTCTTGAGATAGAATATTTTAATGAAAAGAGGTCATGTGCTCTGAATTTTTTTACAAAACGTTAACGAGAGACGCTTACTTTCCTACTCCCCTTATGGTTAATAACCTTCGGGACTTATTAGGGTCAAAACAGCTCATCGCCCTCCACAATATTCAATCTTTCCGCGGCAATCCCTCCCTCCCTCCCTCTCTTGCCCCTCCGAGAACTTTTCTGAGGCGAGCCCCGCCGTCTCGGCACTAAGAGCATGTGACTCACGCTCCGTACTTATCTCTATCCATTCATCCTAATACTCTTACTCCCATCGGCAAACGGCCTCCGTCTGCACATAACGCGGAAGCATCGGGAGGTCGCCACGTTCCAAGCTGGCTCTGAGAGAGAGACTCTCTTCTACCGCCTCCTCGCTTCTTTCGCCACCGTTCCGTTTCCCCACCACCACTGCTCCCCTTCTTCCATTTAGCGAGCGGCGATATATATCGGGGCAAGACATACTACTTCCAACTGAGGGTCGTTATGTTCCAAGAGGTGGGAATGTGCATTCGGAGCTGAATAAGGCTCGAAAGGAGGACGCAAGGGAGTGGATGAGGGGGTCGCAGTCGTAGCGGAAGCATTTTTGAGGGGTGTGGGAAATGCATTGCCGTCGCAAGGGAGAGTGGTTATTTTTTTTCCCCGGGAAACATTGGTCGATCGTGCCATATACCCGGCCTTTTTCGATGTCCATTTTCCAAGTCGTTTTCATTGCAGCGTTCGCTTCCTCCCCCTATCCATACCCTCTAAGACTGTCATCGTATCCATTTCCAAAGATTGATGAACACGAGACATACTTATGGACTTAAGGACACTTTTTCAAATGTTTTCCCGCGAGTTTTCGTCACCGTACAGGAATAACTGTTCTTAAAACGGGGAATTGAAAAATATGGAATATTTTTTCTCTCATAAATCAATTGAAACGAACGCTGAGTGAGGAAACATGCTGTGGTAGTCTGTAAAACACTATTAAGGTTTCCTTAACCATTTCATACCCATGGTGATTAATATCATATTCATTTCGGTATTCCAAAGAAATGAAGCGAAGAAAAACACTTTTTGAGGAAATGTGAAAATGCACCCATATTAATTCATTCTGTATTTACCTGACTCATAATCTTCAGAGATGGGAATATGAAAAGATTATATGGACTACATTTTTCTACATAGATGGCATTACCTGTAATAATTCACCGGCCGCATTTTACGACAATTTTTCGTTTTAATACTGGTTTAAAAACCTTAGACTTAGACTTAGACTGTTAAATTATTTTAAATGCTAAATATTTTTATGAAGCAATTTTATGAATGAATTCATCGTGAAAATAACGTTGCGATTTAAGGTAGCGAATAGAGTGCAGCGATTTGCCACTGAAAGAGACGTGCATTTTCCAATTGAATCCGTATACTAAAGAACTCTAGAATATACTGGGACATTGTAAATAGCTATTTAGAATTTCCATCACCCTTATATTCCGCTCCCCAATGTACCATTCTTATCCCCCTTATGGGAGATCTCTAAGGAATATCGCGGCGCGAGCGTCTTCTAGATCCTCGGCGAAAGATAACAAGCATTCCTACGAAGCTCTCTTTCTCCTTCCTCTTCTCTTAGACTCGAGATCCCTCGTTTCGACCTCCCTCCAACTCTTCTCGCTTCTCTAGCCCTCACCGTTTCAACTCCTTACCTTGCGAAGTAAGTCGCCTCAGCCTTCTTCCCCGTTGCCTCCTCCCAGCCTCTCCCTCTCCACTGGCATTAACCGAGCGCGCTCGATGCAACTCTCCCGCGGAGTATTTGCATCTCTGTAGCCGCCCAGCCGCCGTAAACCATTAATATCGGAGGAGACTTAAGGCCATCAAGCTCCAGAGTTTGGGAGAGAGATAAAGAAAAAGGAGAGGGAGAGGAGACGGGAGTGAAAAGAGGAAAGAGGAAGAAAGGCCATTTTAAGTTCCGGAGGCATGCTATTCTTAAAAGAAAAAGGATATAGGAAAAGGATGGATGAATAAGAGAAGGGAGAGGGGGTGAATCGTTCTCGATGAAGTGCTGGTACTAACATATTTTCATGGGAGTGAAGAAGATGCTTTTTTATCAAGCCTATCTTGTTTATCTTGTTGATGGTTACTTTGTGGAACTCATCAAAATCCGGGGACTGTAGACAAAACTATTTTTCTCTCCTCGCAGGAAAATTTGGGTGGAAATGGATTGGTGTGTACAGTATTCATTCCAGCAGTTTTGGTTGATTTCCTATTCCATTAATGTCCCTTAATTCAATTTCTTAAGAAGAATTGATAATGGATTGCTGGTACGAAAAATCGGCAAAAGACTCAGTCAGAGCGTTTTACTCCTCTCAGGGTTTGAGGAGGACAAATGGAATGAATTAATTCCTTAACGCCCAAGTAGCGTTGAGTTCCTAGAAAAAATAATAGAGAGAATTTGCACGAACTATCTAAAGTCATAGTGATGAAATTGCTGCGTAAAATATTTTCTTAATTTCCGGCTGCACTCGACGAATTTACGCTATTTTCCTGGTTTTTCTTTTAGACTCGACAAATCAGGAGGCCCATAGCACTGATTAAGCTATTTTTTATAAACTTAGTCTCTAGCGTTTTCTATCCTTTTAAAATGGGCGCAACCACGTATTGCGGTGATTTTTTTCTTTGGGAGCTAAAATGCTTATGCTATTTGCTGTTCAACCATGATGTACGAAGAGATAAATTAAAAGTTTCCTGGAGGTCAAACACGGAATTCTTTTCCACAAAGACTCATGCTCTTATTGATAAATGCCTACCGCAAAAGTTTTATATATTGACCCGATTCTTCTTATTTGATATTTTCTTAAGGTAATCACTTATATTTTCACTGCAGCTGCCTCACTTGATGGTATATTGCTATTAATTAATTTTTAAAACTAATATAAGTTTTCAATGCCTTCAATTTAAAAGTAGTCTCATTGGTATTTATTTTTGCATTCAATTATCCGTTAACCCTTTGTTCCGTGAAATTGTCCGTTACAATAAATTACTGACTTACTTGCGACTTATTTTCTGCCTATTTTTCTCCTCAAGTGCTTAGATTATTCATACTGAGCATTTTTCTTGATTCTTTTTTAGAAGTAAAATATTTTACATTCGTTTGCTACCTTGTGTCTTCAATATCTGATAATCCCCCATTCATGTTCTTGGAGTCAAATGAAATACGGATAGAAAATATAATTCAAGTAATCATTGTACTTATGAATGGACAAAAATTACTTAAATTTCTTATCCTTGTTAATGGAAAGCATTATGGACAATATGAGCATAAAAATGGGTGGGAAAATGTTAGTCATATACTTAGGTTTGAATTTTGCGTAGTCTGATTCCTTTTATGCAAAACTATATGATTTTTGATATCGATGTTTGTGCAGATGATGTTTTTTAATGATGCAGTTCCACTGTTAGTGAAGAAATAAAAACCTTGTTTGACTTTTGGGTCCTATGTTTTTGGGAATTTGGTGAAAACACAGTATCAAATGCGATGAAACATAAGTCGACATATTTTTTTAATTTTTAGTCTTTAGTTTGGATGAAACCGTACTCTGTAACTGTTATGTCTTCCCTAATATTGCAATATATACATTTCCACTTTAAATAAACCCTACAACGTTTCCTAACATACGCGTAATATTTACTCTTTTACGAACTCAAATAACGGCAGGCTTCCCTGAATGTAAATAAGAGTTAAATCTGATATATCTTTCCGGCTACTGCACTTAAATTTCGTTGGTGCATTGGTTAACATGTTAATATTATTTGTGAAACAAAATAAAATTTTCCAATTATGTCGAATGAAAGACCGTCTTGAGCTTCTTATGCCGTTGGGGACAAGTTGATGAGTACTGAGTTTTCCTTCATATACCCCACCCAGTCGTCTTAGCGCCCATTTCTCTGTTTTTATTTCTCCTCAATGTCCTCCCTGTTCTCTGTACCCTTCACGTCCCCCTTTTCCTTCCCTTATGCTGTTCATTAAATTTACAGTAAATACAGATCTTCCTGAAAATTCTGGTCTGAGTTGAGTTTTATAGATATATCAACCACAGCTTTGTGTATTCCTCTCGTAGAGTTATGTAGAGTAAGAATAATCACGGTGAATGCCATTTTCTTTCCAGAAAAACGAAAATTGTTCCCTATTATGCTGAAGAATCCACGTATTGTTGATCATAATCCTAAATCTGGTTGTATCAATAGAACATTTTAGAGTTTATATAATACGATTCCGGTTAAAATTTTGTGACTTAAAAGATCTACACTAGTCCCTTCAAATTTTAACATATAGATGCTGTAGGGCAGATGGTGCTGTGTTTTTAAAATATTTTATCATGCTCTATCTAAATTTTCATGGCTTTGTTATGTAATGTATCAAGCTCACACTATGTTGAGTGGGAATGCCGGAGAGTTGCAGTGGGTCAGCAATAAAAGGCAACTTGGGCCGTAGCCGGCGATATCAACTCGAGTTCGGGGCATGAACAATTAAAAGCCGAGGGAAGACATTCTCTCTCGTGCGGATGAAGTACATGGACGCGTAAGACTCTCTCTCTCGTGTGTTAGAAGGAACCAGACGAAAAAAGGGGCTCTCTCCCTGACAGCCAAAGGGTGTAAAGAGAGCAAGTTATTTATAAGTTGCAATTTGCAGTTGATTTGTGCAGTGACCAGTGAAAAGAATAGTGTCCAGGGTGTTGGTGTTCGCCTGGAGCCAGGGACACGAGGACTCGGCGAGTATCTTATTAGGACAGCCCGACCACCTACTAATGTGATACCAAATCCAGTTCCACGTTTCGAATAGCCCAAAAGGGATACTTTTAACTAATTTTAAGGACTTTTTTGAGTATACCTTTTGGGCTATTTGATACGCGGAACTGGATTTGTGGTTTCAGTGGCAGGTTGTCTGGCTCTCTCCATAAGATACGCGCCGAGTCCTCGTGCCCCCGGTTCCAGGCGAACACCAACACCCTGGACTATTCTTTTCACTGGTCACAGCACATTCAAATTATATATATCGTGCAATACAGACAGAGTCAAAAGTATTCAATTCGTGCGCAAGTGGATTCAAAGTAAATCCATTTACATATTCAAAGATGTCTATTATCCTGTTTTGTTAACCTACTTTACGAAGGTCAAAGGTATGCATCAAAGTTCATTTTTAAGTCGATTTAAGATGATGTAATCGGCCGAAATCATCGTGAAGCCCCTGAAAAATTTGGGAATGCGCGATAGTGACGGTACTTCATGGTCACCGACTTACGGTATGAATATATCCCTTTATGGTCTTCTAGAGCACTATTTTGGTTTATTTAATATTTAAAGTCTTTAGTTTATTAGTTTAGCGCAATCAAATTGTTACGTGAAGGAATGTAACATTCCGGCTTCATGATTCAAATTAAACAATCCCTCAACAACTGCGAATTTCGCTCACAAATGCTCGGCAGTCAGATATGCCAACAAACAAAGCGACGCGGAGAACCTCTTTGGCAAATTATTCGATATTCAGACCACCACGATCGTATTTATTAATTTTAGTTAACAATGAACACACACCTTGAGACATAGAAGTTCAAAAGAAAAATGAGTAAAAGGGTCATGAGAAAGCAACATTATCAACTGTGGATTGATTGTGCAAAAGAATAAAGGACAGCAGACACTAATATTGGGATCACACTTTTGAGGCTAATACCATCTCATACTCTGGAATTTATTTTGCTGCTTGATGTCCCTCACAATTAAAAAATAAAAGCCTATACATAGTAAGTTCCATCCTTTTGCATTATTTGTTGGAAAAAGATTATCCTAATCAAAAGTCCACACAATTGTGTGTAATGATTGTTCTGGGTTGTCACCATTTGTGATTCTGTTAGTTATAGAATAAGCTGAACTACATTAAGAATCTTTATGAATACATACGAAGAAAAATGACTGCCACAAAACTACTGATTTCTGAATATATACCTATTTCGTTCTTCATTTAGGCGGTGGATGTTCGCTACTTTTATATAAACTTGTGTAAACTAGAAATTTATCCATATAATATGAAGAAAACATAATGTCCTATCGATTTCTACAAATTTCACGATTTGTGAATGGGTTTTTAAATACTAAGAAAGATTATCATGAATGCTTCATTTTGAATTTGCATAACTACGGTAAAAATATGCACATTATAAACGCAGTGGTTAATTTGAGATAAATTAGAGTTTTACATTTAAAATATGGGTTCTCTCTTCATCACTGCATTGCTACTGCTAGACATTACGCGAACTGGTCGTAATTGACTACACTTCATTGTAATTCCTATTTCATATCAACATTTTGTTATTAAAACGTATACTTAAATATATGTAAAATATTCATCGCGCCATTTGCACTTGATGTGGGCAAAAAGAAAGAACTTATTTATTGCTGTTTTCCCTATCAAACCAGGTCCCTATGATTAATTTCCTTCAAGGTGCTCTATCCTCAATCTTTTCATTATGCCCTGGCGTTGCTAGAATAATATTTTTAAGTAGTTTTATTTCTAATAAGCATGCAATTTAAGTAGAGGTCATTGTAAAAATATCCACTCAGTAAGTAAAGCAATAGAGTAATAACAGTTTAACGATAGCCTCAGAAGGCTGATATCTACCATTTTTATTTATATTCCAGTGGTACCTGTTATTTCAACATACTCAGATGCTCCGTAGAGAGGTAAATTCAAGGACTTAAATTCTTTTTGGGTTCACAGATTTTCACATATCTATAACGTTTTATGTTTTCAGTATTTAAATATTCACACGAAAAATTTAAACACTGAAAACGTCATTCAAAACGAGTGAATAAGTAGACACCAACTTTTAGCAGAAAAGAACAGACACAAAAGCCGTTGAGACTTCGGCATGAAATGATATCATATCCTTCTTACACTAACGATGAACAACCCTTAATAAAGTCACCATTTACAGTCATAAGTTTAACGACTTTGAAACAAGAACCTGAGATCAAACTCGCGCTTGAGACAATCTTCGCCAAACAAATGCTTAAGATACGAATGTGAAATAGTTCTTTGTTTAACGGCAGCAAAATACACCTCATTGAAATACACACTCATATTCTTAATGAGCTCGTAACGAGGCTTGCGATTATCGGAATTCTTTTGTTCAGAGCATGCAGTGGCCAATCACAACGGTCGCTTCAAAATTCACGTTCACTCTGAGTTGACAATACCATCGTTGCCACATCTTGCTATCGGGTAGTTATCCAGCGGATAAAATGTGATTGATAAACGGTACATAGTATTTATCCGGCGGATAGTACCCGAGAAGTTTACCCGGAGATGGATAAACCGGCCCTAAATTTTAGGTACCATCAGATGTGACGTGTAATAGAGGTACCTTTGGCAAATTTCGTTTACATCAGGCTAACGCCTATGCCGGGTTTCTCTTCATCATTCCTCTTTTCCTAAATTATTGCGTCTATCTTCAATGATCTCAGCACTCAGTTTACTCCCCTAGTAGCCAGCCAACTATCTCTACTTATTCCTCTAGACCCTATGTTAAAATATTTCAAGATAATTTAGAAGCCTAAGTTTTGTTAACTACTTAGAGAGTGTTTATAATCTTATATTAACTTCATTAGAACTTCGCGGTAGCTTAGAATTACTACGACGGTTATAATTGATATTTTTTTATGTTAGGCGAGCAGAATTAATAATAAACTGCGATAGATAGAAAAGTGCTGTAATAAGCGGGGTGAAGAAGTAATCAGAATCAATTAGTAGTTGAAGGTCTTTAACTGGCAAGGAAAACAGGGTATATGGTGGACATCTATTTGCATATTTGACAAACTGGCAAGAATATGCGTAGCTGGCAATTTTAGATGTCCTATGGAGAAAATATTAAGGGTGGAAATGAGATTAGAAATCATTTATTAAAAATCTATAGTTTCTGAAAGAATACTTATTATAGCGATTTATAAATGATGCCAGATGAGAATGAATTACAAACTAGAACTTTGGTATTGCTCCATTATGGTTTTGAGGTTTAAATTTCGTACGATCCAATTTCCAGCAGCATTTTTGGCTGTAATATGGAAATGCATCTCGAAGTTTTCATGCCTTATTGATATACATATTCTTTTGGAATGCTTAGGAAGATCAATGCTTGAATTAATGCATGGTTGGTGCTGAGTTACTGCTAGAGTTCTGAGCGTTGTACTTTCCGTCTTTCCCTTCGCCGTCCCCTCACTCAATCTTCTCCTCATTCGCCTCGCAGCCAATCCCCGCCATCCATTTCGGGTTCCCTTCCCAATTCCTCTCTCGCACTCCCTCCTCCCTCTCCACCTCGGGACCTACAGCATCTATCCACCACTCTACCCGCATCCCTACTTTGAAGTCCCCCCATTCACCGCCTTCCCCCCACATCCTGAAAACCGAACCCCCCGCAACAAACACCCCCGTTATATTTTTATTCTCTCCGAACCCTCTGTTCGTCTTCACTTCATCCATTCCCGTTTCATCCGCGCACATTACACGTTCCTCTTTCGTCTCTCTCTCCCCCTCATCTCCTCTCCCCTTATTTCTCTCATCGTCTCCTCCTATCCCTCCACTTGTGCCTTTTATGGCTTCTCCTTGCTTCCTCCTCCCACCGCCTCTCGTGCGATGTCTTCTTCTTCGGCGTGTGGAGCTGATTCTATTATCCACCTTCATTCTTCTTTATATGCAGTTGTAAAGAGAGGAGCGAATGTCTTCTCTTTTTTCCTCCCATCTCTTACCGCTCCCCATTCCCTCGTTTCGCCCTTTTTCTCTTTATTTCTTTCCTTCTCTCCCTCCCTTATCTTATTTTGCCCGCTATTTTCCTGTTTCATTCCGTTTTTAGGGCCGTAGTAAAAATTCGAGGCTTAAGGACTCGAGATCCCGATGTGTGTTGTGGGTGAGAGTACCACGGGTTCTCGGTCGTCGCTGTGAAGGCTTTTTTTTAAAAAAAAGAAGCCATAACTGCGCAACTACGTACCGCAGCTGCCTGAGGAGACAACATGCGCGACATATCGCTACCTGACGGTATAAAGGTTCTGCAAAGCCTCGTAAACCTCTTGCTCATTGCGACACGTTGACAGGCGAGAATCAGTTATCGATCCAGCCGGCCAGATTGAATTTTGACAGTTTGAGACAATATATTGAGAAATTCGTTCTCTCTCCGATCTCCTGAACGTGTTTACTTGTCTCTCTGTGGCGTTGAAACTGCGGAAACGATGGAGAATCATAAATTCTCGCAGTAGAATTTTTCTCAGTGTAAGGGAAAAAATTGCACAGAAAATTTCCACTTGTGTATTACAACCTTGTGCAAGCTTTGAAATGAGACGTCCATGGGGCAAGCTGGTGTTTATTTCGCTGTAAAATGACTCACTGGAATTAATTATCTTACGCAAATTTTTAATTTATCTTCTCAACCTCGGCTTTGAAGTGAGTCGGCATAATTACATGTGTGTTCGTTTCATCTCATGTTGATGATGCTTTTTGTTTACCATAGATGTGAATTAAATCCATGATTAAAGAATTTTTGTGTAATCTAATTGGTAACTTTGGGTATAATTGGCCGTTTGCTTTTAATATTGGACAGTTAAGTTGAGAAAAATGTGTTTTTTTTAATTATGACGAGATTTATTCATGAAAAGGTCACCATTTCCAATCCCGCATGTTATCACAGCCCTACGATAGTTTTTGCAAATTTGCAGCTGTAGCATCTGGAAGTGAATATACTTTTAATGTGCCGATTAGAGCGCAGTGTTCGTTGATGAAATAATAAATGTTCGAGACTTTTACTTATCCGCATTTGCTTTGTTGATTATGAGTAAGTAGCACGAAGAAAAGCTTCATCTCAAGGCTAATCATTATATTTTGCTAATTGCTCTTCTGCTGTTTAGGTGCTTTATAACACTCTTGATCAGCAGCAATGCACTACTTTAAAGACAAAGAGCCATAGGTACGATTTCTCCCAGGCATGGAAGTAAGTACCCCGACAATCTGTTTCATTCGTTCAGTCTGTTTCATCACGACATTTTGTTACAGGCCCAAATAAATGAGATTATTTAAATACGACGCTGATTGGATAGTTGTATATTCCCTAAGCTGATTTTGGTATGAGTACAATCTGCTGCAAACTTTGAAGGAATCTTAAGGGATTTCTCATTGGTGTATTTGGAGTTAAGGAATTCCATTCAAACTGAGTATAGAGGAATTCTGAGGACTTTAATCAATCAGTGAATAAAATTAATCAATGGGGATACTCAATGGGGCAGGACGTCCAGGAATGGTATCTCATAAATTGGTATATTTCTGTGGATGATATATTGAAACGGATCTTTTTGAGGTTAAGCAAGTATTGTTTCTAGCCTTTATCCACGCCATGACAGGAATTCACCCGTTCCACAGTCCGGTTTTTCTCTCTTATTTTTTGCTGACTTTTCTCATCTTTCTATAAACATCAAATTTTTCTTTTTGCATATCCTGCGATGTATTGGTATATATTTTTCTTTATTTCGTTCTTTTTGACTCCATGACTTCTATCCCTAGGCTCCAGACTGTTTTTTTCTATCCGAATATCTTATACTGGGAAGAATGAAAAAGGCCACCCACATATTCCTCTGGCTTACTCATAGTTTTGAGTTCCTAGAAAGAGGAGATGAATCAAGATTTAGGCCAGATTTCTTCGCGGAATACGATTGGGGGAAAATGTAGTTGGTTATACCGGATTCGGACGTCTCCTTAATTCTAGGAAGGGTTGGCTGTCTCCGAACATTTGATGGTGGGGAGAGAGCGTCGTGGGAACTTGGGAGTCCAAAAAGGAGGAGGAGGAGGTCATCGGGGATTTGAAGCAAGCGTTTCGGCGAAAGGTGGAAGAGGGAATCCAAAGTCGTCCAAACTGCCATGGGAGTCGAAGTGTGGGAGTCTCTAAGGTTGCGGGAACTTTATTATGGATTTGGGAAATCGCTGTGATGATGTTAGAAATGAAATGGCTGTAGATATACCGCAGGCAGAAGAGACCTTAGGTATCTTAAATATTTCTGTCAGAGAACCGTAGTTACGAGATTCCGCTTTAGTGTCATAGTTAAATTTTTTAGTATAATTTTGGTGTTTATTGTCGTGAGAGCGCTTGCCTCGGAGAGAAAGTTACAGATAAAGTTTGCACGAGTCATAATGCTCCTGTGTTAGCAAAATATGGCAAAAAACAAGAGTATCTAGTGAACTATGATATTAGTGTAGAGCAGAATGCATCTTGTAAAATTTTAATAAGTGATGATGACGGAACGGTACTTCTTAACTGTTGACTTATCGGTGGACCATGTATTGTGTGTTAGGTGCGTGTAAACTTAAATTCATAAAGAGGATGCTAAATTCGAGTACTTTCGCCTCTATTCTGCAAAAATTCAATATAAAAACAGGTACTCCTTGGGGAAATAAAATGTAACTCTCAGATAGGTATGATCAGTTATTGGATTGAGAGGATAATTCATTAATCCATAGCTTGAAAATCGAGGTTATCCTGCTAACTTAAGGAGAATATATTAATGGGGAGCAAGTGCTTGGGAAGATGACCGAAATTTTTTGCCAGTATTATTACCTTCTTGTGCTCTAAATATTTTCAGATCTAAGTGTATTGTGGTGACATTTCTTCGGTAATCTGGGAAATGAATAAGCAAAGATCCAGCTCAAAATTTAGTTTCTCTCATAGAGTATCCACGTAAGCAATCATTTAAAGAAGTGTTCTTCTCAGTGTCCTGGGTATTTTTTATGAAAGTTCATAGTTCAGCACAAATAAACGTTTAATTGAAGTCATAATACAGCGCAGGCGTCAACAAAATGTCTAATGCATTAAGCAAGACCAAATAATTCCTTACTGCTCTTGCGGCCTTTATCTCGACCTTGTTATAACGTCCGCCAAAAATGTGCGTTTTATGACGAGTTAAAAATTCAGAAATTGAAGTTATAACCTGTTGTGATGAGGCAGATTTCGTTCTCCCTTATCCCAAGACCTGCGCTGCCCTTAAATCGTGATAGGGGATGAGAAAAGAATATGACCGGGATGGAGGAGAGTGGTGCTATTTCATGGAACTGGAGAGAACGAGGGGAACAAAGAGTGAGAGAGGAAGTTTTGAGCAGAAAAAAAGGGAATGGAGGACCAAAGAACTAGGAGAGAGAATTGAGCTTTACGGCGGACGGCATCACCACATCTCATCATCCTGTAAAAATGAGAGTGATGAAGATTTAATCCCGCCAGGAGACTTTTGCTGAGTGGTGCTCGGCCAGGGGTGTGTGAATGGCGGAGAGGGGATGAGAGAGGGAACATGGGACGTAGAGAGGAGAAGGGAGGGGGGGGGTGGGCGAGAATCACCTGGGCAGTGAGACCGTGGGGGCGACGAGGAAGAATATCCGGGGGAGTATAAGAGCGGAGAGGAGAGAGGACCGACCTTTCGTGGGCGGAGCGGGGGGAGGAGGGGGAGAGAATAAGGAAGACCCCGCCGTGTAATGCGTGGACAGGTGTGGGAGGATTGGAGTGGAGGAGTGGGATGCTCGGACAGATGAACACGAAATGGAGTTTAGGTGCGTGTTGGCGGGGACCGTGGGAGGAACGAGGAGGCGTGATGGGAAGAGGGAATGGATAGCGGTAGAGGGAAGACGGACGATGCAGTTGGGAAAACGTGAGGGAAAGGAGGATGAAATAAAGGTAACGTGATGCGCACGTGAGACAAAATCCGCGAGTATCTGTAGTAGGAGGATGTTTTTCTTAATTCTGTTCACGTACGGAGAAATTGGTAATCGGCATGTTTGGCATAGTTTTTTGCTCATTCAGGATTGAATCGGATTATGAGAGAGATGGGCCTCCTTTTCCAAGGAGTGAGGGTCAACCTCAAAGAGATGAACGTGACTGCTCACTAACAATCAGCGTTAGGTCAGGTTGATGGATGTGGATGATAATGGTTGCAAAGGTTTATATAATTCGTGATTAGAATAGAAGATGTAAAAATCTCTTTTGAAACTTTAGTTTGAAATATATCTAATTTGAAACACTCCTCGGCGTTCTTCTTCCTACCTTCAAACGATAAATGATGTTGTGTACTTGACCTCATCTCAAATTTAGAGTTGCCCATCAAGCTACTCTCTGTATTTTCGAACTCAATTTTATGCTTTTACTAATCAATAGAATTTACAAAAAGTTCAAGTTTTATAAATGGCAGGAGTGGAGATATTTATGGTAGAGTGGATACTACACTGTATGTCTTTGCCCATATTTAATACATGAGACAATTTAGGATAAATATTTCTTAATTAGGCTTGTAGAAGAGAGTTTGGACTTCCGTTGGAGTAAACTGTGTGATTGTCATTCATTGACACCATACTTTACCTAATTACAGGTAGATTTTTACTAATGAGCAATAGAAAAGGCACAAAATTGCCTGAAAACAATTTTATAAATGGACTCCTAAGATGTTAGGGTGAATATTTCGTCATACAGTCTTCAACGATAGTGAGGCTCGTGGAGAAGAACTTATTTCTGTTGTTTGGATAGTATGTAGTACTTATTTTAGCTCTTCCTTAGGTGGAAGATTAGTATTTAATATCTTCGATTTGGCCACAAATGATAGGCGCTTACGGATAAATCTTTTTGTTGCAGTAAATTATGTACTTCAAAAGCAAATCAGGGAGTAAACGATAAATTCTCCTCTGTATTCATGAGAGAAATAAAAGCTTGGGGTTTTTTATAATTTATTTTTAATAGTAATTTATAATGGATAGAGCTAAGAACTCTTTCAAAATTCAGCATTATTTTTGGTATACTAAATACTACTTTGGGCGCATTCCTCTATGGTTATAAAATTGAGTTCACTTAACTTTTTGCTAAATATATTAAGTGCTATAGTAAAACAAAGTACACTAATTTGATAAAAGATCTAAGGTCTTCCCGGCGTATCTGCTGGATAAATGTTTCTCGGGTGTTGCACCGGGTAAGAGGGCCAAAAGGTCCAAAGAAAAATCTTAAGGACGACGTAGAAGGTCCTTTGGACCCTCTTACCCGGTGCAACACCTGAGAAACATTTGATACACCAATTTGGACTGAAAATCGTTAAATAATTCTATAAAAAAAGCCTTAATGTTTTAGGTTCATATCCATGAAGATAATCCTTGAAGATTTTATGGTGATGAGAATAACTCTAATGAAAAATTATGCTCACCAAATTTGCGAGCCAATAATATATAATTCATGAGACTAATATAGGGCTGAAGCTTTGAAGTAACAGTAATGACAGTTTTTCACGTTGTTTACTGAAAAATCAATTATGTGAAACTCAATTAATTTTTTTTAAGGTTCCTTTGCTTGTATATCTAAGTAAGGTGTTAAAAAGTCAACAAAAATCCCTGTGATTTAAGATGGACATACGAGAATGCGCCAGCTAAAATGAAAACTTATTTGAAATATAACGGAATGAATAAACTTGCCAAAACTTTCATGGTGTAAGTGAAGTATCAATGCCTGCCATGTGGCACTTAAATTCTTGGCAATGTAACTCTAGGGCAAGAACGAGAATCACCTTTTGTGTGGAAATCGAGGAAGGGAGTGAAATAATGCCCAGTGGGAGGTGGCGTGTTGGATGGCAATGAGATACCCCGAGAGGCGTATGCCGGTATGCCCAGGAACCCGAGGGTCCACGCGGAGTCTCCAACGGCGTCGTGTCCTCTCCACTCCTGGTGGGAGGGACAAAAAGATACGAGGTCATCCTGGAGAGGAGCGATAGAGACTGGGAGGGAAGGGGAGGAAATGGCTCGGGTCGCCTCTCGGAGCGCTGTGAGAACGGCGTTATCAAGAGGAATGAAAGGGGGAATAAAGGAGGGAATTAGTTTGGGAAGGAGGAAAGATGGCGTGAGGTCAAGCGACCGGAATGATGTGGAGAGAGTAAATGATAGAGATGGACGTGATTTAAGGCGGAATGCCTAGATAGAAAAGGGCAGAGTTGGAATTGGAATGAAACGGAACAGAGGGAAGGACGTGAGAAAAGGAGAGGATGATAGTGTGCTGCTGAGTTAGTCGCCCATTGAATGGAGGAGAAGATGAAAGGGAAGGAATTTCCGGTGGATGGCACGCTGTTTGAGGAGGTGACTCACAACTGAGGTTATTTTCTTCCTTGAGGATCGGCGGGTAGGCTGGTTAGTAAGGATTATCCAGAGGTCGAAGTGAGGGTGGAGGGAAACCCGGTGCGGAATAGCCATTAATCTTTCCGACCTCTGTCAGGAGGGTCTCTAGGGGCTCTTATAGCTGCAGAGCCGTACAAAGAATTCTGATGCACTATCACCTCGGTCAGTGTTGAGTTGACAATGAGGCGATGATGAGAGGAGCACACCGCTGCCATCTTTGTTGCCTAATTAACTCACAGGAATGAAATTTCATCCCTTTTTTCCTAGTGTGTTAAGAGACCATTATTTAGCCAATAAATACTGCGAACAGTTTCTGTAACGTATTGAATGAAACTTCTGAACTCAACTTTTTCGAATACGCATGTGCTGTATTTCTAACCGACTATGAGGAAGTTTATATATTAACATATTACCCAACGCCACCGGAACCATTGTTAAATACGCCATCCAATGGACGGAGCACTGTACTTAAAGTGCCACGGGGCACGCAAGAAGGGATTGGTATTATATTAAAGACGATATCCGATGCTAGAATTCGAACCCAGTACCCTAGCTCCCACGCAAACATTTCTGTCAGAGTAGAAAGAGGGATGGGAACAGGAGGGAAGACATAGCTAGAGGAGGATGAGATGGGGTTGAAGCAGAAAGGAGTCGCCATTTGGGAGGAGGAGATGGACGGAGAGGGTGAAAGGGAAGGAAGCCATAGTGGAAGGAAGAAAAGAAGATAGGGATATCTCTTTGCAACCCCCACTTTCTCTCGATACTCTCGGTGAGTGTTTGAGAATGGGGAAGGGGTGGGAAGACGGTTGCCAAGGAGGAGGACTAGATGCGGAGAACCCAGAGAGAGACAGAGAGAGAGAGAGAGAGTGGGCTCTTTGGAATGATAATGGATGGGAGGAAAGGGTTGCTAGGGTGGCAAGGGCAGTGACCAATGGGATGCCCGGGTGGTTAAGGGTCGAGGTGTATGGGCGGGTTCGGGGTGGAGCGAAGGGAGTGAGGGGATGAGTTGACTCCCAAGCATGCGGTCCGAGGGAGAGCAGCGCGATAAGGTTGGTGGGAGGAGGGAGGAGAATGGAGGATGGCTGTTGAGGAGAGAAATAGATGTCTGGTTGCCACGGGTAGTGCTGGTGTTCAAGGGGTGATGAGGGAGAAGGGGAAGGTGAATAGGGCACCACTGAACTGTTTTCGGATGAGGTTCTGGGCAAGATGGTCACAAACTGTGACACGGTGGCCGGGTGTAGCGTTAAGAATTAGAGGAAAGATAAGGATAGGTGGGAATTCTCACAGGTTTTGCATTATGAAGAACATAATTACGGTTGGCATGACCTGACGGGACGGAAACGGACGGTGACGCTCTAGAAGCTTGGTTATTGTGATGTAGTGGAACTTATCGCGATGGCCGGGCATTGACATAAACAACGGACAATGAGCGTATCTTGTCCTAGTCTAACTTTTACGCTTCTCTCACACTTCATCAACGGCAGTCAATCAGAGGAGGGCTTTCAATATTTTCAAAATATAATTTTCAGATTTTCCATCGTATCTTTTAATTTGCTCGGGAGAAATATGAAAATAGACAACAGCTTTGCAACCATTTAGACCAACTTTTGGTAAAACAGTGAACTAATTGGTGACTATTTTAGTGCTGATATTCCCGTCAATCGTATTACACTCTTCCGTTATTGGAAGTTGATGACATACGTGATACCGCCGTCTTTTTTCTTCATATATTGAAAGTTGACCGTAATCCCAACCTTATGTATAGCTGCTTTAGTAATAATGTTGCGTTAACAGGTAAATGAAAGATCTTTGATTTTCCCGGCGTATCTGGTGAAGAAAGGTCTCTCGTATGTTCCACCGGATTAGAGGCTCCAAGTATGAATAAATCCCCGAGGATTAAGAGTAAGTTATTCTTCAAAATGTCGGGAGACACCCAATGAAACACACAAGACGAATTTGTAAACGAATGAATATTTTTCATGCTAGTTTTAATTTTTTTCATTGGTTTGAAATCAATTGAAATCAGCATGAAGAGCATAATATTAACTACATTATCGATATAGACATAGCATTAACGATAAAAATTGAATTTGATATTGATTGATTTGGTTCATTGTTTTCTCTAAATGTTGAATTATTTTCCGGTTTTCATAACTCCCTCTTTTTTCCGACCATCTTATCTCTTAAGTAACTTACAATAGATGCCCGGTGGCCTCGGGTTGCGAAGTGGTAGCCTAGGGTGGAGGAGTTAAAAGTGTACATTAGGTACAATACCGCCAGACTGATTTCTGTGGTGAAGGTGCCGGGAAAGATCGTGACGGGGATTGTCACGGAAAGGCCCGGGCGGGGAATGAGGAATTGGGGGACAGATAAGGATTGGCGGGACTTCGAAGGGTGGGGACCCCAAGGGGGCGAGGTTCTCGGAGCGGCAGCTGCGAGTTAAATTCTTCGCGAGGGGCTTGTTCGAGCGGGGCTGGGGAATAGGTGAACGTCCCGGGTCGCATAATGCCGTTTCTTCTTCATGTAGGAAACTTTGCCGAGGATGTGCCAGGAATCCACTAAAACTGACAGCGCTTTCTCGAGGGTGCATAAAGAGGTTTAAGGGCGGAGACACCAAGGGAATGTTTTTCCGCCGCCGCAGCTGTGACCAAGGCTTTATTATGGTGGACGTATTTTCCGGAGGAGTGTGGATTTATAGTGCCTCCCGAAAGTTGTTTCTTCTCGCATCAGCGGAGGGATGAGTGCGCATTTATATAAAAAGAATGATTAGCTTATTTAGTCTAAAAGATCCCTGAGTCAAAGATTTTCACTCGTACCATAAAAGTATTTTATGATGGAAATATAGCCCGATTTTATTCCCACAATCTTGGCGCAGCTTTTTTGGGTCTTAGCGGGTAGTTTGTAGTATGAAGAGGAGCTACAAGTCTCCAGGATGCTCTAAGAACAAAAAACAGTAGACATATTTGCAGCACTCTAAATGATCCCTTTTCTACTATCTGTCACATTGTGGTCAAGGGTATATCTAAAAGAAATCATGTTTTCATGCTTTAGTTGTAAGTTCACCTTATGATGGATATCCTTCGCATCATATTTCCTCTTATCAGGCTCCCTCCTTGTGGGTCCTTGTATTTAGTTCGTCAGTCTAAATCATCGTCGCAAAGCTTGCACACTTGAATGAATTGTTGCGATACCCTTAACAATGTTACCAAATAAAGAATTTTCTGCAAATTATAAATTGTTTTCTATCTGCTTTTGTAATTATTAATTGTTAATCCATCATTTTGACTTTTCCTCGGCCACACATATTTTTGAAAATGACAATTTTAGTAATTGATTGTATCCATTGAGAAATTTCATTCTTAAACATTTTAAACATTTCTACATTCAATATGTTAGTTTTAACACCAAAATTTTTATCTTACATAATGGTGAGGAGTAAATTACGAGAGATGAGTGCTAAGTAACATTTGTACTGTTTTATGGCGCAATTAGAAATTACGATAAACAATAAAAATTAGAAGATAATTTTTTAGCTTATTTCCCCGATATATATGCCCTTCCTATTTCACTAACATATTCTATCCCTGCAAGCATGCTTCGGTATGAAAGACAAGATTACTTTGAAACTGGTAATTTATTTTTCTCCATAAGGGCATATTACGGAAAACGTTATGATGAAATAAGCATAAAATAAATTCTACTTGGATAAAAAAGCAATTCCTGCCGTAAACTTCAGCAAAAAGACTATAAAATATTAACCTCTATCTAACAATGGAGACGATAACCTGAATTTCCTCCTTGAGTTAAATAAAGTTTTGAAAAATATGCAAAGAAGATAAGAACAAAAAAATGCTTGAGTGATAGCAGAAGATGCGCTTTAACAAGAAGATATAGAATATGAGAGAGAAACGGTAAATGAAATTAGCTCGCAAAGAATGCGGAATTAATAGCCATGCTATATGTGTTAACGTGTTCATTTCATAATGATAATAATAATATTCCATCTTTACTCGGGCGAGATTGAGACCAAAACAGTCCCTTATTCCATCTAACTCTTTTCAGATACATACAAAAAATAAGGGTATAGAAAGATGCATACATTTGTGCGAAAAACGAATTGAAAAGGTTGGTGATATCCTAAAGGAATAAAACCACTCTAGGAAAATACTCAAACACGAAGGGGAGCATGAGAAACTTGCGAAAACCTAAGTGCTAGAGTATGTTGTGACATATCTATCTAGAGTATGTAGTGAGATATCTATCTCGAAATCTGGGTAAGATTGAGACCAAAGGAGTCCCTTATTCTATCTAATCCTTGTCAGATACATACAAAAAATTATAATATAGAAGTACTCATTAATTTACACGAAAAACAAAGGGAATAGAAAGGTGGTATCCTTAAGGAATAAACTTACTACAGGAAAACACCAAGATACGAAGAGGAGTGTGAAAAACTAGTGAAAACCTAATAACAGATAGAAATGAGGATACTCTAACATGTACACTTCATGAAATTTGAATGAAAAAATAAAATGATGGCATGCTCATAAATTTAAAATAACAAATGATACTTCAATAAATAAATATTAACATAATTAAAGAATATAAAGCATACATAAGAAATCAATCATTAAACATATAGAGAGTAAAAAATGTATATTAAGGAAAAAGAGCTCTCTGAAGTAACAAAGAGTTTATGCAATAATAAAATTATATGAAATTAGATAAAGAGGTCATATAAAAATGAATGAAGTTAAGTAAAAAGATATTATGAATAGAAAAGAAAAATTCTCGTCACTAAGACAATAATAGGGACAAAAATAAATAAAACTCCCTTTGGAATGGAAGTAATCTTATGAGTAATATCAAAGAGAGCTATATTTCGTTTTTGCATATTTGGTATTTATATTTTTCTGGTAACATGTAAGACTTTTCAGTTTCAGCGCAATTTATATCACAGTCATAAATGGTGATTTTTTTCAAGTATTACGTAATTTGCTTAAAAAAAGGATTTAGAAATTGATCCGTTCACCTGTCACGACAGACTCACAAGGTATTGAAAATTGAATAACTTGAAGGATATTTTGGGTTATCTTATCTTGATGAAGCCCTTGCAGCAGTTCTTGCAGCAAAAGGTACATTATATTTATGATCGAAATCGATTTTATTAGCGGTCATCATCCATCAATAGGAAATCCTCCTTTACTCACGGAATAGTAGTAGTAGAGGCATAGTTAACATCGTCGAATAGGAAAGTTCTGAAGCTCAGGAGAACCAAAGCGACATGAAGGCGACACTGGAAAACCAGCAAGACAGGAAGGTAGTGTGGTAGGTGACTGGGAGGCAGTTTTGTCGAAATGAAAGAAGGAGAAGCGTAAGGAAGGACTCTTGCGGAGATAGGAAATGGAGCTTGAATCGAGAGCCGTGTTCCTGGAGGGGCGTCTGTGAGCGGTCGGTGTACCGGAAGAATGGAGGAGAAGGAAAGAAAGGCAACATCACTGTGAGGAGGTACTCCGAGGAGAGGATTCGGAGAGGATTCAGAGAGGAGGGATAGAAGAGAAGGGAAAGTGAGATTGACGGGAATAAAAAAGAGAAAAAAGTGTACCTACGCGCTGGCACTCACAAATATATATACAACAGGAGGAGAAAGTGTAAGGATGTGTTCCGTGGAGGAGTCTTGGTGTTTCTGCCAGTCGAAAACGAAAGTCTTGACACAAGATGAAGGGGTCGCGAGTGGGACTTTGGCGGGGGTGGGGATTTAGAGGAAAAGAGAGCACCTTGCCATGGGGTTGTGGGTGCTGCATTGATGGATGACACAAAAATGGCGGTCAACGGAAAGGGCGACGCTCCTTTTTTTGCGGGCTTAGTTGTTGGGCGATGGGGTTGGACGGATTTTGGATCTTCGGGGATCGTTTTTGGACGAAATGGTCTGAGTGCGAGTTTTTCCTTGATTGACAAAGGAGTTTTCACCTAGCGGGTTGCTCTTTCCGGGAAATTTTATGTAGGAGAAAGCAATTTTTAGAATATTTTTTGAAAATTTTATTTTTTTGCGATCAGTGTCTAACGTTAAACTATGTTTAATTAATAATTCTAACGTTTAATTAATTAATTTAACATGTTTACATTCCTGATTTTTATTCCAATCTAATTTTTGATATGTTTTTCTGCTATTTAAATTCATGCTGAATTTTGATAAATGCGTTGTAAATGCAGTTCTAAAACAAGAATCAGATGGTATATGATTTATAGGTCAACATAATTATTCAAGTGTGGAATATTTCTCTCTCGTGAATAAAATTAAGATCAATATTTGGTTTATCCCATAATTATATTTGTAACTTTCCGATTAAGCCTAAGTAAATTCAGTCTAAGTAAATTCACAAGTTTCAATTACATAATAATATCCGTTTCCCAGTTGCCCGATAGTCTTATCTTCTCTCCGTAAAACGTGCTAAACAACTCCAAATTCCTGAGAATTCGGGACTTCTAGTTAATGCGGCAGTTCTTACAGAGGAATACGTAAGATCGGAGGAAATGAGAAAGAGTAATCGGGATGAAAGTTGAAAATACAAAACACAGAACCGGGTACACGAACTATGAAGCTCTTTCTAAGTTTTCCATGGTAAAGAAAAGAGTGAAATGTATAGAGTATTAGAGTATGTGGAAATGGGAAAAGAGGTCTCTCAAAATAAGCTGTTTTATGAGACTTGACAGGGCATAGCCAGATGACGGCTCAGGAAAAACGCTGAGGCCAACAGGTGGATAAAGTTCACGAATAAACCAAGAAAAACTTTCTTGAAAGAATATGTGACGTCCTATAACGGAATGAAAGAGAATGTTTTCTTATGTTTGGTGCGCATCAAATATTTACTTGTTCACTCGGGGAAGTTTTTAGACTGGTCCTTTCACCCACGCACGCACCAGCTAGCTCCTAGAAAAATGTGGTAAAATTACTCCTACAAAAACTGTAATTGAGCCTTTTTTTCGTGCATTTTTCTCTCTCCTTGAAGTAGGAAGAGTAATTTTGCCTGAAAAACAAGTGTTTTTCTTCTGCTTGTTTCCTGTTGAGTCGAAGTCTTCCGAGAGACCAAGAATCTTGAGCTACGAAAAATTGGTGAGAGAGCGGAGACAGTTAGAAAATTGGCAATGGCTTGCTTAAAGTTGTTTGAATACGGATCACCCGAATCACTGAGTATTACTCCGGAAAAAATGGAAACATTAAATATGACAAGAACATTTAACAAAACATTCGTTACGAGTATCGCGCTTAGGAAAACTTGTTGAACATTGAAAAAAATTGACGAAAATTGATGCAGTTGGGGAGATCGTCAATGAAATTATTAGGGCGTAATATAATATTGAAATGTTATTTGGCATTGAGTGCTTCCTTCTGGATTATTAACAATGATTGAAGTTTGAATACCAACACCATACAGAAAATAAGAACCAGATGGGTTGGGCACACCCTGAGATACAATGAGTTTGTGAAGAACATAATTGAAGGTAAATAGAGTAAATGTCCCAGAAGGAATACCCAGGAACAAGTGGACCAAATAAAGAGGAAAGTACACTGAAAAAGCTACCAGGAAGTAGGAGAACTAACATAAGATAGGGAAGGGTGGACGGATGCAGTCAACCAATCTTAGGATTGAACGACCAATGATGATTTATAAATATTTTCAAATAGTATGACAGATCTTTTACTGATAATTGCTACTTAATAACATCAAAATTTGTAAGCGCAGTTAATGAATAATTGGTACTGGAAAAAATTCACAGAAAAACCATATATTTAAAATCCCGGTCTTGTATAACTAAATTTTCTGATTCCTAGGAAGTCTGCCAATAGGCGGTGACCTCTTTAACTTAATTCTAATTGCCTGAGAGTTGATATGGTAGTGAAAGAATTTTATGCAATTGATCTTTCAGAGGTCGCACCGTAGCTGTATCGGAGAGCAGCCGTAATACAACTATGTCGTCTAATGTCGCTCGGTGGTAACTTCACTCCCTCGGCTCACCTAGACCTCTTCAAAAGTCGTCCCCGCAGTCTTGTTCAAAAAAGCGAGACCTCTGACCCTAGGGAATGGATTTGAGAGAGCGCCATAGTAGATAGTCGAGCACTGAGGCATTAACCGCCAATATCGCTCCGTTTCCCAGCCTCTACATTCGATGAAGACTCGACAGTGGGTATCTCCAGATGAGGCAGGGATGTCGGTAGGATTCCACCCCCCGGTGGCGAAAATCTTGATTTCCACTGTCGACGTAAATTTAATCATCCTTATTTCGCTCTTTTCTTCTTCCATTGCCTCTCATCCATTTCCTCTAATGTCAACCCTTTGTACGTCACCGACCCGGATTTGAAACGAGAGATGATGATGGTATGGTAGATTAGCGTTTTCATTAGGAAAGAGAATGAAGTTTTCTTTTTCTGCTTATTTTCCGTGACCAAAATTTTGGAGTAACCCTGAGTATGGCCCAGTGTGGACTCCACACCCTATAAATAACTTTCAATCTAGAGCCACTTACTCATTTACAATATTCATAATATATTTTTTGTATTTATTTATTGTATTATTCTCATTCTAAGGAGTTAAAGTCATATTCATACATTTAAGTTTAACCTAGGCTTTGGTGGTTTACTTAGGCGCAGTGAATGTAAGGATTCAAGTGGGAATTAACTTTATATGTGGCGTTTCCTACGACTCAAAAATCGCGGTAAAACCTGCATGCCATGAATTATAGTTTTGCTGGACTTAAGTTTCCCAAAGTAAAAAAGCCTACAAGTAATAAAACGACGCCATACATAACGTTGTGACATAGTCTTGGCCCCGTAGAAAGCCAACTATATAATTTTTACCCGTCTGGAAGGTCATTTTCATTACACATGAAAACTCTAGGTTTTATTTATTACTTCTTCACTAATAACTCAAAATGTTAAAGAAAGTTTCATGGTACTCTAAGTTATGCGAAAATTTATGAATTCAAATCTGGATCAAAATAAAATTTTGGAATAGCATTAATGTTTGAGTGAATACATGAAAAATTACACGATAAACGTCGCAGCTCAGAACATTTATCTGAGCCAATCCGAGTCTACATGATATCTTCCAGCTTTTTCGGGCCATGATTCCTGCATCATCTATTAGCATTTCTACTGCTACATAAGCAGCAGGACTAGCCGTAGTGTCATCTATAATTTGTTTCCTCTTTCCGTATTGAATCGTCTAATTTCCCGAGTTGATAATTGTTCACTCAAGTAGCATATTTTAATGGAAAAAATGGCATGCGTGATTTTTCTCGGTACCCAGAGGAAGATTTCCCTCATCACCAAGTTTCTTTGCATGAGACGCTTGGGAGATAATTTGTTCAAAAGCAGCAAGTATGGTAGTTAAAATTAGTTCGCGCAGTACGTCACTTCAGGCTTTCCTAAGCTCATTTAAGATGCTTCTATTCACATGAAGAAATGCATTCCCTAAAAGGACCTTAATAGTTCCACTTTAGAATCCAATCGATGGGGGTGCTAATTCATCCCAGATGCATCTATTCAGGAGTGACGGCGGGCGAGCGACGACGACGAGCATGTCGGGGACGAGTCGGAATCGAGGCGGTGGAGACGTGAAAACGCCGTCAGTTTATTTCCCCGGGAAGCTTCTTCTTCTGTCCAAGCTCTATCTATCGCTCGCTCATTCCGCGGCATTTGGAAATTTTCATCGCATCGGCTGAATTTCTTCTCCCTTCCCTCCCCCACCACCCCTTCATTGAGTTTCAGGGGTTAAAAAGGACGGATGGGTGGGCAAAAATGGTGTGGCGGCGATGGTGTTTTTTTTTTCAAAAAAACAGTTTTTTTCGAGGCCCCCTCGGCATAGCAAAAGTTTTCCCGAATGGCTGAGGCGGCAGATGAGGAGAGGCGTGGGAAGAGGGAGCGATTGGTGGGAAGAGGCGAGGAGAAGGCCGTGCGATGGAGTGGAACGGATGCGTGTGGGGTCGTGATTCGTCTACTGCGTTTCGAGCCGTTTTAATGGTTTCTTTTACTCCTCTTTCGATAAGGCCGTTTGTGAGTGGTCACAAGAGTTCGATTAGAGAGAAAAAAGAAGAGATGGTTTCGTTTGTACAAGAATCGGGAGGAAATTTTCAAGGATAATGAAGGGAACCTGGTAAATTTATATTTTTTTAACCCCTGAAAAGACCTCTTTGGCTCGTATTGAAATGGTTTTCAACAAAGGATTATTTGCGTGATTTTGACGAGAAAAGCATTTACCTAAGCCTCGTTTTATTTTAAGAATATCGCATTTTCAGATATGAAAGAAGGGCTCAATGAAACAGGCTGAAAGTAATGAAATATATATTATAGCAAATTTATCAACGAATTTGATCGGCAGTAGAGCATTATTAAGCATTCTTGTTGGTAATTAAAATATGGCTGATTATTTCTGTATTTAAAGTTGATAATATTATTATAAGCCCCTGATGCACTTAGATTATAACTTTAGTTTTACCTGAATGTAGAAGATATCTTTATTACCTGACTATTTAAGATTGTAGAAACTTGTACTAAGAAAAAAGTATTTTTTGTATTTCGATTACGAACGTCTAGGGCTTCTAATATGAGAATACTGCAACATTGCAGTTTATTTTAGCAGCAAAATTTACTAAAAGTCATACCTTGTTCCTGGAGAGGTGAATTGCTGACTCATGTGAAAGTATACATATTTATGTTACAGGAATGACAAAGTATGTATTCAAATATAGCTAGCTTCTTTTACAAGAGTCTTAACTAGGTTATGTCCTTTTACATTATGATTGTAAATGAAGGAATACTTCATTTTCAATTTCGTATCTTCCATTTCAATTTTAATTAGGAACAAGTGCTTTCCTTGTAGTGATTGAATGGTTTGAGGTGAAGCATTTGAGCTGCAAATAAAAAGACTCTGGGAAGTCAAGGCTTTAGATAGGTATAAGCAGTGTAATAACGTTAGACCAAAATCTACTCTAAATGCTAATCTATTTTTAGTGAATTAAAGCGAGACAAAATCATAACTCTGGACGATTTTTGATAAATGTTTGAAAGGTTTGACTTTTATTTTTTAATCATTAAAATAGGAAGTACATTGAGTTTCTGGATTTGTAGAAATAATTTCTTTTCAAGACAACATTTCAACCTGTGTCTTGCAGTATAAAATGACCAATATTATGTATTATTGGCAGAGTTGTTGTAAAAAACCCGACTCAAAAAAACCAGTAAAACCCAGAAAAAGCTGGATTTTATTGGGATTTTTAAACATTGTTTTTTGACAATTAAATCATCAGTTAATTGAATTGATTTGGATTAGTTTATTTTGCAATGGTTTAAGGAAAGGCATATATAAGTTCCAACTGATTTCAGCTTATAGTATCTGCAGTAGTCATACTTTCACTGTTACCTCAAAGCTTGCCCCGCAATTGTTGCAATGGCTCTTCACATTTTGCTTTTACTCATCTCATTTCATGTTAATGTGGCTGCTAGGATAAATACTAAAATAGACCCTATGTGCATACATTTCCTCCAATATTAGATATCGGCATGGCCATAAATTTCAATAATGCGTTGCAATTTACCATGCCTTATGCAGGTATAGTTCAAGTATAGAAAGTCACTTTTCAACACATATGAATTGGTTTCTCCTCTCTCCCCCATCTCTCTATTTCCAACTCTGCAGAAGAAGTAGGTGTAAAGAATCAGGTCTCATTCCACATGCATTTGAAAGTAACGCATATGGAATATCATTACCTAATCCTATCCAAGACCGTTTTACCCTGCATTACCTAAGTTTTTGAACAGGATTAATGAGAACATTTTTTTTCTTGAAAATAAATAAATTTACCTACATTGTTGGCATGACCACTTATTCCATGATACCAGGGAGATCAAAGACATCAAGATAAATAAGATAAGAACTCAAAATCCTATACAAGTTGATTCAATTATTTTTTTGAGTGGCGTGTATTGAACAGAAGTATGCAAGTGAAATTCTGATCAACTATTACCAATTTAAAGATAAAATAAATTTCAAGCAGTAAAAATCCAAATATAAAACAGAGTAGACCAGATTTAAAAATAAGATAGCAATTCATTTATGGTCATTTTGGGAAAAGTGCTCGGGAAAATATTAATCGAAAGAGTTAGGAATTTTTAAATTGATTTGAATTAGTTATTTTTTGCTGAGAAAAATTTGATTTTCTATTGGTTTTAGCACATTTTATTGCTATAAAGTTTTCAATCATAGAAACAAAAATTGAACAAAGTTTTAAGAATGTATGGAAATAATATTATTATACTCATCACTAAAAAATGTTTATTCTTCATTTTTTCTAGTAATTACATAAAGAAATTACATATTTGAGAATTCGCAAAAAGATAAGTAAATTATTTTAGTGTTGCCAAAGTAAGCTACTCATTGTAGTTTCAATGATGATATTTGTATATGTTAACAAGTTTCTCAGCTTTATCCTTCCCTAACTAATTCCTAAGTTTTGACCAAACAAAGCTAGCAAAGACCAAAGCTAGAGAATATCCTTTCTATAGATGCGCCGCTGTCTGGGCAACTGCTGATGTTCATTATGAATTAAATGAATCCCTGAATCCCTGCTAAATTCCCTCTTTTTGCAATTTTCATTTTCATTATCTTCCACCATTTGCCTGGAGTAAATTGCTTTAGGACATCGTCCAAATACATGAATGAAAGAAAATACTCTGGATCTGCTACTATAAAAGCCATTACAGTAGTAATCCAGTCTGGGTAGTTTTCTTGAAGCCAACTGTCAACTTCCTCTTCCTGCTCGGTTTATCATTTCGTAATTGCTTTTGTTTATATATAAGGCTAAATTCTCCAATGGATGGGAACAAAAGCATTTCATATTGGCAATTCAGGATTGTTTTAACTGTGATCATCATAAAAATATTGTCATGTCCCTAAGGAGCACTGGTATAACGTAGCTCATTAAAGGATCGCAACACCGAGGGGAGGTGGCTTCTCAGGGATCAATAAAACATGGAGACATCTTAAAGAATGATGTTTATTGCAGTTAAGGCTACGAATCGTTCTTACATCGTGGAAAGTTGACATTTGCTACAACGGCGGGCAGTCGCTCAAGGATTGGCCGTGGAGGGATGTCTCCGAAGTCCGGGTTGAGGAGTGGCGATGACTTCCTGTCGGAGCTCGATCGGGCATGGGTTCCCCGTCGGTACGATTATGGATATATTTGGTCCAAAATCTGGGGTTTATATATGATTCTAACCGGATAGAGCTTCCCCTCCTCCTCAGGAGAGTTTCGAAATGTTCCTCCCGAATTGCGTCTTAGGTGAAAAACAAGTGGGTCCCGGGCGAATAAAATGAGTGAAAAATAAGAATATTTGTGCGTGCGTCTTTTGGAGGTCGAAAAGAACGCACAAGCGTTAGAATGGATCATCCTCTAAGTGGATGTGGCTTAGAAAGCCGTGCAATAACAAAGAATGACGCGATCGCCGGGCGGAGAGGCCAGCCTTGGCTTTGTGTCCGACCGGCCCCCCGTGGTGAGGCGATGAGATTGGATTTTTAGGCTCGGGACCACCATTGTGTTGACGGTGACCAGCCTTGTCGATCGTCCTTGAACGTTCAGAAGCGCGAAAGCGAGAGTCAAAAAGAAAATGAAATCGGGCGAACTCTGTGGAAGGCGAAAGTCGGGACACGACAATATCTTATGATTACATTGTCATTTTGGGAGAATTTGGGGCTTTTGTTCATCCACTTGTTCGGGCTTTCCGTTTTTCAAGGTACTCGGTCATTATGAAAGATGAGAAAGTTATTTTACCACGGGTTTCTTTTGCAGTTCAATAATGGGAAAAGAGTTAACTTGGCAAATATTTATTAATTGTTTACTGCGACCCTCCTTCAGCCGTGCGCTGTTTTACTCAGGCTCTCACTAAAGGCCGCCTTATATGGTACATTTCTTTGTACAAGCGATTGTATCAAGGATTGTACACGAATATGAATGGAATATGAGCATGTTCCATTTTCCTTTCAGTCATTTAGACGATCACACAATTTGCCGATTTTCTCGGTAAAACTCACCTCATGAAAGAGTTCATACATTCGTTTGTACATGAACATGTACCGTCTAAAGCGGCCTTAAAATTTCATGCGCTGTAAGCCAATAAAATGCTCGCGTGAGAGCTTCAGAGTTTCCCATATTTAGAGGATACTCACATGTTGGTAATGCTTGGTGAGAAAAAGGACGGGGCCACATGGAGATGGATATACTATGCTATGCACTCCAGGGTTTATCGACGCTGCGATCAGGAAGCAAATTCACGCGTAGCCGACAAATTAATGATTGGTAATTTTCTTGTGTCTGGAAAAAAGTCTTATTGTTGCATCGGCTACTTTTAGATTTCCGTAATCTAGCAGTATTCATACAATTTCTTTTTTGCACTCATTGAGAGTGTATCAAGCTGGGAAAGAGGGTAATCAGTCATAATAATTAAACTTGACACTTTTATAAATATTCCATATACATCTAACTGCACTGAATATTCAACTTTAAATAATAGTGGACATTCAACGGAGTCCTGAAATAATTTCAATTTAAATTTGCCTGAAAATATTTATGTGACATTTCTCTTTTATTGCTCGGTAGTTTTTCGAAAAATAAACATTATTTGGAAACTGAAGGGCTGTTGTAACCTACTTAACACCTTATTTTAATACATACGCCTTAGAAGATAGTCCTGTGTAATGCAAGTAATATAACTCCTTTAATTACTATAAAAACATCCCTAAATTATTATTTGTAATACATAATACAACGAAATATGATATTACATCATAATTTTTTCGTTCTGAGTATTTTCCGAATTTGTTTTACTACTTGTAGTTTGTAAGAAGTCTTTTGTTTGGTCTAGTGGCCGAGAAACAAATGAAAAATCAGTCTGTAACTTGCCGAAGTTTTGATTTATGAAGACTAGCGCTGATGGAACCTCTAACGTGAAACTTTTGTATTTTTCACCTACTCTTCGCGATAGTTTGGATTTGAAAGCGAAAGGAAGAAAGTTATGGGCAGTGGAGTAATATATTTATGGCCGATATCTCCTTTCAGATGTGGCGAGGGTATTCAGAGTTATTTAAAACTTCACTTCAGTTAGACTGACATAAAAACGAATAAGCCAACATGGAAAGTTGGCCCCACTACTACCCCTGTCCACATAAATCGCGGTATTGCTGGAATACTTCTAATTTATTAAGTGTACAGTATTTTACAGTAGTTCATTATAATGTGTGTTATAATAAGACTTTTTTTTCATGATTTTCTGGATTTCTTTGTAGTGAGGTTGAGTTTATTAAGCGATCTTTATGAGTTTATTCTTTATATCCAACTTAATTTTATATCGATAAAAGGATGTGAATTTTAGCTACTAAAAGGGCACTTTTCTGTTCAGGTTGATCATAGAATCGGATATTTTTTCTGCAGTTCGCCTTGTTCTGTATGGAAATCGAAATTTTAAATAATATTTACCACGACTATCGGTTCACCCCATCTCTAGAACATCCGTTTTACGTGTGAACTGGAGTCATAAGTTTGAAGCTTCTGACCAAATCATTTTTATGTTTAATTCATTTTATGATTGAAATATACATGCATGCTTGTTTGCAGATTACAAAATTAAAAAGCGCATATGATCAAACCTGCTGGAAGAAAATAAAGTGATTTCTACCATGAAAATAAGGAAATATTTCTGCACGCCATTATCATTTCTCACTTCGAGTTCATGTGATTGCCTCTTTGGTGAAAAGAAAGTCTGCAATATTTATTTCCCTTTTGGTTGCATTCTAAGGTCCCATGTGTTCCGTGAGCACCCATTTACTTTAACGACATTCTTGAACACCATGCATCACGGGCTATTTGTGCCATGCGTTCTCCATCTTTTTCCACTCTCACGGAAAATTCGGCAGCGGCCTCGGATAATACACTGCCTTCCAGTTTTTTCTGAGCCGGCGAAAATGCGAAAGCGTCAGCAAAAGGTGAAGCTCCATGAAAATGAATGGCGTCAAATCGGGCAGATTTACTGGGACGAAAATCTTTAGCGAAGTCTTTTACCTTACTTCCTCCGCCTAAAATGTTCCAAAGTTTCACCAGTTTCTCGTCTCCCTCTATACTTTTCTTTCTGCACGCCTACTTCCAGCAAAACCCTCCCAGATAAGCAGACATCTAAGTAGGTATGCCATAAGATAGAGGCTGGGCTGGATTGGGGCATAATGTGAGGCTCATGAAGGTCATGATATCGTGGAAGTGCTTTGCTTGGAGTAGGCAAGGCGCTGTGGATACGATCTCGAAAATTATGACGTGTGGATACCTGAGCGGAATGAAGGTAAAGGTGTGAGTAGGGGTAACGCTAAGCGGAGGTGATTCTAGCGGAAGAGGTGCTCGGGTAGTATCAAACTGCGAGTACACTATATCTAAAAATTCATCTGCATGCGGATGGGATTTCTATGGGAAAGAATATTAGAAGAAGAGGTTGAAAAGAGAAGGCAATGGTGGAGGTCTGTGGGGAGAGGATGACGGGAAAATCGGTGTGCAGTCTACGGAACTAAACTCTAACAATACTAAACCAAAACTGGAATTTAACCAAGAGAATATCCGAAAGTGCCCTCTTATTCCTCAATCCTATTTGTAATCAGTCGGTGCCTATGCAAATACTGCTCCATATCAATGCTGAAACTGAAACATATCTCGCATTTCTGTTTCTTTAGTTAGGTTAGTTAGGAGTTGATTAGGAGCCCATTGGAACAATTTCTATCATATAATTTAGGTAACGACGATTTTTGATATGAAGGAAATTGTGTATTATATATAAATTAAATACCATTTTCTCTATATCTGCTATGTATGCATGCTCGGTTTTAAGATTTAAAACTCGACCTGTGAAACAGGCAGCAGTCTCTTATAAAATCCATACAGGGTTTTTTAATATAAATTCTGTGGCACTTCTCAATCTCAATTTCATTGGAAAATGTCGTATGAGCTCATTCTTAAACAAGGTTAGTCATTGAAAATAATATTCAGCTCCTTCCATTGCGAGTCGGTAATTTTTTTCCGTTTCTTGGGCAAAATTTACCACTATAAAAAACCGTGTCACCCTTCTGCTTCAATGAAAAAGGGAAACCGTGAAGATACGAAAGTAAAGAAAACTACTTAATATAGAAATGAGGAGAAAGGCATTCTTGAATATTTCATTACCTTTGCCCAGTGAGTGGGTTGATATTCATAGTTTCGGAAAGGAAGTCTTTTGAAAAGAGCAAAAGAATGCTAGATAAGTTTTTGTATGGATAATTATTCATGAAGCAGGAGTCAGGGAAGACGTAGGCAAGTGAAAGCGAAAGATTTTGGCCGAACTTGAAAGCAAACATATTCCATTCATAAGTTTCCTTGTAGTATAGGCGAAAGAGACGGTGCTGGAAGGCTCTCCTACGGCAAATGTGTTATCGTCAAAGGAAGTTTTGCTGGACATGGCGATGCCGAGAAAAGAGTTGAGCAGAATATTATCGCGAAGTTTGTGTCAAGTTTCTCGATTCATAAACTGGGAAGACTACAATTTATTCATCGCTACTATCAAATGTCGTTTTAATTTTCTGAAGCACCGAGTATTGCAGATTATTGTTAAGAATTTTTTGCCTCTTTTTACTAATTATTATTCGCTCTCATTGGTCATGATGTCACGCATAATAAATATAATTTTAAAGTTGTGTGAATTAGTGAAATAGAGTTTAATTTATTACATTTTAAAAGGTTAGCCAATCAGAAAGAGTCTCCAGGAGCTTGATCGATATTTTCTGATACCGTTTCTTTGAAGTAAATCGAGGCTATATACTGATGATAAAGTTGACTCAGCATTATTCGAGTCGAGTTCCTCTCTTGTAATAGAAATCAATTTTCCTTAGAAAATCTTATGAGATGCTTGGGTTCAAACCCAGGCGCTCAAGAAGGGAAGTCAATCCTCTTGCCACCGCACAAACCTGATCCTCTACGGTCCATTAAGTGCACTTCCATATGCGTGAAACCTGTGCATTACATAACATTGGAATGTTTTTAGCTTATCCACAGTGGATCCACTCTTTTCCGGCTGAGATTCTTCTTACCAGATAAGATATTCACCGCATAAAAAGAGTTTATTTTCACGACTCTAGAGGAGCTAAAACTATGAAATGTGTTACCATAACCAGGCTGGTAGTGAATGATGCTTAACTCATGAAGAGATTAGTCTGGTGGCTTTGGCGTGCTATACGGGTTAAGTTATCTCGAGTATGCTCATTTTTGAGATATCGACTCCTTATTATTTAAACCGTAAAGTCCAGCTTATGCTTTAAGTGTGTTGTGGTACATAAGAAAAATGTAGTATAAATGAGGAAGGAAAAGGGATGAAAGCAAGATAAAGAGATGAATTAGAAATAGGATGGTGCCTCATGGCCCCGGGCGGTGTCAAAAGTTTTGCCTTCTCCTGATACGGCCAAGCAAACAACCTTTGAATAAAGCATCAAGGCAACAGACTCGAGCAAAAAATAGTGCAATAAACGTTCTATTTGTCTTGCATCAAATTTTCGCATTTCCCAAAAGGGAACGAAAACATCTTTTATTTGTAAACATCATTGAGTGTAATAAATGCAGTTTAAAAAAGTGTTATCGAAGACAAGTTTGCACGGAAGAGCCAAAATTTGTTTTCCTAGGGAAACTTGAGATGAAGACATATTAGAACGGATGTATTACCTGTACCTTAGTCAATCTATTCTTAGCAATGGAGGAGGTAAACATTTACATGGTAGGCATATTCTTTTGGAATTTGGATAAAAACATGAGATGAATAGAATTGTGAGAGAAAAATTACCCTGGAAAGCATATGAGGGTCACGGAACAATCCTCTACTGGCTCCTAGACTGAATTTTTGAAAATTTGGTCTCCTCGAGCTTGCAAAAAAATTCTCTTAGGTGGTCTTTAAATGTTATTAAATTATTAATCATGTATCACTAAATGACCCTATAAAAATTATTTCCGTGTCATTGGATCTTTATTTCATGACTAAATGTTTAAAGATATAAGATATATGTCTCGTTTGTTTATTCAACGATTTAAATACACTTATCAGGTCAAGTCAACATAATTTTAATTTGTTGCCCAAATTGTACTTCTGTACGAGTACACAACTGATTATCTGGGAAATTTAAAAGTAACTGCTTTTCATCTAGTTTGAGATAATATATGAGAACATAAGATTGTGCACAAAAATACAGCATTTTTTATTCGATAATGAATGAATTGGTAGTGAGTGTTTGAATGCGGTATTTACGCTGATGAATCTTTCTTATCACTGATGGATGAGTGGCATTTCATATCCAAAACATAATAGATGCCGATAACATGATAAAAAAACGCATTACATCCAATGGACATTATTTGTTTAATTGAAGATTAAATGGTCTTGCGGAACAAATTTATTAGTGGATAAGTCGGTGAGATAAGTTCTTGGATGTATTCTCCAGGAAATCGCTTTTATTGAAGCTCTTCATTAATGACTAATGACTAATGACTAAAAAAGTTGGTCTATCAAAACTCCATGTCAAAAGGGCCTTGCAGGAGCCCATATGAAGGAGCGTCTGCAAGAGACGACCCTTTTCTCTGTTATGCGAATCTTATTGAAGCTGGCCTGATGGTTTTGATGGGGAGGCTTTGATTTTATGTGAGCCATGTGAGGAGTTTTTGGAGTGAGGAGTTTGAGGAAAGGGAATACTTGAACTTGTTTTATATTATATAATAAGACTCCATGAGAGAGTAATTGGGGAATGTTAGTTTTCTATGGTGCAGTAGACACTCATCCAGTTCTTCTCCTGGCTCAGTCATTTTCATTTTCAAAATAAAACTCTTTTCTTTCCAAACAAGATCAAAAGAAACTTAATTTTATATCTATCACATACATATTACGTATCATTCATTTTCAAGCAAAAAATGCGAAATATTTTCGATATTAATTTTTAGTCAACTTTTCCACGCTCGAATTCTAATTTTTCCTCCTCTGCTTTCAGTGACCTAAGGAATTTGGTAGTGTAATTAATTGGCTTTCTAAAATAATGAATTCAAGAATAATTCTGAGGACACGAATGTCATTTCCTTTACGCTTAAAAATTCTACAAAATGCGCAAATGTGTCCTTCCCTTAAATATTTGAAAATGTAATGCTTCGTCACATGCAAGCCACTAAGCTGACTGTAAGGGTCGGTGTTGTTGGTTCCCGAATTTTTCGGAGAAAGCCAGGACGAAGTAATGGCAGGCTTCACTTTGGCTTCCGATAATATATTGCCATTGCTTCATGGCACAAAGTAAGCGGGATGATAAATTGTTCCATGCCAGTGGAATATTAAAAAGGTCAATAGCCTATGCGGACGTGTATCGGCTTACTTCACTCGGCGATAAATATTTAGGGAATGATTTATGGTTGTATTAATACTATCGAAACACTTCTAGGGGACTTGACAAGTACTTTATAGGTAATCAATTCAGGAGGACTTTAATCATTCAATAATCTGGCCACCTTGTTGTAGGGTAAATCTAACTCTCAAAGCTTCGTCATAAAAGTAAGTAATAATATTTTCCCTTAAGTTAGTAATGTTATATTAGTATATTTTTGTAAAGTTTATTTCATCTCAATGGAAAAAACGACGAAAAAATATATCTTGTTAATAAAGTTGAAATAAAACTGTTTTCTAATGATATTTAAAGTGCTAAAGCTGGAAGGCACCAGGATAATGAATACTTGCGGCAAAAGTACTGCCTTTTTAACTGAAATCAAATTATAAATAAATTATGCGCTGGCATTAGGGGATAATTTGATTTTTCACTACCCTTGGCCAAAAGTTAAATTAGTATGTACAATGTCAAATGCTAAAAAAGTTGATTAAATAAACATTTTGAATTTAACATATTGACACATTCCAATGCAATATCTCAAAAGAGGGACCTATAAATAAAGCAAGAAAATGTCAAAGTTACATTAAAATTTGTTTCCTCCAATTGGCTGAATATCAACTTAATTACTGAAAATTAATATTTACTTTAACGTTTGATCTCTTTTTATTATATTCCCAGGGTATGTCATAACTGCGGAAAAAATTACCTTTTACCTCTCACCTTGGTTGAGAACAGAAACGCCGGACGTCGCTAACAATATATTAGCCAATTCATTAATTTTCTAGTATTAAAACCCTCATGGGAGCGGATTAATGTAACTCATTACCGCAACGGGAGTGATGTATTCATTAACGAGGACTAGGCATTATGGTGCTTGCTTTCAGCAGTACTCACACCAAATAAAAAAATTGGTCCTCCAACTCATCCTGATGGTGTTTGTGTGACCCGGGAGAGCAGGATTCTGGGGGAGGGAGGGAGCCATTATAAGTTGATCGAATGCAAAGACGTCGGAGTACATTTTTCTTTCCCCAGCAGCTCTGCGCTCATCCCAGGGAATCCGGAATTTCATTATGGTGGGGCCTCCAAGGCGAAACTTTCGGGAAAAATCAAAATATTTTTCCGCGAGGGAGTGCGCCTTGGGAACGACAAGGTTTTCATCACCATCAAGGTTATTTACGGTCCCCTTTTCATTGGAAAAGGCTCTTTCTCTCTCTCTAGTCTCACCCTCTTCTCCTCTCCGACTGCTATTCCTCCCTTTGGCGAACGTCCCCTCCTCCCCCACTACCCTTCCCTGCCCCCGGTATCCGTGGAGACGCACAACCCGCAACCATGCAAACCTTTCTCACCCCGACCAGAATGTATCCACCCCTTCGGAATATCTCAACCCCCTTTCGTGCGCCGATATTTCAATCTCAAGAGCAGCATGTGACACTCATTTATCTCTCTTTTTTGAAGATCTCCCAGCAAAGTTAACGGCGCCCTTGCTAAGCTCAGCCACTTTTGCTTAAGCGTGCATAATTTATTTCGGCCGGGTTGCTTTGGTCCCTCGTCCTCCTCTCTCACGATCCCACCCTTCTCTGCGCACAGGACCCTCGCAGCGAGAAATCCACCTGCAAAAGGGGGCGACTCAGAGGGGAAAGGGGTTTATATGGAAAAGAAGGGGTTACTTTTATCCAACCGCGTCCTTTCCCTCTTGCGAGCCCTTGAACGGGTTGGTAAGATGAGGGGGGAGGATGCACGACACCTCCCCATCTCCTATCCCCTCAATCCACCCACAGCGACCAAGTGCTCTCTCGCCTTATTTCTGGTGGCTCCTTTGGAGGGCTCTCCTCTCTCTTTGTCACATTCCACAATGCCGCCGAGGTATGTTCAAATGCCACTCTGTTTCTCTCCTTCTAGTTTATTACAAAAGGCGCTAATCACCGCGAAGAGGTCTTATGACGCAGGAAATAAGGGAGCCGAGTGGTTTACACTTCCCTCTTTTCTAATGTTCCCAATTGCTAGTGGTAAGTTGTGGTAGATTACGATTTGTATATTGCATCGACTGCTCATGGTCTTTCGCAGAGTTCATAGCCTAAATTTAAAAAAAATCAAGCATAGTAAGATATAATGTATCAGAAATTTGGTCACTGAAATAGGTTTTCAAGCATATATCAGCGTCAATATAATCTATCTTCGTTAGATAGGGAAAGTACTCAGTAGGATTTTCTTCTCTGTTAATGAGATCGTTATGACAGTCCCCTTCATGCCTTGATTCAATGCTGATATCTTGAAATAGCAGGATTAATTCCTCCTACGTCAAGATAACCTAATAATTATAATAATCCTAATCCACCGGAAGGGCTCTATCTACGAAATATCCAAGTACATGTCCGTTAAAAAAAATATTTTCACCTTGTCGCTCTTCTAGCCTAGGAAAACAAAATGACTGTCTCATTTCTTTGGTAACATAATTATCGCTAAAAAAATTTCAAACTAAATTCATTTTCCCGTGGCTTCCGCCAAGTAAAAAGAAACGTTTTGAACGTAGGACGGTGGTCATGACTAAAAGGCAACAAGAAATGGAATTCGCACCGTTACCTTAATATTTATGCATATGACATATTTGCAACATGCTTTGAGTCATACGTCCTTTTCGCAGAGATCTTGAGAGCTACATCATTACTAGGTACAGTGTGTAATTTGCTTTATTTCATCGTTTGTAGTAGAGAAATCTCACAATTTATTTTATCAATACTCTCTCACTTTTAGTAGTGTCTTACATGCATCCATCATTAGTGGTTATCAATACAAAGACTAGTTTTCCGCAGATCTCAATTCCACTCTCTGCCAACAGCTTTATTTTTTCATAATTATTTACTTTGATGTGGTCCTTATTATTTGGCTAAGAAGAGTCCTGGATGGTCTTTTAGTGCCGGTAGACCTTACAAGATGGCTCCGATGCTCACTCTCTGAACTCCCGCAAAGCGACTGTTTCATGGTCGAGAAATTGGGTCACGGTGAATAACTTAGTCATTGCTACGTCCCAGGGAGGTGAATAAATGAAAATGAACACATGAAGGAGATTCTGAATACCTCTTAAATGATTCATTTGTGAAAGATAATTAAGAAAGTGGATGTGATGGTCGTAAATAACAGAGATCTAATGAAAATCAGGTTCCCCCGTCGTTATGTTGTTGAAATTACCCTTCTTACCCTTGTTACATGTTACTTGTTCACTATAATCATTTGCTATTTTTCTGTCTTATAAAATACTCGTTTGTTTGATTTTCATTTTTTATTATTAATAGGTATTACAGATTGTACATTTTTGTTTTAACATACTATTTTGATTATTGATATTGAGACTGTTTTTTCATTTTCATTTACCTCGCTAATTTTATAGCTCTCTGCTGACTTGAAAGTTGTTTGTTTGTTTTCATTTTTTTGTAAGGCTTTGTATTTTGTCTTTGTATTCCACTCCTCATGAAGGCATGAAAACTAATTCAATTTCCTAAGGGACTTTGTCCCAGGACAATAAGGAACAACGGGGAGCATGGTATCAGCTGTCGTCAGTTACTATAAATCCCAATTCACCATTAGGCACATAACATACATAGGTTTAAAGCCTTCTCTTGCAGCCGATGAATTACCTGTAACCGTGATAAACAAATGCTGGTAAAATTAAGCCAAACCTCGATAACGGTCTACGAAGTAAATTTATCGTAAAAAAAAGAAGTCTATCGACATGCTCATGCGGCATTGGTACATGAACATCTTTCTCAACTTCTTTGTTGATGGTGAATAGTAACTACTTTTTCACCATATAGGCGTAATTTCCTACCACACTTGGAAACTGAAATATGACAATAAATGCCCTTACCTCCAAATCATCGATATGTTTTTATATTATACCGAATATCATATTATTTTGAACGATTACACTCTTAAAAATATGACTCATATCAGAGTCATAGCTATAGATTTCTTGTGGTATTCGAGAAAGCCTTGGCTATTCAAAAATGAAAAAGTATATCGCATTCTCTATGCTGGAACGCTAGTTATTTGTTTTTTTCCAGACTACTACTTCTTCTATTGGGACGTACTCCAGGTACTGAATTAGTAAATTCCAAATTACAATACATTTTACATCAAAGATTGGTTCTGATCTAGAGTACACTAGGTTCTACCGAAATAGGGTTGCTTCTGACATTGTCAGAGAGGCTGAATCTGCATCTACATACTATCCAGCGTCACTCTCTTTTTCACCTCTCAATTTTTCATCCAAGTACCTTCCTGTTATATGCTTGGTAAATCCTAGTGTACCTAAGTGTATGCAGTATATGCTTCGTATATTAGTTCCCCACGACTATTCCAATATTCAAGGTTAATTTCCATAAATTTACAATGTTCGAGCTAGGCATCTATTGCTGGCAGGATGATGCTGTATATTGGTAATTCGAACGAGTCATTCATAATGAACTAAATTTCTACGGGTTTGTTGTTTAAAGTGAGGTTTTAGATAGAATTTTTACTAATTTTTAAAGAGTCGCACATGCATGATACAAATGAGTAGGTACCGGGTTAGTTAAGTGCAAAACTATACGGTACTTTTGATAAAAGGAGGGAATTAGTCTTATATCCCTGAGCATAATGGTCAAGGAGGAAGGAAGGAACTGACAGCGCTTAGCACTTAATGTTTCCAGTTAATGAAGGGGACTTTGGAACATTCAAGATTCTTCTTGATGTGTTTACCAACTGTTTGGTTTGGAAGTTATGGATTTAGATTGGTAGTGTGAGTGTATACTAGAACTAGAGCGTGTGTTTCTGAGAGCATGCATTTGTGCGTGGGGAAATAAATATTTATCCATTGGCTCACCCTCATGCATAAATATCTAAGTTTACGGAATATAAATTATATTATTTATGGGTATGTTTGCGTAACTTCAGCCCTAAACACAGACATATGATATTTCACTTTTTCCGAGAGGGGCCACGTCTCGAAGCCACTTACCCAAATCCTTCCGCCTTTACTCCCCCCCCCCCTTCCCCTTTAGAAAACTCCCCCTTGAATTTAAAGAAGAGGGCGGACGTCTTATTTCACTTTCAATGAGAACTTGGGGTGCGGGGTGAGGGAAGAAGAACGGCAAACCCTAAAGGGAAAAGACGGGAGCAATAGCACTGAGAGAGGGAGTGGATGGCATGAGGGAACGATGGAAAGGCAGTTGGTGAGTTCTGAGTTGATGCTGCTGAGGGAGGGAGAGAGATACTTCAAGGGTGTCTTCTGTACAAGTACGGGAGGGATCGAAAGATTTTGAATGGGAAGCAAATATGATGAAAGGCGGGCGGTGGAGAAGGAGGAAGTGGAGGGAGGATGTTGGGAGAAATATGGGAGATGTGAGAAAACCTTATAACGGGAGATAGTTCTGGAAAAAGATAAGGTAAAAAGATTAGGGGGGTTAGATAAAGCATAACTTTCAGTACTCCTTGAGTCACATTCAATTCTCACGACTCACAATCGCAGATCTACGCGAAGGATATTATTTGAGCTTCGCGATTTGTCTGCATATCATACAAAAGCGGAAAATTGAGGGAGATATACTGCTGAGCAATTAATTTTCTATTTGTGGCAAAGTAATATCTCCGTTGAAATCAAATGAGACATGAACAACCGGAAAGATACCATTATTTGTATCCTACTGATCTTAATTTCCCTTTGCTATTCTGCCCTTCTAAAGCTAGGTCTCGTCATAGGCACATAGTGGGCTCTCGAGGGTGAACGCTGATAATGCACAAAAACTTTAAAAAATACAAAGAAAATCTGCCATCAGTTTTACATTACTGTCCTGTCTGTTGGAGGACATAATCGGAGCAATCTGAGACTTGGAGGCTACAGATGACGCTATCTTAATAGATACATTTTTATTTAGAGCTGTATCCACAAATATTATATTTATGAGGAAAATAATCAACGAAGTTAATTTTATGCGTGAGTTCAAAGGAGAATGGAGGAGGTTTGGAAGAAAAAATGGAATACAAAGAAGAATTAAACTGGGTATGGTGGGTGAGGAGAGGAACCTGCTGAATTTGATAAAGAGAATTTTTTGAGAATATTGAGAATTTTGAGAATAAATGTTGAAAAATATTGGAAATAGGCAGAGATGAAGGACGAAATCTTGTGAAACGGTAGGATCCCACGGTCATTGCTGATAGATTATTGAAAACCTCTACCTGAATATACCTTAATTGGTAGAAAACCTCAAAAATGGCGGCTTATCTACGTTGGGAACGCGAGAAGAGATTAACTATTGAACGTCAGGGTGGCTGGGTGTATGTTGTAGAAAGAATTAACGTTTCTGATGAGGAAAGAAAATCCTTTTTCGCCATCCATGTAAGATCTCAAGAGGGTTATTCCCCTCTCTAGTGAGCGCTCAGGAAGAAGGGAAGGAGGATGGTGCCTTATTTTAAATCCCTGGCGTCTCTCTCTCTCTCGCCATCTTTCCTCACTCTGGATACTTCTGCCTCAAGGAAAGGTGGGTGGAGGCTTCCTCAAGCCTCTTCTTTCTCCTCCTCCTGTCTCACTCCAATCCCCATGGTCACCCTTCAGGGCAAAACATCCCTTGCAGCTTCCCTCCACTCTACTCTCTTTACTGCACCGATCTTCCAAATATCTTCTCTCTGGTGCGGAGTTTCGAGTCCCGAAAGGCAAAGAGAAAGTAAGGCTCTCTTAGCTGTGGAAACACGTGTAACTTAAATTGAGGAAAATATAAAGGGAAATCTTTGAGTCTTGTAATATATGTGTGCATACATATGTTTATTTTTTCTTGAGTCGTTTCGCCGACGGCACAGACTTTCTCGGATTAGATGCCACGGCAAAAACGATGTCGGTATAGGAGATTTTTTCCTCTTCATCCTTTCTTTCTCCCTGTTCAGCCAACCCTCAGGCTGCTTACTGCTCTATAAAATAGTTTACTTTGCCGGTGAAATTCTTGTCTTTGAACAGAAAAAGCTTACAATGACTTCGAGTGTTTCGTGGTAGGCAATATTTATCTCTAAACTGCAGTGAAAGACATGTTTTTTAATACATTTATCCGTACCTGATTATATATCCTTCCACCCACGAGGTAAATGCTGGAAAAATATTGCGGAGATCACATATATTTGGCTCTATCAGGAGTTGTGAAATAAAGATGCTCATTTTTATTAAAAATCACTATTTACTTATAAGTATAGCTGAACAAACCAATGCTTAGGAGAAATGGGTATTATTCTGAAACAGACTATTTTAATGGTCCTGAAGTATCCAAAAAATCTCCTCGCGGTTCTTGGGAGATTACTCCATTAGAAAATGTAGCCCTTTTTAAGTACCGTACGACCTTTAAAGAATTGCCGCACAATCTATACTTAATAACGAAAAGAGCTAAAGTTTATATCCTGTTTTTATCTTATCATAGATTTATACCTTTACATTTTGCTATTGTTTCCAGAACCGATCTTTACATTATAAAGTTGAGCTGAGTTACTAACGGTTAAAATTTTTAATTTGAAAAGACCATTGGATGACCTTCAGAATCAAGACAATGTTTGAAGAAAAAAATCCTAATTCATGAGTATATGGTTCTCAAACGTTAGTTGACAACATGCTTGTCTATAAAATAAAGTCGTACAGATTTTATAGCAAAATTGCATGACCTAAGTAAGGGTATTTCCTGAACATTTTATTAATTTTTCAATTCCTAAACGTTTAAATAAGCTTATCTCATATTATCTGGTATTAACATATTGTTGTGATTATGGCTTTAGTTTAATTTATTTATCGATTGCTAATTAATTGTTTTAAGGAAAGCTGAAGTGTCATAAAATTACGTTGATGATGGTGAGGATGAGGGTGCCTGAAACAATTTCATCTTTCTTAAAACCAGAACATCATTCACCTCTCTAACCCGTTTGATATGTATCGGGTGATTGAAGTCTCTCACAGCTGGGGTGTTCTGAAATGGGTTCTTCAGAGTCAAATAGCAAGTTAGAGTTTGGATGGAATCTCCTTCAAAGTTTCGGTGCAAGTTCTTTTTACCCCTTGTGATGATTAAGTTACTGGAAATTTCCCTTTCAATGAAAAGGATACCCTAACAATGAAACGGAACCAAGTTCATTAGCTTGAAATACATTTTTTATGGATCCCGACCGGGGTAGCTGTCTTGAGGGAGGGAGAGACGAAAGGGCATTTTTCCAAAGCAAGTGAATGCAAGAGCGCGTGAGTCCTGAGGGTTCCTCATTCAACTGTAATCAGAAATGGAAAACTCGACGTTGGAGATGTGAAAGCGGGGTTAAGGTGAAGTTCATCAACTGTTATATTGCTCTGGAGCGGGGTCGCATTGACTTACGACCTTTGTTTGAACTGATCCAATTGATTTTTTTTGACAAATTTTTACCTCATAACTTGACATTCAGATTTAATTGGGAATCATTTTTATTTTTAGTTCAAAAATCAAAATGGAAATTTATGTACGTAATGAACGGGTATGTTTGATACAAAGGAATTCATGAATATTATTTTTGATTTGAATACATGGATAAATATTTTTATTTTGAAGGACTTTCTGTAGTCATCTTACCATCAGTGAATATAGATTTTCTAATTTTACATGTAAAACACATGTTCTGAACTTATTGCATACTCTGTAATAAAGTGTTTTCATTATAATATATTTGTATAATAACGTAATATCTCATGACAGTGGGTGTATCTGGCAAATAAGAGAAATGTTTTTGTTGGATTTTAAAGTATTGAGTTCGATTATTGTACTTTCTCTCCTCCAATAACGACCAATGTTTCATTGCAAAGGTTATAATTTTATCCCTGAGGAAGAAATAACCAATAAACCTGGACAAAGTCGTCATCTCATAGTTTGTAATGGGTCAAATACGCCATCATATTAGTTTCACCGGTAATTTCTCCTGCACGTCCAAATCATGACAAGGAGCGTTGTACAGGTGTATAGTATTTTCAAGTTCACTTTAGTTTAAGATATTCAGCACCAGGAATGTCTACCTCGTGCCCATTGCATAAATGGGAACAATAAGTGAAGGCGTTGAAGACTTAAGCATTCCATACTCACCCTTTGCGTACAAATCGCTGAACTGTTGCCCCCATACATTAATATTATCATGAATACTAACGCGTGGGGAAAGAAAGCTGTGGCTGTGGATTACGTTGATGCATACTAAGGTATTTCCGAAGCATTCACTCACGCGACTACCATTCACCTAATTCTCTACGGCACAATCTTATAGGAAGGAAAACGTGAGAGGGTTGTTGAGAGTTGAAGACAGAGAGAGACAGAGAGGGGGGGGGGACATTGAGATGCATTGAGCTATCGGAATGATAACTGAGTTAATAGGTACTCTCAGCGTCAGAAAACGATGTACGTTAAGGAACCATGGGAGCATGTGTGACTGGCTGAAAGTGAGACTCAGCCGTCTGAAGGAAGGCTGAGAAAAAGAATAGTGCAAAAAGGAATTTATTTGGAATACGAGTTTTTTTTACAGAAGATAAATATAGAATATATGAGGGGAGAAGGAAGAGGAGAATGTGAAATGGGGGTAATGGTAGAGGGATACACAACTGTGATTACGTTTCAAGCGATACTAATAAGAAAATGACCAATGGGAATCGTATTCGGATGCCTTTTATTACGGTTAGACTATTAAAGCATTTTCCAAATCGCAATGTTTCTAATATTTTAGTATCTAATATTTCAGAGACCTAACAGGATATCGGGAAAGAAAGGCAGTCCTATAATGAGGGAACGTAGGAATGAAGAGTTATAGCAACCTGGAGAATGTAGAAACAACCTAAATTTGGCAACAAAAATGAAGAGGTAAATGAATAGCAATAAACCGGCTCCGAAATTTGATGCTAATGGCGCTTGTGACTATGATACAGCCATTGATTAAAAGAACATGGGAAACCGGAAAGGATAAAAAGTGGATAAAGAAGTGGAAAATAATATGTACAATGCTCCATATCTTAGGTTTGTTATATGTGCGTAATAATTCCGAGTACCTAAGAAAAAATAAGAGGCTTGAATTAGTGATAAGATTAGTATTTTTGGCGTTATGAAGTACCGGAATTATTTTAAATGTGATTTTCTTTTCCAAACGACAAATTATTTCTTATTTTTTCAGTACAGATGGATGTTCCTTTGAATATAAATTTGCTCAAACTAATATTCTCCCTCGTCGTTCATCATCATTCGATTTTGTGCTAATGCTGTTTGCCTACTAATTTTGTGTTCAATCTATACTGTACTACTATGACAACCAGTTCATTTATTCGCTGTAAATTAATTATTTATGCTGAATTTACGATAATTTATTTGGTGGAAACCTTGATCATATGACGTGAATAAAGCAAAGTTGGTGTTCTATTTTGGATGTAATGTATATTTTTTAAATATGCTAACTAGCTATAATAATCATTGAATAGAGATAATGTAACATCCCACCACTTACAATATTCATATCCTATGCAGTCTTAGAATTTACGATTATTGTTGATAATTGTGTAATTTGGGCAATTTCATCACTTAAAAATGAGTAGTTTGACTGCAGTTTACATTAATAATGAAAGTCATTATTGGGCAGGATGATTGCTCCTGACTACATGTAGCAATTAGTTTCAAGTTTTATGGAGGAATAAAATTGAAATAGATAATCAACTGACCCCTATCAGAAGTGACTCGTAACACAGTTAATGAGAGAAATTTAGTTGAATTTATTTCTCTTGGCCTCAGTATCCATGAAAAATAAGGTATTTGTCTTAGTCTCCATGAAACGTTGAGGTTTATGATGTGTAGCACGTATTTTCTACGCCTATTTTATAATAACGAACGATTTGCGAATTAAAGAGCAGAGTCTTTCAAGGGAGATGTTTTTGAGTTCAATGACTTCATCGCCGCTCTTGCTAAGTACACTATTAACATATCCCAATTTACGATTTGCTTGACCAGCTATTTGCCGAATATGTTTCCCCAATAGAGGTCATTAGTCAATTTAACTCAGAGGTATTTAACATAATCCATAATCTCTTATTGGGTATGCTGTATGAGATAGATATAATGCCGAAGATTTTTTTCTTCACCTAATCAGTCACAGCGATATTCACACCGCTCCAAATGGGTTTGATGGTGAGAACTTTCGTTGTTACAACACGGTAATAGAAACAACAAAAGAAAAGAACCAATTCGTGGAATGGATCCGGAAGAGAATTCAATTTTCCGCGTTCTTGTGTTCGGGTGATAAGTCGATGCATGCATAAGGTGGATACACTTATTCTACGAGATGGAGTATCGCTGATAATCAAATTCCATACGGTAAAAATAATAAGCGTCAGAAAGCTCATATGCATGGAAGTGATAATTTCATTTCCGTTTTGGTTTCAAGCAGTGAACGTAGAGCTTTTTTTTTAACAATAGCCGCTTCGTAGATGTGTAATTTCTTAGAATCCATGAAGACAGGCTTATAGCATCGGGACATTGCATGTTGTGTATTGGCTGCCCGGTACGGGTGGTTTGATATCTGAGTATGGTAAATACCATCATAAATACATTTTCTTTAGCTGAATTGAGGGAAAAAAAATGTGAAACCTTTTTCTATATAAGATATATCTGTAGCTGAAAGCTTGCGAAGATCACCTGGGTAAAAGCGTGGTTGGTTTGAGACGACAAAAATCAACAGCGGAGAAAATAAAAATGGCAATAACCCGTCGCTTTGGAGGGGCTGAGAATTCACAAGCCTTTGAGGTTCAATCACGCGTCGTCGGCGTTTTGTCTGGCTGAACAGGATTTATTCGTCACGTCGTCGTCTCCCGGAAGACAGACGCGTTTGCCTCCCACGTTGAGTCTGCCCCCCTCCTCGCATTAAGAGCTGGGAGGGATATTTTTTTGCTTTCTGGATTCGCTTTCGCGTCGCCCGAGCGGCGAACACGACATTTGTGCGTGAAACGAATGGAAAAAGAAACCTGTTGTAAAAAGAATGTGCGTGAATAGATTGATTTTGTGTGTACCCATTTCAAACCTTTAGAGGAAAAAAGTTTTTCTGGACTGGGGGTCAGTCAAAAAGACACAGCTTGGGGATTGCATTGTCATGCGTTGCAATAATAAAGAGTCAGCATAAAATTCATTTCTTTACATTTGAGAAATGCAAATAATTAAAATTTTCTGTCTCAAATATGTAGCTAATACATAAGTCATTTTCCGCTGGTATTAATTATTCTCTTTAACAGTGCATAAAAATTTGTAGCTCAAGTGATCCAAAACGGCCTTAAAAAGTCTCAACCACACGGTATCGCCACTTGGCACTGTAAATGAATTTCCTCCGTTAGAAACAAATTATTCTGCTTCACTTTCTGTTGTAGGCCATACATTACTAGTCGTAGTTTCATAAAATTGATTAAGGTACATTATCAGTGCACATTGGTGACAAATCACCCCCTTCCGCACACCCTTGAGGTTGCTTGCGGGGTAATATGCACATACCTAAATGTATATGCATCTAATTTATTTATAAAAGTAAAAAATTCGTTCAATTGAGATTAAAATGCCAAAATTCATTTGGAAAATATATTCAGCTACTGATATTGATATTTACGTACGACATTAATTGCGTTTTCACGATAGCATAAAAATTTATAATCTGCTATGCGCTCGGAATATTTAGCGAGAATAATTTTCGTTAATAGCCGTCGTTTTTCGATCAAATTTGAATCTTGCGTATATGAAGTTAACTCATAATAAGTTTAAAAAATACTTCATCGCAGTCGTGTAATGGGAACCACTCTTGTAGAACGTAGTTTCTTGGAAGCACGATCTTAATTTTGGAGAGTAATCTTTAGCGTATTATGTTGGTCATTGTGATGACTCAGTTACAAGATTGAGTGCTATTGAGCAACAAAACGATGAAAAGTGGAGCCAGAGACACCATTTTGTCGGACTCATAGATGATAAAGCTGTGTGTAGATATGTGTTTCATGTTATCTACATTACATATACTGTAATTTGCTGTTGTGCACAATTTTAACATGAATGAGGTTTCACTAGTATTATGAAGATTGCATGGCTATTTTTTCAGCTAGCATTCCGCAACCAAGTTATTAATTTAAATCTACTTATATGGCTGATGAATTTCTGCAGATTGAGTGAAAATCGCTTATGACGTTGGGGATCCAAAGCTGCGGAGCGGTCTGCGCAGCAACCCTCATACGTATGCCGTTCCTTTCACGAGGGCACAAAATGCTAGTTAATACTCCTGCTCATTTTACTTAAATGCCCTGTTTCAATGGGATTTGCCATTATCACAGGTGGGTATCACCTGGTTCAAGTCAAGGAATAGAAAAAGTGCGCAAAATAAGTATATTTCCTTATTAAAAATTTAATATATGAGTATATTCCACGAAAGTACGTCACCTACAATCACTTATGTCCGTCGTTTGTCTCCCTTTTCAGGAAATTCTTTGTTTTTTGGCAATATTTAAAAAAATCTCTGCCGTTCATCGCAGTAAATAGTAAAATATTACTCAAGTCAGTGTGTACGCTCGTGGAGATGGGGAATATGAAGTGAGAAGCCCTAGAGCGACGGTGTGTTGACGGGCGTTGTTTGGTCACAGAATGTCCGGGCATGTTCCGAGAAAGCAATCCTCGTTGGAGTGAAGGAGTGACGCTATGCGACGGGAAAAAAGTTAATTAAGCTTTGATATTCCAACTTCACCTCTGATTTGAGTTGCAACGTTGCGAAAAAAAACATTGTCATTCAAAGAATTTGGGAAAAAATGTTTGCTGTGAATCGTTTGTGCTTTTGCTGCAAAATAAAAAATGAAAATAGCTCAAAAGTCCGGTTTTAGATCTGAATTTTACATGCTTTGAAGATATGTATGTCTGTATCCTCAAAGATTCACAGTTTCCTGGGAAACGCTCTGAAGTATTTTATTGACTCTTTGCTTAGGAAAACTATGCTCAGGATAAATAATCTGCGGGCTGAAAGAAACGCTTTTAAGTTTTGCCTTGTCATAGGAGAATAAGGGTATTTGAAAAAAACTCTTTATATATGAAAAATAAACCAATAGTCATCTGTGTTTTGGACAGACCCTAGAGTGGTTACGCAAACAATGACATATTGTCATTAGTTTTTGTTTTAATCGTTCCATCTTCTTAGAACCTTTGTCAAATAGAGTTGTCTGTATTTCAAGATCATAGATGCGTCCCGAGGCCAATGTTAGAATCGACTCCTGAGTAATAGTTACACTCTCTTTGGCAGTGTCTTTCCAGATGGTCGCCTGGTAAAATGCATTTGAGCTTAGTATTTTCCTCATTTCAAACGGTGTCTACCTCATACCAAAATTTACTCCGAAATACTCCCCTGTAAAATTTTACGTTCAGGAGGCTAACGAGGAATGTTCGTGAAAAGTTGAATAACGGGCGAACTTGAAGTGGATCAAATAACGACGGCGAGGAAAAAGTTTTTCGATCATACCTCGCTCAATGCCTGTAAAGTAGAAAAAGTGTGACTCAATTAGGGGAGGTGGATATCTGGAAATAAAAAAAGGATTGAAAGGAGAAAATTAATCTCCCGAAAAGATTGATAATCGATATTATTTTTCTTCCGGAAAATCCTACTCCTACGGATTATTAATTTCGCGGATGGAGAAAAGGAGAGAGATGGAAATAATAAGCGCGAAAAATTTTCTCTTTTTTGGGGGTCCGTTTCCCTTACGAGGAAAAAAATTCATTCTCGTCCCTATTTTGGACACGCTTAGCAGCGTGGGCAGGCAGTGGAAGGAGATGATGAAAGTCAGTGGAGATGGGAGAAGTGGAGGCCGGAGTGGAAACCGTGACGCTAAAGAGTTGCGGGTGAAAACGGCGAGAGGAGAGGGAGAGGATGAAGAGGGGAGAAGTAGGCGAGGCGATTTTCATAACGGCTTTTCATTTACGGGCACCGTCCGTAAAAGAAACTTTCTCTGGCTTTGCCTCCCTCTCTCTCGTCCCTCTTCCAAAAAAATCTGTTCCCTTCTCTCTTTCTCCCTCAATCTATATTTTCACTTTTCCCCCACTGTCTCTTCTCCTCGGCAAATCCAGCCTTTTCAGTTCCCATCGGTTCGCCGGGAAGTTGGTGTAATGGGGAATATAGTGGTTGGGGAGGGAGAGGAAAAAAAACTTCATCTGCGGCTTATTGGCATGGACAGAGTTGTTTGCCTTCCCTCCAGCTCATCCAACCCGAAGAAGAGGCCATGGTTGGTTTCCTCTATTAGGAGCAATTTACCTGATAATTGTACCATTTTATTGGTTGAAAAACCGATCCATATTGTAGATGTATTTACAATAGCTAGTACTACCCGATCTTTGGCAGAGACTGATAGCAGATCATCCTGTTCGGCCATAAAGTAATTCATAATATGGTTTATTAGACGACTAAACACCACCAAAGCAATTATACCCAATTGATGGTGCAGTCTTTACTTCGATGTGGATACTAGAAAGTTTGGGTTTCAGACTGTTGGTTGGTTGACATTAGCATTATTGAAGAAGGGCTAACCCTCATTGACTGTTATGTCTAGGTAATTTGGACTAGGCATGATAAAATCGAGCTATAATGAAGTCAGCTTCACCACCTAGGTTATTCCGACCAAGTTTATGGGAAATAAATACGCACAAGTTCAACTATTTTCCGTCTCTACTTGGATCGAAACCAATCTTTCGCTAGAGATATCTATTCTGAAAGCCATTTCATTGTAAACTCTGTTTATCCCTTCTCTCCCCTTTCATATTTACACGACTGGTATTTATCCTCCCCATATTGGGATTGGAGTAGGGAGATACAGAAGAGGAAGGGAAAAAAACTTCATTTGCGGCTTATTGGCTGAGATGAACGTTGTTTGCTCCCATCAAACCCGTTCAAATCCGAAGAAAAAGGGGATTGGTTGGAGGAGGAAGCATACTTGCGGATGGATGCCAGTGTGTGTGAAAGGATGGAAGAGCGAGAAATGATGGAGATGGAAGCTAATCTTTTTCTCGCCGATCCACCCGCCCTCCTCCTTCGAAGAGCCGGAAAACTTTAGACGGGAGACAGTAAAGAAAACATCGTTTTCGGGGAAGAGAGGGATTTCTGGCGAGGCGGTGACGCAGTGGGGCTTGGTTGACGGACGATAAATCCCCACGGCACTCAACTTCGGGACATCTTATTGCGATTTCGGTCTCGTTTCCGCGGCGGTCTGGGGGCGAGTAGAGGAATTGGTTGGGGATGGTGAGGGAGGTGCGGAAGAAGAGGGATTTTGTGAGACCACTTTCGCGACAATGGACGAGTGGGGGCGGGTTTGATGCGTTGAAGGTTTCGAGATAAGTGAGACGGTTTAGGTGGGAATGGATTCGATGTGTCATAAATCATTCGATGTATTAATCTGTCGAGTTGGAAATGGGATGAAAAATCGAAGAGCGCGAATGACGCATTTAGAATATTATAACATACATATACGGAATGTATTTGATTTTTTGTGTGTTTTCTAGCCTGTCTGAAGGTTTCTCTTGCCGACTCTCAGGCAACAGAATAGTTATCTTGGGTCAATGTTGAGAATTAAGAAATAGTGAATGGGTATCAAGACAAGATAGTCATCTCACCTCCCATATTCTTATGGCCAAGATTCTTCGATAGCCTGGAAAAGAATAAAGAACAGTAAAAGTCATAGGTATAATCTTGATGAAAATTATTAAAAGATTGGGGATAGGGAATTCACGGTTGGGGGAGGAGATTTGGATGATGGAGAGGAGACTCCGCGCGTTTCAATGAAAGACAACATTGAGACCCAGCAGTGTAACGTAATATGTAGTATGTGGTGTTCAAAAGGTACCCGAGTAAGGATCGGGAAACCGATGAAAAGTTCCCACCATCTATATGAATCGAACTTAGACTCTCCACGAGGGACTTAGTCCGCTAAACATCGTTGACTGCTAGTAAAAAATCGACCATCAGCTGATAAAGAGAAGAACTTTGCCAGAGCCATGAGTTCCTTTGGAGATTATTTACCAACTTATCCCCTCCACACGCCTGTTGTAGACGGCAAATTTAATATACGTTTTCAGAATTGCATTCTGATATGTTTCTGTGTAATTATGTTACTTCATGAATTTAAATATGTTGGAGACGAAACTCATGGGGAGAACAAAATATAGAATCGGCTGTAAGGGTGTGAAGATAAATTAACTATGGAAGAATTAACATATAAATAGGCATAGTATTCTTCTGGAGAGAAGGTGACTGCAGAAAAAATGACTTGTCATGAAATATCAACATGTTTCGAGTACATTAATGAATGACGAGACCTATAGTGATCAAAACGAACGACTCTAATTAGCTTCTCTCGTACTTAACGTTAATTTCTTATGTCTTTGGTTGGTTACAGGTAGGATTTTTGGACAAAGAAGGAGAAACAGGACAAATATGACTGGAGAAGGGAAGTTTAGATTTGTGGAGGGATTTGGAGAAGCAGAGGTTGAGTCTGGGAATCGGGAGATGAGAAGGAGAGTAAAAAGGAGCGCAGATGCGGAGAGAACGGATAAAAGGAAAGCAAAAGTAGCGTCTATGAGGGAAATGGGAGAGATAGAAGGCTTTCTCGTCATAAATAAGACCCAAATGGCTGCAATTTACCAAATGCAGAGAATAGGGGTCCCTCTCATGGAAGAAAATTAACAAGCCATTTCCCTTCCTTCTCCATTGTTGCGTCCTGATGCGGATAACTCACCGACATTAGCTTAAATGTTCTTTGCAGCCCTAATGATTATGCCTGGGACCTGGTAAATCTTTGATGATTAACTTGATTTTGATTTACTTTCATGAAAAAAAGGTTCATTTCACTCATTCTGTCCTTTATTTAACTTTTCCTAACGCTGAGACGTATTTTTGTTTTTAATAATAGTGAAGAAAATTAAAAGAGGTCCCCCGTCATGATAGCTTATTGCCGCTTTTGTGCAAAGATCCACGAGGCTATTTTTCCTCGAGTTCATAAAAGATTCCATTGCCTGTACAGTGACGCAGGATCTCTTTTTATTTGGAACTTATACTAAGTCCAATCTCACCTTAGTCATGAAAGTTAGTTGACTGGAAATGCCATGATTGTACCCATACCGAATAATTATGCAGTCAATATTTGTTAATTTGCATTGGTACCGGATAAACATCATCTTCGGCTACGCTATTGAAGGCCTTTCATTATTGTCCATTGCTTTTTTTTCAATTTTAGAATGTAGATCTGGTAAACGCCCTGTTATTTCTTATCTCTTTATAGTTATTGACGACTCACTGATAGCAAGTTCTTTGGAAGTTTATTTGAAAACGAACATATTTGCTCTTTTTATTTGGGTTTGGTTAGGGTTGATTCAGTAGTAAGAGTACAGGCTTCCCCTCATGAGTTCCCGATTTCATAACCCGGCTGCGAAGGGCATATTTCAGCGACGAGATCCCTAAATGAACAGTACTCTGTCCACTGATTCTGATGGCGTCCACTGGTTTCTGTTCGATTACCGAAGTTAAAATTTTTTGTGCCCCGTACTGATAAAGAGAGGGCTCTCTCCACTACATCGAGCAAAGTTGCCCCTGCTTGCAAGTGCCGGAAAGTAGGAGCGAAATTGCCTTAGCCATTGTAGTTGGTTTAACTAAAGTATTTTTAATGGTAATATGAATTCCTTGACTGTTTTAGTTGAGAGTGAATTACATATGATGCCAGTTTCCTCTCTATTTGTTTTAGTTAAACTATATCATTTTGTCAATACGGCATAAACTACGCCAGCTTCCGCCAGATACGTTTTTTAAATTCCCATTTGCATCACAGTCTGTCTCTTGCATCTTTCCTCGTTAGTCAGCTGTACAAATGCATGTAGAGTGGGGATGAAAGTTTATCATATCTCTCAGCACATTTAGACACAAGGCACAGTTAGATGGTCTTTTTAGCCTGTTCCGAAAGAAAAATTGGCGTGACAATAACTTTACTTTAGAGTTTGAAGGGAAAATAATTATACCCAATAAAGAAATGATGCTTCTTCTAGCATTTACCTGCGTGCATTTTTAATGAGAAAAGCAAAAGAGCGTGAAAGGGATGAAAGAAAAAAGCTATTACAGGTAAAAGGGCAAAAATTATCCGCAGAATTATCCCGAACGTATAGCATGAGAGGAGTGAGAGTCGTCGCATCCAGAGAAGTGCCGGAGGAAGGAATGGAGAGAGGGGTGGATATTTCCCAAACCACCCGGAAGAATTGCAAGTGAGGCGTGGGCAAAGTGAGGAAGAGGCCTGGTAAGTGGGCTGGTTAATGGCAGAAAGATGAAGATAGAATGACGCTCGCGCCCCCTATTGTGATTTCTCTCGCTGGCTGGTTGCGACGACTCCCCTGCGGGCTGGGAAGAGACGACGGTGAGAGGAAGATATTAAGAGTGAAAAGAGACAATGGGATTAAAAAAAGGAGAGGAGAAGGGGGAGGGAAGGATTATGAGGTAGGGCGAGAAGAGGGCAGTCGAGAGGAAAGCGGAGAATGGCGGAGGGATGTAATTCCGCGCTGGGAGGGAACTGTTAGAGAGCGGAGGATGAGATTGTGAGATGCGGAGGGTAAAAGAGTCGGTTAAAAAAATTACAGTATTTTGAGGGAAAAAAAAGGTTGCTTGCATTCAGAAAAAATTGGGAAAAACGGCTTTTAAACTATTTAGGAAATTGACGAGTAGAAACAAGCAAAAATTATGAAGATCAAATTTTTAATATGATGGAGACAATTGTGTGATTATAAAGTATATACTTTTTAAAATATGATTGTTACCCTCAGAATGATGATTTACCATTGAATCCGGTATTTCATTACTTGCTGGTTTTGAGTGCCTTGCGTCAGGATACTACTGCTATTTAGAAAATTTAGGAAACATTGTTTCAAGGAAGTACCCCTTTATGCAAAGATTCTTGAATCTATCTTGATTTCTATTAACTGTGTGCTTAACTGTACCATCGGGTCAATATTCTACTGTGATTTGAGTTTTAATATTGTTGTTTCAAATGAAAGAAATGAATTTTCCAATCAGTTTTCTCCTGTCCATATCAATGCATTGAAAAGTTAATATCACTTGAAATGTTAGGACTTTGGTCTGGAAACGGAAAAAATAGGCTGTATTCAAATTTCACTTTTGATTTATGAGTTTAGATTACATTTATGGAAGAAGTCACTAATGTTGTAACTCTGGCAATCGGTAATTTTTACATTTAATTTCTAAAAAAATTATCACTTGTTGAGACTGTAGGCATCATGCATAGAAAATGGTATTTCGATATGTTCGGGGATAATTCTTTGTGAATTTGAGAAATACCATGCATTATTAAGTAGTTTAATTAATATAAGTAGAGAAATCTTCGAAACATATAATTTAATGAGTTTTCTGTCAGTATTTCTCATCTTATTGATTTTTTATTTATATTTACTGTTAAACGTATGACTCAATCGTAAGGTCCTCTTGAAAACAAGGTACACCAATAATCAAATTCCGCAATTTTGGTGCACAATGAATGATTATGGAGGCAACTAGCGATGATCATCCTCTCCTCTCATATTGAAGATGTACAGCTTAAAGTATTTACCCTTTAGTATATACCTGGCCATTAATTTTTCTCACCACAACTTGAACGTGCATTTTTCTTAGAGGGGTTGAGAGGAGGATTGCTGCAAACGAAACCGCGGTATTATATAGTACTTGATCCAATTGCACGGTTTGGAATAACTAAAGTGAGACAAGAAGTAACACCAAGGATGTGGAAGGGTACGGTGGAATAATTGCTCGCGGTACAGTTTAGACTAGGGTGGGAGCATAAAACAGAACCTGGGAGAGAGAATTAAAGGGGCGTGTAAGGGTGCGAGAAAATAGGAGGAAAGGTCTCGCGTTGTGTCTCGGATAGAAATGAGAACGGCAAACTCAAAAGTTTAGGGTGGAAATGGCGTAGAAATGTCGTCGGCGCCTTGTAAGGTAATACGTTGTTAAAAGACAACCCCCCGAAGGAGCGGCGAAACGGGAGAAGCTCTGTAAAGTTGGCGAGGGGCGGTGGAACGGACGGGATGTGGAGGAAAACGAGGAGTGGAAATTAACGAAGATGGGGAAGAGGACATGGTGACTTCGGGAAAGAAGGGACGGGGTGGCAATTGTCCTTAGCAGTCTGTGAATGAAGTGGGCTGCATAGGTTGGATGTGGGAAACAAAAGACGCGAGACAAAAGAGGACAGGGAGTACGATGAAGGGGTAGCCTGGTGGCGCTGTCCACCCCTCCTCTCCTCCCTCCAGGGGGAGCTGGTGAGAATGTGGAAGATGTCAAGAGCGAGGGAAAAGGAATAGAGAACAAGAGTCGAGTTTAGTCGGGACGATGTTGAAGAAGTGTGAGCGCGGAGTGAGGGTTAAAAGGGAGAAATTGAGTGTGGCGCGAGATGGGCGTTGAAGGACTGCGAGGGGGTGAGGCGGATCGAACGAGTTTCGAGTGGGTGGCTTCTGAGGAGAAGAAGAAAGTGCCCAGAAAGGAGAAGAGTGGGAGGAATGGGGGAATGAGTCGTGGGAAACCAAGAAGAAAGCCGAGAACTTGAAAGAAGAAAGCCGAGAACGTGTGGGCGTATGTAGTTGTTCATGAGAGCGGGTAGTTGGGCGCGTTTGATGGGCCAACATACCTCGATTCAATCTTATTCGAGACCACTGGCACATAGAGTTTCTTTACCTCCCCATTGCTCTTCGTTATCAAGTGCTCCTCATTTCACGAAGATTAAACTAGCTGCTTGGGGTTCGTCAAGGTTCCTCACTCTATTTTGGCGGTTGGGAAGCTTTGTAAACATGCTTGGATGAAAATTGGATCATGCAATTTGCAAATTTTTGGCTATATTCCACTTAAGAATGTAATTTGTCAATGACTTATAAAAATGAATTTATAGTCCTCTTATTTACTCCTATTTTTTTGAAAATATAATTGTTTCTGGCTATTTCCCGTCATAATTCCTTTAACACCAGGGTTTTCTCTCTTGCATATCCTGAATAAAAAAACACCTTTGCGATTTATATATCTATGATTGCTTGTTTATTTTCTCGGGAAAATTAACGATATAAACAATGAAAATGTACCTTGGTACCGCACCAATTTTCTAAATTGCTGCGATCCGGAATGGAAAGAAATACGCGTTTAACCTCATTTTCAATTGTTTTATTTTTTACTTTTGAGGTGAATGTATATAAAATCGGTAAAGACACCGATAGCCAAAAAATTGGTAACAATACTGATCGAAGAGTGAAATAATGCACGGATAGTTCTCGCAATAATGGTCGGGAGAAATTTTTGACAACTATACTTATAACATAGGCTTGGTGAGTAGATCCTAATAATCAATTATGACCTCAGCTGCATAATACTCTGATGATGGTAGTTCTAAATTGCTTTACGCCCATATAATACACCGATTATTCTTTATTGGAGACGAGGGGTCAATGGAAGACCATGCTCTCAGGAAAACGACATTCACAGAAAATATAACATCATAGTCCGTTTTTGTGCCCATCCGTATTCCTTTATCTCAGCGCTGTGTTGCATTTTTCACTCTCCTGCAGCCATTTCAGCCATCATGATTAGTTGACAGTTTCATTTATGTTGGTAATATAGGGCTGAGCGCTAAATATTTTTGATAAACTTAGAAATCTTCTCCGCTTTCAGTTTTACTGCTTGCCAATTTATTCAAAACTTCCTCTATCCACGCACTCTAATAAGTCTTCTTTTTCCTCACCTACCATTTAGAGGTTATCGAATTCGTTAGGCTTCTCACTCTCAATCTCAGTAAATCTCAGCGTAACTCAATGAAATGATGATGTATTGAGATTGGCGTTCCTTCATTTGCTCATTACCTTTCCGTCCCAAGCAAATGCTCTCTCGTTTATATATGTCCTTCAGTATATTTTTATTTCGTGAATGTTATTGGGAGGTATATATTTGCTGGTACCGAGAGATAGATAAAAGAATACAGTTGCAAAGAGTTTGTGCGGCTTTAGCTGTAATACTGCAGTATGAATTGATACCATCGATTCTTGCCTGCCGATTGGGATATGAAATCCGTTTGTGACTGCCTCATTTTCGGACGTTGTGAAAAATCTCATCATTCATTCCCACTAGACTGGTAAATAATAGACACTCTCCAGGAAGAGCAAATCTCCTTTTTATGATGATTTATACGTTGATAAACACGGAATCACTGTACTCTGTGACAAAACTACAGCAAATATTTTGGCCAAAAATAAGGAAAAGTAGGTAAAAATACTGATAGCAGTAAAACAGTGTTTTAAATAATAAAATACTCATCAAAGAGTTGAATGATGCACAAATAGTTTGGTCCATAGTGATCGGAAGTAATGTTTGACAATTATACTTATTGCATAGGCTAATGGTAGATACTGGCGGAGATGCTTGGCTTGGATGTAGAAATTGTATAAGTTTTGACTTTTTCTTACGTTACATTCTTGAAGGATATATCAGATATGAATTATCATCTATACTTATCATCGTATCGCCATGTGTGTTAATTACCAATTGCTGGTCATGATTACTTTTTCACTTCTCAGCCCTAGAGTGAGCCATGTTGATAGTTCGCTGGGTTGACGGATCGATGGTTTCAAAAGGCACTTTTTTTGTCTTTCTCAGGTTTCTAGCATCATGTTATTCTCAAGATCGAGCCGTAGTAGCAAGAGTTATGGATACTCTTTTTCTTACCCTATCTATCGAAGGTTATTAAATTCGTTAGGCTTCCCATAGGACGTTATTGCATTTATCAGGCTTGATTGATTTCCTAAAATCGAACATGCTAATTCCCCTGGAATATATAGCAAATTGGTGGCACCAGTCCAGGTTGGTGATATGTTATAACTTCGTATCCGTCTAAGTATTTTTTTAAAAAACCATGACACACAACACGATTTAAATCACTTAGGCCTGCCTTGTTAATACATAAAAAAATTATTTTTTTTACCAGAATAACTTTAAAGTGAGTTTTTATAATAAATTTCTCTTCTGTAATGCTCTTAAAATGTAGAGGCTTAAGTTAATATTGAAGGAAAAGGAATTTTTTTCCAAGCCACGAAATAAAAAAATACATAGGGTACAAGCGATTTTTTCGAGTTGTAAAACATTAGTAAATTTATTCAGACCACCTTCCAATGAAGGGATGAATTCGCGTTGCTCGTGTTGAATTTTCTGGACGAGCGAGTCCTTGAATTTGAAATCATGAAAAAATGCCGACGAACGGATATAATTGGAAAAATGGCAGAATCGTGTTGCGAGGACTCCAAAAATACTCTCCATGGATCCGTAAGGTTTTATTTTTCATGCTAATACACGTTTTTCTCATTTATTCTTTATGAGACTGGTATCGATAGATAGCAGTCATTAAAAATTTTCCAATCATCAAACGTTATGACAAACCTCTCTTTGCCGCCCATGTGTGAATTCCTATGATCATATCGTGGACCTTGGGATATTTTCATTTGTCTTTTTATGAATTTCCTACTCTGGTGCACTTAAAGGGAATCTATAATAACCAAGAGAGCATTTCGTATAATTGAGTGTCAATTTGGCAATAATAGGGAAGGGTCAGCCAATTTTAAAGTGCAACATTCATTTCGTTTTGAAAGCTGCTAATTCCCTAGAATGAAGGAGAAAAATTAAAATTGTAACGCTCCCTCCACAATAAAGATCTGATTTCTGGAACCAATGGTTGTATAGGAATTCGAAGAAATTGATTTCAACAATTCTTATTTCGATCCATTTGAAATTACGATTTATCAGAAACGATGGATTGAGGGTGACAAAATCGTACTTTCAAACTCTTTGCTGCGGTTGAGGAGATTGAATCGCAAAATTACTAACGCAATTCTTAAGAGGATCTTATCCTTAATAAGTTTGTTTGAATATTTTTTTGTCTTAATATCTGTCTGAATAGTGATCATCCTATGAAAATCTGTATTTTTAAATTACAGGAATATTATCATAGCACAGAGAACTCACAGCTACAAAGGAGAGGGATATTATCAGCGGATAATATTTCATAATTTGTACTCAATGCATTTTATATTCATTGGTGGGTTTTGTGAACTATAAGGCGCCTTAGGAATTTCAAGCAGCATTTTCAGCCAAATGTTCAGTGGCCCTTCTCAGAGAAAGATTTCTTTGCTCAGGTTGTCATTATTCGTGAGTCTATCCTAAAGCAAAGTGCGAAACCACGGGTGTTAATGAGTGACAAATTTTGAATGAGTGATAATTCATCAATGTAACAACTTCAGGATATGCAGTGCAGTTGGGAACGAAAACGTTAAACTAAAAAAAATTAGAAAAAGGCTAGAGCAAAAGAAAGCACTCAGAAATATACATTTAGTGAGGATAAATGGCCCAAGGATAAGTAGTGATGCAGGGAGGAGCAAAAATTAATCGTAGCTATTGGGGGGAGCTACTATTCATGGAAGTGCCGCAGGTACTGCTGCTGCAGCCGTCGGTTTAATTAAAAATATAGCAAATGCATTAAACACTGACAGTAAGCAAGATCGACAGTTAGTCCCACCCAAATGCATTACAGGCTCGATTAATTTTTAAGTGTTGGCCGGAAGGGCGCGGCGGGCACTTCCCCAAAAGCGTCGCCGCGCACGTTTTTCCCTTACAGTAATGAATATAACACTCATAAATCCACGCTCGCCGGATTTAGTAGTCGTTCTGATTGTGAGCGGTGCTTTGATAAACAGAGAACATTGGAAACATTGACATTGGAAACCAAACATCCGATCGTTCCATGAAGCGATATTGGGAAACACCACTTGGAAACCCAAAGTTCAAAGTGATATTTTTATTGATTCGAATTCTGATAATTCCTGCCAAATGTATATTATATGCTAAAAAGAAATGTTTGATGATCCTCATTTTGAAATTTAAATTTAAAGAAAAAGGAATACTACGATCAAACCATCAGGTACCCAAGTGTATTCGCGGTATTGGTGGTGATATACATATTTATTTTCGCCGAACGGAATATAAACGACCTGTTAATGTGTGGTGGCTATCACGTGTTACTGGTATGAAATTACATCCGATATCCTTCGTAGTTGATGAAGCTAGCAAAGAAAGAATTAACAATATTTATAGGTATTTATCCAAATATGAGAGGGAAGAATGATAGAATGGTTCCATCCGTTGCTATTCAACTGATGTTCGAGTCTCCATTAAAAACTCCTACTGCTTACGCGGTTTATCTTCTAGGGTGTTACTTTTGCCTAAGGTAAGAGTAAGTAGGTTAAAGGTCGTGGTAGAGTCAATGATAGCTCTTCTCCTTTGTCAATCATTTATAAAATTCTCGGATTTTATTTACCCTAAGGAGGAAAAACGTTTTTAGTAAATTTATACTAACAATTAGGGTGCTCCATCCATTCAATTGATAATTTTGTACGTGGTGGGAATGTCCTGGTCATATTTTAAATATACTTGTGTTATGTTTCTTGTTTTTTGACTAATACTGTAATATGGACAAGTAGTAGCCTTCTGAGAACATTAATAAAGAGAACCACCTATGGAAAAAATGCAGATGGCTCAAAGAATGATTTAAATAAAGTAAATTCTGAACATATCGAAATATGGAATCATCCTTGAAGAAACTTAGCAGCCTTTTTAAATGAAACAAACTTTGTTGTTCCACACGAATTTTATTTAAGACAACCCGGGTAAATTAGGTGATGATACCGTGCCACGTTAAAACCCGGGTCGTCTTAAATAAAATTTATGTGGAATAACAAAGTTATTTTCATTTACAACGACGAGCAAATTCCACGAAGTCACGCCTGAGACAACTGGGTCTAAGCAACCTTTGTTAAAAAATGTAATGAACAACTAAGGCAAACAAGTCTTCGAGCTGATGACTACTGATGTTAATGTTCTCCACGTGGACTATCAGACCCCGTAATTTGGATTGCTATGCTAAACATTAGTAATGGTGCATAAAACGTAACGGCGCACTTTGTATCAACAAATGCAATGGTGCTGACAAATAATCTCTCAAATCAACCTTTCGTCCCTGAAATTCTAAGCCAAAGCTATGTTTTAGGATAAGGGTTAAGGAGGTTAGCCTTCATCCCTTTGATGAAAATGACGGGTGAATCATTTCATTTCGATCCGCCTGGGAGATGGGATGGGAAGTGCTCGCGGAATTAAAAGGTGTGGATAAACATTCTATTTGCCAAGCCGCACCGTAACCTAATCTGTAAACTGAATATTAATGATCATAAACCTGTATGAATTATTAAACGCTACAAGAGCGGAGAAAGGAAAGTGTTCCAGTCTAGCTCCCTCCCTCGCCTCAATGATTTTAATATCAAATACGTTTTATCGAGGTTCAAACACGCCAGAATGCATCAAAACAAACTTTCCTCTCTTCATCGAGGTGGAATTCCTGCCGCGAGTATTTGTGGGGAATGATTGAAATAAAAAAATAAACGCGAGACCGGGAATACCCTACATGGATAGAGAATGCAAGGTATCCCGCTCTCTATTCCTCCCTCACTGCCAACCTCCAGTCCTCTTCCTTCCCACGATCTCGCGTCATCCGTCTAATCTCGCCGTTATGGTTTCATAGACATCCAAAACGGGAAAATTAGTTAGGATTACGAACGGCATCTTCATTATTTTCAACGCTGTGATTTATTAATAAGGCTATGTATAGCGTTTAGATATCGACTTTGTTCCCGTGTATGTAATTCACAGGTGCGGAACAAAATACAAAGGATATTTTTGATGATATCATTTATTGATCAAAATAATAGAAATTGAAGCGGCCTTTTAAGCCTTGATCATATTGGTGAGCTCATATTGTAGGATTTCTGTAGATAACTTAATAAGGTGAATCTCATTGTTCAACTATTACAATTTATAGTTGATCAAAAGTCCCTGCTATGATGCCCGGAAATAAACTGGTGGCCCTGGGTGTTAAGTTATATAAAAAAGGATAGATGGTTCGCGGTTGGTCCCATGACTGACAAATATCTCAAGTAAATTTTCATGTACTTCAAGGTCCATCTTTCGAGGCAGAAAGAAAACATAAACAGCTGTGAGCAGTCAGCGTACATTAAAGTCCGTTTAAGACAATAACATATTTGAAGTATTTTGATATGGCTTAGGAAGGTATGAAAATTGGTGAAAGTAATGAAAAGAAAATTGTTTTTCACAATCGTATGATTTCTATAAGGGATTATGGATCCTTCGGTCAGGGGAATCCTAGTCCAAAACGTCATAGGACATGTTTATTGATTTTCTGCCTCTCTGCACCAATGAACGGCGCATATATCTTGAAAAAATAATCTAAGAAAGGATGGAAATCCTGAACTGAGAAACTTATAACAGCCACGACTTTGTGAGCGTTTTGAAAGACCTTGAATGACTATTGTTATCCATGCGATTACTCGCGGGCTAAACGGACAGGGTAAAGGGTCTCGTTGTGTTTCCTGGTCAACGTGGCGGGTGAATGCCCAGAGGTGTAATTGTCTCCACGTCTCGCGTAGCCTCGCTCACCCTTCTCGTCCGTCTCCTCTGGGTGACACCCGTTCTGTCTCTCTCTCCCTTCCGAATCGGTGGCGTTGTAAATGAGCGCTTAGTAGAAGAGGGCTCACCCGCGTGTCCGACGCAATTAATCCTTCTCCCCTTGGCTTGGTTCTGCCTCCCTCCACTTCTTCCCGTCCCTCTCTCCGCCTGTAAACTCCGACACTCGTCTCAGTAGACGACCCGGGGATCGTCCTTGCTCTCTCAAGTTCCCAGCCGCCTTTCCATCCGTACATCCATTATCTTCCTTTTCTCCTCTGCTAAGGAGACGGCCAATTGCCTGCAAAACCCCCCTTTTTTGCCTCCTACCACCATCCTCACGTACATTTATTAGCGAAGAGCGAACAAACAATGGCAAATCGTTGTTCAAACCACTTTGTTCGAGCCGAGATTTGAAACCGACACACTCATATTCTTGTCTTGGAGAAGCGGGCTTTGCGCGGGTGGTTTCACACGGGGGATCTTGGGACTTCAGTCGGTTGGAAAACTGTTGCGCGCTGGGGATGTTCTAATAGAAGAATGTCTGTTTGGAGAAATTCCTTGCCTGTCGCCCTTGGAACTGAAACGAGTGACAGGAATTAGATGGGAAGAAGAGTCGAATGTAAAGTGACATGAGAAGGAGGGTGGTCGGTGGTGGAGAGGAGGATTTTGCAAAATGTTTAGGAGATTTCAGAAAAGTTTATTGGTTTTATAAGATTGAACCTATAGGTCAACTGTTTTTCACTGGTGATTGGCGTGAAAACAATACATCCTTGCAGTGTGGCTACATCAAAATTACTTGCATCGTTGTGTCATTCCAATCTAATATACGGCTTAGTATTGAATATGGCTAATTATAAATGTTCATTTGTATAAACTTTACGCTTAGGTATATGAAATACTTAATTAAACATTTTGTTACTTTACTTGAGTGGGTTAATTTCTATCTTTACATGATTATTTATTTTCAGTGTTTTATTTACTCATCATTACGCAACATTAGAATGAATTTAAAAAGTATTGTTTTTATTATGGACGGATGCCATTTGCTTGCTCTCGAGAAGGATTTCTGTGAGGCGCGGGTTACATATCGAGGCAAAGGATCAGGAATCGATTGGAAAATCGTTGTTATATAATGTGTGCTAAACTCAGAGATTGATATTTATTTCCTTTTGAAAAAGACTCGGCAATCACCTCATATGCTAATCATCGGCTTTATTTGAAGTTTTTTTGTATTAAACATTCATGGAATCCCGCAGCACTGTAATTGTTCTGAAAATTTGCGCAAAGGCATGATTTAAACTTGAACCGTATCAAAGTCAGTTCGCCAGCTTTGACAAAATCAGAGGTATAATTTGCCTGATTTTTAATCCTCACTTTCTATCTCTGGCTCCATAATTGTTTAATATCTTCGTTGCACAATCCATCAACTTGTCAGAAAAATTTTGTCCTGACACCGTATTTTGATATCATAAATTAGACTGATCGGTACATATATTTTAGGGTAATAAGTGGAATCACATTGCTTTAAAGCTATGGCAGAGAATATAGGATTTTAATTTTAAATAATTAATTTATCATTTCAACCCTATTATGTGGAAGGTTCTCATTTTTCAGTTTTATATTAGTACTCTTAATCGCCTGAAATCAACCTGGGAACATAATAAATCGGTCAATAGAGAACAAAGATGAGAAATAAATGAATTCTAGTTTAAATCCCTATAGAAACAATTGCTTACATTCACATTATGGAAAATTGGCCACCCATGCTACGCCATTAAGAATGGCTATCTGCCCTCTTTAGTTTAAATTTTTCGACAACAGAATTTTCCCTTTAAATGTTCGTTAAAGAAAGTATGGGTTAGTTATTTGTCACTCAATACTGTTCCAAGTACTAATCATAAAAATTTTCCTTACAAAACAGAATAAGTTAACGAGCCAGAACTACCGCGTCCCATCCAGTAGGAAAAATTTAATGGGAATCTGAATATTCCACAGTTAGTACCTTAATGTTCGTATCAGCAGAAAAAAGAAGTGCAGAAGTACAAACATCTAAATAAAGTGAGCATTTTGTATGTATAGGCAGAATTGGATGCGACTTATGGTAAGAATGACGGACGACAGGCTTGGCGGCAGTTACGTGAAAAGAGGGATTCAATGGAGGTATGGCTTAAGGGCAGTCGGGACCTCAGGGGCGATAGCCAATCCAGTCGCTTGGTTAGAGGAGACGAAGTTTGTTCGGAAAGCGTTGCAGACGACGCAAGAGACGGCGAGTTTCCAGCAGACTCTAATGGGTTGGGATTCAGAAGCAAAAGCACAGCACGCTGATGCAAGGGATCGGAGTTTCACCCCCATTATAATCCAGCGGACCGCCGAGAGTTTCACCGGGCCCGCCGGGGAACTTTGAAGGGGCGTGGTGGGGAGGGAGAGAGGGATGGATGGACAATGACGTCGAAATTGCCACTGAATAATTATCGGGAGCGAACCCCCAACGACGTACTCCGCGTGGCCGCCGATTAGGCTGGCCGACGGTATCGGAAGGGATGGTGACCAATGGGAGGAGAGGGGCCGGGAGGATCACCAGCGGGGAGAGTGGACTGACTCCTACGGGGGAGGAGGTGGGAGATGGGCTTACCTGTAGGGGATAGGGGAGCTGTGAACGCTGCGGGGTTCGGTCTGGGCGTAGCTCGGACACATGACGGACCGTCATCAAAAAATCAAACTGTGAACCTGGTGGGACCCGTGTTAAAAAAAGTGAATTGTGAATCGTGCAACGGACTTGAACAATCAGTCGGAACTAAATTTTTCCTTCGGCTTCCCGTCGTTTCATAGGTGCCCAGGATTTTGGGAAATAATCATGAGCCGCGGTGATGAATTCAATTTTTTTCCTCTTCCCCGTGGTGACTGACAAATATCCCACGGGAGCTCAATCACGAGAAACCTCGAAAGCACAGACTTGCGTTCGAAAATTAGTGAAAAAATGACATTGGAAAAAAATATTTTTCTTCTCGTCCATTCCACCCAATCTTATGTAAAATTCAATAAATGGTTCGTTTCCAAGAATAAATCTCAGTTCACTTTTGGATGCTGAAACTATTGGCTTTTTCCGATCGGTTGGTGATATTATAGATTGAAATAAATATTTTCTGCGATATATTTATTAAGTAATACTCCAGGAAATGATTGGACTGGAAATGGTGCACAAGAATTCGGTCATTCAAAGTTTGTTAGGCTTCTTAGCAGCGACAATAAAATGTTTTACACCTTTAGACATTTTTGTCTAGGAATTTTACATTCGAAATATCCTTTGAATCAGATTCAAAACGGAGAAACATCACCATTTATATTTTTGCCCTCAGCAAATGCAATGCTAATTCTTATTTCATATAATGCAGGCTTAAAGTCATGATTTCCGGGTTGCTCTCTTGCTGTTCCATCTCAATGGATAGGACAAACTGAAAACAGTGACGTCATATCTGCGTTGCTTCGAAAGGAAATTTAAAAAATATTCAAATCCAGGAAATTGCAGTTGAAGCATGCCTTTTTTACTGCAGCAGACATTTAGGGGAAGTTAAAAATTCGCTTTAGGCATCCTAAAATTTTGACGAGGGAAAATTTAAATTTGAAAATATTTCCAGCATTTCCAGTAAATACTAACTGTGACATATTAAGTTGCACAACAAGGAGTACCTGTAACAGTTCTGGGTAGCATGTATGTTAAATTAGAATCAGTGAAATTACAGAAGTCATGAAAAAGACTAAATTCGCGTGGAGGATTTAAAGCGTTGACGTGAGGAAATGATTCATTTAAAAATAAATTGACCGAATTGACTTGGAAATTTGTCTCCTGCGCAAGAGAGACGCGCACCTAGAGTCTTCTATGATAGAGAGGAGGACGGTTGCAGAGAAGAACGAAGATAGTAAACTCGGTAGCAAAATAAATACGTATGTATGGGTAATTTGGAAATGCAACGTTTTTGGTGTTGAGTACTCATCAAATACTTCAGAATGGGAAGATGGTAGAATCGAGGGAGAATAGTTTGTTAGGGAGGATGTATGGTAGAAAGAGTTGAGAAAGCGTGGGATAGGAATTTTGACAGCATAAGTGGATACAGTTGGTATGAGGAACTTAAGAGAGGCATAGTGGCGAGTTAATGGATTGTGGGAAGTAAAATTCAAAGATGACCTGGAAAAATGGCAAATGGTCAGAAGCATTGAATGTTTCATAATTTTGCTTCCATAATATTAGTAATTTAAAATCAAAATCGCTATTAAAATATGTGCCGTTAAGTTGGAATTTCTAAATTTTAGTGAGTTTCTTATTAATATTCCCGTTAAAAAGCATCCATTTATCTTTTTTCCCTGCATGTACATGTAGCGTCATTGGTGCTTTCCAAATTGCTAATCGACCGTTGAAGGCTGTACACGTGCGGAGGAAGCATTGGGAATTTAAGGGACATGCCCAGTGACACTGGCGTCAGCAAATATCCCCTCGCTCGGGATCAACTGTGCAAAATTCGGCATTCTGGAAAACGCCATCTGCTCATATAAATGACGTTGATTTATTTGGGCTTACGCATCGTGACCTGTTATCAATCCGTGACTCTGCGGACCACGGGATCGGCATTTTCCATTAGTGAGGACGTCGGGTCGCCCGGGTTGGCATGTTATGCGACGGAGAGGAATCCGTTAACAAGGATTGAAGGATTTGAATCCTAAACCGAGCCATCGGTCCCTTTACTTTATCGTAATTCGTTCGCAAATTAGGACGGCTGATAAATTAGCAACTCCCCCCGCCTGCTGCGACACTCCAACCCCCGTCCTGAAACGATCGCTGTTGATGCCGCCACTCCGCGGTAACCGCTCAACACTCCCGGCAGTACCATTCCTCTCACATTCATTTCAAACGCCATCCGAATCCGTTTTTCACACGACCGGAAACTTCTAATGTGATGTAGGACGTCGTCCTACTAATATGCTTTTTTTTTCTCTGACACGTTTAAAAATTTGCCTGGGTAGCGGAGCACATTTGCACCGTGTTTTGTGTTAGTGAACCAAGTCACGTGGTCGGAGTAATATTCCCTCTACGAGATTACACCGACTGTGGATGATAAATGCTTTCAAAGTTTTTTTCAAGTGATCTACATTTTAGTGAACAAGTGATGACGATGGAGTGGCAACAGCCAAGAATGATAACTCGAAGCTCAAAATCTTTTTTCCCGTCTGGCACGATTCATAAGTTCTCGTTATTTTCGCGGCGAGAATGAATCTATCATATTCGGCTCGCTAATATATTTTATAAATTCGCTAATTATTTTATAAATTATAAGTTATTCGGGTGGTAGGTGAATTGAGTCAAAAGAATTGAAGTAATTCATATTTTATGCTTGGGTTAGTTTTTTGCTTCCCTTTTTCTTATATAAATTCATCGCATCTTTATATTTCCGGCGTCATCTTTTCTTCTTGATTGATTTTTACCTTAACTTAAAAATATTTTTTAAATTTTGGTCGCACTTTGCGAGTTCAGTTATAGAGAAAAGAGATAATTTGGAGATTTTTTCTCACCAGATTCACTAAAGTTGAACTTTGTTGTCGTTAGCTTTTACTTTTGTCATACATTTTTGTAAGTAAATAATTGTGATATTGTGGGAAGCAGTGTGGCTGGAGAAGGTTAAACAATAATAATGAAGCGACGGTTATAGAGTGATTTTGGCATGAAAATAAAAGATCAGCTGTTTTTTCAAATCGCTTTTGTGATCGACTCCCAAAGTTTCTTTTCCAAGTTTTTCACGTTCTAACGTGCATCTGGCACATTAAGTTTTTTCTGCAACATACCGATAAATAAAGCGTAAAATGCGATCGCTTTGATTATTCCTCCTTCAAAGTGCATCAGATGGCGTTTGTGAGCTCATCATTATGATATTCGTTAGAACCAAACTTCAAAGGGTTTGCATTTCATAATATTTTTGTTGAGTGTTTTGAACTGAATTTTGCGCCTCATATGAGCCTACGGTGGCTAGTGTTAGACCAAGAAGAAATAAGTCGAAATGCATTCTTTACGCCAGGGAGGAACTATTGCTGCAGGTAATATTTAAAAACTACTATTTCTATTGACATGAAATTGCAATAATTATAACGTATTTAACACCATTACCAATGCCGAGATTTTCATTAAGAAAGCAGTTTTATGGATGCATACAAAAAACTTATCCATCACATTCTACGTGGAACGTTTGCATTCATATTTTGGAGCTTCTGATGCTATAGTTTGGGTTATAACTTTGATTTGGATGGAAAGATGGGTTATTTGGAGGGCCAGAGGCACTTCATTTCCAACTCCTTCAATTGGCCCAGTACGATTAACTTTTATTTCACTATCCACGTTGCCAGGTGTAGGTACTGATGCTTAGTAGAGAAAAAAGGTTTGGGATAAAAGCATAAAAATGGATATTAATGGCCAATAAAATATTTTGAAAGAGGAGTTTACGAATTCAAAGGATTTTATTGGTCACCTAGCAGACCACGATGTTACTGGAGGATTTCGCAGATAGAAAAAATTACTAAATGCTCTCCTCCGATAGATAGATAACGGCATTATTTTTCATGAAATTCGCTTCCAAATTGACCCTGTTCATTCCAGAAGCATAAAAATCTTCATTCTATCTGGCAATATAATAATTGAATAGGCTCTGATGACAACCTTGAAACCCTATCCGGTTATTTGGATTTTTACAGCATAAATATCACTCTAAAAGGTATCTTATCTTGGATACAAGCAATAAAAATGAGTTTGTTCTTCGCTGAGGCAGAATCGAGAGAGGGTCAAAAAAGTCATTTGGGGTATTTGGTGAATTCACATTGATGGAAGGAAAAGTAATCGAGCAAAAATCATATTCAAGGAATCCATCATCCGAAAAAAAAATGAGCTATTCGTTATAAAATGCCAGGAGCAACTCTCAAAGAATCTGGGATTGGGGATGAAAATATAACAGCTTGAGGGAGTTGGTAATCAAATGCGACTGGTTTACCTCATCACCCAGTTTTCGATCCGAATCAAAGTTATTGCACATCCTATACCGTCAAAAGTTCCAAAGATATGAAAGAAAACGTTCCTTTTAAGAAGTGACTGGTAGATTTTTTTGTTCGAATCCACAAATATGATGTTGGATTTGGAAATCGTGGAAAGGAAGTAAAATGAATTCAAAGGTCACGTCGTTGTAGGTAGCTATGTTTAAATGTTGCTCTAGTCCAGACTAAAGGAATCTTAAGGTACCATTTGAATATATTCGTTCATGGCATAAATTTAATGAAGACACATGACATCACCCGTTTTATCCGTCTGACTCGAAAATTTCTAAATGGCTATAACGAAACCGACCTTGTTCTGTGACTTTAAATTTTCCATCATCTCTGTGAACGGTCGACGAACATAGGTGGTTTGAAGTGTGATAAGCGCTCGTTATGTGATTAAGTGTTATATTTTCAATTTTTAAGCTAGAATTAGAACAAAAATGTTAAAAAATTACAAGACAGCCATTGGATTAGAGTTGAAAGTTTATCGCTTTGCAGGTCTTGATACGCCTAAGGGTTGGGTTAAGATTCGCATTTTGAGAAATAAAAGGAATCTTCCGAATACAACACCTTAATTTTACAAAGTGATTGCTCAGAACAAAGTGGTCGCTGTGGGTCGTAGGCGTCCTTCCTCCGCCGAGTCCCTTGAGCAAGCTTCTTGTCGCTGTCGAGGCGAGTCCGACCATGTCGAGGCAAGTCGGCGATCAGCTGCTTTGTGAGTCACCGCTGACAGCGCTGCATAGTACCAGTTCGGGTAAGCCAAGGCGGGAGTATGTACGACCCACATACCGCCCCCCTTGAATGGCCTCCTTTCAACTCGCACACTGAAATTTCGAAGAAGGAATTAATACGCTATCATTGTTTGTCCGGCATGGGCAAAATACACAATTCCGCGATGTCTCTCTTGACCAATCCCCTTGACGTCATTATGGTCACAACTCTGCTGATGCCGTCCCTTCCTGGGTGAAGAGAGACGATCCTTCCCATATGCCAGTGCAAGGAGGGGCAAAAATCTTCTTTCAGCAACACTATCATTCCTTCTTGTAGATCATGGCCCCTTGATGTCCACTTGGATCTCTGCTGGAGGTGTGGCATGTATTCAGTGGACCATCTTCCCCAAAAATTTTGCGTAAGCTGCTGATAATACTGCCGACGGGATAAACGATTAATCGGGAGTGGACTCAAATCCGGGAAGTGAGGCTAATCAAACTTGGGAAGTGAGGTTAATGGTTGAGCAATCAGAAAATGACCTGGGGTGAGAGAGCTGAAGTCATTGGAATTATTGGATAGTGGTGTCGAAGGACGAGAATTCAAGTAAGACTCTATTTGAGTGAGTACAGTGTTTGTGTGAGTTTGTGTGTCAGTGTTCTTGTAATAGGAGGTTGTTTCGCATGCCTACTCTTGTACGATTGGTCAAAATTTTAAACACATTTAAACGCGGAGTATTTAAGATTGACTGAAATAATAAGTTTCATTGGTATAATATTAGCTGGAAAGCATTAGCCCTGCTTTAAATAACTGTAGAGATTCAAAAATTATACTTCATGAGTGGAATCTTTGTTAAAAACCCTAATCTTCTTAAAGTAGTTTTGTACTGATACTTAAACAATACCACTTGTCTTTTAGGATGCAAAGACTAGTAAACTCTTTAAGAAACATTGTGAGAGTAGGGAATACTCTTTGATCGTGATGTCTTCTTAGGAGATATTAGATATTTCGAAATAGTACAATAGGTTGAATCAGTGAGGATATTGGAACCATTAAAGTTTCTATTCTATTAATCGTTCAATAAAGAGTACATGAACGACTTCCTTAAAAAACCTGGAGAGGATTCTTGGACGATTGTGGAAGTTTCGTCGCCGCCATAAAAACTAATCCTTGGCGTGGATTGATCAGCCCCAGTTGACCACCTCTGTTGATCCCTCAGTAAGGGCCTGTTAACTTTGGAAGCGGAGCAACTAAACCTATCCCTCATTAAAATCATGAATTAATTGAGGAGCATAAAATCAATTTCAGAAATTAGGAATATTAAATTTTATGCATGAAACTAGGACGTTGATTATTTATGTTAATTGAAGGAAAAATAACTTCAATTTGAATGTCAGTAAACAGCTTGTAAATGTATCATTGCGTGTTTATCTGGTTTTGATGTTAGTTCTTCTCGTCATTGATGTTATTTTCATCATGTCTACTTTTCAATGGAATGAATCACATAAAAATATAATATCTGTGAGAAAGTTGATAAAACACGAAGGCCCTACGCTGGAATCGAAGTCAGCTGTTTCGAGAATGGTTCCTCAAATTTTCTGAACCTGAAGGGATTAAATCTGGATACATTTATATCCTTCCTCACCATCTTCGATCTCCTCCATAAAGTCGCTTATCCGACGTAATAAGAACCAGTCTCGCCACCATTTCAGCGCGATGATTTACCGTTAAAAACGGCGCGTGATGTTAACTTTCTGATAAACCTAAAAGGTGGCGTGGGGACACTTAATATAGCCGCTGGCAGACCCGAAGGGAAACTTTCCGTGCACACACCACACATACACTCTCAGCGGCGACAGCGGCCCATCTTTCATCCCTCATAGTTCGCTGGCTAAGGAAGCAATATAGACGCGGAAACACTTGGCGGTCTTCGTGGGGGTCTAAAGGAGGTGGAGTAGTGTGGCTGGGATCTCGGGGAGACCAGGGGTAGATGGTGTGGGGTTTGCTATGTTAGTGGGACCCGGACGGGAGGAATGGGGTAGAAAGTAAGATATGTTTGGAACGGGGAAAAAATTTGGGTTGGAGATAGTGGGGGGAGGAAAGTTCGGGGACAGATTATGGCTGTGAAGGAGTGTGGGGGGTTAGGAGGTTGCGAGGAATAAAACACTCCTTGGAGGTGAGTGTAGTGAAAGGGATTGGGATGAAAGAATGAATCCCTTGTGGCAGGCTACGTCGTCGGACGCGGATGCCGCCGCTGCCGTTGTATGCACGAGGGAAAGGACCGTTTGCGAAGAAGACTTGCTCATAGTAGTGCGTGGAACGGTTTCGGAGAGATATTGAAGAATAAGGGCTGTTCGAAAAGGAGGAAGAAATGGGAGAAATGAGGAAAAAGTAACACATAGCTAGGGACGCCCTAAGGGTGTGGGTATCGGGGTGGGTCGGTATTCGTGGGGCAACTTGGTCGGAACAAATCGCTGTCTGGACGGGAAAAGGAACGGCTGGGTTTCAGGGGTATAGGAGAGAAAAATAAAAACGGAAGTAATGGTGGGATAGAGGTGAAGGGGAGTAAAAACTAAGCGATGCAAACCGATCCCCACACGCAATCTCGCCCTCCTCGTAGCACCACATCCCGCATGGATTTAAAAGGGTTCCCCACCCTTTCCTCCCCACAAATATCTCCTCTCTCGAATTCCCCACGCTGATATTTCCCCCTTCCCCCTTCCAGGTTAATTTATTTCATTGGCCGCGACAACATGGCACGACTCCAAAAGTCCGCATACATTCTACTCTCGCTCCCCCACACAAAATGACTTCCTGCCTCCTTCAATTCCAGCTCAAAACCCAAACCCCCCTCCCCCCTCGACCTTCCTCCGTCTTCTCCTCCCGAAGCCCGTTCGTACCCCTTTGGTCCACCCCTTGTGTCTCACCCCTATCCACCCATCTCCTTACCCTACCAACATTATCTCTCGCCTCTATTTCCATTCCTCCTTTTTCCACATTTCTAACCCTCCCAGTGCCTCCCCATCCAATGTTCCCCCATCTTTTCGAACAATCCCTTCAATATCCACCGATAATCGCCTTCCTCCCCTTCCCTGCCAACAATTTCTCACCGCCTGTCGCCCGTCTCTCCCTACGATCCTCTCGTCCCCCTTCATTTCTTTATTTCTCTCTTCCCCTTATGAGCCAACCCGGGTGCGGTCTTCAATTCGCCAGCCTAATAAATCCTCTCCTCCCTTTACCGCCTTTTAAGCACTTGGTTTTCCGCGTGCGTCGTGTGGAAATGAGAATTTGTCGCCGGCCCTGAGTTCTAACCCATTGCCCTCGTCTGACGCATTACTAGTGAATTATAATTTTTTTGCGTTTCGTGTAAAACACCAATCTTGAGATAATTCTCGTCATAAATTGGTTTAAATTTAAAGTTGAAGTTATAATGGGGAAAGTTTAGTGTTGTTGCAAAACGTATGCATTTTAATGCTTTACATGGTATCTCAAAGGTCTTTAGTCACATTAGCAAATGGAGTTTCGTCAACGAGCTCATCGAATAACTTTGTTAAGCATATAATCATACATATCATATGGAAGTGCGCTTAATTTTGCATGCTTTTTGATCCAAATAAGTACTCTCAGTAGAATTTTTATTATATCTGGAATTGCTGTCGCTGTTTATTACTGTTTAAATGCGTGTCTCCGTTCTAATCCTAAGTAGAACTAATTGCAATTTGAGCGGGGCCAATATCCAAATAATCTTCCAATTGCATCCTAATTAACCTCTTATGCCACCCAAAGCTAGTAGTCTGGTGCCCTTTGTCGTAATTCTAGTGTTACGTATTGCTTGCTTTTCCCGAAATAAAGTCATATTATGAGCGCAGAATATAATCCTTTCTCCATCTCTAGTGGCGGCCTTTCGTTTACGCTTACTTACGTTTTCTCTTTCTCCGGGATCACCTTTTCTTTTCCTCCTAATCTTTTACATCCATTCTAGCGAAAAGAGCAAACCTTATCCCCCTCAGTTCTTTCCCACTGTTCTTTTC